>CM057450.1:225127500-225727500 GCA_016271365.2 Neoceratodus forsteri | reverse complement strand
ATTCTAATACAGGCATTATTAATTGATTTGCAATTAACCTCTGGGTTTGTAGATTTAATATCCTTGAAGACCTACGTAGTGCCCCATCTTATTATTAATTTTCTTTATTGTATTATTAATATGAGCTTAGAAAGATAAAGTATAATCAATCCCTACACCTAAATATTTATATTGATCTGTGATTATCAATTTTTTCCCATTCCTCATTAGTATTTCCCTATCTCTGATCTGTTTTTTATTAACTTTTGTTTTTTTTATTGAAAAACATAACCTGAGTTTTTTTTATCACTTATCACTAATTTAGAGCTGGAAAATCAATCCTGTAAAACATCAAAATCCGTCTGTAATTTAACCATCATTTCATTTTGAGATTTGGCTGATGCTAAAAGTACTGTATCATCTGTATACAACCTGATTTGTGTATTATTTATTTTGGTAGGTAATTCATTAATATGTAATAAAAACAATAATGGCCCCAAAATTGAACCTTGAGGGACATCTTTTAGTATACTACCTACTTCAGAAAATTGACCATTTATTACTACTTGCTGTTTTATTTGACTCAAATATGATTTAAACCATAATAATGACCTATGGGCTATACCAGTCCTCTGCATCTTCTCATACAATAAATGGTGGTCGACCAAATCAAAGACTTTGGACAGGTCAACAAACACTGTGCCCGTGGACTCTCCCTTATCCAAGGCCACTGCCACTTTATCAACAAAGTCCAAGCACGCAATGCAAGTTGAATAAATTGCCCTAAAGCCATGTTGGTATTTAGTCAATTATGAATATTTTTCTAAGTAACTATACAACTGGCCAAACACCATTCATTCCATTAACTTAGAGAGGATGGAGAGGATTGCTATTGGTTTATAGTTTGAGGGGTCATTTGAATCCCCCCCCCCCTTAAATATAGGAACTATTTTGGCTATTTTCCAGATAGAGGGAAAAACATTTTCCATCAAACTTTGATTAAATAAATCAGTCAGTATTGGTGATAAGACTTCAACTGCATCTTTAATAAATTTCCCTTCAATATTGTCCATACCATATGATTTATTTTTATTTAATTTTAAGATCTCTGCCTAACTTCCGAGATTTTAATTTTTTTTAAATAGAGGACAATTTTCATTATTAGTTTCTTTATTTACTAAATCTGTTTGTACTTGTGAACCAGCTGGGATGGTAATATCAGGCAATGTTAAGAAATATTTATTCAACAACTGGGCTGTTTTCTTTGAGTCAAGGAGCTCACCCTTATTATTAGACATTTTATACAAGACTTAGCTCTCAAAGGGTTTTCAATTCTTTTATCATATTCCAGTATTGTTTAGGGTCATGAGTTGTCTCAATTTTAATGTTGTAAAATGTTTTTCTTGCAGATCTAATTAACCTTTTGCATTCATTTCGCTTAATTTTAAAATTAACCCAGTCTTCCTCCCTTTTTGTTTTTTTGCTCTTTTCCAGATTCTATCTCTGATATGAATTTTCTTTTTCAAATATTCGTTTATCCATGGAAGATGCTTTTTCTTTGTTTTAGTTTTTTTTTTTAAATGGTGCATGCCTATTACAGGCCTCTAAATAAGTTTTTGAAAATTCTTCACCCACCAAATTTACGTCTGGAATTAAATTTAATCTTCCCCACTCTATACAATTTAAATCATAAACAAAATTATTTGTGTGATAGTTCTTAAAGTTTCTTTTTAGGATAATATTTTCTTCCTCAATTATTTGATTTAAATCTTTTACAACACAATATACTGGATTATGATCCCCCAAATTTGGAGGTAAAATCAAACATTTTTTGACATGAAAGCTCCTAGAGAGAAAAATCAGTCCAAAATACTCCCCTGACTTTTAACCCCACTTTTCCTAGTATTTTGATTTATTATTTGATTGACATTTAATATCTCAAAACTTTGTTACAATTTTAATCCCCTGGGCTTGCCCCAAGCAGCGTTGAAATCACCAATTAGAATTAAATCTTTACCATCTGACACTAATGCTAATTTATATGCCAATAATTCAAACTTGGTAGTATTTACTTTTGGAGGGGAATATACTATACTAATTAAGAGCTGCAGTCTTTCAAATTTAACACAAAGACATTCAATTTCCTCTAAATTACCCTGAAAAACAACTTCTCCCAAACCCAGTTTCTCTGTGATATATAAAAGAACCCCACCACCCCTCTTTCCCCTATCTAATCTAAAAAGATTATAACCATCCATTCATATTTCCTTATCCTGTATGTTTTGAGATAACCATGTTTCAGTTAATCCTATCACATCTGGTTCATAGCTTTTAGTCCATATTTGAAATTCATGCATCTTGTTTATAACACTTCTTGCATTTTCTAGTGAAATTTTTAAATTTTGTTTATTGACTCCTTTGGGGCCGGGATTTATCTCCACATCACCTGCAAGCAGTATTACCATACTGCAAACAAATGGTGTAGTTCATTTTAAGTGGGATTTTCTAGATGAAAAACATTGGATTCTAACCTGATTAAATAATCTCCACTGCCTAGAGAATCCATTTCTTCTGGTTCTATGAAAAAGTTCTGAACCCGACGACATAAATAATTCAGGCTGTTTAAATGATCTTCTTACTCAAAGTTTTATATGTGTTATATTTACCCTTGAAAATCTCAGACAGCTGGTGGAGACAGTTCCAAGTGGTACTATCATCCTTTTATTGGGAAGGCATGAAACCCCTCCTCTCCAAGACCTGGCTTATGGCACCCTATTAGAAGGGAAGATTTACCTCACCGTGGCTCCAAGAATATTATATTGCAGCAGGTCTTCACCACATATGATTTTGGTTCCATTATAAACATTGGGAGGATACAATTCATTGGTTGGCCTTGGAGAGACATTGGAGATCCTAACACCCCCCTGAATGTGCTTTCTGGGATGCCATGAACTCCCCATATCTGCTGCCCACATGATTCATGTGTGGAAATTGGCTAGGATATATTTGGATCCAGAGTAGCTGGTACCCCTTTATTTGTGGCCTATTTGGAATAACTCTCAATTAACTATAGGGGGTTCCACCTTCTTTTGGCCATTATGGGCAAAGGGTGGTGTGTGTGAGGGAATTTTTATATATACTTTTCTTATATCCTAAAGCTATATTTGTTATTATATGCCTTGAAGCTATGCTTGCTTTGAAAGTCATGCTGTAACAAAGTCATAATGAATGTAATAGAAATTTCTGAGTTCATGTTTTCTTTTTTACAGGGTTATAGAATGATACTGAGGTTACTTGAGGTATATTTGTAAAAACAGAAAGCTAGATAAAACTGAGCAGAACTGGTTGTACCAGCCTGAATAACAGGCTTGGACAAAATATAAAGATAAGAGCATGCCTGGGCAAAATATAAAAATAACAGCACGTGAGTAGCATTGAAGGCAAGCTGTACATTGCTATGGTGTGAGTGAAACTCATTGTCTTCATGGTCAGCTTGACCCAGGCATATGTATCAAGCAGTAATGGGAAAGAAATAAAATAAGCAGTGGAAAATACCTCATGCATATCAATGTGTTTTTCTGTTACATTGCTAAAAACTTGTTATGCTGTTTTATGATTGGCTTATACTGAAATGTTGGTATTTTTCAAGATAAGAAGTGCAAAATCTAGCTTATAAAAAGCTGCTGTAAATTGTAATCGGAGAACTTCTCCGTTGTAGAAGTCCCACATGCATGTGTAAGGTTTGATCAAATAAAGCGACGTTAAGACAAAACCCAGTGGTGTGGTTTTTGCCCCGTGTCGACGGGAGTGGTTGCTCAGGTAATACTTAAAGTGAGAGAATTTGCGATCACATGTGCAGTGGGTGTAAGATCTGTTTTCTTGTTACTGTGGGCACTTTAAGTTCTTTCAAGCGTGTTAGAGGCAGTTCTCTCCCCCCTCAGCACACCATGGAAATATCTTCAGCTAAGGCACTTGATATGTTCTACATTAATATGTTCTTTCACTGTGCCTCCTTCTGAGCTGTGGGAAAAGACTATTGGGAAGTGAATGCTGATTAAGAGGGTCTCTTGTTCTCCCCAAGCTTGGATCAATTTATACTATGCTGTGGAATTCCATGGCACCAGATAGAAGCAATGTGCAGCAGAGGTGGGAACGTATTTTAGGTTATTCTCTTGGGAAGGAGGAATGGGAAATGATTTAGTCTAATGCATATGGTGCTTGTAAGGATACAGCAGGATGGTTAATGCATTTAAAATCACTATTATTATAGTACCACGCCCTGGCCTCTATATTTGATGAGGCTGGTATCACATCCATGATGTTAGCACTGTAATAGGGTCAAGGGCATGTCATTGCATATATTGTGGGATTGCCCCAAAATTATACCCTGGTGCAGAGAGGTGATGCATGTTATGGCATGGGTTTTGGGTGCTATCTTATATGTGGATGCATCACTGTTAGTTTTCAGGAATACTGGGAAACTAGGGCAGATTAACTCAAGTCAACATGCATGGTTTATGACCGCTATCACAGAAATCAAAGATCTTTTGTTGTGCTGATGAAGATCAACAGAAATTCCAAAACATAGTGAGTGGCTTGATTGCATGTTTACCATGGCAGGATTTAAGCCGATGTCATATATTGTTCATGGAAATATGATCACGTTGCTCAAGTCTGGAAGCCTTTTTTAGACTACCTTGGAATACCTATATCAGACTGGTGGGTTTGGTTGCCCCCCTCCACAGGATCAAGGTAATTTTACTGTTAAGGTTCCCACAATATATCAGTTGAGATTTAAAACTGTGGTTCTGAAAGGTAGACATGGTTTAGGGAGGCTAATGCCCCCCTCCCCATTCTCCAATGCTTTCTTTCTTCTATTCCTCCTATGGGATTCACCTCTTTCTAACATGGGAACCATAGCTGGATCTCTCTCTGGGCCTGGTCTCACTCCCTCAAGCTGGCTGTGATGGTTGCCTAAAAGTGATTGGGCTTCAGAATCATATGCTCCTTTGGTTATTTTTTTTCTTAACTGAGAATACAGTAGTTTAACAGACTGCTGTTTCTTTCTGTAAGAATATTCTATTGTTTTGTTACCCAGACTTGCTGTTTGTGGTCATTTTTCTCATTGGTGTGCTTAGACTGTATTTCCAAGGAGTAGTACACACTCTGGCCAGGGCTCTAGTTTGAAGCTGGATGACTGAATGTGTGTTTTGTAGTAACTGTTAAAATTAATGAACTATTAATAAAAAAAAATGGGATATGTTGTACTCAGATGATGTGATCGTGATATCACAAACTCCATTAGGCTTAAAGAGGGGCCTTTCTTATATTATCAACAAATTGAACTATTTAGATTTGGAGCTAAATGTGGAAAAAAATTATATTTGGTACTAAAACAAAAAATAATAATGCATGGATAATAAATGGAGAAAAGTTTGAAGTAAAAAAATATAAATATCTGGGTGTGATATTTGAAAGAAATCACTCATGGAAATCTCATATGAATGAAGTAAAGGATAAGGCTCATAAAACAACAAAGGTGATTGGATCATTTACGTACAAGTTTGCTAATAACTCCTTCACTTCTTTAAAAACCTCTTTTGAGGCAAAAACAATTAAACACTTGACAGCACTGAAACTTGGGGTCTGAATTTAAGAAACTATAATGTTGAATCAATTCAGAATTTTTTCATTAGAAGTTCATTGAATCTGCCTAGAGATTGTCCAACCTCTTTTTTAAGATTAGAAACAGGGATGCTGTCTTTGGAAACAAGGATATGTATTGCAGTGATTAAGTTCTGGGGTCCTGTTTTAAACATAGAGATTAACAGATTACTGAGGATGTGCTTGATATAATTTATAAATAATTTACAATATGGAACATGCAAAGAAAATTGGTTTACTAGATTAAATAACATTATAAGAAAAATAGGACTGGAAGATCTATGGTCAGGGAAATCCATTAGTAACCCAGAAATGTTTATACAGGAAGTGAAACAAAGGATTCAGGATACCACTACGCAAATGGATATTGAGAAATTATGTGGTATGGATAATCTAGGTTTGTATGTACAAATAAAAACAATCTGGGGTATGGAAAAATACCTGACTCTATTGGTAAGTAAACTTAGATTATGTATTCTTTGTGGATTGCAAATGTGGCCATCAGTCAGCATTAACTACAGAGACAATAACACATGTGGGTGTAGAATAGGGAGTACACCATTTGTAATATATTTGATAACATAGTGTAAAAAACTGTCAAAAGCAAGATCTAAGTGGATTACACCATTGCTATTTAACAAATCCAATTTAGTGGGAACTGAAGCTTGTATTTATAGTATCTATTGAAATTTGATCAAGTTAAATTAATATATGGTATAGCCAAATTTATTTCAGCTGTACAGAGGTTTTTTCCTAAGGAATTTTAAGTAATTGTGGCTGTCTAACTAGGATTTGGAAATAATACAGTGTTAAAAGTGATATGTATATTTGCATATAATATATGTTTTTTTTTAATTTGTTAGAAATTGAAATGTAATACATTTTATGAAATGTTATGCATTTATACAAATAAAATTGAACAGTCTTTCAGAACTACCCCCATCCATAGTGTACTGTTGAATAGTTCTACCAGGGGTTCAGCCAGTTTGACTGCCATTTTTTTGCATATCCTTGGATGGAACCCATCTGGTCCTGGGGCCTTATCTATCTTAAGGGCCAGCAGCCCTTTCTGGACACTTTCAATTGTAAATATTGTGTGCCTCCTCTTGGTGAACCCCATATAATCCACTTTGATGCCACTCTCAGACAAGGGCCCACCATACTCCCTAGTAAAAACTGAGCAAAAATAATCACTAAAAATGGTAGCCTTTTGCCTGTCCTTCTCTGTCACTTTACCCTCTTCTGATAGCCTAACAATTCCCCCTCCCTTGTTTCTGTTTTTCCCTAATATAACAGAGGAAATATTTTTCTCTGCCCTTGACTCCTTCTGCAGCATGCAGCTCTGTGTCTGCTTTTGCCTCCCTAACCACCCGCTTTGCTTCCTTATTTCCGAGTAAACATTCTCCCTATTCTTCCTCCCCTGCTTTTCTTTGTACTTGTAGAAGGCATTTTTCTTGGTCCTCACTGCTTCCCTGACTTTTGTCAAGAACCATAATGGTCTCTTGAACTTGTCCCTTTTGGTTACCATTCTCATACATAACTTAATGCCTCAAGAATGCCCTCTTTGTTACCCCATCTCTCTTCAACCGCCCAAGTTGTCTACCACAACTAACTTTTCCCTGACTTGCTCCCTCAGCCAGCTGAAGTCCACCCTCCTAAAATCATGGACTTCAGTTCTTGATTGGGGCTTTTTGGTTCCAAGGGCCAGTTCAAACCAAATGGAGTTTGGTCACTCTTCCTTAGTGGCTCCCCAACTCTAACAGCTCCTACCACCTCTGAGCTGGTAAGCACCGCATCATTTAGAAATGTTCCATACAATACTGAGAAAGGAAGTATTGTTTGCAGACAAAATGGAACTAAAGAGTGACAGAAAAAAGGAACTGAGGACTTCCCAAGCAGCAAAATCAGAATTCTATTCTTCCCCACTAGGTGGCAGTCATATGCCATAGACACCTTCATAAGGGTTGTGAATTGGGATATTGAGAACCAGAGAAAGGAAAAAACTGGATTGGGACACCATAAACATGCTAGAGCTGAGTCCCAGGCCCTCAACACTACAGTGGGACAGGAATATTGTGTCATTAAGCCAGGGGACAAAAGTGGAGGAATTGTTATACAAAACCACAAAGACTAAAGGACTAAGTAATGAAACCAATTTCACACCACTGACTTTGATCACTACTAAGGACATACAGAATGACAGAAGACACCTCCTGGGCTTATTGGAAGAGATAGACTGGCAGCTGGGAGACACAGGTACTTGGCGAGGACAATTCCAAAATTACAGCTTTTTCACCCCTACTCAGGGACCATAAAAGATTACAAAATCCCCCAGACTCCTGATTATTTGCAGAAAACAAAGAACTGTGGTATCCATGTCAGCCCAGTTGATGATGTAGAAGAAAAAAAAACAACAATTAGGTTGCAGGTAATACTTTTTATTAGATTGACTCAAAAACAATTTTGTTAGCCCAATAAAAGGTATCACCTGCCACATATTTCTTGTTTCAGGGATACAGTCAGTCCATGACTTACTTTCCTCATTCACTGATGGTTTTATCTTATCTTTTGTTCCCCATATGCAGACACACCTAAAGGACACTAAACATGTCACTGAAATCCTAGAAGACTGCATCTGAGCAATACAAAATTGGACAGATACACAACTGGCATTTTGTAATTTGCGACAGTCAAAAACATGACTAAGTCTCACCAGCCCACCAGCACAGTGGCAGCACTACTGCACACAACATTGGCGATTCAAGTTTGGGAATGAGCTTGAGTCACCAGGGGCCAGCAGGAGAAAGAAGACTTGAGCATCTCAGGGAATACTTTCCTTCTCTGGGAAAGGAGGGCTCCACGCTCCACTGCAATACTGACACCGGATAATCATAAGTGGCAGTGCAGACAGATAAGAATGAGGGAGGGATGTCACAGATGCCAGTCAGTAGATGCATACACAGTGCGCACAATCACATTGTGATGTCATGGCATGCAATGTCCCTGTGGGAGTGTCCAGGGGAGAACAAAAACTGTGGTCCTCAGCACCTCCATGATGATGATGTACCCCGATACCGCTGGGGTTCCCCTGCCTATGCAGCACCCAGCAGCACCACCACCTGATGAGACCAATACAGTTCAGGGGGCAACAGCCCCTTCCTGACCACAACTGGAAGGCTGAAGCCAAGGCTACATGGAGATAGGTGCCTGAAGTCTGGGGCAGGAAGGGATCAGGAGGTGCTGGGGGAGCCTGAAAAATGGCAGAGGGAGCTGTTGGGCTAGAGTGTGAAGAACAGAAAATAAAAAAAGTGACAATCTCATATTGCAGAATTCAAAAAATGGATATGACTTACAGCCCTCCAACCCCATGTGTCTTCATATAGTTACATTAATTCTTCATTTATACACAGATTTTGTATTTCATTTTATAATTAGAGAGCCACAGAAAAAGCCACAAGGCAGTGTTAGTAAAATCTGGGTATCATATAGCAGCTGCAATTCTTATGGCTACAGTGCAGACGTGTTGCTATCATAATACAGAAATGGAGCTCTCCAGATTCCTAACGGAGTCATTAAATTTAAGTTATCTTAGAATTACTCTGCTAGAACAGTTTCCTCTCTCTGCTCTGAGCTATTTTGGTTAAAACTGATTCATTTATAAATCTTCATTTTGTGTCCCTTGACTTGGAGCATCTCTTATTTTGGAAGATGCCTCCTTCCTGTACTCTTTTTATACTGGTGATGTATTTCAGGCATGTCCCCCCCTCTTCTTTCCTCCAGGGAATACATTTTTAACTCCTTTAGTCTTTCCTCATAGGTCTTATCCTACAGGCCCTGCGCCATTTTAATTGCCCTCCACTGCACCGCCTCCACCCTGTCTAAGTTCTTTCTCAGATGGGGCTTCCAGAACTGGATACAGTATTCCAGGTGCGGACTCATGAGTGTCTTATACAGGGGCAAGATGACCTCATTCTTTCTACTTGTGATACCCCTCTCTATGCAGCCAAGTATCTGGCTAACCTATCCAGCCACCTTGTCACACCGCCTAGTTTCTCTTAGGTCCTCTGAGATGATACTTCCTTGGTCCCTTTCCTTCTTTGTGATTGTCAGTACCTCCCCACCCAGTTCATACTTTGCTCCTGAGTTCTTGTGTCCCATGTGCATGATCCTGCATTTCTTTGCATTGAATTCCAGCTGCCATTCTTCAGACCATTTCTCAAGTTTCTTAAGGTCTTCCCTCATTTTTTCAAAACTCCTGGAGTATCCACCCTATTGCATACCTTTGTACCATCTGCAAAGAGCTATACCTTCCCCTCCAGTCCTTCTGCTATGTCTCCAATAAAGACATTGAAGAGGGCTGGCCCCAACACTGACCCCTGTGGCACCCTGCTCATCATTTCTCCCTCTCCAGAGCACTCCCTGTTTACCACAACCCTCTGACTCCTGCCATTCAGCCAGTTCTCCACCCACAGAACTATTTTAGGATCCACCCCTAGGCTGCACAGTTTGTTAATCAGCCTTCTAACAGGGATGGTGCCAAAGGCCTTTCTGAAGCCTATATAGGCCACATCCACTGCACCTCCCTGGTCCACTACCTTAGTTACTCAGTCATGCTGTAGAGTAGTACAGTGAGTTAGTGCAAAACACACTGCTTATCTAAATACAGTAAAAGTTAGGATTAGGTGTATAAGTAAATAAATACCATACAAGGCAGTGGATATATGTTAGTGTGTGTGTGTTTGTAGCAATGCTCTGTGTGTGTAGACAGTGCACTTCTATATTATACTATATATATATATATATATTATTTGCAAAAAGATTTGTTATTGCATCAGTTAGGGTGAATACCACAATGACAAAAACAGGAAAATGAGGCATTAGGGTTTCCAACCCAAACACCCCACCCCCAGGGCTCCCACCCTTACCACTCCATCCCCATCCCCCATCCTCCACACACCAACAGCCATCAGGGTGTGCCACGGGGTCATCAGGCCAAATGCTCACTCCATTCCATGTGTAAACAAACATACATGCTACAGTATAGGACAATGGGGTGAGAGTTAGGCCTGACAATCCCATGGCACACCCCGACACCTGTTGGTGTGTGGAGGGTGGAGGATGGGGTGGGGTGGTAGTGGTGGGAACCCTGGGGGTGGGCGTTAGGGTTGTAAACCCTAATACCTCATTTCCCTGCTTTTGTCACTGTGGTAGTCACCCTAATGATGAATTAACAAAGTTTTTTGCAACAAATTTGCCCTTCTTTTTCAGATAGTATAACTGTAAACTCATTTTACTGTGGGAGTGCAGGGTCCAAAGGACCATCCCTCCATCCAGATATTACAACAGTGACCATATGTCAGGGTGGGAGTGCAGGGTTCTTCGGACCCTGCACTCTCATCCCTCCATCCAGATGCACTAACAACGTTTTTTCAAAAAAATTTTATTTTTTTTTAGATAGTAGAATTCTTTATGTACATTCTTCTGAGAGTGTTGTACAATTATTACATGCTTTAATTCTTCTTGTTCTGCAAAGGTGACTTTGAAACCATTGTACAGCACTCTGACCAGCAGGATATCAGATGATGAAGACTCACATTGGACAGACCAAAGATTTATTTGTCTGGTTATAAAAGATACCAAATTATATATGTGTCTAAGAAATTTGAAAAAGATTTCTACAGTAATGTAGCATGACTGCATATTAAGCAGAATATACTATACAATAAGATTTAACTATACTGGCATGACCATGCCAGTTTAATCTATGTAGTCATACTGCAAGTGTTACAAGACCAAAACAATGATGCATTGTTCCTGACAATGCAGAAGAGACAGCTGTAGCACGATTCACAGTGCGCACTACTTGATGGCTCCTGCTGTAGCTTCTCTTTCACTTTCCACTTTTGGTAGCTGGTATCATCTCATTCAAAGTGTGTGAAATATCACTGAGAACAGAGTGATTCTGCATCTCAAGTGTTATACGGCTTAGCTCATCATTCGTCCATATCTTACTTTCTTCGGCTATGTCTTTTAAGAGTTGTGTTTGCAGTTTCTGTTCCTGAAGCAAGTCTGATAACACTTGAGTAACAGAATATAGCCCCTTGCTAATAATGGAAGTCATATCTTCCAGCTTTATTACAGTTTCAGAGTCTGCTTTGCTCTGTTCTGACTCTCTGGATGTGCCTTGTATTCTAACCCTCTTTTGTGGTTCAGTATGTGTGTCCTTGTACCTTGGAATGTCTTCCATTGTCTGTGTTTCTATGGCTCGTACATCTGTCAGTACTTCAAGATATTTTTTTTGTCACTGGTTCCTCACTGACAACCATATCTCCTTGGTCTTCTGGAACTGCTCTTTTTGAAGGTCCACTTTTTGAAAAGGACAAGTCATTTTCTATGGTGGTCCTGTGTTCAGAATCTGCAAGAGATTCCCGAGAGTTAGTATTTGCATATAGTTTCACTGTATACAGTTGCTTACTTTCTCATGTCTGATTATCTGGGTGACTATGTTCTTCTGTGTCAGAGATGTTGATGTTCTCATCTTCAGAGGTATTACCTCCATCACTGTCATTACTTTCTTCATCTATTAACACCTTGCACTGTTGTCTCATTGGGAGGCCCTTGACACGCTCTGAAACAAAGTAGCATAACATGATCAGTACTTCTGTCTACAATTGTGTGTGTGTGTCTGTGTTATTGTATCTGCATGAGTATAGAGAGAGTGTGTGTGTGTGTGTGTGTGTGTGTGTGTGTGTGTGTGTGTGCAGCGTATTTTTTTTACATTTTACTGTACATTTCTGTACTCATTTTCCGTGGACCTACTGCCATAATGCTGTGCACCAAGACATGGTTTTCCAGCCAAGTTCAAGAGTTCTTTTAATGTTCCAAACCATGTGAAGCAGCTAGCAGCCATATCTTTCTCATGAAGCAATTTGAAGAACTTTTGTCTCAGAATGTTCCATTTCTTCCTGAAAGATAGCGGGTCTCTTTTAATATTGTGTTTGTTTTCAAGCTGGGGGCTAACACTTTCCCACATATCTATTAGTAACTGGTCTGATGCTCTCAACACAATTTGTGAATCACCAAGGTCCTTCATTGTTTCCACCAAATGTTGAACTTCAAGATCTTGCCACACTCTTTTCATTTTTCTGCAAATGAAAACAAAAAAAAGTATATTGTAGTAAAACCTTGCATGAACTGCATGTAAAATTATATATTGCTAATAACATGACTGAGCCGGAGGCAAAACTAGAATTATGATCTTCTGCAACATTTCTATATTATAGATTAGCACTCTACCACTGCGCCACCATATGAACACCACAGCATCTTATGTAATTTTTCCCATTTATGTGCCAGCTTTCTTGACAAGAAGAAGAAAAAAAAAAAACAGAGTTCAAGCAACAGATACAATAACCTTTATTGTAAGATTGCATATAGCACAGTACAAGTATAACAGTCTGTTATGTAACAAGGAGCCATGCATAATCCTATGCACAACATAGAATATATTCAGGAATTTAACATGGGCTATCACAGTTTCAGTGTCTATTGACACTATAATTTAAAGCAATACAATGTTGTAGTAGGAAATACTAATTTACCAAATAGTGTACCACACACACATATATGGAACTATATCAAAAATGTACCGATCTCAATATGCAGGTATGAAATTCTCAAATGTGTACTACCTTAGAAAAATCTGCAACAGTACCATTTGACTATGAGAGTTTTGTACGCATCAGGCTTGTCCTTAACTGAAGTCAGAGAAGCACTCCAAGTTGACTTTATCCAGTTAGAAAGCAACCTTATCAATGCCAAGCTTCTCTTAAATGCCAAAAAAACCAAGACAATGATTTTCTCGAGAATTACCTTGTCTGGTGCCCTACCTACCCCACCTAAAAACTTCATAGTTACCTCCCTAGGTGAACCCTTGGAAGTCGTACTAAATTTAAATATCTAGGTATGTGGATAGACAACAAGCTTTCCTTCAATGATTACATTGAGGATCTAGCAATGAGGCATAAAGCACGCTTGGGTTTCTTCTTTAGAAATAGGACCCTCTTTTCTCTCGCGACCCGCAAAAGACTTGTCCAAGCAACATTCCTTCCCTTGCTTGACTACGGAAACATTATCTTTATCTCCTCCCCAACCTTGAACCTATCTAAACTGGACGTACTCTATCACCGTGCTCTTCGCTTCTTTACTAACTCTGCGTACAGGACCCACCACTGTGATCTTTATGCAGCAGTTGGGTGGACCTCTCTTGCCACCAGACACCTCCTGCATGCTGGCATTTGGACCCTCAAATTACTACTCCACAAACTGCCTGTCTATTTAACATCTCTCATACATATCTTGCATAGCACCTACTCCCTAAGGAAATCCGACCTTCTCCTACTAGATGTTCCCAGGACACGTACCACAGCTGGCCAAAGAGCTGTCTCATATGCCCTCCCAAACATTTGAAACCAACTACAAGCCACGCTGAAGCTAACCAGCATCATATCAATTAACTCCTACAAAACACTAGCAATCTTTAAATTAAAAGACATATTTAGGTGCTACTAGGCCCCAATGCCAAGTCAACTTCCTAGGTACCAACTGGCCCTCTACTTATTAAGCTGAAATGTGTTGCATAATTTAGGGCAAGGTTAAAGCTGGAATGTACTGCATATATAGCATAAGGACTTCTATTGTGTATACCTCTTGTATTATATATTTTTTCTTTGTTGTTCTACATTTTATATCTCCTGTCTATGTAATTGCAAACTGTATGTGTATGTGCCTCAGGACCTCCTTGTGAATGAGTTTGCTCAACGGAGTCTTTCCTGCAATAAACTTGAACTTGAACTTGAGAGTTCTGTATTGTATTTAAAATAATGCCGAAACTACCATTGGGAAAAATCTTCCCTTAACAGTACTACTGAACTATACAATACGACATCTCAAACAAATGTCAACAATAACATGTTAATAAGGTAAAACATCATGTAATAATTATATAATGGGACACATGGCAGATAACAGTTCTGTGGCGTAAACTGTATGAGTAGGAAATTATTGTTACCATAAATCTTCTCTGAGCACTACTACTAATGTATTCAATACAAGTACTTGTTTGTAGTCAGACACTGCTCTGGCTTCATACTGGTTGTTCTGTGGGATGTAATATGGCAGATATCATCTCTTGCAGACTAGTGGTTAACCATGACAGCTCAGAAGACATCTCATGCAATACCAACTGATGTTGCCAGAAAAGAGCGACTCTTTAGTGCTCGCCTTGAGTTTGCATGTTCATTTCCCAAAGTATGCCACACAGAGTCTGTCCAACAGACTGAAATCCATCTTGGAGGATTCACTTAATCTAAACATAGAAACATAGAATTTGATGGCAGATAAGGACTGCTTGGCCCACCTAGTCTGCCCATTTCCCTACCTAATGGATAAGCTGTAGATCCTAGTTAACCAACAGCCTACTTCCTCCTACACCCCACTAGAATTGCTTTATGTCTGTCTCATGCATTCTTGAATTCCCTCACTGTTTTTGACTCTATGACCTCCTCAGGAAGACTGTTCCATGTATCCATAACCCTCTCTGTGAAGAAATACTTCCTCACATTACCTCTGAGCCATCCCCCCTCTATCTTCAAATTGTGCCCCTTATTCTTGCACATCTCTTTTTCTGAAAGATGCTACCCTCTTGGACTTTGTTGATTCCCTTGAGGTATTTGAAAGTTTCTATCATGTCCCCTCTCCCTCCTTTCCTCGAGGCTATACATCTTTAGTTCCTTTAGTCTTTCTTCATATGTCTTCTGATGCAGACCCTGCATCATTTTGGTTGCCCTCCTCTGGACAGCCTCCACCCTGTCTATGTCTTTGCAGAGATGGGGTCTCCAGAACTGTACACAGTACTCCAGATGTGGTCTTACCAACTGTCTGTACACAGGACCAACAACTTCTTGTTTTCTACTGGTGATGCCTCTCCCTATGCATCCCAGTATCCCCCCAGCCCTCCTTACTGCCTTCTCACATTGCTGGCCCACCTTTAGGTCATCTGATATGACTACCCCCAGGTCCCTTTCCATTTTTGTTGTTGTCAGTATCTCACCCCCCATTGTGTACTCTTCTCCTGGGTTTTTGTTTCCCAGGTGCATTACTTTGCACTTTTTGCATTGAATCTAAGCTGCCATACATTTGACCATTCCTCCAACCTTGCCAAGTCCCTTTTCATCCTTTCCACCCCATCTTATGTATCAACCCTGTTGCAGATCTTTGTGTCATCTGCAAAGAGACATACTTTCCCTTCCAGTCCCGCTGCAATGTCACTTATAAAGACATTAAAAAGGACCGGCCCTGTATTGAACCCTGCGGTACCCCACTAGTAACCCTCCTTTCTTCACTGCAGACTCCATTTACTATTACCCGCTGTGTCCTGTTGTCCAACCAGTGTTTTACCCAGGCTACCACCCTAGGACCCACTCCCAGGCTGGCTAATTTGTTTATTAATCTTTTGTGCGGGACTGTGTCAAATGCCTTGCTAAAGTCTAGGTAGGCCATGTCCACAGCCCCTCCCTGGTCTACTGCTTTGGTCACCCAGTCAAAGAAATCAATTAGATATGTCTGATACGAACTTCCCACTGTGAATCCATGCTGCCTTGGGTCCTGTGCCCCACTGGCCTCTAGGTACTCAACAATTCTTTCCTTCAGAAGTAATTCTGTCATTTTCCCTACCACCGAGGTAAAACTGACAGGTCTGTAGTTTCCTGCCTCTGTCTTGCTCCCACTTTTGTGAAGGGGAATCACATCCACCCTCCTCCAGTCCTCAGGTACCACCCCATCCTCCCATGATTTATTAAAAAGGGTAGTCAGTGGTGTTACTAGTTCTTCCCTTAGTTCTTTCAAAATTCTGGGGTGAATCCCATCAGGCCCCATTGCTTTATCCACCTTCAGTTTTAAGAGTTCTTTCAGAACCCTTTCTTCTGTGAAAGGACTAATATCAACCCCCCTATCCAGAGTGCTTCTATTGACCGGATTAGGTATTTTCCTCTGCTTTTCCATTGTGAATACTGAGCAGAAGTATTCGTTCAGTATCTCTGCTTTTTCACTGTCACTCTCTGCCCAACCATCTTCCTCTTTGTTCAGCCTCAGAATCCCTGGCTTAGTCTTTCTTTGCTCCCTAATGTACCTATAAAAGGTTTTATCCCCCTTCTTAACTGAGTTGGCTATCTTTTCCTCAGTTTGGGCCTTTGCTATTCTGACTGCCTTACCCACTTCCTTCTGCTTTAACTGGTGCAGTTCTCTGTCCTGTTTCTTCTGTGTTCCCTTATACTTCCTGAATGCTATATTTTTTTCCCATACCTTCCCCGCTACTTCTTTTGAGAACCATAGTGTTTTTTTCTTTCATTTTGATTTGTTTATTTGCTTCACACAAAGACTTGTTGCTTCTGTGATGGCAGTTTTGATGTTTCCCCATTGTTGCTCCACCCCACCTTCTTGCCTGTTTGCTAGTGCTTTTCTGAAGCACTGTCCCATTTTGACAAAATCAGCCCTCCTGAAGTCCAGTACCTTCACTTTTGTGTGGCTTGACTCTACAGCTAAGTTTATCGTGAACCACACTGTTTGGTGGTCACTTGTTCCCAGATGGCTACCCACTTCAAGATCAGAGATCCTGTCTCCATCCATCTCCTGTAGATTGTTTTGAATTTCAATACCTGGTTCTGCAACAGAACAGTAAAACACATTAAATTATTGTCACTGCCACAGAAATGCACCTTGTCATGTGATTTTACTGTAATGGCTATATAACTTGAAAATGCTTTGTAACCACCACTTTGGTACTTACCAGTCAATGTGGCACAGTCGACATATGTTGGTTCTGTCTGTGTCTCCTTATTCACAGAATTAGACTTGGCATTGTCTGAAATTCCTTCCACATTTGTCTCTTCTACTGCTACATCCTCTTCTCTTTCTGTTAGATCTTCTTCAATTGTGGATACGTCTTCCTCAGGTGTTGAACTTGTCTCTGTCATCAATATGTACGGATCACTAGGTCACATGATGTTACAATTTCATCAAAAGCATATGTGTGAGTTGCAAGTGTACATACCTGTTGAGTAGATATCTTCTTGTATTTCCTCCTCTTCATCGTCACTCGATGTTTCTTTGTTGTCAGAAGTATTTGACGAGTCATCATCCCTCTCAGCGGTCTGATCCATGTTTACATTTTGTGGATGTTTCAGTACGCCAACTCCACTAGAGTGTTCTGCAAGACAGACACATCAACATTCAAATATAGGAGCATAAGAGATGTTATGTCTGTCTAACATTGTGCATTAAAAGTGATATTGGTTAAACAGATTTCACTTGTTCTTACTTACTCATGTACTGTAGAACCTGTCACCTATTTTTGGTCTCCCCATGTTTTTCCAGATGTCTGCAACAGCAGGAAACCAGTTTTTGTATGATTCTGGAATAGCAGCAGCATCTTTCAACTTAAAAAATGTTTGGCGCAACAGCCTCCATTTTTTGTAACACTGCTTTGGATTTCTTTGTAGTCTGTGGTTCTCAGACAGGTATGCACTAACACCCTATCAGACATCAGTGAGAGGCTGATTGGTGCCTCTCATTATCATGAATGGATCAGCTATAAGCGTTACTACCTCCAAAAGAAGAGGAAACTCATACTGCTTCCATGCCTTCATTTCTGGTTTGAAAATAAGATAAATAGAGTGCCTTCATGTCACAATGCCTCATATATAATGACAGCAGTAATGCACCCCATGACCAGAAAGCACAGTTCCCATATGTCTACCTCGTACATGAACAACATTCTTCATAATGAATTTCAGCACTTCCTAAGAAGAAGTAACTGCAGTACCGTTTTTTTTTAAATTCAATATATTGTACTGAATTTTCAAACAAATAAAACAATGGAGGAAAAATATGGAATATCTAGTAAAATAAGAATCCCCACAGCCCCCACCCAAGCCCATCCCTGTGGAGTGCCATAGCATGATTAAAACTCTACGATAACTACACTGACAGCAAGGTCCAAGAGAAACCCTTAAAACTCCAACCCACGTAACCAAGCCAGGAAGAAACTAGTGTATTAAGCGTTTGCAATTTACCCCACTTCCTGTCAAATAACTGGGGCTTATGGGACAGGCTGGCAATCATACGCTCATTATGGAAGTTAAACAGTAGCTTATGCAGCCATTCTGTGTAAGACAAAAGGGACTGGTCCAGCCAGTGCCTTAACACTAGTTTTTTTTTACAGAGAGGGAAATTATAGCCATGTGATACTTTCTCTCCCTGATCTTTACAGAGCTGTAATCTCCCAGAATACATACCTCAGGTTGAAATAACCCTTCCGTTCCCAGCAAAGGATCTGCCTTAACCTCGAGGAGGCTCCATAAAGGGGCAATCTTAGAATAGGACCAAAAAATGTGCAAAAGGAAGCCCAGCTCCTGACCAAAAAATGTGCAAAAGGAAGCCCAGCTCCTGCCCGCATCTAGTGCAGGTATCTGATGTTAGACATCCCATTTTAACCAGCTTTTCAGTGGTGTAAAACAAATTGTGTAGTAACTTAAACTGGGAGAGACGTAGTTGGTCCTGGGAGACAAAAGTGTACAGATCTCTTCAGATCTTCTGCCATCTCAAGGGTGTGAGGGAGAAGATGGAGTCCCAATATGGAGACCCACTGTTCACCTCCAGTACTAAATAAGCAAGAAGTAAAAAGTATAAATCAGCAACTGCATGTGGCTTAAAGACCAGGGCCCAGATATCCAAACTGTGCCACAAAGTAGTGCAATAGCAGGAGCAGGTGCAAGTACAGTGTGCCTATGCGCAACATGCGCAATATTCAAACATTGCCCATTCATTTCAATGGTGCACATCCCTGCAGTCTCCTTTGCCCTTTGTCATAATGCGCCTGAGTGTGGGGATGTAGAGGTCAGCTTGACTGAGGGGGCATAAGCCTCACTATAGCGGGGCTCCAATAGTCTGTGCATACCATACCGCTCAACTATCCGTGAATGCAAGGGATAGCTCTAGAATATCTGTAACATCTCTAAAAGGCACAATTTATTTGTTTTGACTGAAAAGTTATATGCAAATCAGGAAAAATTCAAATGTATGTGATTCATCTGTATATACCCAAGAGCAGTGCATCAGATTTGGGATTAAATCTATCCAGTTATTAACCAACTTTTTTCCTGGCTGAAATTCTGCCCTCCCCTCAAAAAAGAACTTTGTCCCAATTTTTCTCCCCAACTCCATTCCATTCAATATCCATCCCTATGAGTTATGAAACTGCCCAAAGGTGAAGAAACATGAAACACACATCAATAGTTCAGTCCTTCCTCCTTTCCCAATCCCCTGTAAAAAAAATATTTACTTTTATTTACTCGGCCATATGGCCAGAACCTGCAGCCTGGCATAGCATGCCACCAGCCCAGTTTTCAGTCCACTCCCACTCTCTCTTTCCGCCAGAAGCTGGATGTTAGAACCGACCATCACGGGTCCCCAACATGGTCCACAAGCAAGTCACCTCACCAACCGAACCCACCCAATCTGGGTTGCTTGCTTCTTACTTGGATGCTACTGTGACTGCTACTGCACTGCACTGATCAAGGCCTATGAAGGCCACCCACACCGCTGTCACCACTGCTGCTAAGACTAGTTTGCTGCCGTGGGGGTCTGTGCTGTTTTGTTTTTTTTGCAATGCGAGTCTAGTATAAGTAGGTAGCATAGTTTTGAGTTAGCTTCTAGCTCACCCTCTGCCCCTTTTGTCACTAGGAGAGATGAAACTCACTAAGGGTAGAACAACAAAAATAAGCTGCCACAACACTGCTATTGAGAGTTCAGTGCTCACTGACTCCTTTAAGCTGTAGTGTGCAGTCTGTCTACTCTGTGGTGGGAAAGACAGTGTTGCACTTGCAAGGCTCATGCACTCTTTCTTGGCTGGAGCTCATCCATATCACATGTGATTGTGCCGCTGCTAATAGGTGGAGAGAGTGAACAACACAATATAGACACATTTGAGTCTTTAGAGTACCTGCACACACAGGCCAGGTGGGCACTTATTGTGCAAAAGATTAAATCCAAATTTAAAGCAATTATTACCACACCACAAGAACAACCTAGGCACATATATGGGGAGGGGACAACTGCCCCCTCTGCCCTACCTAAATAGCACCCCTGCTTAATGGTAGAAATTCATTCTCAGGTGCTAATGCAATGGTTTCCACTGTGTTCTGAGGTACTGTATCTCCATGTTTCATGATGTGTCCTGATCATCATGTGGGTTAGTGTCCCTTATTGTCCCTCATTTTGAGTGTCTATGTCCCTCATTTCAGTGACAAAATGTGAGGCATGGTGCATGCTTCCAAGATCCTACTCAGCACAAAGAGTGCTGAGCATGGCCATAATTTAAATGCGCAGTACAGAATGACAGAGGGAAAGTAAGTGAGATGAAACAGTCATGGAGAAACACATATGTAGCATGAAATATGCATAAGGGATTGGCATGATCCAAAACAAAAAGGATAGGCTTCACAACACAGAGGCCCCTCTTCGTACATCTGGAATGGGGGATGTTGACTGGCTATATCCAAGGTATTTAATGCATTAAAAAAACAATACAAATTGATGCTGATTTAAAGACAAAAATAAAAAGCCATTAAACAACTTGAAAAAGGATCAGAATTAATGAATTTACCTAATTTTTTATGGGGATTCAAATAAAAATTTATTTTAATTACTCTAATTGTTGCAATAGTATAAGAAATAGAAACTGATGTGTTTTTAGATTAGATTTGCACCAGCTTAGCTGCGCACACATGGCAAGCATGCAGCATGTGAACCTAATGTGATGTTTAAATGATTTTCACATGATGTTCACACCAGCTTAACTGCTGCACTCATGTCAAGCATGCAATACGCAAATTTGATAGACTTTTTAGAAGGTGTTCACACCAGCTTACCTGCTGCACACATGTCAAGCTTGTAGCATGCAAACCTGATTTGCTTTTTAGACCTGGTTTGCTTAGGATCACTAAGTGTATGTGAACTGCATGCAAACATTGCACAATTAAGCATGTGGCATGCATTCTGCATGTACACAGCACACCTATATTTCTGCTTTCATGAAAGTACTATAGACATTCATTGAGAGAGCTTGCAAGTGTCATAAGTTTCTCAGAAGTACTGAGGACTTTCACGAAACTGCCATAGAGATGAATGGGGAAACCTCACAAGTGGTGCCAGTTTCCAAGAGTACTGTGTCATTTTATGAAAGTATGATAGGAATCAATGGGAACTTCTCGTAAATGCTGCCAGTTTTGCTAAACAACAGCTTTTCTTGAGACATTAATATACAAAAGAATGGAGAAATCTTGCAAGCACTGACAATTTCTCAAAAGAACTTCACATTTTCATAAAAGTCACATAGAAATGAATGTAGAAAGCTTACAAGCACTTATTAATTAATTATAAAGCTCTCTGCTTCATAGAACTAATTGTATTTTTTGTTTCTTTCTTTTTAGATGTGATACTGATGATTACTTTTGCCTTACTACTATGACACTTATTTTGGAGAGATGCTCAGCAAAACAAGAAGGAACACCAATCATAGACAGGCTAGATATCACAGTAGGTAGTGTTGTCTAAGAGTACAAACAGCAATCGAACCAATTCTTCACATCATCAGAATAGTGTACATTTTGTACAGCAAAAAGGTTGTCAGCTAGTGATAAGATTTCTGTTTCAGTTAGTTGCACGTTAGCAAATAAAATATGCATATCTGCTAAAGATGTGGTAAATAGTAAGCAGCAGAAGAAAGCTGTTGTTGGGTCAGGTATTAAGAACCTAACACAAAAACAGAAACCTACTTCTGATCTCAGTGGCCATCCCAGCAAGCTAAAGTATTTCTGGAACTTGGCTTCAATGGCTAAAGTTGATTGGATAATTATTGCTATCATGGGACGTGAAGGCAAGAGACTGAAGAGTCAGCCTGCTTAATGAAACTACATCTAAGAGTTTGCACATTTGTGAGCATGACATTTGCTGTATGTGCACATTTGTGGAAACAAATGATTCAGCAGATTGAATGTTGTTTACTCTGTAAAGATGAAATTGCAAAAAAAACTTGTGAAATATTCAAAGGAACATGGCTACACATGCAGCATTCTGAGGCATTGTACTGGGAGAAATCATATCATACACAGCAAAAAGATATTACTCTCTGCATGGATGAAGGTGGTAAAGTGTGCAATGTGTTGAGTCTTTGTGACAATGAGGGACTTGATGACTCGGAAAATGACACTGACTCAACAGGTGGACAGCACAAATGCATCTCTCCGTCACGGCCATGCAATGATACATGTAATGTCAGACAAACATCATTTGATGTTATTGCACAATTTGTCAATCTCTCTGTTGTCACTGACAGAACAGAGATGCAAGTTGTTTCAGAATATTGACCACTGTGACATTCAGCCACATTCTGGACTGCTGGGGCATTCCTTGGCATGCTTGGACAGTGGTGTGTGTAATAGTGTGTTCCACCAAATGCGTATGGCTGCTGTACACAATTCAACAAAGTGCAACTTAGTGCACAGAATCTACCAAGTTAGAAAAGCTGTGTCAATCTCCACACGGCTTGATGAGTTGTTGCATGCTGGTGATATGAAAGGTGCAATGGCCATCATCAGAAACGTACAGTGGAGTAGTAATGTTTCTGCTGCTGTCTCTGATGAAACTTTCTCCATTGATTTCTGCAGTGTCTTTCTCAGGGCAGCAGAGATCATTAAAACCTTTGGGAAACCCATTGCCAAATCTGAGTTGGCAAAGAGAGAAATTTGACTCTGTTTGTGTGTCATGTCACAGACTACTTTACAGACAACAGACTGTTACTGTTGATCTGGAAAATATAGTCTTTCAATGAGATGTGGACATGATTGTTGGCCTTTCTGCTGCTAAAGCATAACTTTGACCTAGCCCCAATGGTTATTATGCGTGAGTACTGTTTTACTAAGGTGAAACATAACACACTGCTACCAAGGTCTGTCTTGAACAACATGGAGGTTGATGTGCCACCTGTTGAGATTGCTCCATTGAATATGTTTTAACAGATTCTTATACAAACATGAAACCATTCCAGACTGTTTTGCATCTGAATACGAGGTCATGAAAGATACCCAAGAAAGAGCTTGTAAAGTCTCTGAAGGGTTCTGTCATGTATATTCCACTAACTCTGCAAGAGAATGTGGACATAAAAACATAAGGAAAGCATTAGCAGATGGGGACTGGGTGATCCATCTAGTCTGCCTTAAAAATCTCTCATGAAAACAGTATGGTTATACTTGTAAATGGTGTCCCTACAAAGTCTAAGGCTATCTGGCAGGATGTTTTCAATGTAGAGAAGGTGAGAACTGCTCTCCAGTTCCTAAAGAGAAATAATCACTTCTATGCAGACCTTGACGCTGATGAAGTGACCAACATGGGTACTCAGTTTGGAGCGATAGACACAAAGAAGGCAATGATCAAGAAGGCTGATGGTGCAACAAATGAAAATGTGTATGAACACTACACAATTCACCCTCTACATGGCAGGGACCCAGTTGACCTTTACCAGATGAAACAGGTTGAAGGCAGTCTTGTAAGTATCTGGGAGGCAACTATGAAAGCACGGTGCTTTCCAGATTTGTTTACACAAGGTACAGGAGAATGTTTGCATGCACATGAAGTACATGTACCTGGTGCTGAGTATCGGACATCTAGAATTTTGAACATGGATGGCAAGTTCCGTAGGAACATTTAGTATTTGTTCCATCTGCTGTGGGAGACAGAGCTCAGCATACTCTCTGCGCCCATTGCACATACTCTACGCCTCATTACTCACTACTCTCACTCTCTTCAGAAGTTGAAGGAGAAGGACAAAACATTGCAGGTGACCTTGATCTCCATTCTCTCTAGTCTGCATGGTACGAAGGAATACTGATATCGGAGACATTCTGAGGTCATGTCTATGCTGCGAGAGTATGGTGTAATGACGTGGTTTGTGACTCTGAGATGTGCTGAATACAGCTGGGATGAGTTGATCGAACTACTGAAGTGGGCTAATGCTGACATTGATGGCATTTCATCTATTACTTTTGGTGAGATGTGCTCACTTGACCCAGTATCTGTGTCTCGACATTTTCACTGGCATTTCCATGACATCTTGAAATTCATTTTGTCAAAGGACAATCTACTTCTTGGGCTCATTGAGCACTACTTCTGGAGGATGAAATACCAGACACAGGGTGCTCCCCATATCCATACGTTGTTGTGGATCAAGGATGCTCCTTATATTGGTGAGATTGAAGCTGCAGAAGTTCTGAGCTGTATTCAGCGGTATGTTACTTGTCACATGCCAGACAAGTATGACAGTCCTACACTATGGAAGCTGGTGCAAAGGTTCCAGCAGCATCTCTGTGGAAAGTATTGTCACCAGCCAGTTAAGAGTCATACTGAGTGGTACATCAGATGTCGTTTTAGTTTCCCTAGATGTGTCTGCCAGAAAGGATGCATAAATTACCTATTCTCTGCAATGCATCGTCATCTCAAAGCAAAGTCCTTTAAGAGGGTGTATGAGTTACCCAGACAGGAGAATGAGGTGCACATCAATGAGTACAACCCTACTCTTCTCCTGATGTGGCAGGCAAATATTGATGTGCAGTTTGTTGCTGACAACTCTTTGGTTCTTGTTCAGTACATCACTTTGTACATCACGAAACATGAACAGACAAGTTTGCAGGATCTTTGGGAGGAAATTGCTAGCTGCAGCATTTTGATCATGTCACAACTGTGGTCATTGGGATTAAAGATACTGCCTCACAGGGAGTGTGAAGCATATGAAGCTAGCGATCATTTGATCAGGACTCATTTGCATGGCAAATCTGATACTGTACAGTTTCTCAGTGTGAACTACAAAGAGAAATGCAAACATGTCTTGAAACCTCATCATGAGATTGAGGAATTGGCTTTCAACCAACCTTCCTCCAAGAACATCCTGATCGACACATACTACCCCAAGAGACACAGTCCCATGGACACTATGTGTCTCTTTGAGGTGGCAAAATGGTACGACTACAAGACTGATGTAACACCTGATGGTGCACTAGACATTTATAAGGTCAAAGGTTTAGAAGGTTGTCTTGTCAAGAGATGGAAACCATGGCTGATTGACCACTGTAAGCTAAGTCTCTTCACTACTGACAGCAAAAAGCTTTATTTCTTTACTCTTCTGTTCCTGTTCAAACCATGGAGATATGACAGTGCATTGAAAGGAGGCTGTGATACAAATAAGGAACAGTTCTACTTGACATATGAGACCTTCAAAACAAAGCACTCCAATGCATATATTTGAAGATTGGAGTTAGAGAAGGAGCAGCTTGAGCAAGCCAAGAAACAGCTTGAGGAGGATACTCCTGTTAATTCACAGGACAACATTAATCCCGAAGAAGAGGGTGCCCTGGGAGCTCCTCTTCCTATGAATGACCCCACAGTACTGATGGCTGAAGTAGAAAGCGCTATGCAGCATGGTGCTCATGGCACCAAGGATCCGAGTCAACTGAAAGAAAACCTGAATCAACAGCAGCTTATCATTTATGCTTCTGTTCCTGAAGCAGTGAGAAATGGTATCCTTCATGAGAACAAACCATGTATCTGTGGAAACTACAAGCCGTTACTAATGTTTGTTAGTGGCTTGGCCTGGACAGGCAAGAGTTTTCTAATTGAAGCCATTACGGCTGAGATAAGAAAACACACAGGAACAACAATGTCTGCCGCTGTTAGTGCTCCAACTGGACTGGCTGCATACAACATTGGCAGTGTCACTCTACATCAGTTGTTCATGCTGCCAGTAGAGCACAGCAAAACAGGAGAGTACTGTAAGCTATCTTTTGAGGTGGCATCTGAACTCCATCCTATGTTTGCCAAAATGAAGCTTCTGATCATTGATGAGAGCAGCATGATCTCAAATGTCATGTTTGTTTGCATGCACCTATGACTCCAGGAGATTCTTGGAAGTGATTATGGTGATGCATTTGGTGAAAAGAGTATTGTTATGTTTGGAGACCTTCTACAACTTAACCCATGAATGGAGAACATGTCTTTTCAGCAATTAGTGTACAGCAAGCTAAAAAGACAATAGGGTATATTGGTTGTATTAACCTCTGGGAGTTGTTCACTTATGTCAGGTTGTAGCAAAACATGCATCAGAGTGGTGATCTGATCTATAAGGCATTACTGGATGAGGCTTGTACTGGTTGTTTAACACAACCAAATCTTTCTCTGTTTAAAACATGTAGAATCACTGCTGACAGTACATCTATGGGTGCTGTATGTGATGTGTTCAATAAAGTGTTTTCAGACAGTACACGGATTGTGTGTCTCATGCCACAGCTTAAGCAGTGTGCTGAATGCAATACCATTATGTTGCAGAGAGAGGGTCAAGAAATCATCACTCTGCATGCAGTGGACACTGTTGATGGTGTTTGCTTAAATCAAAAGCTGGTAGCAATACTTGCTGAATGACTTACTGAGCTCAAGTCAAATGTGTCCCAGACAGCTGGTCTAGAAGCTGTTCTCGCAGTTTGTAAGAATGCATATTATGCTATGTCGCAACCTTGATGTTGAGTGGGGCAAGGTCAATGGTGCAATGGATCACATCATTGACTTTCTGTGCAATGTACAAAAGACATTCATAGAGGCACATGTTAAGTTCAACAACACTGAAGAGTCACTACCAATTGAATGAACTACTGTGAAGTTCCAGGTGGTGAAGAACATATATGTAACAAGGAAACAGTTTCCAGTGTGTGCTGCACATGCTGTTTCCATACACACATTTCAAGGCTTAGGTTTGGACTCAGCCATGGTTGACATTGGTACTGGCATCTTCAAAGTTGGTATGAGCTATGTTGCATTGTCACATGTTTGGACTATCACTGGTTTGTACATCATCAGTATCTCACCACAAAAAATCCGTGATGACAAGTGGTGTGTTGTGGAGTACAGTAGATTACGTACTCTGTACCAGCTAGACATGCCTCTCATTCCACTACCCATGCATGTAGCGCAGTGCAATGCTACACTGCCAGCTTCTGGCATAAGAAAGAGAAAGTGAGCAAGTAAACATGAATTGACTTGTAACACTAAGAAGGAATCTACATCACACAATGACACAAACTCACTTCCATGAAAGAAGTCACTTGGGCTGAGTATTGTCCCATCGTTTGATAACAGTACTGGGGTAAACTGCTATGCAAACTCTGCATTGCAAGCATTTCTCTATATGCCTCCCTTTGTTAGCAGTATCAGAGCTTCACATGAGACTTCACTGTCAAACTCATTGAAGCAAATTGTGAATGATACTGCAGTACATGGTAACACGATTCAGACTCTCACATCTTTATGAGTTGTTTTGGGTGGCTATGAGGAATACAGAACTTTTGCGGATAACATCCAGCAGAATGTTACAGAGTTTATGATGGCCATTATAAACACTTTGGATGATGAGTACATTCCTGTGCAATGTTACTTTACTGTCACCTATGTGTCCAAGTACACTTGCCTGTCTTGTGGTCATTCACACAAAGAAGTAACAGAAGATATGCTCTGAATTTCTTTGTATATTCTCCAGTCACGTACTGTCAAATTTAGAGAGCTGCTTCAAAATTTACAATGTGGTTGGAGGTGTAGCCGGTGTGGAGGGGAGTGTACTTAATCTATATGACTTAGAACCTCTTTTCAATATCTTGTCCTTCTCTTGCTGAGATTTGACTCTCAGGGACTAAGATTTGACACACCTATCACTGATTATACAGCTGGTGGAGTACAGTTTTGGGAACGATGATTTGATACTCAGGCTGTGATTTTCCACCATGGACCATCTGTACATTCTGGGCATTATGTTACTTGGTTGAGGTACAGTAATGGTTGGGTGAAGTGCAATGACTGCTTGAGCATTTGTAAACAGAGAGTGCCTCATAAATTAAAAGATGCTTATGTCTTGGTTCTGAAGAATTACGACAACCTTCATCAAGCAGAAGAGTAATACGACTGTATGTGGCATACTGTACATGTCTTACACACTGTGCACCACTTACTATGATATGCAACCTTTACTTATGATGTATCTTATGTCTTCCCTTACTCGGTACTATATGGAGAAGAGATGTCTGTTACATGAATATGGTCTTATGTTTTTCACAGCTATCATAGGTGTGTTAGTGATTTATGCAATAGATATGGTTTAAGCAAGCCGATAAAGCGGTGCAGACTGTGTGCATAATTACTTGTCATACCACACTTATCCAGCTATGGAAGGTTCACAAGAGCAGCATATTCCCAGTTAGATGTATGCTGAAGTGTACTGACAGTCTCTTATTTTACGAGCTGCATGGTGTCTCTGAAAGTATGCCTTGACATTACTAACAGCACCATTATCTGTTCATGTACTGTATGTGAACAGCCATATGAAACATAAGTGCATAAGTAACTGTTACATGTTTCATCATATGCCGTCTTGACTAAAGATGTTTAGCATCTGATATCTGTTGTAGTACAACTTATTGTAATGGTTCAGGCCTTTACAAGCGTTACTATTGTGTTACTACAGATGTACCATCACTGATTTTTATGGAAGTGTACTTATTACTATTACACTACCATGTCTGTCATTATGCGGTTTCTGTGAATGACTGAGTATTACCTCTGTGCTGTTTGTGACAAGTAATAGATTTGCTGTCCAAATCTCTTCAGTATGGCAACACTACCCTATTATGTGCTTGCACGAGTCATACAGTATTATACTACCAGTGTGTATCTTTTTGTACTTATACACATATGTCTCATTCATTGCTTGTTTGTAAGCATGTACATGTTTTCATATTTTGTGTACAAATTAATGTAGCACTACATGAATTATTAATACTAGTACTATTACTGTTTAAGGGCCAGATATTCAAAACCGTGCTCCGGGGCTAAAGTAGCACTGCCCGGCAGGCAAACTTAGCCTGGAGCAAAAGGCAAGCTATATTCAACAGGAATAGCCCTGAGCAAAACCAGCTGAATATAGCAAGCAAAGGAAGCCAAGCAAACAGGGCCGGGAGTGCAGGGCAAAAAACAGCCCGGGAATAAGACAGCACTGAATATGGCAACTAAGGCAGCACTGAATATAGCACCCAGGCAGCCAGTGCAAACACACAATGGAACATAGTGTAGAGGTGAGGCAGCCTGACCCTGGGACACATGCAATGAACACAGCCCAGAATGAGGTCCCAGGAGCATACCGCAGTGCAGAACCCAGAATATGACACACATGCACGGGAATGGCAAGCAACAACCAGGACCCATGTGGGAGACCCAAGGAACAGTACAAACCAAGTGAAACCCCAGCACCCAAGAATGACACAGGACACAGTAAACTGTAGTAACTGGAATGTACTAGTAAACAAACAAACAAACAAATGGAAAAGTAAACGGGAACAGTACAGTGATGCAAAACAATACATAATCGAAAAACAAAACCTAACAGTGAACAACTAATGCCCCAACCACCACCGGGCGACCCAACTCCAAAACAAAGAAAGACAACAGTACAAACCCTACAAACAGAAATGCTAAGCTGGGAGCACCCCCAGCACACAACACCAACAGTAATAAGCCCACTATCGGAACAACAACAAGAATACACATTAAACCACCCAAACCGTGACATGCCAAACATATTTACATATATACAGTATGTACAAGTAGGCAATTGAGAAGGGGGGAAGGGGAGGAGGACACAAACAGGGACACAGGAACAGAGGCCAGAAAACAAAAAACAGTCCAGAAAGGGGGGGGATAGTCAACATAATATGGGATGATGGGTATGGCTAATTGCCTGCTGGATCCAGCATACGAGTCTCCAAGACAGCCGCCCCCCTCCTGGTCTCCGAGGTGATGATGGCCTGCTGCTCAATCAGAATCCTCTGCTGACAGATGATGAGGCACAGCAGATACTCCATGCCCTCCAACTCCCCAGGCCTGGTTGCCCACAATGATGAATGAAGTGGACCTACAAGAGGAAGGGAAGGCCATGAGGATGGGACACTGGCCAGGGGGCATACTGCAGCCACAGGTGGCCATACAGGGATGGACAGCATGTCCCGACAGACATGCTCGAGTGAAGATGAGGGACGCAATGGTAGGCCCACCCAGAAGGTGCCCACACAGCAGGCCTGGGTGACACAGGCACCATCCCAATACCTAATAGACATGTTGACGACATGTCTGACAGTACCATGGCACAGGTGACACCACCCACCCCAGCACTGCACACAGTGAGACAAGGCAGACACACAGGTGGTCCCCTGGATAGCTGTGTGCAATGGCCATGCCACAACATGCACAAGGGCACCCACATGTCGGGACATGCTGCCCAAAGACAGATGGCAATGTACCAGAATGTAGAGCACAACAACATCATCCAAAGGTGCACCAGAGCAGCTCAATGCAGTCACAGTGGCTGGCCAATGACCGACCCATGCCAGGGCAGAACAGACATACAGGGTGCAGATGGTGACAGGGGTAGGCCAACACATGCCACCAAGCAAGGCACCCAGATGGCATGGAGCATGGTGCCCTGCAGCTACAACATGCACATGGACGGTGAACATCTGACCCTGTCCAGTGAAGCCCGTGGACAGCAAGGCAATGCCAGCTGCACACAGGCATAGCAACTGTGGGAGGGTGGGAGGACAGAGCACACCACACCACAGAGGTAAGCATGGCAACCAACAGCGTGTGTGCCCTACCGATCCTCTGCTGTCACAGCCCCCACCACCATCTGGCACCCTCACAGCAATGCATGCTGACAGTGGCCCACAGCCCCCCCCCCACAGGGCACAGTGACCTGACAGCTAGATTCCAGCTAGATCCCAGCTAGATCCCAGCAGCAGTGTGCAACACTGGTGCACAACCCAGCACGGTGCCACAACACCACTGGCCCAATGCCTGTGGCAGCCATGTCACCAGCCCAGTCACTGGCAGACCACAGAATGAACCACACATCACAGTGACTCACCACAGAGTAAAAAGACAGGTACTCACACAACAGGCCCCTGTCCTCAGGGCTGCTCTCCCGCACCTGCTGTGGCATGGTCAGCACCCTCGGGCTGCCTCTCTGCCTGTCCTGGTGCACCTCTGGGCCCTCTTCTGTGGTCCTGGGCTGCTCAATTCACTCTACAGTGGACAGGGGAAACAGCAGTGTTAGCGCAATACACAGCATGCACCGCAAGCAGCACAGCAAGATGCACATGCAACCCCCACAACACTGCACACACAGGGACACCCAGACACTCACACAGAGGGTGGTAAGGCCCATGGAGCATGCACCAGGCACACAGGACATGTTGGCATGGCAGCGCAGTGATGCGACAGTGCCAGATGCAGGTGCACTGTGACTGTCCGCACACCTGTGTGTGTAGGCCATCAGTGTCCCAGGGACAGCACCCCTGCACCACAGTGGTGTTGGCAGCAGGCCGGTGCTGTACCAGGACCCACCACCAACAATGTTCCAATCCACCACCTACACCCATGTCACCCACATGGACACAGCATGCACCATGCTTCCACCGTGCATGCTGCCACACACCCTGTACCATGATGCCCCCCCAGGTGGCCAACATGTGTGACCCTGCCCATGTCACATGCACCCAAACACCATGCAGAGTAGCACCCCTGTGCACACACACACAAACACACATACACGTATGCACATGTTGTCCAACAGGCACATGATAGCAGTGATCAACATGCAATGCCACTTACCTGGCACAGGCACAGTGCCCTCATGCACCATGCAATTGAAGTGCTCCAGCTGCTGCCACTGCCGATGTCGCATGTTGGTGTAGCAATGCCGACACTTCTCTGCATCGTGGGCAATGCCTGTGCGGGCACTCAGCTTCTGGGCGATGGAGGCCCACACCTGCTGGCATGGGAGGTCACCCTCCCTGATCTCCCCAAAGAGCTGTCTGTGCTGCTGCTGCACCAGCTGCACCAGGTTGGCAGTCTCCACCTCCTCCCAATGCCTGTCCCTGTGCACTACAGCTCGTTGCCACCTACCCCCCTGGCATTGCCCAAACACCACAGTAAGCCTACCACCTGTAACACTGCTCTGCCTGTACCACACCCTGCTCCCTCCAGCACTGTGCCGTAGCACTGCACTATCACATGACATAGCATGGTGCTACCCAGAAGTGGCCACGCTACGCATGCATGACCCCATCACGACCTTGAGCCACAACGCCACACATGTGCAGAGCACTGTGCTGTGTGGTCTAGCATAGTGCTACACTGCACTAAACCGGGATGCTAGCATGACACAGGGGACACGCGCACATGCGTGGATGCCTGGCTATGCCACATAGTGCTGCGCTACAGGGACAGCACAGCGCTGGGATACCACTTAGCCCAGCCCTAACATTTGCATGGTGCTAAGTGATTTGCCCAGTGCTAGTCAGGCCCATATTCAACCAGCAGATGCAAATGAGGATACTTTTGCATGCATGGTGCAAACACTGTGATTAGCATATCATTATCTGATGATTTGCATGCATAACAGGCTGGATTGCCCAGCTGGGCTATGAAAGGGCAAGCAGTGCTCCACTGGTGTTGTGTTGTGGGAATGCGGCACACAGCTGAAGCTACAGACGTACACACACAACAGGAGGAGCCATGCCACAGGAGGCAGAGCAGCGAGAGGCAGGTCTGTATAGCAGCCAGAGGCCTGGTAGAAGGGGAATGGTGCAACACAGGGTTGAGACATACACACTGCATACCTGCAGACCACAGCTGTACAGGCTGAGGACAGGGCCATCGATGCAGGCCCACAGGCCAGCATGGTGCTGCGTAATGATGCACATGGCCATTGGGATGGCTGTCCAGCAGACTGGTCCATGTGCTGGGCCCGTGTTCCTGCATCAGCCGGCACTGTGCGGTCACCATCTGCACACTGTGTGTGCCAGGCATGGGGGGCCCCCAACATGGCCTGCAGGTATGCCCCGCAACAGTGGCTCACTGACATGTGGTCCATGGACCCTCGGTAGTCGCCCTGGATGCAGGGCGTGGAGGGTTGCAGACTCTCCGATGGTGGTACATGGCTACAGCCTAGGGGTCACAGGGTCATGACTGTGTGGTTCCCAATGTGACATTGACAGCACAGTGTGGTCTGTGCCTGGTAGCCTGTTATTGTATGCGTGCCAACCACAGTGTCCACATCCTGTGTGCCATGCACATGTCCCCTAGGTGGCCGATGGGGGCACAGTGCACTGCCAGGTGGTGGGCATTGGGATGACCCCATCCTGGGGTACACAAGTCTGTTATGGGTGTTGGTGGTGCCCTTATGGGTCCAATGTGTGCAGTCCCTATGCCAGCAGCCATGCAGTGGCACTGTGCATGCAGGGGTGGCCCCAGTACACTGTGGCTATGTGCGCTGTACATGCACATGCTGGGCAGTGCCACATCCATGTGACCAGTGCCGCCATTGGGGGTGGCATGTACATACTGTTTCATGTGTGCCATGCACCACAGGCCCACCACAGCTGGTGACACATGTCCCTGTCCATCTCTCCCATAGGCAGTGCAGCATGACCTGAACACATATGGGCACATCGCTTTTTGCAGCATGAGCTGAAGATGATGGTGCATGGTGTGAAGGAGAGGGAGCAGGTGCTGTGGCAGCACAAGGCAATAGATGCAGTGATGCACCAGGCACGGGATGAGGTGATGGCAGGGGTGAACGCCGTCGGTGGACATGGCAGGGTGACAGATGCAGTGCACAAGTGCTGGAGTGACCTGCTGTGCTGGGCAAAGGAGGAGGAGACACAGCTGCTCCACGATAGGCTGTGTACCAGTGGTGGCCCACAATCCACACAACAGCGGGAGGAGGACCCACTCATGACTGTGGTGCCATCCACACTGTACAAGGTGGCTGTTGCTGGTGTACCAGGTGGTTGGTGTGAGATGCCTCTCACACCGCCTAGGACAGGTCTGTATCTGCATGTGTGCACCCTGCATGGTGTGACAGCACAGGTGCTGGGTGTTGGTGTTGGCATTGTGCCTGGAGTGCACTGCGGGGGTGCTCTGCTGTGCACACTGTACACCTGGGGCAGGTTTGCATGTGAACAGTGCCCTGTATGGCTGCCACCACAGCTGACAAGCTGACGCATGTGCACTGTGGGGTGGGTGTGTGCATGTGGCCACAGTCTGTGGCTGTGGGGCTGGTGTGTGGGGTGTGCATGTCTGTGGCGGGTGGCATGTTTCCTAGGGTGTGCATGTACTGGTGGTGGTGGGGCGCACTGTGCATGTACCAGTCAATGACCCTGTCCCATTCAAACACCATGAAGTCTTGCTATATTATAACAATAGCAGTCAGCCACTGCAGCTGAACTGCCCCGGAGAGGAAGGAGTTAACTCCAGAAGATCTGGAGTTCTACAGCGCGAGGGCGCTGTGCCCAAAGCTCTATCTGGCAGTTTCAAATGAAACTGTCAGATTCTTTACTCCGCTTCACTGAACAGTCGCTCCGGAGATCAGCTCCTTCAGCTGTCATTCTCGGTTCAAGAGAGTAGTTTTCGGTTCATTTGAACCGGCAAAAGTCATTATTTTACGCATTTCAGGTTCTAAAGCTCTATCTGGTAACCGTAAGTACAAAAATTCAAGTCTGTGTGGAAAATTAATTATCGGTTCGGTTTTGAACCGATCCCTGGTTTTTCTGCCTTTAAAACTGTACTGTGGGTTTTAGAGTGCGGTTCCCGGTTCTTATTGGTTCTAAAAAAACCGAAATTATTACGGTTTTTTCAAATACCCGTGACACGGTTAGGAACCGATAAGGGTGTCTTGCCTGGCACTGCCATCAAAAGGGCAAGTTTTTGGTTAGGCTGGCATTATGTCTGAGAAACCCAAAAGAAAAACCGGGCCCACTGGGTTTCAACACTGTGATGTCTGTGGGGACGCCTTTGCCAAGGCTGACCCACACACCACTTGTGTCTATTGTCTGGGGGCTGACCACCTCCTGTCAGACTGCCAGGTGTGTAAAAATTTCCCTGCAGCCACCCTGGAGAAGAGATTGGGCCGGCTCAGGGAACGAGAGGCCAAAAAGTCCGCTGACCCGGATGGCCAGCCCGGTTCAGTACCCACTGGACCAGAGGGAGTGCCCTCTGACCAGGGCGAGACTTCCTCGGCCAAAAGGAAGACTGGTTCAGAGGAACCAGTCCCAAGTAAAAGACAAAGAAATCAGGAGGTTTGAGTCCAGAATTGTGTCTCCAACTGCTGCAGAGATAGCTAAAGCCATTCAGATTGTCCAGTCACTGTCTCAGGGATCTGTAGAACCACCAACAGTTGGTAAAAGGTTGGTTCGTTCAGTCCCAGTGGTTCAGGATTTTGAAGTTGAGGATTTTTATGAACCACAGGAGGGGGAGGAGGAATTTGATCAATATATGTGTGGCTGGGAGGGTCTGGACGTGCCCATTGAACCGGGCATTTCTCCAGACAGACCTTTAGAATCTCCCCCTATTCTGTCTGAGTCCCCTTCTTTCTTTATTTTTACAAAAGGTTGAGAAACCCTCCAGCTTCCTTTAGAGGAGGCTGTGGATGAGCAAGAGGAGCCTGATTATGTGGAAATGATGGATATTCCAGAGTCTAGGAGGTTGTCTATTCCTTTGCATAAGTCATTTAGGAAGCAAACAACAAAGATTTTAAAAATCCTCATTCTGTCCCTCCTGTAGATAAAAAATGGACAGAAGGTATACTTTGTCAGGCTCGGATACAGACTTCCTTATTGAGCAGTGTAGTCATGTAGGTGTGGTGCAAGCTGCAGCCTGTGACAAGGCTAATATTCCTCTGGCCTCACATCCTCCTGATAAGGATTCTAGGAAGATTGATGCCATGGCGAAGAAACAGTATATGGCAGCTTCTTTGGGACTCAGGCAGGCAAATTATATGGCTTATGTGGCTAGATATCAGAAATCTAGGTGGGACACAGTATTGCAGTTAGCCAAGCAGGCCCATGGCCAGCTGGCTAGTGAGTTGGAACAGGTGGCTGCTGATGGCATTGAAGCCTCTAAAGTTCAATTTCATACTGCTGTTGATGTTAATGATGTTTCCTCCAGGGTCATGGCCACTTCTGTAGCTTTCCGTAGGTTGGCATGGCTCAGATGCACTAATCTGTCCCAAGATACTCAGTCAAAGGCTATGGATTTTCCTATACTGGGAAATTCTCTGTTTGGGGAGCAAACAGAAAATTATATGAAAAATATGGATGAATACAGAACTACCTACAAAAGTGCCCAGGCTAAGGAGAAGCATGCCTTGCCACAAAGGCATGCTCCCAGAGGTAGGGGCAGACCCTTTTCCAGGCCTTTTTACCAATTTCAAGCCTCCTCTGCTGTCTCGCAGAGGGGTTTCTTCAGAGGCAGGGGTAGACGTGGCGCAAGTAGACCGTCTCCCTCCCCTCAGCCTAAGGCTGCTGCTAAGCAGGCACCCTGATGGGGTGCCCAGGGCCGATTCTCCTGTACCAGTGGGGGCAGGTTGGCCTATTTCAGCCAGAGCTGGCTGTCCCTAACCCGGACAGATGGGTTCTGGAGGTAATAAGCCAGGGTCTGGTTCTCAGCTTCAAATATTTTCCAAAGATGAGAGCCAGGCATTCCCACCTGCAAATCCTTCAGAAGCCCTTGCTTTGGAAGCAGAGTTTCTTCTCTTCTGGTCTGCAAAGCAGTGGAAAGGGTTCCTCCTTGCCATCAGGCAAGGGGCTTTATTCAAGATACTTTCTTACCCCAAAAGACAGGAGAATGGCGGCCCATTCTGGATTTAAGATACTTGAACAAGCATCTGTTGAAACCAAAGTTCAAAATGTTAACTCTGGCAATGATATTGCCTTCCCTAAGGCCAGGGGACTGGCTAGCTTCCCTGGACCTCAAGGATGCCTATTTTCATGTTCTGATCAGGCCTTCCCATCGAAAGTACCTCAGGTTGAACTGCCCTCAGGCCACTACCAGTTCAGGGCAATGCCCTTGGCCTTACCTCTGCGCCAAGGGTATTCACAAAATGTCTCGCTGTAGTAGTGGCTCATTTAAGAAGGCAGGGTTGCTGTGTTTCCCTACCTGGACGACTGGCTCATTGTGGGTCAGTCTCCAGGTCAGGTGAAATCCCACTTGCAAGTCACCCAGCAGCTTCTCACTTCTCTGGGATTCCTGCTAAACTTACCAAAGTCAGTTCTGGAACCAGTTCAGGCCCTAACTTTCATAGGCGCAGAATTGAACACAAGGTTAGCCAGGGCCTTTCTTCCCTCAGAAAGGGTGGACAGACTCATCGCCCTAGCATCCTCCTTTACCCTGCGGGTCTCTCGACCAGCAAGGCATTTTCTGCAACTCCTCGGGCACGTGGCTGCTTCCACAGCTGTTGTGCAGGGAGCAAGATTCCAGATGAGGGACATTCAGTTCCATTTGAGGGCCTATTGGTCTCAGAGGAAGGACCCCCTTACCAAATTGGTCCCAGTTACTCAAACCCTGATCCTGGCCTTACACTGGTGGCAGGATCAAAGCAATCTGAAACAAGGGGTTCCCTTCATTCCCATTTCTCCTCCTCACCCTCACCACAGATGCCTCCCTGTTAGGTGGGGCTCACCTAAGCGACCTTACCACTCAGGGAGTGTGGTCTCCTCAGGAATCTCTGCTCCACATCAATCTTCTGGAACTCAGAGCTGTCTTTTAGCTCTTCAGGTCTTTTCAGATTCCGATCCAGAACAAAGTGGTTCAAGTCAGGACAGACAATACCACCACAATGTGGTACATCAACAAGCAAGGGGGCACTCGGTCTTCAGCCTTGTGCACCGAAGCAATGAAGTTGTGGTCTCTGGCTTATTCCTGAACACCTCCTGATAGCGGTTCATCTCCCAGGAAGGACAATGTGCTGGCGGACGCCTTCTAGCAGAATTTCTCAGGGCCATCACGAATGGACTCTGAATCCACAAGTACTGGGGTCTGTCTTTGCCAGTTGGGGCACTCCTCAGATAGATCTTTTCGCGGCCCCAGACAACCACCAACTTCCTCTTTTTTGCTGCAGGCCTCCAGTACTGGGCTCAGTCCCTCTGGATGCCTTTCTGTTGGATTGGAAAGGGAAGTTCCTGTATGCCTTCCCCCCCTTTCCTCTCCTTTTCAGGGTACTAGTGAAAATCAGATCTCAACCTTGCAGAGTGATTCTGATTGCCCCAGATTGGGCCAGACAGCCCTGGTACCCTCTGCTCCTGTCTCTGGCAGTCCACCCTGCCTGAGCCTGCCCAGAGTTCACGACTTACTGACCTGTGCACAGGGAGAGTGTGGTATCCGGACCTCAAGTCCCTCCACCTCAAGGCTTGGCTCTTGAGGAGCTAGAATTGCTGATTTACACCTTTCTCAAGGTGTTATGGATATTTTAAAGGCTTCAAGGAAGCCTTCCACTAGGGCCACTTATAATTCTAAGTGGAAGAGGTTTTCCATCTGGTGCTCTGAGAGGCAGATTACCCCAGAATCTGCTGATCTTCCCATTCTACTGGACTATTTGGTCCATCTGAATTCCTTAGGCCTTAGACCAGCTACCCTGAAGGTTCATCTGGCAGCTGTCTCTGCTTTTGTGTCAGCAGGGAAGCCTGCCTCCCTTTCTTCTCACCCTGTGTTCTCCAAGTTTTTTAAAGGGTTGCTTCACACTAACCCTCCCTTTCGGGAACCAGCTCCTGCCTGGGACCTGAATATTTGCATTGCTCAGTTAATGCAACCCCCCTTTGAGCCTCTGTCTTCAGCAGAACTCAAGTATTTAACTTGGAAAACCGTTTTTCTAGTAGCTATCACCTCTGCCAGACGCATAAGTGAGTTACAGGCCCTGTCAGTGGAAGAAGATTTTATCTCTTTCCACAGAGATAAGGTAGTCCTTAGGACTAATAGAAAGTTTTTGCCTAAGGTGGTTTCTGATTTCCACCTGAATCAATCTATCTCCTCCCAGTATTTTTCACTGAGCATTCTTCCTCAGGTGAGAGGAGACTGCACAGCTTGGATGTCAAAAGGGCATTAAGTTACTATCTAGAGCGCACCAGAGGTCATAGGTTCGAATCCCTCCAACTGTTTCTTACCTATGGCGAGGTTGGCAAAGGGAAACCTGCCACTAAGAGAACAATTGCAAGGTGGATTGTCTCTTGTATCCAATTTTGTTATCAGAAACTGGGTAGAGTACCCCCCTCAGGATTGAGGGCCCACTCCACCAGGGGTACAGCTGCGTCTCTAGCGGCTGCTAGAGACATTCCTATTCTGGAGATTTGTCAAGCTGCTACCTGGAAGACAGTTTACACCTTTACCAAGCATTATTCCCTGGATGTCCAGTCCAGGAGAGATGCTCGGTTTCACAGCTGTGCTTCAGAGCCTATTTCCTAAGTAGGTTCTGACCCTCCTCCATGGAGGTACTGCTGTGTAATCTGCTATTGTTATAATATAGCAAGACTTCATGGTGTTTGAAGAAAAAATTACTCACCTTAGTAATTCCTTTTCTTCTCATGAAGTCTTGCTATATTATAACCACCTCCTCCTGCCCTCTCAGAACTCCTACTTGGGTAGAGGTGGAAATTGGTGCAAGCACTGTGTCATGCCATTTTAGTTTTCCCCTAACCCTGTTTTCCTTTGGGTTAGGGATCTAGATTGTTCATTTAGGTTATTTTTTATTGCCCCCTTCTCGGACTTGAGTCTTGGGGGAAGGGGGTTCATATGTGCTTGTCAAGGGTGGTAAAACGAACCATAATACCATCAATCTTTGTTATTATGGTTCTGGGTGTTTCTTTGTTGTTTATATTGTTGTTATTACTACTAGTAGGTAGCCATAGGCTAGTGTAGTTTTCCACACAGACTTTTTCCGTCCTTTGATGTTGGCTTAGTAAAGATCTGACAGTTTCATTTGAAACTGCCAGATAGAGCTTTGGGCACAGCGCCCTCGCGCTGTAGAACTCCAGATCTTCTGGAGTTAACTCCTTCCTCTCCGGGGCAGTTCAGCTGCAGTGGCTGACTGCTATTGTTATAATATAGCAAGACTCCATGAGAAGAAAAGCAATTACTAAGGTGAGTAATTTTTTCTTTTCTTCCACAGCGGTGTGTGCAGGGCCTGCAGCGCACCAGGAACAGGCTGGGATGGCTGTCTTGGGACCGGAGGAAGAGGCTGAGGAGGAATACCTGTCGTTAACATCTGGACTAAGTGCCAGTCATGGACCCTCAGATGCGCACCATGTGTGGCACTCACTTGGACATGGGATACAGCTGCCGGGGGGGCTCCAATGATAGCAAGGACCTGGACCTCAGTGCAGCCCTGCACGATGCCCAGGTGGAGGATTTCAGTGGTGGGCAAGTGATCCTGCTGACAGTAACCAGTGACATGGAGATGGATGTCTCAGAGGGGGGTTACATCCTGCCCATGGAAGGGCCTGTGGAGGGGGGCACAAGGGTGGGGCAGGACACAGTCCATGGCATGAGTGCCAGGGGTGGTTTTCCATGCCAGCATGGGTGTACCCGTGCAGCTGGTGGTTGGCCATGTGGGGGATGGGTGTGCCCCGCTTGACATGCAGTGCCCCCCATGGGTTGGGATGCAGGTCCCACAGGAATCATGGCCCACCGCCACTGGCTTGCAGTGGCAGGACAGGCCGCTGGTGCAATGACGTTCCCACCCTGGTAAGCTGCAGGCTCCAACACCAGCTGCCATTTAGGGTGCTGCAGCCATGGAGCCGGATGCCATGGGGGTCTGACCTCTGCTCCAGGCTGCACTCACATCCCAGCAGGAGGCACAGCTGGACCAGCATGGCCTGCAGTGGGAGCTCAGGCATGAGCTCTTGCAGATGTGGGAGTCACTGTCCCTGGGCTTCACATGGGTGGAACAGTGTGCCGAGGACAGGTTGAGCCGCATGGTTGCTTCACTGGACCGCGGCCTTGCTGGGCTCTCGGCCGCAGTGGTCGACCTCACCACAGTGCTGTGTGGGATGCATGGCAAACCACAGACTGTGCAAGGGGGTCGGTGTGCCTGTGGCACAGGGGCCCACAGGTGGGTCACTCACAGCCACAGGACTGTCACTGGCTCAAGCACCACTGCATCATGCACATCAAGAGGCACCCAGCACCACTGCGGCCATCTGGCAACCATGTCCGGCTCCGTTGGTCGGCGAGGGCACAGGCGGTCTACCCTGCCTGCCTCACCGTGGTACTTCCCTACTGCATCCTCAGCTCAGACCACCCCTGGATCTGTGTCCCATACATGTGGTGTGCGCCGTGTGTGTGGTGGTTGTCGCCAGAGATAGGCACTGCCGCCATGCACTTATGCACGGTTAACACTCCCATGTGCACACTAGCACTCCCACACACCTGCTCACACTCGCACTCACGCTGACACACACACTCACACACGCCGTCATTTGCACAGTCTCACATGCATGGCCATGGTGTCCCTCCGCACACTGCCACCATACATCAGGCATCGCTCACATCACTGTACCATGGCTGTGTGTCCTCTTCACATGTGTGACCTGCACAACCCACTCATTGCACTGCCCTCACACGTGCATTCAGTGCCACTGTGTTGTGCACCTGTTGTGTTTGTTGTCAGCACTGTTGTGGATGTCTGTACATACTAAACTGTCCACCACTGTACTGTGTCATGTTGCCGTGCAGTTTGTACTCACCCTCTGGCTTGTGACAGTGTCCTGATGATGGCGGCCCTGTGCTCTAGGGCCCTGCGGGCCATGTGAGGATCCTTCCTCTCAAGTTGCTCCGCTATCCCCCTGACCATTGGCTCTGGGTCACTGTCTGCCTGTCCCCCAGGTTCACGTACCTGTATCCCATGGTTCATTGCCATGTTGTGCAGCATACAACAGGCTAGAAAGATACGGCATACCTTCTGAGGCCTACACTGTAGGGCACCACCTGACGTGTCTAGGCATCGGAAGTGCATCTTCAGTATGCCAAACACCCTCTCTGTGATGTTTCTGGTGCTGGCATGTGCCTCGTTATACATCTCTTTGGCCACTGTGGCCGGCCGGGGTACCAGTGTCAGCAGCCAAGGTCGCAGGGGATAGGCGCTGTCCCCTGTCGAGAGATGTGCACCTGATAGTGATGTACTGCTGTCTGCCCATTGCTGTCTTGCACCACCTATGTTGCCCTCCCATGCCCCTTCCTTGGCCTCCCATGCCTATCCCCACCCCTGCTGTGGTGTGTGTGTGTATCTTGTTTGCTGCTACTCACCGACTAGGTGCCCACTGTGTATCCTGCCCTTCTCGAATGCCTGGCACAGCTGGGGCTGGTGCCAGATGAAGGCATCATGGGCACTGCCAGGGTACTGTGCATAGACACTGCTGATGTGCCCAGTCACATTGCACACCACCTGACAATTGATGGAGTGGTAGCCCTTCCTGTTGATGTATACCTCACTACCATCACCAGGTGGTGCATGGATGTGGACATGGGTGCAGTCAATGGCACCTAGTACCACTGGTAGGTGCGCAACTCAATGGAATTGCTGCATGGTTTCTCTGCTCTCTGCTGCCGTACTAGGGAATACTATGAACTCTCCAGCGTGTGGCAGGAGAACCTCAAGGAACTGGGTCAGGAGGCGTGAGGTGGAAGACTGTGCTACCTCGATGGTGTCCCCTGTTGGTTGTTGGAACATCCCTGTGGCAAGGAAGCACATCGCTGCTGTCACATTCTCCTCTACTGTCATGGCATGGCTGCATCTGGTGTTGGGGTGCAGCTGCTCATGCAGGAGCTCACATAGCTGCCTCAACATACCCCAGTTCATCCTGTACTGGCCAGTGATGTGCTCATCTGGCAGGGTCTCAAAGGAGACCCTGGGCCAGTACCACCTGTTTGCAGCATACCGTCTCCTTAGCCTGCGTTGCGGCCCATGTTGGGCCTGTTCCCTCTCCTCCTCCTCCACTACTACTGCCATCAGTGGCAGCATTCACTGCTATCGGTGCAGCACACATTTCCACTTCCTGGTGTGGTCACTCCCCCTAGGTAGTTTGCCTGGGTTAAGACCAGCCTTTTATAGGCGGTAGCTAGCGCTGCACTACATGTTGTGCTATGTGTCCTAGTGCAGTGCTATGGCTTTGAATATCCCATAGCGTGTGTATGCAGTCCACCCCCCCTTTGCCCCTTGCATACATTATCATTTTGCCCTGCACTACTGTGGTAAGTGCGTGCTAACCGGTCCTTTGAATATCACTGCTCTGCGCTACTCCCGCGCTATTCCCACACTATTGATTTGCGCGCTGCACTACACTTTGAATATCTGGCCCTAAGTTTCTTATTAATAGAACTGCAGACATAGCTTTAGTAAGAATTATTAATGCAATATTTAAACAACTCATCACTATACTAGTGAAGTAAGTGTTCCATGCTGTGATGTGGTATGTTATAAACTGTATCCTAATGAACTATTGAACATTTAAATTATTGTAGTCAGATTACTTTATTTCTAGCTATACAGCAGAAAAAGTTTTATTTAATATTAACATGACCATCGTTTCATCAGTTAGAAAAGTTACTTGTTCAATTACATATATAAATGATGTATTAATAGTTCATCATCTGTAGTGCAAATGTTTCCTATTTATAGAAAAGTTGGCTATGATGATTGTTACATGATATAAATAGAACTTTCAAATATGTTTATGTTTACTGTTGTAAACCACACACTGCCCATCATCTCAGTTCAATTTATGCTCCCGATTTATTCTTTTTTGATTGCCTTCATTAAGGGATCAAGTTCCCAAATGCAATTCTATAAATATGTATAATGCCAAACAATAACACCATGTTTGGGCTGGATTGATGACTATTTACTTACTTTGTAGTTTTCTAATTAGCGTTTGGTTTTTAGCCCACTCCAGAAACATTAACTTCCTCAGCCTCACAGTGTAAATATCAATCTAAAGCATTTCTGCGTAACCTCATTAAAAGCTATGGTATGAGGCTGACTGAGTTTGCTAATTTGGCTCACAAAGAAAATTGCCATTTTATAAATATTTTTGTTTTTACAACTAGCATACCTGCGTCTTGTGTTTGACTTTTAATAGCTTGTTTTACAATGCTGTAGATCAGGTACAAAATAGAACAAGTAATGGGTATCACAAAAGATACAACTGAATGGTGTGCTACACACAAAATTGAGGTACCAGCTTAAAAAGAGTATATCAAAGGCTATACAGACTTAGGCTAATGTACAGAGCACTACTGCTAAGGGTTGCTTTTGGGGGATATGGTGTCATAGTTTTTTTTATATAAATGTTAGTTGTTTATAAATAGAATTAACAAGATCTGCTGGTCATGTAAGGCAACAACACTTCAGAAAACAAAATACAGTAAGGGCTGTGTGTGTGTGTGTGTGTGTGCGGGGTGTGGAGGGGAAGTACCACATCCCATGCGTATCAATACTGTATGTACATGTGTGGTCAATACTGCAGTCCATAAACTGTTATACTGATATTCACATTTTATACTAATAGACCACAAGGTTCTCCCCACCTTGTGCTGAAACAGCATGCAATAGTGGAATTTACTTTACAACGTAGTATTACTGCAATTACAGTGGCATGCCAGCATAATTTCCAGCATCTGTAGGTCATAAAAGGTAATTGTACTTAAGTAAACAAAAGTATGGCAATCAGTGTGTGGTCGCTGTCAGCACACATGTGTATTAATGTTTATATGTGCTTGATACCAGAAAGTCTGAACTGATGGTAAAGGTGGAACTTATCTCACATTAAACTAAGTTACATGTGCAGGTCCCAAAGGGACTTGCGAATGTGACACTTGAATTATGCATGATTAAATCAACTCAAAAAGTAAGGAAATCAATTGCAAAAAACACTGTTAATGCATCAGTTAGGGTTGCTATTACAGCAACAAAAGTTTGGAAATTAGATGTTAGGATTGAGCACCCTAACTCCACATTATCCCCCCCAACACACACACATGCAATCAGAATAAGGTGCAAGGCAACACAACCAATCAGAGACAGCCATCATCAGGTAAGAGAAAGAACATACAAGTCTCTGAACATCCCACAAGATACATCCATCATCATGGTCCAACAACTGTATGAGTTCTGCTGACATGCCAGTGTCACTGTGGGAAATAATGTGTCACTGGATGGACCCTGCACTTCCAAATCGTGTAATGGTAACATTTATATAGCTACACACAGTTAATAGGACCATGCACTGCAACATTATAAACAAACTTTCTCACTCTAGCACTACAAGCTACGCATCATCCTGTGCAACATACTTTTGCTAAACTACTATAGAAATGTATGTTGTACTATACACATATTTCCTATTAATATAAAATAACCTGGTAGTTCTGCAAAACTTCCACAGGAATGCATGTGAATGCTTATAGAAAATGAGCAGTTTCACAGATTCACTTGCTAGTTTAACAAAAAAAAATAGAAAATGAATATGGAAACTTGAGAATAATAATAATAATAATACTTTATTTATATTACGCCTTTCTGAAACCAAGGCGCATTAACAGTAGACTTCTTAAAACAATAAATAAAACACAAATACATTAGTACTAATATATAAAATATGTTAAAACATCATTATTAAGACAGCATCAATAAGAAAACGCTGACAACCACAAATTTCTCCACAGATGTGCACTTCCGAAGCGGACGGGGTAGAGAATTCCAGAGGGTTGGAGCTGCGTACATAAAAGCACGTGCCCCCAAAGATTTAAAAAAAAAACCTCTGAACCTCTAGCAACCCCTCATCCACCGAACGGAGTGATCGCTAAGGGCAGTAGAGTACAAGAAGCTCTTTCAAGTAGACTGGGCCCAGTCTGTGTAGGGCTGTATAAGTCAGAAGACCAACTTTAAAGGTGATCCACCACTGTATTGGCAGCCAGTGCAGTTTGCGTAGCACCGGAGAAATATGACAGGTATGAGAAGTACCCGTCAATAACCGGGCTGCAGCGTTCTTCGCGAGTTGCAAGCAGCGGATATCAACCCCAGGTAGCCCTAGATAAAGGGAGTTGCAATAGTCAAGGCATGAGGTCACAAAGGCGTGGACCATTGTAGGCAAGTCACCAGACAGAACTTGGTGCTTGATCCTGGAGATGTTCCACAGATGGTAAAAGGCTGATTTGATGACTGCTGACACCTGTGAATGTAATGTCAGCCCATCATCAAAAATCACCCCCAGGTTCCACACCTGTTCAGAGGTTGGGAGCTGGGAGCCACCCAGGAATAATCCTGAGGGCAAAACAGCTCCCACCCTCTCTATCCTGTGGCCCAGGTCCACAACCATCACCTCTGTCCTCAGAGTTCAACCTCAGCCAGCTCAAATTCATCCAGTTCTAGATTTCAGTTAGGCAGTTGTTAAATACTGAGAGAGCTTTATCCTGGTCTGGCGCAAAACATAGGTAGAGCTGGGTATCATCAACATAGCAATGAAATCTCAGCCCATGCCTTCTTACAATGTCTCCGAGGGGCAGCATGTACACTGAGAACAACATGGGAGACAACACCGACCCCTGAGGAACCCTACAGGACAGCAAGAAGAGGGTGTACTTTCACAAAACCAACAACTAGTTTCATGAAACATTAAGATAGATAAAGGTTGTGGCAGACAAGACCCACAAACTGTGTGGGTCATAACCCTGAGCAAACAATTTGCCAAAAAAGTGAGGATTTTTCACATTGTTTGGCACTCCACAGTTCCTCAACTGCACATCTGGCAGGAACAAAACTTGCCGGATCCAGAGGTCTATGGTACCAGATGGCACATGCAAAATTTCAGGAAAATTGGACAAACGGACACACATAGGTTTAAATGGTAGAAGGCCACAAGTACTGTTACTTTGGCAAAAGTATATGACATTTTTATGAAAGTCCCATAGGAATGAATAGGAAAAGCTTGCAAGTGATGTGGGGTTCACGAAAGTAATATGTACTTTCATGAAATTACTATAGGAATGAATGGAAAAAGTTTGCAAATGGTATGACTGACACGAAAGTATTGTGTATTTTCATGAAAGTCCCATAGGATTGAATGGTACAAGCTCGCAAGCACTGCGACTTTCACAGAAGTACACAATATTTTTGTTAAACTCCCATAACAATGAATGGATTAAACCATGGACATAACTTGCAGCTGTATGAAAATACTCAGTCATTCTGTGAAACTCTCGTACCCGTGAATTTTTCAGAGTGACACTGGCATGGCAGAACTCATACAGTTGTTGGGCCATGATGATGGCTGTGTCTTGTGATATGTTCAGAGAGCTGTATGTTCTTTCTATTACCTGATGATGGCTGTCTCTGATTGGTTGTATTGCTTTGCCCCTTACTCTGCTTGCATGTGTGTGTATGTGTGTGTGAGTTTGGGGGGGTAAGGAATGTGTAGTTAGGGTGCTCAACCCTAACATCGAATTACCAAACTTTTGTTGCTGTAATTTCAACCCTAACTGATGCATTAACAGAGTTTTTACAATGAATATATTATATATATATATAATATATATATATATATATATATATATATATATACACATACATATATGTGTATATGTATTAGTCAGTGTGTGTATCACAACAATTAGAAAGTGCAGTTAGGTGGCTCAGTGGATAGTGCAAAAATTGCTAGTCTACATTCCCCTGCTATCTAGATCAGTCTCAGCCTTATGCAGTTCAGTGATGATTTCAATGAGGTGTCTAGTGGCAACCTCCCACCTTCCAATGTCCCTTGGAGCCTAAAAAGAAAAGAACAGTCCCTCAATGTCTTTTTTTTTAATCTGTAAAAATGTGTATAGACAGTGCATTGCTGTGTTATACTGGAATATATATATATATATATATATATATATATATATATATATGCATATATGTGTATCTATATTAGTCAGTGTACTTGTGTATCACAAATAGAAAGTGCAGTTAGGTGGCTCACTGGTTAGTGCAAAAACTGCTAGTTTACATATTTCTCACAGGCCACAATACCATTATTTTGCAGCCATATTGGTTCTTGCTAGAGTTTGTACTACATTGGTGTGACATGACCCCTCCATAGAATACTGACTACACTTCCATTCAGGCTTTCCATATTCAGTTGATTCATCCCAGGAGTGGTTGAAGTAGCTTTTGTGTGTGGGGGCTAAGTAAAGTTCATCCAAAAAGGCCTTGGGTCTGGGGGCTGCCTAGGCCCCCAGAAAATGTTGTATTGTTTATGTGTTTTTGTACATTTATTTATTCATTTATTTTTGCATTTTACAATAATATCTTAACACAGATAACGTATGTCCTTGTTATATTGTATATATAATTAAGCAATAATGCATGACAGAATGTGGGTCATGCTGAGATAACCTCACACCTGGGGTGGTTGGGCACAAGGCTGCAGGCAGAGTGCATTATTGCTATTATACAATGGCTCATTTGTTAAGAAAATAGAAACAAGGAGAACAAAATAATTTAATTTCTTATTTGACTTTTATAAGCAATATAAGCATACACATTGTATTATATATATATTTCTATATAACAAATCACACTCGCACGCGCACGCACACACACACACACAATTACAATAAAAAAAATAGATAAACATGTGGGGAGTAGTGCAATGTAATGGCTGTGGGGCAGCAGTCTTCCAGGAGTCTTTCTGGAGGCTGAGATGCTGCCCTATTTGCAGACAACTATCTGCCCTGAGGGAGGAAGTTGCCCATCTTCAGGCCACACTGGACAGTAGTAAGGAAACCTTCCCCAGGACACACTGGACAGTAGGAAGGAACCTCCCCATCCAGGGGAGCACTAGCGCCACCACCACTACCTCAGAGGTTGAAGAAAGCACAGCAGTTGGACACAGTGGGCTCAGGGAGGGTGAGGGAGGGTGGAACAGAGGCACACCCAGTCAATTGTTCCACTCCACAATCCATACACCATTCTGGGGGAGCATAGCTCCCCTATGGATGCACCCACAGAGAAGACTGATGATAACTGTCACAAGGGAGGCCCACAGGAAGGAGGCAGAGGACACCACAGGGAAAGGAAGCAGCTCTTGGTGGGGGACTCAATTATTAGGGGTATAGAACTGGGAGGAGCTGGGAAAAATGAAGTAAGGTGCCTGCCTGGTGCCATGACTTGGAGGGACAGGAAGCACATCCTCAGGATCACGAGAACAGCTGCAAGGGATTCCAAGCTGGACGTAATTGTCCACCTAGGGACAAATGACTTGGCTCATCACGAGATTAGAGCAGTGCAGGAGGACATTGCAGAGTTGGGAAGGGACCTAAGACAAGTAGCACACACAGTATCCTTCTCAGAGGTGCTGCCTGTCAAAAGCATGGCGGAGGCGAGGGTAATTGGCACCATGCAGTTTAATGAATGGTTGAAGAAATGGTGCGGAGCACAGGGGTTTGGCTTCATTGGGGACTGGGGTTCCACCTGGAGGGACACCAGCCTATACTGGCAGGATGGTCTGCATCTGTCCAGGAAGGGAACAAGTCTTTTGAGCAATCGGTTTAAATGCTTCATTGGCAAGCTTTTAAACTAGTCAAAGAGGGAGGCACTGACAAGCAGCAGGAAAATCCCAGCCTCTCCCTACAAAACAGGGTACTAAATGAGAAAAAGACTGAGGTAGAACGGTCAGTGGGGGATGCTGCAACAGAAGGTAAAGCCATCAAAAAATGGAGAGCAATGAGTACTAATGCCCGTAGTCTGGGTAACAAGCTTCCTGAATTAGTGGCCTTGATGGAGGAGGAACATCTGGATATCGTGGCAGTCACAGAAACATGGTACACACAAAACCATGACTGGGAGGACTAAACATACCCAGGATACACTGTCTACAGGAGGGACAGGGAGGGTAAAAGAGGAGGAGGAGTAGTTCTTTACATAAGGGAAGGAATAAAAGCAACAGAACAAAAGGGTGAACAGGGAGGAGGAGAAGAAGCACTGTGGGTAAATTTGGAGACAGACAATGGCACCAGAATACGCACAGGGGTTGTAACAGACCCCCTTCTCAGGGGGAGGAAATGGACAGGGAAATGATAGAAAGTATACTTAGAATGGCAGAAAAAGGGGAGATATTGCTGATGGGTGATCTGAATATGTCAGATGTTAAATGGAGTGCAGTTGCAGCTGCCACTTCGAAGAGTGCAGTTATTCTAGATGCCCTACAGGGGCATGCCTTAGACAACTAGTACTGGAGCCCACTCGAGAGGGAGCAATATTAGACTTGATTCTCTCAAATGGAGATGGAGAGGATCACAGATGTAGAAGTGGGTAGCCATCTGGGAACTAGCGACCATCGAACAGTATGGTTCACAATAAACACAGCAATAGAGTCAAGCCATATTACAAAGACAAAAGTACTGGACTTTAGGAGGGTTGACTTTGCCAAAATGGGTGAGTGCCTAAGGAATGCACTAGCAAATGGGCAGGAAGGAGGGTGGAAGAACAATGGGGAATAATAAAAACTACCATCACAGAGGTAACAAGCCTTTGTGTGAAGCAAATAAACAAAACAAGACGATGTAAGAAACCACAATGGTTCTCAAAGGAAGTGGCAGTGAAGGTTCAAGAGAAAAAGAAAGCATTCAGGAAGTACAAGGAATCGCAGAAGGAGCAGGACAGAGAACTGTATCAGTTAAAGCAAAAGGAGGCTGGGAAGGCAGTCAGAACAGCAAAGGCCCAGACCGAGGAAAAGATAGCCAACTCAGTTAAGAAGGGGGATAAAACCTCTTATAGGTACATCAGGGAGCAAAGGAAGACCAAGGGAGGGATAGTGAGGCTTAATAAAGGGGAGGGAGGGTGGGCAGAGGGAGACTGTGAAAAGGCAGAGATACTAAACAAATATTTTTGCTCAGTATTTACAAATGAAGAGGGGGAGGTACATAAAACAAACAGTAGTAACACTCTGGATACAGAAGTTGATACCAGCCCATTTACAGAAGAAAGGGTTCTGAAAGAACTCTTAAAACTGAAGGTGGACAAAGCAATGGGGCCTGATGGGATTCATCCCAGAATTCTAAAAGAGCTAAGGGTAGAACTAGTGACACCACTGACTACCCTTCTTAACAAATCATGGGAGGATGGGGTGGTACCCGAGGACTGGAGGAGGGCAGATGTGATTTCCTCTTCACAAAAGTGGGAGCAAGGCAGAAGCAGGAAACTACAGACCTGTTAGTTTAACCTCAGTGATAGGGAAAATGATGGAATCACTTCTGAAGGAAAGAATTGTCGAGTATCTAGAGGCCAGAGGGGCACAGGACCCAAGGCAGCATGGATTCACAGCGGGAAGGTCATGCAAGAAAAATCTGATAGATTTCTTTGACTGGGTGACCAAAGTAGTAGATCAGGGAGGGGGCTGTGGACATGGCCTACCTAGACTTTAGCAAGGCATTTGACACAGTCCCACACAAAAAGATTAATATACAAGTTAGCCAGCCTGGGAGTGGGTCCCAAGATGACAGCCTGGGTAAAGAATTGGCTGGAGAATAGGACATAAGAGTAATAGTAAATGGAGTCCACTCAGAAGAAAGGAGGGTTACTAGTGGGGTACCGCAGGGTTCAGTATTAGGACCAGTCCTCTTCAATGTCTTTATAAGCAACATTGCGGAAGGATTGGAAGGAAAAGTATGTCTCTTTGCAGATGACACTAAGATCTGCAACAGAGTTGATGCACAGGGTGGGGTGGAAAGGATGAGAAGGGACTTGGCAAGGTTAGAGGAATGGTCAAATGTATGGCAGCTTAGATTCAATGCTAAGAAGTGCAAGGTAATGCACCTGGGAAACAAAAACCCAGGGAAGAGTACACAATGGGGGGTGAGATACTAACAACAACAAAATGGAAAGGGACCTGGGGTAGTCATATCAGATGACCTAAGGTGGGCAAGCAATGTGAGAGGGCAGCAAGGAGGGTTGGGGTTACTGGGATGCATAGGGAGAGGCATCACCAGTAGAAAACAGGAAGTTATTATCCCTCTGTACAGACAGCTGGTGAGACCCCATCTGGAGTACTGTGTGCAGTTCTGGAGACCCAGTCTCTGCAAAGACATAGACAGGCTGGAAGCTGTCTAGAGGAGGGCAACTAAAATGGTGCAGGTTCTGCACCGGAAGACATATGAAGAGAGACTTAAGGAGCTTAATATGTATAGCCTCGAGGAAAGAAGGGAGAGGGGGGACATGATAGAAACGTTCAAGTACCTCAAGGGAATCAACAAAGTCCAAGAGGGTAGCATCCTTCAAAAAAAGAGGTGTGCAAGAACAAGAGGACACAATTTGAAGATAGAGGGGGGCGGCTCAGAGGTAATTTAAGGAAGTATTTTTTCACAGAGAGGGTTGTGGATGCATGGAACGGCCTTCCGGAGGAGGTTGTGGAGTCAAAATCAGTGGTGGAATTCAAGCATGCATGGGACAGTCATAAGGCAATTCTGGGGGTGGGGATAAGAAGAAGTAGGCTGCTGGTTAACTAGGATCTGCAGCTTATCCAGTAGGTAGGGAAATGGGCAGACTGGGTGGGCCAAGCGGTTCTTATCTGCCGTCAAATTCTATGTTTCTATGTTTCTATGACTTTTGTGTGTGGATATGTACGACGTATACAAAAAAAAGTCCACAGTTTTTCTGTTTGCCATTACTGAGTGTGAATGCTCAGCTGCAATCTTGGGCTAACCCATAACTACAATGTTTATTTTTTTTCTCCAGCACTTTTAATTTTGAGACTGGAGTCATCTCTTTACTCCGGCCACTGTGCCGTTTATTGAATGAAGTCAGCGCTGAACTCAGTAGGTGCTGGGAGATGTGCTGTTGAGTAGCAGGCTCAGAGCGAAGAAGTGTAATCAGGAGCTGTACTGCATCAGAAGAAAAGGGGCTGTGTGTTGTTTTGTGTTTTGAAAATATTGGACTGCTGAAAAGGTGAGCGGCATAAGTGGAGTCACAGGTTTACAGTCAGTGAGTGTTCAGGGAGGCTGTTAGCTGTGCACGTGCTGTGGCACAGCAAGGGACAGAAAAGCCATGTACAGCTTTGTTCAACTTTTGTATATTCTGTTTGAATTTTCTTTAAATGAGTCAGGGGGCTAACACTACATTTTCAAACTGAGTGAATCTAGTGCTGTTCCATGCTAAATCTGTCTCCGTTACCAGGTTATTAGAAATGGAGCGGGGCTTGAAGCGTGAGGGGGGTACGCACTCAGATCAGTATGCTAAGTTATGTCTATGAAGGTGCTCGTAGGAGGAATTTGAAAATAAGAAAAAAAGAACCAGATTTCCCATTTGCACTTAACATTTTGGTTTCCATTGGTGGTGTTTTCAAAGGTGTTCTGTTCATTTGTGGGGGGGGGGGTTGTATGATATGCTGGGAGGTGGTTGGAATGTAAGCGTCTGAAGTGTGTGGACTGATATCTATCCTGTGTCAACATGTGAGAGGCCAGGGTCATGTATGTGCCTGGACCTGACACAGTGAGGTTATACTCAGATAACGGCACTGTCTCAGGCACACACTGACCAATCAGAGTCCAGAACATTTTCTCACCATTGTATAATGTACAGTTAAAAATAAAGATTACTTGTACTACTACTACAACAAACAACCTTGAATTTCAGCATCCCCCCATTCCAATAAAGGTATCCCAGGCCCCTTACCAGCTGCCAACTACAGAACTTTCAGAACTCCACCTTTTGTAAATAGCCTGGATGCAAGATGAAATAGAGGGGTACAAGCTTAGTTGACAGATAGAAGGCAAGCAGTTAAAACTAAAGGATATATTTCCCACAAGGGTGGTGTTACTAGTGGAGTTCCCCAAGGATCAGTACTGGGGCCCCTTCTATTCAATATCTATATCCACAATTTAAAAATAGACAGTGGAAACAGCCTTTTGAAATTTGCAGATGACACTAAACTGGGATGACTGATAACTGACCCCCAAGATAGAATAAGGATGCAAAATGACCTTCTGACTTTAGAGTGGTGGGCAAAAATAAATAATCTTCAGTTCAACATAGACAATTGAGCAGTCATGCACTTTGGGCAGACCCATGCTTGCCAGGACTATTATATCGATGGTAATAAGGTTAGACCAACAAATAAGACAGTGGATCCAGGTATTCATTTTTAGCAATACCTTAAAACCCCACCACCACTGAAGACACATTGCTAGAAAATTGAATTACGTAGTAAACTGCAAAAGAAGGAGTTTCATAAACAGGTCAGACGCAGTATTAATGCCACTCTACAGAGCCTACATATGTCCACGTTTGGACTACGGTTCCCAGATCTGGAGTCCCCTCTTGCAGAAGGATGTTAACCTGGTAGAAACACCACAAAGAAGGTTCACCAACATTATTTCCAGCTGTAAGAACAAACCCTGCGAAGATAGACTTAGGGATCTGAGGTTATTCACATTGAGTGATAGGCGAATAAGAGGAGATCTGCTACTGCTGTTCAATTTAATTAATGATAAACAGTTGTTCAATGATCTGGGCCTGGAATTTAGGAAACCCTTACATAATTTAACAGCACAACAATTTCAATTGGTAGGAAAAAAACTAATAGAGATATTAAAAAATATTCATGTATTCTTAGGATGATTAAATTGTGGAACAGACTTCCTCAAGACATTGTAAACTGCAACAGCATCATAACTTTTAAAAGAAAACTGGATATCCTAATAGGTAATGGCTTTATACCCAGCCAAAACCACTGAGAGCTGGGGGGGGGGGAATTGTCTAAGGGCTAACTGCCTTTTAGTGTCCTTAAAACCTGAGTATAAACTCGAGCCTCTAAAGCACAACCTCATCTCAGTTGCTAACAACACCAACTTTCATAACACCATCCCTGCTAAATGCACAAAGAAATACAAAATATAGTTTAAAAATATAATATTGCAGTATTTAAACAGTTTCCCTGATATACACCTTACATTTCTGAGCAGCAATAAGAAACTGAGTGCCCTATGCGCATACATGAACTGTGTCTGAATTAGGATGCAGTGAAAGGTTGTTTCCCTTGCTGCCAGTACAATTAAATAAAAAAAAAAAACAACGAAAACTCCAAATACCTGTATATTACTGGTTGGCAGTGCAATACAGTGTCCCTGAATTCCTCTTAAGGGTGGGATTAGTTATTTTACCTGATACCCTGAATGATATGAGTTTTATTGATTGTTGGTTACAATTCTATTGGGCACACAGCTAGAAAATTAATTGCTCAGTGCTGCAGCTCTGGGAATCATAAACTGCAAATGCTACCACAAACACTTTGACAATCTGGGTTCAGGCAATCCTATGAGAGAAATTCAAGTGTTTAGAGGGGCAGCTTACTAAAACTTAAAAATTGTATAAATGGGATGAAGCACTCTAGCAGAGAATTCTATATTTTACTTTAACCATTGCTGTGCCACCAGCATGTATACACATCCTAAAAACCTGTTTGATCTAAATCTTCTGGCAGCCTAAGGGTTAAAATGGACATATACAAATAAAAGCTAGCCCTAATGCCCTGGTACCCATGAAAATTCCCCTAGTTAGTGAAGCATTCAATAAAGTTTTTTATGTATCCAGAGTTGACTCTACAGCTATTCAGCCTCGTCACCGGGTGCCATCGACCATCCCCTGCCTCACTTCTTCATCGAGGGTTCCCTGTGGATTGTCCCCCATTGTGAGGCCATGAAGGGAGGGCTATCCTCCCCCTGTTGACTCTCATCCAGAAGTCCTCTCCCCCCACTTAAGTGGCAGGATGGGTCATGGCACTTTGGGCAAGGCTTTATGTAGCCCTGGTTCCCTCTTTTCCACAAGATTTTTCTCCCTCCCATCCTGGAGCCTGGATGCAGTATGGAAGCACTTGCACATGGTGGCATGTATGTACTCAAGAACCATGGCCTCTTTCCACCCTCCCAGATGTCTGTCTGGCCCCCCTGATTATCGACACTGTGACCAGGCCTCTACCTGGTGGCACTTAAGAGCCGGGAAGGTGACCCACCCCTGTCCGGGAGAGAACAGTTGCCTGACAGCTGCTCAGTCCTCACCCAGCCCTCCCCCACCAGACTCCCTCAACTCAAGCTCATTCCTGAACTTGAGTCACCAACATGGCCCGAGGTAAGGCACTTTGCAGCATCTCAGCCCTTTATCCCACTAAGCTGGCTAAAAAATCTATTTATTTAGAGTCGCAACTCACAGCTTTTTTTTAACTGAGACCCCCACAGAAAAGCATTCACGTGCAACCATTATATTTATTTCAGCCATTTAAAGATTTATCATAACAAAGGTACAGTGGCTGTCTGATGTTGGACACTCTGGTCATTAACAAGGCAATACCCTCAGCCCCTTCAAAGGCAATCAAACTACATATTAACAATAAGAGCAAGGATAAAATGAATTTTAGTAACCATCAAAACACGTTGGAAATGGAAAAAATGACATGCCATGAGCTAACAGCCTGGACAGGGTGGGGGGATCAGTCAGTCATTGCTCCAATTGCTCCAGAAAGGTGTCCTAAATTTTTATTTCAAGTACTGTTTAATGCAGATTGTGAAAGTATTCTAAAAATACTCAGAACTAAGGGCTGAGTAAGATTTAAAGGAAACAGACTTCACATTCAGATGTGTGTACTCCCACCCATATCAAAAGAAAGTGATTTATATTGAAATCGGAAGGACTGTAATTGAAAATGCTGAACTTTTAAAGAGCACCAGTCTCTGTGTGTTCTTTAAGGCCTCAAGTAGCAGCTAACCTCACAAGGACTTCAAAAGTATACTCTTAATTTATTACTGTCTGGATTTCTTAGGGGAAGGGATCATAATTTTTTGGTCAGAGAAGATGGATGCCCGCACCCTTTCCCTTCCTGGTCCCCGATTTCAGCAGGCACCACCCATGTGCTCTCTTGTTTTGTGACATATTAGTTTGGAGAGCATGGGGTGAGCTGTATTGATAGTAAAGGGAACTGGTTTTTAAATCCTATTTTTTATATTTTAAAAAAGGCCACAGGAGTCAAATAAAAGGCTTTGATCTGACTCCCGTGGCCCTCTAAAGTATAAAAACTAGGATTTAAAAACCAGCTCCCATTACTATCAACACAGCTTGCCCTCATACTCTTCAAACTAATACATCACAAAACAGGAAAGCATGGGGGCAGTGCCTGTTGAAACTGGGGACCAGGAAGGGGAAGGGAGTGGGTGTCTGGCTCCTCCAACCGAGAAATTATTATCCCTTCCCCTAAGAAATCTACACAGTAATAAATTAAGAAGAGAGAGCATTTGAAGTCCTTATGAGGTAAGCTGCTGCTGGAGGCCTTAAGGAAAACTTTGTAAATGGGCATGATTAGTGCTCTTTAAGTTATGGTTTCCCTGAAAAACCAAAAATACGAAGTCTTGTTATGTTGACCTTTTAAGTAAATTTGTGAACACAAAGAAAAGGAAGGCAGAGTGCTCCAACTTCCCAGTCAATTCTAAACATAGCTTAAAATCTTTCATTACCTGAAACTGAAGAGTTAAGGGATTTGTCTAAACAAACATTACCAGCTGCCTTAAATAAACTTTCCCAATGACTTTTCTTCTCCCTTCTTCATTACTTAAGAACACTGCTGGTGTAGTAGGAATATAACATGGTATATGCTTATCATAGCTAAACACTAGACTGTATTAGACTCCAAATATGCTAGTTAAGCAATAAGACATTACAGGGGGTGCGTTATGATTGGATAATGGGCCCACCAGTGTACCGACACAAGGTCAAGTCCACAACCTCGAAGTCCAGCACAGCAACAGATTTTGCCTGGATGCGGTGAGTCGCTGTGCTGGAACTCTGCAGACACTGGCGGTGCAGCTCCAGGTGTTGCTCACCCCCGTCCAACTCCGACTCAGAGTTAGATATTTAGAGATGGGGGGTATGGGGGCAGAAAAGTGCCAACATCTCAGATGGTACGATGTTGACACTCGGCATTGTGTCTGTCACTGTCGGGGACATCTGCGTGAGCGCTGTCGAAGCGCTATAGTAAAACCGGGCCCACCTAGGGTGGGCTGAAGTATAAGGTGAAGCCACGAGGTTTCATCACCTGAGAAAGGCCGTTACACACTCCCTGGAGTGCCTTATTACAATTATGAATTGGGTCCTTTTAAGCAAATTAAATGTATTTTTTAAATATATTTTTGTTGAGCTACTTTCAAATGGGCTGTTGTGCTGGGATAATGGCTCACGTGAAAGTACTTCTTGGCCAATCAGGAGCCAGCATTCTTTCTACCCATTTCTAGCTATGGAGCTACTCATTTTGGGTGACTTCAACCTCAACTGGGCCCAGGACCCTGGCCATGCCTCGATGTCTCTAACCCATGAAGCAGGTCTGACACAGGTCATCTCTGAACCGACCAGACTGAATTACAAAACTGGGAATCATACCACCCTGGACTGGGCTCTGGTGTCAAACCCTGCAAACATCCAGAGTACCGGCACAATGGCAGACTCCTTGAGTGACCATTCCCCGATTTTCTGTATATGGAAGAACAGAGCACCCAAGGTCCAGCCAAGAATCCTTACTGCCAGAGACTACACCAAATTCTCGGAAGTACAGTTCAATCACTACCTAAGTAGCCGGGACTGGAGCCCCATAACACTCCTCCCAACTCTGGCTGAGGCCTTGGAATACTTTCAGGACTTACTAAGTACAGCTGCCAACATCTTCACTCCTATGAAGAGACTGAGGGTGAAAGGCAGCTGTTACAAGTGGATTTCTCCATCCCTCAAAGCTCTAATGACTACTCGGGACAAAGCCTAGAAGAAGTTCAGGCTCTCCACCCTCCTGGCAGATCTTGTGGAATACAAAGCCCTAAGAAACAAAGCCAAGAGAGCCATTAAACTTGCTAAAAGAGAGTACATCACACACCTCCAGAAAACTAGCTTAGGCAACCCTAAGCAATTCTGGAATCATGTCAATGACCTGATCAAGGGCAGCAAAAAGTCTGAATCCAGCCCCATGAAGATCTACGGTCAGTTCTCTACTGACTCTTCTCTAATATCGGCTGCCCTTAACAACCACTTCACAGATCTGGAGGCCTACAAGACCAGCCAATCTTCCCTGACTTTGGCCCCAAGCTCAGCTGAAGCAACACACTTTGAACGACCCTCTTTCCACCTGAGACTGGCAAAATGCACTGAGGTCCTAACCCTCCTAAAGAGGCTGAAACCTAAAGGATCAGGGGGACCAGATGGGATCAACCCTCAGCTACTCAAGGCTGGAGCCACCTCCTTATCCAGGCCCTTAACCATGCTCCTTAACAGATCACTGAGGGAAGGAGCAGTCCCTTGACCAGTGGAAACATGCCAATGTAGTCCCTATACACAAAGGTGGACTCAGGGAAAAACTAACCAACTATAGGCCATCTCCCTTCTCTGCACACTTGCCAAGTTGCAAGAAAGGCTACTCTACAACCAACTCTGGGCTACTTGGAAGCTCATCAGCTCCTTGCTCCCTCTCAACATGGAATCAGACCAAACCGCGCGGTACTGACACTGCCCTCATTAACTTCTTGGACGAAGTGCTCAGGGCAATGGACAAAGGGATACCCACAGGTGAAGTCTTTATAGACCTGCCCAAGGCATTTGAACTTGTCGACCACAATCTTCTGCTACAGAAGCTGCACAATGTGGGCCTAGACTCCCATGCCCTCAAGTGGTTTGGGAGTTATTTATCAGGCCGGACACAGAGGGTCAAATGGAAGGGGGCCATGTCAGAGCCACTACCTCTAAAACAGGGAGTACCTCAGGGTTCAATACTAGGCCCCCTCCTATTCCCCCTATTTACCAATGAATTAAGTACCTACTGTGGGGAGAACTTGGTTGTACAGTACACTGATGACACTGTCATCTACCGACCCTTGGGCAATGTGGCCGCTCTTGGTCCGCTCCTTCAAAAGGACCTCACATCCCTAGAGACATGGCTGTGTGAGAACAGAATGGTACTTAATGCAGACAAAACCAAGGCAATGCTATTCGGGCCAAGATCACTGGGACTTGACAGGTCCTCATCCCTCCGACTAACCACACTCTCTGGCAAAAGCATTAATGTAGTTCCCTCCCTAAAATACTTACGCCTAACTCTGGATCAGTCTATCACCTACAAGGACCACATGGACCAGGTCACCAGGACCCTATATCGCAAACTCGGTACCTTGTACCGACTCAGGGACCAGCTCATCCCTGAGGCCAGGCTCTCCATTGCAACAAGTGTCCTGCTCCATACCCTGACCTATGTGGCCCCGATTATACAGGGCATGGCAAAGCAAGAGGTATCCAGGATGCAAATCCTATACAACAAAATAGCTTGGTTCGCTACCCAAGACCACCCATGACGTCACCACTGTGACACTCTGGCCCAGCTCCGGTGGCCCACATTGGCCGCTCACCTCCAATACCCATTGCTTGTCCAGGCCTACAAGCTACTCAAACCCCCCGCTCCACCAAGCATAGCCAGAACCATAGCCATTAAACACAACCCTAGGAATTTAAGGACATCAGAATGAACACTACTAGAAGTCCCCAGAGTAAGGACCAATGCTGGTGGCAGATCCTTTTCTTGCCAAGCCCCCAGCCTATGGAACAAGCCCCCCGCCCGTCCAGGACACCTCCTCACTCACGAACTTCTGCACCAGGCTCAAGTCCCATATACTGGCCACAAGTGCATGTCACTGCCACGGCTCTTAAGGTATCCCCTTTTTCTGTATCAAACCTTCTCAAAGGTGAGCCAACCATGTACCTCCCTCTAGTATCTGGACACGTAGGGACCAATGCTACCTCATGTATATCACTATGCCAAGTAGTAGCAAGGCAAAACTGTGTCATGATGATAACCATGTCTGTAACCACTGTCTGTAACCACCTTATGCTTGAACAACCTATGTAATTAAAAGTTTTTCTCCACTGTATTCTATCTTGTATTGTAATCCCGGGTCGCCCCTGAAAAAGGGACCTTCGGGGCTCAGTGGGCCTACCAAGTCACCAAAATTTAATAAATAAAATAAATAATTTTATAATTACAATTATGAGAGTTTGTTTTAAGGGGATATCCCCTTAAAACTTTAATGACAAAATCTGATAATCTGGAAAACTTGGTTCTCACACACTTGTATGGAATTTTCAGCTTTGAAACTGTCTAGTAATATTATTTACATGAAACTTAGATATTCCCTTTCCATTGTTTAACTGTAGCAAACAAAAATCCTGTATTTTCTCTGTGTTATATTCCATCTCTGATAATAAATTGTGTAAGATAAAACAGGAAAATAAGATGTTTATATTTGTATTTAATTTAGGCCGACCAGAAAGAGAGGTGGTTTCAGTCTTAATGTAAAACTAAAACAATTGGAAAGGAGACTACCTACAATTGGAGTTGCCAAGAAGGATAGTACTTCATAGTCTAATTCATTATTTACCTTCAGTGTCCACTTGTTACCCTATTCTGCCAGGAAAACGGTCTAGGTGGTCCCATGATAATCCTGTTTCTGAGTTCCAGGCTGCCTGGCAAAGCAGCCCAAAAATCTGTCTCCTGCCCTCATAACACAACCAAGCTGATCCTGTATCTTAGATATTAACAACCTCTGAATACCAGCATAGTCACAGCAGCACTTTGTCAGCCTGAGTGACCAAGAGCACCCAACCGAATCCTTGCTGCAAAACAAAAAATGCAACAACAAAGCAAGACGTTACCACATAATGTCAGGTATTGTGTCAGTTATGAAGTAATATGAGTTTGCAGGCTGTAATTGATTTACCTCTTATTTTCACTCAGTTGATGGTAGCAATTTACAAAGACGCCATAACCCAACAGCAAAGCCTTTAGCCCTAACACATTTCACTGCTCAAGAGAAGTGTTAAGGGATAAGCCGTTGTGTGTAAATTGTGGTCTGATGGGGTGGGAACTGGTTTCATTGTCAGCTTGTGGGGAACCTCTATTTACACAGGATCAGGCCATATGGTTGTAGTAAAAGGTTGTTAAACGTTAATTGCTGGACACAGTTGAGTATTGGAGCCTAGCTGCAGGAAAATAAGATGAGTATTTTTGACGCAGTCAGGATGGCGGGCACTTAACTCTTTTCCTTGCATGACAGCTAATCTGCAGGAGCAGCATGAAAGGGTACTAATTGTGTGACATCTGGCAAAAGTGTCACCTCCCTATAGCTTCTGATGCCATGTAAGGATGCTTTTCAGATTGGAAGAAGGAGGCAGAGAGAGCTGCTGAAAACTAACCCCCCTGACATTAGCTGACATTGGGGAAGTTTATTTTTGGATGAGGGAGATGTACTGTGCTACTACTGTACCTCCCCTGCCAGATCAACAGGGTCCAACATCTGACCTCATATCTTATATAAAATCTGTGACAGGAAAAAAATATGGCAAGTCTCTATCAATCCCCCCACCGAGGTGAATTCTTGCTGATCACGTCCAACAAAGATATGACTCAGAAAAGTTGTCTCTAACACCCAAGGCTGCCATCTACCCACAATGAAACAAAAAATTACTATTTAACAAAAACTAGCTGCTAATTTGATTGATAAGTACTGGCACACATCCTTTTGTACATTCGTTTTATGAAGCTAATGGTATTAAAGTGAACATGTAACTGATCAAAGAAAATAAAACATTTACCTCAGCATTGATCTGCTAACTGATCAAGGAAAATAAAACATTTACCTCAGCATTGATCTGTGAACTGATCAAGGAAAATGAATCATTTACCTCAGCATTGATCTGTGAACTGATCGAGGAAAATGAATCATTTACCTCAGCATTGATCTGCGAACTGATCAAGGAAAATGAATCATTTACCTCAGCATTGATCTGCGAACTGATCAAGGAAAATGAATCATTTACCTCAGCATTGATCTGCGAACTGATCAAGGAAAATAAAACATTTACCTCAGCATTGATCTGCGAACTGATCAAGGAAAATGAATCATTTACCTCAGCATTGATCTGCGAACTGATCAAGGAAAATGAATCATTTACCTCAGCGTTGATCTGCGAACTGATCAAGGAAAATGAATCATTTACCTCAGCATTGATCTGCGAACTGATCAAGGAAAATAAAACATTTACCTCAGCATTGATCTGCGAACTGATCAAGGAAAATGAATCATTTACCTCAGCATTGATCTGCGAACTGATCAAGGAAAATGAATCATTTACCTCAGCATTGATCTGCGAACTGATCAAGGAAAATGAAACATTTACCTCAGCATTGACCTGCGAACTGATCAAGGAAAATGAATCATTTACCTCAGCATTGACCTGCGAACTGATCAAGGAAAATAAAACATTTACCTCAGCATTGATCTGCGAACTGATCAGGAAAATGAATCATTTACCTCAGCATTGATCTGCGAACTGATCGAGAAAATGAATCATTTACCTCAGCATTGATCTGCGAACTGATCAAGGAAAATGAATCATTTACCTCAGCATTGATCTGCGAACTGATCAAGGAAAATAAAACATTTACCTCAGCATTGATCTGCGAACTGATCAAGGAAAATGAATCATTTACCTCAGCATTGATCTGCGAACTGATCAAGGAAAATGAATCATTTACCTCAGCATTGATCTGCGAACTGATCAAGGAAAATGAAACATTTACCTCAGCATTGACCTGCGAACTGATCAAGGAAAATAAAACATTTACCTCAGCATTGACCTGCTAACTGATTAAAGAAAATAAACGTTTACCTCAGCATTGATCTATCTGCTCTTTACACCAGGCTCACTGTCTAGTCATCACTGCGTGCGCTGTTCACGCTACAAGTGACTGCTGTGAATCTATTGGCCAGCACTATCTGCGAGACTACTAAACTGGAAGCCAGTAGACATGGTTGCCATGCAGAATAGCATAATAACATGACAAGACTGCTTTTGACAAGTCATTAGGAAGAGTATTGGAGCAAAATCTAATAATCCAAACACTGTAACTTAATCATTTCTACTGAACAATATCACGGAAATAACATTATTTTCATTTTTGTAAATGTATGATTTAAATGTTTTTGAGAAAAATGGGTTGGGGAATGTGGTCCACCATGAACCAGAGTGGTGGGGCCATGCTCCCCATTTTATTCCCCCCTGGTTCATCCCAAACATCTATGGAGCTGTACAATATATAAAAAAATCAACAAGCATAATTAGCCACATTATACTTGAGATTACCTTGTTGTACAAACAAATATTTGCTAAATAATCATTTGTTGACCCTGCCTGAAAGCGAGAACCCTCTGATGCTTGAATATCTAGTGTGGTTCAGTTCTATCCTACAGTGAGTTCCTAGTAGGAAACTACAAACGTGGTTTACTTGAACTCTTCATAAAGCTAAGACCAGATACTGCATAAGTTACAATGTGAATATATAGATTTGAACTGTAGTGTGGCCTGTTTTTCAAGAAATTTAATTTCAACCATCAATGTACAGTGGAAGTCATAGAAACGTTTCTCAGTACTGAGGTATACCTAGGTATACTGAAGCAGAATGAGGCAGTATCACATTACAGTCAATGCAAACTGCCTCAGTGGTACCTCAGTGGTGCCATGAGGTACCTCGAGGTAGGAAACATTTCGACAACTACCACTGCATGATGTGAATTATATCTACATCATACATTTAATACTCCTCATTATCCACCTGCTCCCAGCTACTCCTGCTCTGCATGAAAGACAGCGCACTCTGCTGCAAGGTAATCCCAATGGCCTGGGAATGGCTCTAATTTCTTTTGCCTGTCTGTTTGAACTTGGCACCATTTCCTCTAGAGACTGTGATTTGGAGTATGGATTCCTAACTTAATCCTTGCCTTGGGAAGGCTAAGTTTTCAATTTTTTTATCTGTCTGTTTGAACTTCATGCCATTTCCTCTAGAGACTGTGATTTGGCATCTGGACTCCTAACTTAATCCTCACCGTGGAAAGACTAAGTTTTCAACCCACTGCCTTGTCAGGACCCCGCCACAGCTGCATTGCAGATCCCCACCTTCCCCCCGCCATTTCCACCCTTGGCTGGCCCTATCTTTATATTGATGGACGGGTCAGAGGACTAAGTCCCTGAACTGCCTTTGGCAAGTTATAGCAGTGTACAGCTAGGGGGTGTGGGATTGACAATTGCCCTGTTCTACTAGTAGCTCAGTTGCTTGATACAATCACTTTCTCTGAACTCCCCCCACCCTACATAGTAACTCTGTCTGTTCGGCGGTGGAGGCATTTCCCCGTCTGAACTGGGTTCTCCAATCACTCATAGCTATGCCACTCACTGAACCTTGTAGTGAGCCTAATCCCCTTAGAACGAGTTACTCTCTTAAGCAATCACAATACCAGCAAGACGTTTAGGGCTTCTAGTCTTAATTAGCCTTACTTGACCGGCCTGGTGGCACTGAGGGTTGAGGTGCTGGACGCCACACCTCACTCCATGCAGGCGACCCGGGTTCAGGAATGAGCCCAGGTCATCGGGGGTCAACAGGGGAGGACTAGGATTGAGCATCCAACGACAGCTCTCCTGGTCCTGGAGAAAGGGTGGCTGCACACTACACTCTGGTTGTCCCTGGGGATGCCCAGAGGTACTGTAGATGTGTGGGTGCTGAGTTGGGGGGAGCACAGCAGACATCTGCATGTCAATGCATGGACATCATTGCATGTCCGTGCTCCCATTGGGGAAAAAGAACAGGGGAAAAAGGCAACACTAGTCCGTGGCAGCTTGATGGCCACAGCTCCACTGGCCTACGATGCCTGGAAGGTGTGTGCCGGTACTGGATCCTCGCCAGGTCGCAGAGGCTTAGGGGCGAGCCTCTCTCATCAGTGTAGCTGCCTATGCCAGCTGGGCACGACAGCTTCGGGGTTGGCGGTGGAGAAGCGGTGGCTGGATATAAGCAGGGCAGTGGCTGCAGGTGAGAAACTCTTAAATGATAAAAAAGTTAGCTTTAGTCCCTCCGCTCATAGTTACACATCATATTGGCATTTGTGGCCAGATTGAACCCTTCTCAACAAGCTACGCCCCCAGCTCATTGTCCCCTACAATCTCTCTCTCTCTCTCTCTTTCTCTCTCTCTCTGTCTCTCTATCCTCCCTTGCTGCACCAACAAAGCGGCATTTACTTGCACAGCTGCTAGATCCTATTTGGTCTGCCTACCATCCCCAAGCTAGTACAGGTACGCTTGCAGAACTTGAACACTGCTGGTGTGTTAATCGCATCGCTGCTGGATAGCTTATCTTCAGCCTATCCTGCATTTGACTCCAGACTACTGCAAACAGTCAGGAAGCTCAGATTCGTACTTTCCTTCATATTCCTTGCAGCCAGATAGTGGGGCGTATGCATTGGTCCCCTAACTGCTGATCTTACTCAACTACAGTTTATAGTCCTCCACGCTGGCCTGACTTGCCAAAGTCTTACTCCTTGCAGCCAGGTAGTGGGGCATATGCATTGCTCTCCTGACTGCAGACCTTGCTCAGCTATTAATTATACAATCCTCCACTTTGGCCTGACTTGCCTGCTCCCTGGCTCCCTGTAGCAAGCCTAATTCATCTGCAATTAACTTCACACTAGGACTGTTTTCACCAGCTTGGAAGCATGGCAGTCTGATCTGTGATGTCTATGGCTTTTTCCATCGCTCTCCATCCTCTTGTGAGACAATGGCTCCTCCCCCTCCTGCAAAATGACCATGGTCTAACCACAGCCTCACACTGCAGGGGTGAGCAACAAGTTGGCACACTGTCCTTTAATCTTAAGAGGAATCCTCCCTCTCTACCACCATTACATGAAAACCTGTTTGCTGCTTCCAGTGGCACCTTGGTGCTGGCTCAGTTGTTTGCCCCTACTGGAGGGTGCATGGGCTGCACACATATCCCCAGGGGCCACAATAGAAGGGGCAAGCTCATATTGAAACACCTGCTTGCAGCCAGAAAGTTATTTCTTATTCTATTACTCTCTGGGGATGTCCATCCCAATCCTGGCCCAGCCCTCGTCAAACCTGCCTAGCTGAAAAAAGACTGTGGATTAAAGATAGCTGCCATGAATATCTATAGTCTGCCCACTAAATTCACCCAGTTCCAGGTGTGGATGCAGCTTCACTGCCCTGATATTATCTGCCTGACTGAGACCTGGCTTACTCACAAGGATAAGGATAACTCAATAGCACTACCAGGGTTTACTACCTTCATTCTTGATAGAATGGGGAAAAGGGATGGGGGCTGCTTTATGTATGTCAAGGAATCTTCATGGGGCAGTGTACTACCTATAACAGGGGTCACTAGTAACTATGAGCTGCTTGCAGTATGACTTCTGCTAGGAGGACATGGAAAGACGTTCATCATTGCCTCTGTCTATCTGCCCCCTCACAAAGCAAAACTGGGGCTTAGTCCAGTCTTGGAGGTTATTTCACAGGCTAAAAAGAACTCTGAAGTCATAGTCACAGGTGACTTCAACATCAACTGGCTCAGCAAGGACACTGATCCACTGAAGGATCAGGAGGCCAGTGTGTACTTCACACAGATGGTTTCTGAATGCACCAGAAACAACTATAAAAAGGGTACAGGCAGCGCTTCAGATAAGTCAATTTTGGACGTATTTTACGTCCAAAAATCAGCTAAAAACGTCCAAAAATGCACTATCTGGAGTCAATTGATGTCAGTAATACTTATGTAGTTTAATGCTGACGCCTGGTTTTATAGTGTGGACGCCACGTCATCATTTGTTTTACTCAGTTTTGAGTAGTCTAGCCCGCCCACTGTGGAGAGACAAAAATTTTTTTTTCAGTGCAGTCCTGTCCATCTGCTGCACACCATCCAAATGGGCCAATAATGCTCCTTCTGGCTCCTGTGACGAGCGTACAACTTGTATATGCAAAATGCACCAATAATGATGGATGATTGAGTAAGGAGGAGGAGTTGGGAGCTGCTTTACTGGTGGTGCTTGTTAAGTTTAACCGTGATGCAATGCACCACGACTGGCGGGAGAGTGTGCTGTGTGCCACCAGCAGTCTGCACAGAGGAGGAAAAAGGAAGCTCTGTGGCTGCACAGAGAACCGTGTATGATCATCGTGTGCATCTTGTCCGTTGTCCCACAAGCGGCCGCATTGTACAAAATATAGTTCAAGTCATTATCAGACAGAGATCTGATCTGTCTGTGTCATCCCGTCCACTTTACTGTAGAGACAGTAAAGACGAGTAGAGGCCAAGAGCAGGCTGAGACCCCTGTGTGGTGCCCAATCCCATCGCCCTGAGCGGCAGTACGTAGTAGTACCAATACCAAACACAACTTCAATCGCAACTGAAGCCAGACCAACAGTGAGGCCCCTGGACCTGAGGAGGAGAGGGCTCGAGCCACCTGAGGGACAGCCAGTCAGGAACAACAGCGGAGGATCGAGTCGAGATCAGAAGTGCTCCGTGACCGCGCATAAAGAAAATGCCCATAGCTCAGCCTGGGTGAGGCCTAGTTGGAGCCACGACTCACGAGTGTGCCGTAGTGAGTGGACAGAGAACAGGACCAACTGAACACCTGCAGCAGCAGCCAGTCAGTTCTCAGAGGTGGGTGGCAATTAAAATTAAAATTTAAAGTTTAAGTTAAGCTAAAGGATTGTGTGGGTGGTCGGTGTGTATTTAGATTAGGATGGGGTCGGAGGGCACGCACACACCACCAGTAGGTTGCAAGGGAAGGCCTGCAGGCTGAACAGCAGACTAATGGTGTTGGCCGTGCTGCTGTAAAGGGATCGAGAGTGGAGCAAGGGTGGGTCAGGCGACTTGAGCACACTGGGTAGGGTAGGGAGGGAGGGAGGTTGGTTTGGGAAGCGTGGCAGGCCTACAAAGTGGCGGACTCTCCGGGTGGTGGTTCCGTGGTTGGTAAGTGTCCTCCCGGCGGCCGCGCACAACAAAGCACCAGGCAGCAGAGTAGCAGGTCAGTTGGAGCCTCAGAGGAGCGAGGTGAGTAGCAGAGGAGTTCAGTGGAGCGGCCATCAGCACAGCCAGCCAGCATCTTCCCAGCAAGGTAAGCAGCTGTTGGCAGCTAGGACATTGTTTCTTATTTGGCCTTGCCCTTACCCTTAAGCCAGGAACACTAGTACAATACCTCAGTATGAATTAAGGAAGACCGCCATTTTGCAGTTCCTTACATCATGGTCTTTGTGGGTTCGGGTTTATCAGAGCAGGTGCCCACTTCCCAGCATATAATTTAAAATGCAAATTTGTCAGCAATCCCACCAAGGCAACATCAGTGGGGTCAGCAACACTGGGTACACAGGAACTTTATAAGGGATTTTATCAAAATAAAAGAAAATATATGAATCAGCGACTGAGTGAATATATTGAATGTAGTCCTGAGCTCCCAGCTTTTGGTTTTTCTGGACGACTTTAGAACACCTTCTGAGCTCTACTTAAAAGACTTTTGACACCATTACCCAATTTTTTGTATTATGGTTTGTATGAAATCTAGGTAGGTCACTCGTGATCCACCTCCCATCTCTGATCCACTTCCTGGTCACCCTGTCTAAGTACTCTATCAGATTTGTTTGACAAGATCTTCCCGCTGTATCCATGCTGGTTTCATGCCCAGGTTCCTAAACTTGTGCTGTAGCCAATCACAACTGGCGGGCGGCAAGCACATTTTGTGGTTTTGGATTGTCTGTGGGTGCTAGTCGGGTGGGGGTGATCACTCCAAGTCTTGAAATGAAATGTTTGGTTTTCATGCATACAATCACAATGTCAGTGCGAAAGCATCTTGCTTACAAATGTAATAGCCCATGTAGAGTAGCAAGCAGTAGTAGAGTGGTGTCATACGAGGTGGCAGTGGCACCCTCCACAACCATAGAAGCACAGCACAGCACTGTCTCTATAAAACTTCATACGTTTCGTTTGCTTTTCCCTGATGCAGAGCAGCATAGCATCTGACTGACGGTGAGCTGAGCTGACTGAAGGAGTCACACCACAAACCAGTAGAAGAAGTCAAGCAGCAGCAGGGTACCCTGGTAGCATGTGGTGATCGTACACGATATCATTCGAGAGGAAGCCATCACCAGCGACAGCATTTCATCACCTTTATTTGCAAGGTACTTACCGTTACTGTTACCTCTACTGTACCTCTTCAGTAGAGAAATGTTAAAATGCTTTTTTTTTTGTTGGGTTTGAGGCCAGGTTGCTGGGGGTAGTTGGTGGGGGGAGAAGTAGTACTGTGGATGTAGGGTAGCTACCATAGATATAGAGGAAGGGATAATGCATGAGCATCAGTGGTTAACCATAATGATGAAAAGGGACTTGGCAAGGTTGGAGGAATGGTCAGAAGTATGGCAGGTTTCATTCAATGCAAAGAAGTATAAAATAATGCACCGGGGGAAACTAAACACAGGGGAAAGAGTACACAGTTGGGGGGGAGGTAGTAACAACAACAGCTTTGGGCATGTGTACTAGGTTCAGTCTGCACAGTTGGGGTTTGTGTTTACAGAATAAGCTGTGTATTTACCACTGGGTCCAGGAGATTGATGGGCCATGCTAGACCTATCTTCTGAGGGAACCCAGTAAGTCCATGCATGAAGCAATAACGTAATGTCCAGACCTGCAGTCTGCAGATGGGATCCTACAGACTAGTGTGACTTTATTAAAACAAATTCTCTTTAGAACAACTTAGAGTAGTCTGGTCACCCAAAGCTTTACAACATAACACTTGGCAAATGTATTAATCTTCCATTAACCCCATACATTACAATGGGGTTTCAGATTTGTTTTGTCACTATGTGATGACAGTCATGTGTGATTGCTTTGTTGGTAAAGTAGCGTATACATGTTGAAGTGACTTTTATATATGCTTTAGATAACCTGCTGGCTGACAACAACCTGAACCAACTGTGCATAAACAACACCTCGTGACACAAATTTTGAGAAGGGAACTGTCGTGACACATCGAATATGTCAAGCTCAGGTCAAGCCAGTGTGAAGACCCAAAAGAGAACCACCACCACTACCACAAACTCTTTATTAGACTGCTGGTTAATAAAAAAATGTCCTGCAACTCAGTGCCTTGCGACTGACTCTGGAGGGAGTTCATCATCTGTGAATGGACCGACTGCTGATTGTTCTTCCAATTCCAATACTGAAATGGAAAGTGACAGCTGCAACCTTGCTGTAACTTCAATTTGTTATTCTGATGACTTTCCTACACTTCAGTTATCAGATAGTGATGATTGTTCTTCTTCTTATGATATCCCACAATCTGCAGTTTCTCAGGGTCACACAAGGACACAACAATTATCAGTTGTTCAGAAATCATGCAGTGGTGACACTAGAAATCAGAACAGTCAATTATCAGATGCTGTGAAATCTGTTGTTATGCGTAATTACAGACATCAGTGGGAAACTGAATTTGATTGGCTGGAGGCAAGAGATGGGAAAATGTTTTGCTCTGTGTGCCGTTCAGATCGCCGTCTCACAAACAAATTTGCTACTACAGGTGCAGGTGCGTTAATGTGCATGCAGTATGTCTGACAGTAACGGTTCCGAGTAGCCTGATTGGCTGTCACAAAATGGGCTTTGGCTTCTCCAGTTCACAGCGGTGGTGGTAGTGAATTAAGTGGTAAGGCATGCCATGAGTGACATCATAACCATCTAGGGAGAGTTATGGTGTGATAACAGCCCGCCCACCTCCAGATGTTTTGAAGCACGAGGTGTGTGTAGCCAAGTGCTTCCACCACTCGAGCAGGGCCCCCCGTTACCCAACCATAACTCACCCCATGAAGTGCCATATTGTGCTAATGAAATGTGTCCTTTTTGGAAACCATTATGAATTTTTAAACAGGTTATTTCAACTGGACCACATTGTGCTGTGATAACAGTCCAGTAGTCAGTAATTTGTTAAGAGTTAACCTGGGCTGTTGTGTGTGGGATTATGGGTCAGTCATACAAAAGCATCTGCCTGTAATCAGAATTCAGCATTTTCTACACATTTCAGCATCTGATATTGAAATCGGTAGGGATGCTGAATTCGATTGGCAGACAGATGCTTTTTGTATGACTGACCCATAATCCCACCACAACAGCCCAGGTTAACCTCTTTAACAAATTAATAACATTTCAAAAAAATTACCGATTTTATTACCACAATACAGCACTTCAGGGGGTGGCGGGGGTGCTTTATGTAATCAATAAGACATGACAGGGTGTGCATGGATGGAACAGATTTTAATGCACACATGGCCAGGGGCATAATTTGGCACAAGGCCTTGGCCGAGTACCTTTAGCCCTTGACGTGCGGTAAAATCTGTTCCATGCATACCCATCTTATTGCTTATTTTATATTCATCATAGTTCATCTAGTGAAGGCTTGCTACTTTTATTAATAATTTTTAACAGAAATGACAATTTCTGACTCAAGTATGCTGACTTTGTCACCTGTGTTTCAGGACTGCACTGTCCCTCCCCACCTAGATGCTAATAAGTTTGATAACTTGTAGCCGGACATAGCATGGTGGAGTGCAAGCAACCAATAGAATCCTGCAGTCTATCTGTACAGAGAATGTAATACTGAGTCACCACACCAGTATTATCTACTTTTAGAATATCACAGAACATACATAGATCTTCTTTGGGGTGATCTCACTCATCAGGTAGGTATGGTACCAGTTACCGCAGCAGCACCACTAACACTATAGCGATAGGAATGTCACTGTCAGTGAATGGAAATCCACATGGAAGATTCTCCGAGTACATTGCTCACTCCTCAGTTCTTTTCCACCATCGAGTTGCAAGCATTCTCCAGTGAAGAGCAGCAGTGCAGTGTTGGTGGATTTAGCATCCTTTTCAAAGTAGGGCCTACTGCCACTTGGAGTACAATAGTATCACACAGTTGTTTCACCGAGGTGAGTATTACTGTCTTGATATATTTAAGAGCCCATGCATTTTTTGGAAGGGATCCTACGGACTTCTGTCTTAAGTTCATGGAGTCACGGGCAGATTCACTTGCCAAGCTCTTCTGTTTTGAGCTTAAGAAGATCCTTGGCTTGGCCATTTGTTCCAAGTCTCCTGTCTTAAGTTTATGGAGTCACGGGCAGATTCAACTTGAAGCTCTTCTGTCTTGAGCTTAAGAAGATCCTTGGCTTGGCCATTTGTTCCAAGTCTCCTGTCTTAAGTTTATGGAGTCATGGGCAGATTCACTTGCCAAGCTCTTCTGTTTTGAGCTTAAGAAGATCCTTGGCTTGGCCATTTGTTCCAAGTCTCCTGTCTTAAGTTTATGGAGTCATGGGCAGATTCACTTGCCAAGCTCTTCTGTTTTGAGCTTAAGAAGATCCTTGGCTTGGCCATTTGTTCCAAGTCTCCTGTCTTAAGTTTATGGAGTCATGGGCAGATTCACTTGCCAAGCTCTTCTGTTTTGAGCTTAAGAAGATCCTTGGCTTGGCCATTTGTTCCAAGTCTCCTGTCTTAAGTTTATGGAGTCACGGTGTTGGGCAGATTCACTTGCCAAGGTCTTCCCCCCAGGGCTTGCAAGTTGTGCGTTGATCTGATCCCTTCTTTACTAGAGTGATGGTGGGGAAGGACTGCGGATGGAGTGTGTGTGAATGACTAGTGCCACAACTATATTGGGCTGGTGAGGTCTTGCTGATGGTGTCACATGTGTGGCCAAAGTTGCAAACTTAATAAAAACCTGGTGTGTTTACTGTCATTCCATGATGGTGAAGAGTGCCTATGGTGCACTTGTAATCCACCTGGTGAGTGAGATCACCTTATAGATCTACTCTTTATGGTACATTCTACATATCTGTTATTTCCTGTGTCACTGATGTATGCCATTTCATTGTGTGCGTAAAGCAGACAGCAGCTTAGCCTTTACAGTTTTATTCTTCTCTTATCCAATTCCATAGTATTTACAAGAAAATAATTTTCCTATTTTAGAAAATTGTCAGAAATCAACCCTCAGGAAGCACAGTCAGACAAAGGACCATCGTACAGCACTGGAAGCAGACATTCTTAGAAGGAGACTGTATGCAGTTAGTGACAATGATGCGACAGAAAGTTCAGAAGATAATGATTCAGCTATTAAATTTGTAAAGACAGTGAACGTAATCTGTTTAAAAGTGTGTACTTTGCAGCAAAAACAGATATGGCAATTGCAGTGTCAACCAGCTTTTACATTTCATTCGCTGGACAGGAGGTCAATGCTCAGTACATGATATAAGTGATTACACTGTTCATGATGTTCAGAGAAGTATTGTGAAAGTATTAGATAGCAAAGTCATAAAAGAAGCCTTGCAAAGTCCTGTGTTTGGCTTGCTAGTTGATGAATCCACAGATCTTTCAGTCCACAAACTGTAATAATGTATATTCGATATGTCAGTGAAGGGAAATGAAAACAAAACTAATTAGCAACATCAGGGTAAAGGATGGTTCAGCACATCACTTAACTGAGGCTATTGAAACAGATGTCAGGCCCTGGGCTTTGTCATGAGTAAACTTGTGGGGTTAGGTAGTGATGGGGCTAGTGTAATGATGGGCAAGTCCAATGGTGTTGGTGCACTTTTGACTTCACTACATTCACCTTTTATGGTTCATGTCCACTGTTTGGCTCATAGATTGGCTTTGGCCTGTTCACAGTCTGCTACTCACTTTAGATACCTACAAGACTTTCAGAGTAACATTAATGGTACATATGCCTATTTCAGTACATCTGCTGTTAGGCAGGCAAAGCTAGAAGATATGCAAGGGTGATTGGTACAGTAAAAGGAAAGCTGAAAGAAGCAATTAACATACGTTGGCTGTCAATGCAAAATGCTGTAAATGCATTACATAAATGTTACCTGCTATTCTCCTATACTTAAAGAAGACAGGAACCATGCCAAAGCTCAGGGCCTTCACACGTTTCTCACTACTTATATTTCTGCAGCTGTTCTATGTATGTTCTGTGATATCCTTAAAGTAATGGGAACTCTTTGTAAATCCTTTCAAAAGCAGGATGTGCTGTATGTGGATGTGAAACCACAAGTGTTCTGTGCAATTGGTGAGTTAGAAAACATGAAAAGTGAGCCAGGCCCAATCCTGACAGCGTTTCAAGAGGCATGTGAAATTGAGACTAGCGATAGTGGACAAATGACAGCATGTTGGAAAATAAAGGAATCTCAGCAAGATGACATTCAGATTGAACTCAAGTGTTCACATAAAATGACAGCACAATTCTCAAAACTGAGGAGGAGTATCTCAATACTCTTATAAGCAACATGAAGTGTAGGTTGTGCCCAAATTCTAAAGCAGGAGCACTTCTGGATGCCATTGCCAATCTAACTGACCCACAGTCTGTAGTAGACTGTAATACAGTCAATGTTCAGAAAAGTTTAGAAGTTGTTTGTGAAAAATTTGGTTCCAACACACAATATGACACTGATCAAGATGATACTGAGACAAATATTCATAAATGCAAGCCTTTACTAGATGAAAATTGTCTCCGCTCAGACTGGGCAAAAGCAAAGGCAATGATGCTTGGATGCTATAGGAACCTTAGTTCCGAAAGCTTTATGAGAAGGGTAATTTCAAAGTACTCTGATACAATGCCAGTATATTCAACATTATGTAATATCGCTTTATGCATTCCACTGACATCTGTAGAATGTGAGCGAGGTTTCAGTGTGCAGAATAGGATAAAGACAAAATTTCGTTGTTCACTAACAGAAGATAGCCTACAGCTACTAATGAAACTAAACATGGGGCCTGACTTCTCCGACTTTGAAGTCGATAAATCTGTGACGTGTTGGAAAAAAGAGAAAAAAAGGCGCTATATGTCTTTGTGGCAAAAATCAAAAAGGAGGAGACTGGAGAAGCCAAAGTCCCAGACAGAGACAGTCAGGTTTCATGTTTCTGGTAGCAGCAGCAGCAGCAATACTGGTGGTAGCTGTAGCGTATTATCCAGAGGTAGCACACATCAAACAATGATTATGTCAGTATGTCACTATGTATCAGCAGCAATACCTGTTCTGACACTGCAGATGATGGCAGCGTGGTGCCAGTGCCACTGCAGTTTATCCTACAAGCAGTACTAACAGAAGTGCTCATGATGGGGAGGGCTGAAGATAGTGAATTAGGCGATGAGGATTTCCTGGAAATAATAGAGGCATGGATGACAACAATAGCGAATAATTACATAACTTTCAAATTGGACTCGTTTGATCCAGGTTCAGGTACACATTTGGCCCAAATACAACTTACTGACAGACATACTGCTGCACATTGAATCTGCAGAAGTAATTATCTGAAAACCAGTATTATAAATAGTAAATTCACTCGAAAGCTGTGAAGAAAGCAAAATGTTTATTTTCTTTTTGTTGCATACTACTGTCACAGTGCTGCTGTGCACTGTACATGGATGGAGTGTATGGACAAGGCAGCGATAGCTGGTGCAGGAAGCATTGTTGCAGCCTAGCTGCTGCAAAAAGTGCAGTGGTGATGGCTGGGAGAGGAGTGGGGACTGGTGTGACTGTGAGTTGCTGAACATAATGGAATATGGTAGGGCATTGGATAATGAAAAATTAGTTGCTTACTGTTAAAAGAAGACACAAAGCCTATTGTTCACATCACATGATGATGTGCTGTACCTTGGTTGGTGGCAATTTATGGTGACAGACACTAGCAGACGTAAAGGTACATACTACATCTAGTAAGTACACAACAGGTTGCATTGCCTCACATTGCTTGCAGGTAATGGATGTGATACAGCAGTCACATTACATAACGCAAGAATGGGTTATTAAATGTATCATGGGGTCGGACATACAGGGATAAGTGCATTGTTAAGGCTACATGTTTTCTGCATTACTCTGTCTCCCCCAAATCAATTCTCCACACGTAACCAAAAAACTGGTTTGCGTACCCAGCAAGACAACATCTTGCCAGGCCATTAGTCACTCACTGTTATATATTTGACAAATTTTAGCACTGACTCACACAGACTGATTTTTTTTGGCCTTGATAAGCATCAAAAATGTCATCACTGCAGGAGTCACCCAATTTCTGCAAAGTGTCAACTTAAGTTCATCCAACCAAGTGCCAACACCTATGGTACCAGCAAGTTGAAATGTTTTATGTTTCAAAGTATAATAATTGTGGCTTACCAATTTAAATGTTATCATTAGCACTTTTACCTTGTTAAATAAGTTCAAGTTAGAATGGTAGGTAGGTTTTAAAACAGCTGTTCCTTGATTGAAAAAGACTGTACAGTTAAATCTCATGGACGATGCACACACAATACCCCACCCAGGCACTGTCAGGCTGCAGCAGACACCCATGTAGGACTTGGCTATTTGTCCATGATGTGTTATGTATTAACAACATACACAACACCAGGCAGGGCCAGCCAAATACATTGGGTAAATACATCATGTTATTTTGGAACAATTATGTAAGTTTCACTTTATACAACATCATATATTTCACTGTACTACAATTTAATTAACTTGTTATAATGTTATTTCCACTTGTAGAAATGGAACCGGACAAAAAAAACACAGATAACAACAATGGGCCAGATAGGAAACTTACAACAGAAAGAAAGGCAGCTTTGAGATAATACAAGGTAAAACACAAAACTAATACAATACTTTAACAAACAGTACAGAACCATTGAAAATGGTGTTAAGGACTACTGTTTTAAGTTTATGGAGTCCTTTGCAGATTCAGTTGTCCTTTGTCAAGATCTTCTGTCTTAAGTTTAAGAAGATCCTTGCAGGTAGCTCTATATAGCATGTGGTGGGTGTGTGGTATATAGCAGGGACTCCTGTCTTAAGTTTATGGAGTCCTTTGCAGATTCAGTTGTCCTTTGTTAAGATCTTCTGTCTTAAGTTTAAGAAGATCCTAGGCTCTATATAATACCACCACACACCATTTGTAATGATTGTTTGTGGTGTTTATCTTTGTTTTACCTCAAAACTTCCTTTCTTTCTATTGGAATATCCATATGTGGCAGGGAAGCCCATTATTCTGAGTTCAATTACCAGGCTATAAGTGGAGAAAACATCTTGTAATACATTACTAAATTGTAATGTAAGTGAAATAAATGGTGTTATAAAGTAGAAAAATATTTATGCAAAATAAGATTTATTTAGCCAGTTTATTCGCATTGCCAGACAGTGCCACTGGAGTATTTATGATGCAGTGTGGCAGTCGGCAGAATAGCCCATTTTCCAACACGAGTTGTGATGGTAATAACAAATTACTAAAGATTTTACTTTATAACTAAATAAACAATGGGTAGAGTAATCAATCACTGATTACCACACTATGAATCATAATGTAGGTGGCAGCAGCTGGCATACTGCTAGCAGCAGGCATCTATCTGCAAGCAACTGAAAGAGCCGCTAATGCCAAAAGTGCTACATTGCAGATTCTGAATAAGCATACTGCCAGTAAATCTCATACCAAAAACTAGATTTTTACCTTACCTGCTTTTAAAGTCAGTAGCCATTTTGTAACCTTGACTGCACTACCTGTGCAATAAAAGCAGGTGTCGTTGAAGTGCTGTGTAGCTCTGTAACATACTAGATAATATTGTATACAGTGCACAATGATTATTACTAATCTATGCACAGCAATGATTTGAAGATACTGGCATGGCATTGTCTACTATACAAGAACTGAACAATTCATGAAATAAACACATTGTCTGAAAAGCGATTACTGCGTGCTTTACGCTTTCATTTCTTATCATTGAGAAATGTATTTATGTGGATGTAGCATGGATTACAGTAATGTACTCAGAAGGCCAGTGAGTTGACTTCTAAAACTATAGGAGTTGGAGTATTTTGACTGCCAAAATTTGTCGACTGGAATTATTTTGACTTCCAAAAAATTGACAACTGGAGTATTTTGACTCCAGTAAAACTGAAATGACTTCCAAATTTCAACCCATGGAAGTATTTGACTTCCACCCAAAAAAAATTATCTGAAGCCCTGGGTACAGGTACGCTTCTAGACTGGATCCTGTCAAGCTACCCCTCTAGGATAAAAAATGTTGAAATGCTCTCTGAGTGCCTCAGTTATCACTCCCCAGTAATCTGCAGGTGGGCTAGTAAAGAAAATAAAGCCCAGCCAATTACCATACATAGCAGAGTGATCAAGAGAGTGCAAGTTGGCCCATTCAAAGCAGCTCTATCACAAGTGGACTGGTCCCCTAATAATGAGGCACAGGATACTGACCATGCCCTACAACTATTCGTGGACAAGTTTAATGGATCTGTGATATCTACGCACCCATGAGGAAAAGGAAAATTTGAGGGTCCTCTAATGGGTGGATTACCCGTGACCTTCTGGACAAGATGAGAATCAGGGATAATCTGTAGAGCAAGGCCAGGAACTCAGGGAATGCAACTGACTTCCAAAATTATAGGGCAGCTAGAAATAGGTGCACCAACCTCACTAGACTTGCAAAAGCAAAATACTACAAAGACCAGATAGATAGAAGCTGGGGTAATGGGAAAAAATTCTGGAACAACATTAACAACCTGCTTGGTCAAAATGACAGGAAACACCCTATGTTAAACTTGAATGGCACCCCCAGTCAGGATCCCCACAATGTTGCAGAAGCATTTAACTTAGCATTCACTGATCTGAGCTCTGTTCTGCCTGTGGAATACCTAACTCCAGTTGATCAGACTCAGCTTTCGGCAGGACCCAGCATCACTCAACCTCACTTCTACTTCAAGTGGGTTACTGTCAAGGAGGTTGAAACCTATTCCTCAAGGGTCCTAGGTAAAACTATACAAGGCAGTGACAACATTGATATGAGGTTGGTCGCCATTGCAATCAATGAAGTTATTGCCCCATTACCAAAATCTTCAATAAATCTCTCACCCTGGCAAAATTCCCCGCTGTCTGGAAATTGGCACTGGTGACCCCAGTACTCAAAGGTGGGGACCGCTCCAGCACCACCAACTACTGACCTATTTTAGTTTTATCCCCCCATCTAAGGTGTTAGAGAGAATTGTAGCAGATCAGATCTCTGAGTTCCTGCAGAAATATTAACCTTCAATGACCCCAGCAGCACAGTTTCCATAAAAACCATAGCACAACCACTGCCCTGGTTGAATTCTCTGAATACATGCATAAGGCAATGGATGGAGGCCAGTTGGTGGGATCTAGCTTTATAGATCTCACCAAGGCCTTTGACACTGTTAACCACCCTATACTGTTTCAGAAACTGCCGTCACTAGGGGTGGCCACAGAAGCAGTCCTTTGGTTCAAGGACTATTTGTCTCTCAGGTCCCAGGATGTCAAAACAGGAACCACAATATCATCCACAAGGAAAAGAACACTAGGCATCCTGCAAGGGTCCATTCTTGGTCCTCTTCTCTTTCGTTTATTTCTGAACAACCTCCCGCATGCCTGAAAAAGCAAAATTATCCTGTATGCAGATGATGCTGTCATCTTAAGTAGTAGCTCCCAGCCTACTCAGCTCCAAAAAGAGCTGCAGACTACCTTCAACCAGCTGGAGGAGTGGTTTTGCTCACAAAAACTACTCCTCAGTTATAAGAAGACAAAAACAGTGCTGATCTGAAGTCACCAGCATAAGAAAATGTACTCAGAACTGGCCATTTTTAATAATAAGGATGTACTACTGGAACAGGTACAGTCTTTCAAGTACCTTGGAGTTACTATTGATGATACATTATCATTCTCTCAACATATAGACTCGGTTGTAAAAGCAGTCAGCATCAAGCTAGGTGTTCTTTACAGACACAAACAATATCTTACACCCTCTGCCCTCAGGATGACAGTCTCCAGTTCAATCTTGTCAATCATTGACTAGAGACTGGTTGTCCATGGAGCAGCTTCTGAAACTGCACTTAAAAGGATGGTGACTACCCTCAACAAAGCCTGCAAACTCACACTTGGCGCATACAGATTTGTGCACTCTTGCACTCTCTACAAGCAAACTAAATGGCTGAACCTGAACTCTAGGATAAAGTTCCAGACGTGTCTGTTGGGCAAAAAAAAACACTGCTTGGTAAGACTTCACCATCCATGACTGATATTCTTCAACAAATCAATCTTGCTAACAGACAAGGGGCATGGACAGCGGACCCCTGATGGTCTCTTTCAGGAGAACATCCCTTGCACAATGATCCTTTGCATACAGAGCTCTGCTCTGGTTAAATGAGGTCCCTACCCCCTTCTAAAACTTAAGAGCCTGCCCTCCTTCAAAACTGAATTGAAAAACCACCTCCTGGACATGAGTAGGTGCTCATGTTGGAGAGTCACCTGATCCATCACCCTTCCTCACACCATCATGTTTCCTTTCTCTCCCCAAACGTTGCCACTGAAGGGTTGAATCATGCAGTCACCAGTGTCCTTGCCCAACAGTCTTGATTTATACTGAATATTGGTGGTTGTCCACTGCTGAATGAGATATCCCCTCATGCCCTGCTATCTCCCTCCCTGGCTTGAGACCCACTCTATCCTCTATCTTTTTTGCTTTCCCGCTTCACTCCACCAAGGACTATAGCTTCTCTCTACCTGCACCTCTCTCTCTCTCTCTCCCCTCACTGGTGGTCCAGTCCTCCTACTAGGCTGTCCTGGTTGACTCCCTTGGGCACCACTCTTCACTCTCTTGCCTTCTCTAGCCTTCCTTTTTCCTCTAACCTATCCCACTTGACCAACCTCATGACAAAGCCTACCTGTTTGGAACTGCTCAGTGTCTTGTAGTCTGTTGTTTGGGCAACTTTAGGTACCTTAAATTAGTTTATCAATATCTGTATTCATTGTACCTGTGATTGTGACTTTGCATAATGTGTTTTTATAAAATTATTCCGTATGTTTTGTCTTCATATATACTGATGTGGAACTTTTGAAAAAGAGCATCCTGCTCAAAGGTTATCTCCCAATCATGAAATAAATAAATAAATCTAATTCATGGAATGATCCATTATATCCTAGATGAGATCATAACCTAGAATCCAATTACAGAAAAGCCATGTAATCTAAACTGTCCTTAAGCCCTTTTGGTTTAAGGGATACTAGCCTATAAATCCATGCTAACTCTTTTCATAACAAAATCTTAAGTTGGTCCCTCGACCCATGTGGTGAATGTTAATGTGTTCTATCCCAGCAAAGAACACTTTGCTTTGATTTGATCCATGCACCTCTTTGAAATGGAGTCCAGTTAGAATATCCATACATGTGCAGGCAATATAGCAAACGTGTTCCTGGGTTTACTCCTTAAATGGGTGTATCGTTCCTCCCAAATCTAATCGAATGCACACACTGAGGTATATACTGTAAATTATGTAGTCAAGCAAATAAGCTCTTTTAATTCAAAATTCAGAGCTGTATGTGGAAGCTGAAAAAAAAATCCTCTTGTTTGCCTGACTTAAAGATATTGTATCTCTTGCATGTATGAATCCCCAAAGGTGGGAGGAAGCCAAGATAGTGCCCTGGGAGTTTTTTCTGGTTCATGCCTGCTATGAACTAAGTCATCTTTAATATGTGGAAGCCTACTCATATTCTTCATACTCCCATTATTTGTCAAGATGTCAATTATTGTAAATGACTGACTCTGTTTTCCCAGTCACCTCACAGAGTTCAATGGATAACATTCCTGGCATATTCTGTTCTCCAGCCCTGGATTTTGGCTTTATCAGGAATTGCGGTCTAATAGCTAGACACTTCAATTTGTTTCCTTAGGCAATTTAAGATTATATATATTCTCTTCAAATCTCTCTATTAAATCTGTTACTTGTACATGATAATCATTCATAGCCAAACAGTTGCATCTAACTCTCAAATATTGACTGCATAGAATTACGTTTTTCAAGGAATGGTGTGCACTCCTTGCATGTAGCAACAAGTTTGTTGAGGTTTGTTTCTGGTATCCCTTCTTTCTTACTGTATCATCTTGAATACCAATGAGGGATGCATCTAAAAGTCCACTGTGGACTAATGCCAATTCACGACGAATATTAAAGTGATTTATAGAAGTTCCCCAAATGCCTGTTTCACATAGTATGCCATTTCCAGCCATGCTTCAGATGTTGAAGCTGCAGTTTGTTTTGTAAAAAAAAAACTGTCATAGTGATGTTTTTTTTTGTTTTATCAATGCTTTGTTTCTTTTTTCTGTGCAGCCACACCCCCAGAATGATGTCATGCAAGGGAGCTGTCACTGTTTTACATACAGTAACAAGAAATTCTGGGTAAATTATAAAGTTTACTTAAATGTTTCTTACTCAGAGGTACAGTCTTATTTTGGTAGTGGTGACTGCAGTATAACACCTAATATGTAGAAGTCTGTAGCAAGGCATTATGGGTACAATACAAACTTGTTTTCCAATTTGTTGCAGTCTTCTATTTCTGTAGTGGCTTCAACAATGTAAGCTCTCATATGTTTGTTTTCAAAACAAGGCATTGTGCATACAGTATCTAGCTGACAATATTTCTTTACTGAGAGATGTAGTATCCTATTTCTGTAGTAACCACAGAAATATAATAGCCTGTATACTAATTTACAAAGTGAGGCATTATGGGTGCAATAAATATCTGATTTTTCTGTCTCCCTAATCAAAGTGCAGTCTCCTGTTTTGGTAGTGTTTAGAGCAGTCCAGTCCATAGAAAAGTTTCTGGAAATCTGTTTTTGTGATGCAGGTGGGTCAAAAAGATAATTTGCCATTCTGTGTAGATGTTGTTTTACTTTTACTGCCTGCTGGTGAAGTGACAGTTCTGAAGTGACAGCTCCTGACAGAATGTGGGAGTGTGATACTTTCCTATAGTATGTTCATGTTATAGGGCTTGAATGGCTGTAAGTAGTTCAGGAGGGTAATTATGGGTCAAGGAATACATGACTCTGAGCTGCTTTTAGCCAATCAAATTGCTAGAATTGTTGTCAGAGCACAGAAGTAAAAGTTGTTTTTTTTAATGGAAAATAGCACTTTTTGGCAGTTTGAATGGTATGAGACTGATTCACAGCTCCTACAAGTTACTACTCCCATTTGCTATGGCAACCTTCCATAAATTACTTTAAGTTCAAGTCATTCTGACACAGCCACTGCACAAATGCAGTAGTCCCCTCACTGCTGCCCCTCCATATGCAGACAATGTCATTGATATATTAAGGTGTAGGTGTGCATAATCAGTTGGGTTCCAATGCATGGTGGACCCCACCTACCTTGTTGGGCCCAAAGTTAGTCCACCTCCTACTGTGACAATGTCCCCCTGGGACAGCTACCATCTCACCTCACCTCACCAGTGCACTGCCTGCATAATGGCCCTAATTGCCTAGCTACCAACTTGTTTAGGCCAGTATATTATCTTGTGTATAGTTGCTGCTGCCATTACAACCCTGTCTGTACACTTCTAATGTTGCACCTAATGTACCATTGTATTTGCTCTGTAACTATGTAACCCTGTGATTGTTTCTGTATACTTGACGTGGGGCCTTTGGAAATGAGTCTTTGACTCAAAGGATTGTAATTCTGATATGTATAAATTAAATAAATAAATAACATGAGATAGCAGTGTCTGGATATGGGCAGGGCTCACAATATATCATTTCCTCTTCCTACAAACCTAAAAATAAGTGTGCAAATGATGGGGTCATGCAAGTCCCCACCATGATCAGGCAAACTTGAAGAAAATGTTCTCCTGCATACTCAAAATGATTGTGGGTAAGAAGGAACTCTGTACCAGACAGCAAAAAAGTCAGCCAGTAAATGTCTGTCTTTGATTCAAGGTAATGTCTGCAGATGACCAAATCATCAAAATGTTTTGTGATGGAAAATAAGGCCTCCACATCTATATTTAAACATAATGACTGGGCCTTCCACACAACACCCTTAAATTTCAACCAGAGATCCTCGTGTCCATGAAATAGGATCGCAAACCAGAAACCTCCATTTGGAGAAAAAAATCAACACAACATGATAATGCATCAGTTAGCAATCCAATGGATCTTCCCAGTGGATCCACCAATTTTTTATAAATCTTTATCAAAGAGTATAGGACAGATGTTATTGGGTTATTTTTCCACATATGATTAAATTCATCCTCCATGATCTGTCTAATATCCCTAGCTCCTTGTAAAATTCTAACATCTCTTTTCTAAATGTTTTTGGTGGGGTTTCCTCACAATTTCTTGTATATTACAAAATCACCCGCTAGTTAAAACATAATGGCATCATAACTCCCTAAAGCAATCAAGTCAGTGCATCAAGGCAAGGCAAATAGGATGCTTGGATGTATTGGAAGGGGTACTGATAGCAGAAAAGGGGAGGCAATACTTCTCCTGTATGGATCCTTTGTGAGGCCGCACCTGGAGTACTGCACACAATTCTGGAACTCACACCTCAGGCAGGATACAGATAGGCTCAAGACAGTCCATCAAAGGGTAGCTAAAATGATGCAGGGCCAATAGGCCATGTCCTATGAGGAACATCTCAGGGCACAGAACATGTATTCATTGGAGATCACAAGAAAGATATAGTAGAGACCTTTAAGTTCCTAAAAGGAATAAACAACGTGAACTGCGAGGAACCATTTATCTTGAATACCAGCTCATGGGCATGAGGTCATGAGTAGAAGATAACAGGTGGTAGTTTCAGGAGGGATGTAAGGAAATACTATATTACAAAAAGGGTGGTGGAGCTGTGGAACAGGCTGCCAGCAATGGTGGTGGGTGCAATAACTATTAATGGTTTTAAGCATGGTTGAGACAGAATGAAGGGCACAGTGGTTGCTCAGGGTGTCATAATTGGGAGGAGAATGGAGGGAGGGTAGGGGAGGCCTAGGACTCTGGTGGAACAGTAGGCCCCTGGACTAAATAGGGAATTCAGGAAGACTGGATGGACCTTTGTTCTTTTTCTGCCATCATTGTCTATGTTTCTTTAACAAGGCCTGTCTATCACAACCACATTATCTCCTTTGTCCACCAGCTTAGCCACATTGTTTTTATTAGCACTCTTTTCTCTTAAGGTGGCTTTTTATCTCAGAGTTAGGTAGTGGTGGACAGGCCTTTTCTCCTGTGCATTCAGAATATCATCTATTGGAGACCAACATGGATGAAGTTACCAGTTTTACTCAGACACCTATAGTCACTTTGAAGAAAAACCCAATCTTACAAGACAAACTGGTCCATACTGTCCACTCGATTAAAGATGGAAGAACACAATACCTTCTAGAACCACTAATAAACAGAAGCCGCCCCTGTGGCAGATGGTTATCATGCTCCTATTTTATAAGAAAGAGAGCCTTTAAAATACCATAGGTGTCATGCAACTGAAGGACAAGTGATGATTATCCCTGCACAAGAGCAGGCCAAGGGATGAGGCAGGGAACTACATACTAGTCAGCTTGACATCAATTGTTTGCAAGCTGATGGAAACCATTGAAATGAAAGGCTGTTGAGTTCTTTAAGGCAAACATGCTATAGATTTATGGCAGGGAGGTCTTAGAGTTCAGGCTAAAGCAAAAGAAGTAAGGAAATGTGGTTTTAGAGTTTCCAACCTTAAAACCCCACCACTAAAACAAATCAGGGGTGTAGTCTTCCTTGAGGTCATCAACCCTAAAGTGCAGCCCATTCTATATACTCCAGAAACATGCACACCTAATGGGCGAGCTTTAGGGATGACAACCCTGAAGGAAGGCTGCACACCTGATTTGTTTTAGGGTTGGGGGTTTAGGGTTTAAAACCCTAAAACCACATTTCCCTACTTTTTTCACTTTAGGCAGAACCCTAAATGTTGCATTAATGCAGTTTTTTGCAAAGAATGTCCTTACTTTTTGAGATAGTATAATCGTATCCTTATTTGCCTGTGGGAGTGCAAGGCCCTCCAGGCCTTGCACTCTCATCCATCCATACTTTTTGAGATAATGTAATTGTATCCTTACTTGCCAATGGGAGTGCAGGGCCCTCCATCCCTCCATAAATGCGTATATGCATGTTGCTGTGGAAGCACAGGAGCTTCCTTTTGTAGGATAACAGCAATCAAATTGTCAGCATAGCCTTCTTAGAATCCCACCTCATGTACCCACTACTGAAAATGTTCAAATCCCCACCAAAATGTGATTCTGCACCGCAATGTCATTCTATGCCACAGGTGCAAAAAGAAAGTTTTGCCAGGATTTGAAAAATGATAGCAGTCACATTCATGAGATGGTGTAAAAAATGGGTATGTTGGGGTCAAAATTATTTAAAATTACCAAAGCTGCGAGTGAGCTTAGCAAAATTTCAATGGATGTGCATAAGTTTCCTGGTTGTACATATTTTGACTACAGAATTTTCACCATACCCTTCTTATTACCCCACCTCATGAACAGGGAGGTGAAAAATGTAAAATCCTGCCCAAAAGGTGATTTCGACAAATGACCTTAAAATCCCCTTTTGGGCTGAATTTGCATAATTCTACCACTATTATTTATGAGGTGGGGTCTCAAAAAGGACATGTTGAAAAGTTGGTGACAAAATATTCAAAGATAGCAAAGTTATGCTTTAAAGTTGAAAACCCCCATTGAAATACACTGAACCACGCTTACCTTACTATCTCATATTGCAGCTGGTGGTTCCAGCAACAAGATGTGTCTTCAATCAGAGAGTGGATCTTTACCCTGGGATATGTTCAGGTGAACCAGGGAGTGCGGGGGGTGGTGCAGAGTGGTGGGTGCTCAGTGGGAGGTCTGGGTGGGGGGTTAGATCAGTGAGGTACCATTTTCTTTTTTACAGGTTTAAAAAAAGACATAGATAGACTGTTTTCTTTATTTAAGACAGGACAGTGTGTGCCACTTGACACCAGGAAAAGACAAACTCGTAATGGGGATGACAATCGGGGGGGTTCCACTAGTACCAGGGAAAGACATAAGTTAATGGGAACAGCAATTGGAGAGTAGGGGCACCAGTAGGCACCACGGAATAATAAAATATTATGGGGACAGCAACTGGAGGGTGGTGGGTGCCACTCGAAACCTGTGAAAAATAAAATAATTAGGGGGTGGTGATTGGAGGGTGGGGGGTGTCACTAGACACCAGGGAAAAATAAAATAATTATGTGGACAAGGGGGGGCACCACTAGACACCCGGAAAAAATAAAATAATTACAGGGACAGTGATTGGAGGGTGGGGTGCATCACTGGACACCAGGAAAAAATAAAATAATTAGGGGGATGGTGACTTTAGGGTGGGGGTGCCACTAGACACCAGGGAAAACTGACACAATTACAGGGACAGTGGAAATCTTTTTCCATATGAAGGGATCCTTTTTTTGTATGAACAAAAAAGGCCACACAAAAAAAAGGAAGCAAGTCACAAAAAAGGATGTAATCATTTAAAAAACACCTTTGTGGGTAATTTTTCCAACAGTTAAGTGCAGAATCCACTTAACGGGGTCCTGGTGAGCAAGACACATGTGCTGGTCTCTCTCTCCACAATGCCATTTTTGTGGGGTTTGATTTTTTTTTTCTTCAAAAAAACAGAAAAGAAGATGGCTGCAAATGATAAAGGATTTTCCCTCACCAAAAAGGATTGGCCCCATATGAAAAAAGATTATTTTCTCATTTCATTCAGCTATCTTGAAGTGCTTTCTGAGCATGCTCAGAACTGAAATTTTACAAATCTATACCTCTGGAATGGAATAATATTTTTTCACCAAACCAGCAAAAGGCACTACTGTAGGGCACGTCCTTTTGGCCCCGAAAATGTCAGACCAAAATTCCAAACCATCTGGGCATTAAGGCCTGACAAAAAAAACAGCAAACCCCCAAAATGAACTTTTTCACTATCCACATCTTGGAATCCGCACATCCAACTGAAACAAAAGTTGGCACTTAAAGAGAGCTACCCCTGTGAGACCACACATGCAAAATTTTGTGCAAATCTGTTGAATGGTAATGAAATTATTAAACTACAAAATTTGGGGTTTAACATTAAAGTGCCTACTCAACCTGAAATATGGTGGTGGTTGTGCTACCGTCACAACACTATATATACTGTATATATATATATTATAGTGTACGGTAGTACCACTATGAATTAGGAATTGAGCCATTTACATGTTAAACCCCAAATTTTGCACCTTAATAACTTTGCAACCGTTTGTCGGATTTGTCTGAAATTTAGAATATATGATCAAGACCCATACGCCTTGGGATCTGGCAAAATTTGTACTGGTTGCATATATGGCTGCGGAGTTATTAAGCATGATCTGCGCACGCATCTACGCTTTTCTGGAATTTTACAGTCGTGCCTACAGGTTGCACGGTTTGCGAGACCGGTCCAAAATCTTCAGGGAACATGCGGCCGGCATCCCCGATGTGCCTTTTGAACATTTTGTGAAAAAATATTAAACGGTTCAAAAGTTATTCAAAAAACAAGTTACCATTATAAGTCAATGGGAAAAGTTAACAAAAAGTTCGCCAGTGTCGCAAATGCAGTTTTTACTTTCGCAAATGGCCCTTTTACTGTCACAAATCCACCATTTTGTTTTCAGTTCACGATCAGAAAAATGTTTGGCATTTAAAATTGGGACCCTCTAGCAACCAAATTCTTTTTGTATTCACCTAGTTGGACCCTGAGGATGCTAGCCATGTCTTTATTTTGGGGTAAAACATCCCAGAAATGTTTTTCAAATTTCTGGAAAAGTACTTTTGCAAAGTACTTTCACACTAGAGACAGTGTCAAATGAATTTGCAGCTTTGTAAACCCGACAATGATACTTTTCTAGGCTGTGAGAAAGCACAGCAATTCATTGGCACCCTGCTGCAAAAGAACGGTTTGGTGTTTTGGCCTGAAATTTGGAGGGAACGCAGCCGACATCTCACAGATGTACCTTTCAGTGTTTTGTTGAAAAAATATTACATGACAGAAAAGTTATGGCACTCCAAAGTTGATGATTTTTCCCATAGGATAACATTACGGCGTCTGACGCATTACAGGAATCCTTTGGCGCCCTGCTGCAAAATAACGGTTTGATATTTTGGGCTGAAATTTGGAGGAAACACAAGCAACATCCCAAAGATGTGCCTTTTTGTGGTTTGGTGAAAAAATATCACAGGGAGCCAAAGTTATGGCACTCCGATCTTCTCTTTTTTCCCATAGGATAACATTAAGGCGTTCGCCGTGCCTTTCAGGGCCCGTATCTCGGAAACGGTGCAAGATATGGACTTTTCATCAGAAAAATGCTTAGCCCCCTAATTGGGGCTAAGTAGAACATTAGCCAGGAAAGTCATAAATCATATGACGTTTAATTTTTTTTTCTACGTCGTACGGTTCCTGAGATATAAGCAATTTAGTATTCCAACTCCTCATTTTCTGCTCCGAGAACCATTATTATGCATAGATTCTTTGTACTTGCTGTCTTTCTTTATGCAGCTTTTGGGAAAAAACAGCCTGTGCGCTTACATTACTGTTACCATTACCATTTTCGCTTGCAGTTCCGTTCCCGTTTCACTTACCGTTCACATCTACGCCACCATGTGCGTTACCCTGTGTGTTTTCATTTGCACTTGCTTTTGCATTGTTTTTAACATTTCTGTCTACACTACTGTTTCTCTTTCTGTTTTACTTTGCGTCACCATGTGCATTACTATTTGCGTTTGTGGGCACAATGTTACTATGTGACAAGACATCATGTGGCGGGCCCCTGTGCTCCCACTGCAGCATTACATTCACTATTTCTCATTATCATTCTCAAAAAGAAGGGAAATTAGAGGCAAAAAACTCAGTTTAATGCATTAGTTAGGGTTGTTCCACACCAACAAAAGCGAGGAAATTCGGTGTTAGGGTTGAAAGCCCCCCTTGGCACCCCCTGCCCACACCCCCAACCGGCATTGGGGTGCATATTAGGGTTGTCGGTCCTAACTCTCACCCCATTCTCCTACACCACTGCTTCTTTACACATCTGATGGAGTGAGAGTTATGGTCAACAATGGTAATGCGCACCCCAATGCTAGTTGGGGGTGTGGGCAGGGGGGCCAAGGGGGGCTTTCAACCCTAACACCAAATTTCCTCACTTTTGTCAGTGTGAAACAACCCTAACTAATGCACTACATGGAGTTTTTTGCCTCTAATATATATTAATACATATAGATATATATAGTACCAGGAATTCAGCAAGGCCTTTGACTCAGTCCTGCATATGAGATTGGTCAAAAAGCTGCTGGACATGGGGACTGGGTAGAAATTGACCAGGTGGGTGCAACCTAGCTAAGGGGACAATTCAGCAGGTGGTGGTGGGAGCACTCAGGGATGAGGAGAATTACCAGGGAGGTTCCAGAGAGGGCAGTGTGTCATCCAGTCCTATTCTCTGAGTTCATTAACGACTTTGGGAATAGCATCAAAGGCAAAATATGCCTCTTTGTGGATGACACCAAGCTCTGTGGGAGGGTGGACACCAAGGATGGCATCTGAGACCTGGGAGAGGACCTGACAAGGTTTGAAAGGTGATCTGATATCTGGTAGCTGAAGGTCAATGCAACAAAGTGTAAGGTAATACACATAGGTTGCAAGAGCCCCAAAGCCCAGCACAGACTTTGGAGTGTGATGGTCACTGTCTTGAAGGAGGTAATGGATCGGGGGATAGTGATAACACAAGCAACTGGAAACCTTCAATATGATGCAGAAAGGTGGTGGTAAAAAGCAAACAGGATGCTAGGTTGCATTTCAAGGAAGTTCAGCAATAGAAGAAAGGCGGTCATTCTGCCACTATACAGATCCCTGGTGTGAACAAATCTGGAGTACTGTGTGCCGTACTGGAGCTCCTACCTCATGAAAGATAAAAGTCAGCTTCAGGTGGTTCAGAGAAGGGCTACAAAGAAGATCCAAGGGCAGCAGGTTGTCTTGTATGAACAGAGACTAGAGAACCTGAACATGTACTCACTTGAGGAAAGGCGGGGGAACATGATCAAAACCTTCAAATACCACAAAGGTATAATCAAAATCAATAGGAACACCAGAGGGCACAGCTACAAATGGACAGGAGATAGAGTACAAGAAGGAGGCCAGGAAGCACATCTTCAGAAAGAGAGAGAGAGAGAGATGACAAGGTGGAGTGCACTGCCAGAGGAAGTAGCAGATCATAAAACAGATGTGGTTTTTAAAAGGGAGTGGGATGAAGTCAAGGGAAAGGTTAGAGTGAAAGGGGAGGGGATGGAGAAACTTGTGGTAAAAGTGAATGCACTCGGCAACAAGCAAACTTGATGGAACACTTAGGCCTTCCTCTGCTGGCATTTCATATGTTCATATGTACCAACTTGAAAGCTATATAACTTGAATCAGCAGATGTAGTCTATGTCTTAACCCATCCTTGTGACAAACTGTATGTGGGAATAATGACAAGAACACTCAAGATAGTGATTTTTGAACATAAAACTAACATAAGTAAAAGGGTCCAAAAGTCATTGGTGGCTAGACATTTTAGTCTGGCAGGCCACAGTTCATTAGCTCTTAGATTCTAGTGGCTGAAACAAATCAGGCAACCCATGCAAGGAGCAGATTGGGTCCTGGAAGTAAGGATGTGAGTAATGTGATGTCTATACAGTATCGGCAGCACCAAATGGGCAGGGGAATGAATAATGAGGAGGATCAGATGATCTTTGGCACCCATTTCTGTAGCTGGGATACACTTTGTATGGACAATTGCCGGTCTTACCCCTTCTATCTCACCTTTTTCCCTTTTTTGAGTCCCCCTTCTTTAGTTTAGCATATTTTTATTCCTTTCCTAATCTCTCATTGTTAAGGAGAATTGGTTGTATTACTCAACTGATGTATTTAAATACTAGCTTTAACACAATTTAGGTCTCCAAATATTTATTGATTGGCAATTACTAATCAGACTGGAAGACTGTACCTCAAAATACTGTACCATACTTCTCCATTGTGTCTGATTTACAACACTGGAAAATTTGTCATGTTATGCTGTGGTTGGTAACTATAATAAATGAACATATTAACACTGTGCAGGAATCCCATGGTCAGAGGAAAACATTACCATGCCTGAACATGTTATGCAGACTGCTTAGATCAGGAAGTATTTTGTTCAGCTCACAATCTTCACTGGTCACTGAGATGGTCAGTGCCAAAGGTAAGCAAAAGGATTGCAAGTTGCTTAAGTTTGCCATCAGAAGTACAATTTTTTGTTACCTTCTGCAATTGTCCCTGTGACAACTTGATTAATATAATTGTGGGGTATGGCAGAGCTGGCTATTGGCACCCACTTTATTCAATATTTATATAAGTGTGATATTGCAAAGCCTTGATAATTCTGACTTTCACTCTCCAGTAGTTAAAAACAAAAAGATATCATGTTTGGCTTATGCCGATGATACTGTATTATTCTCAACTTTCTTGCTGGGCCTTCAAAGGCAATTTAGTCATTTCACATCCCTCTGTAATGATAGTCAACTTAATATCAATAAGGCAAAAACCAAATTGATCATTTTTGGCCACACAAGGAAAAAATATCCTTCAGTATATATGGAAAAGGATAAGTTGCAGACTGTTAAATTTTATGATTATCTAGGAGTAAGATACTCTGAAAATGGTTTATGGTCTACAAACATTAAATGCATGTATTCTAAACTTAAAACTGCTATGAATGCATTCAAAAGTTTTAATAAAATATATGGTAAGGGTAGTTTATTAGGAGCTTTAAATGTAGTGAATGCAAAAGTTAAGTCAAGTATTCTATATGCTATACACATTTGGGGTTTTGGAGATAGTACATCTCTGGAGATTCTGATAAAATTTATAGATATCTCCTTCTGGTACCACAGTTTGTAGAAGCTGCTATACTGAGATTGGAACTAGGTCAGTAACCTATACAAACAATTAAGGAAAGACAGATAATCTTTCTTTTAAATTTATTTCAACTTAATGCAAATAGACTGCCCAGACTTTGCCTTCAGGAGGAGATAGATTACACTTTAAGGGGGTTTAGCGTTTCCATTCACACAGTTGATAGGAAATACTATTTTTCCATATTTACTTGATCATCTGATGTATGAAATATATTTACATCCAAAAGAAATAATCATATATTAAGTTGAAAGAAGATTCAGAGATATAGCTGTGGCCACTGATTTTGATAGGTGAAGATCTTTAAAATGGTTTAAATGGTATAAAGTACTCAAAAATGAGCGAAACATGGAACCATGCCTTAGACTTATACCTGCTATGGATAAAAGACAACTTTTTACTAATTTAGGTTAGAAATCTATAAAACCAATTATGTATATTCTGGACAAAAAAGGACAAATATAATATCACAATATTGTAATTGTAATACACAAAATGAGGATGACTTGAAACATGTGGTTCTTCAACGTCCATTATATGCTTGAAGAAGACAGGAATGGCTCAGATCTATTCTTGATAGTCTAGGCCTCCCTCCTGACCAAATCATTCTTTTCCTTTTCAATACACAGAATATTTATATCATTTCTAAAATTATTGGCTTTTTAGACACCTTGCACCTGTGATTACTTTGCAGTGATTTGGTCATTTTTTTACTTATAGATATTTTATGTATGTATAGATAAATGAGTACAGAACATGTATATATGTATAGTTACAGGTTATTAATGAGTTATTGAGTTACTGAGTCTCCTTTGGAATGTATTAATGTTGAGTCATACTAAGAATGTTACTATTTGTATGATTGTGTATGTGAAGATAGGTGGCTATATAATGTATTTGTACAATTTGTACTTTTATTTCAATATTGTGATGGCTTATAGCCGATCAATAAAAACAAAACTGAACTTGATTAATAACTAAGAAATGGAACCTTCCTTTCCTATGATTCACCAAGACTACCAGTTTTAAATAGGACTAGACTTTCAAGTCAGAATAAAATCAAGAGAAAAGTTTAAAGTAACTTTATGTGATTTTTGCATATATGCTCAATTTAAGAGCTAATGCTATGGGAGGAACAAAGTTTTTCACAGTTGGGAACAAGACAATGCAATTCTTTAATTAAAATATTTTTGCCAGAATGGACGTACAGTAGTACAGCCTCAGTCTTAAGGTGCTTTTATAAAGTAGCTCACATATCTTGAGAAACTTCATAGTAACAAATGAAAAACACCCATCCTCCAATTAGAAATATGTTTATTTTATTTTTAATTTTTAACATTTTCCATTTACTATGTGCAGTAAGGATTAGAAATTAATCAGAAAGGGAAAAAAAACAGCATACACATTGCTGGCTTTTACAAAGCAATTAAAAAATCATCCAATCATCAACTTTTAGGGTGCATTCGGATGAGACAGACATTGATTATCATTAAACTGGGATGATCGAGTCACCTGAGAGAGACCAATATGGAATGAAGGTAATCAATCAATCAATCAATATCGTTATTTAACCAGGCGAACATCATTGAGCAAGCTCATTTTCAAGATGGACCTGGACATAGAACAATAAGACGGTAAAGAACATCATGGTTACAGCAGTACCGGTCAACGAGAGTTGAACTGGGGTCAGGACAATTAACAATATAATGACAATCAAGAAATAAAGAATCTAAGAACATAGCAATAGCACCACCACATAACAGCTGCATATATATTTACATATACTGTAGACTCTGACACTGAGCAGGGGTAATCATGGAAGGATACATGCTAGTTGAGGATGAGTTATCCTAAAGAACGGCAACACTCACATGCCAACACTAATATAATAAGCTAAGGTGGTGTACTGAGAAGGGCAGGAAGGGTAAGGGAGAGGAAAGAAAGTAAGTGGTCAGCAATTATCCTTGGAAGGTACGAGTTGAAGAAAAAAGGATGGAGAGGGCAGAATGGTGAGGGCACAATAATGACACAGTTATGATACATGGTACAAGGGAGGACATCAACAACAGGAGAAATGGCAGCTGTCAATGGAAGCAGTTACAGGCTTCATTGAAGGAGCAATTGTAACTTGATTTGAATGCTGCTAGACTGATCGGGCAGAACAGTTTCAGAATTTCTTGCAACTTATTCCACAGCAGTGGTAGCATACAGCTTATGGCAGACTGGCCAAACCGGTATGTATACCCTGGAAGAGAGGAAAAAGAAGGAGGACATGACAGAGACCTATAAATAATTCATGAGGTTGAACAAGGTACAAGAGGTGAGTATTTTTCAGAGGAAAAGATGCACAAGAACAAGGTCAATGGTCCCTCTGCAAGACAGCAGCTCACGTACATGCCAAAGATGCATGCCTGGGCAGTGGAAATCTGCACCTGCAGTGCAACACATGACAAGCACTACCTACTACTGTATGCAGGGATACTCATCCATGGCCCCACCTCACACATGCATAGTAGCATGGACCTGCCAAGGGATGTGGTGTGGGTGGCCTAGCAATTTACAGTGGCCATACAATCAGATGGCCTGCCTGCCAGTAGACTGGATCCTCTGCTCCATGCAGTGCAGGAGATTGTGGGATATGACCAATCCCCCCAGGCCTGATGTATCCATTAGGGGACCTACCAATTCAATCATGAGACCCCACCATTGCCCCAGCACTCAATTCATGATCAGAGGACCAGAAGTAGTAGAGTGGGGGTGGAAGACACCACAGCTGAGAGTCTGTGCAGCTGGTGGGGGTGGCATGTATAACATATGGCAGGGTCCCTGCCCATGTAACTTGCACACCCTACACAAGCACTATGTGCCATGGAAAATGGGAAGCTTAGAGGTTGGTCCTAAGGTGGTAAACTGGGTAAGAAATTGGTTAATTGAGAGGTGTCAGAGGGTGGTGGTAAACAGAACTCAGTCAGGGAAAGGAGGGGTACCTAAGGGCTACTGGGACCAGCACTCTTCAATGTCTTTATAAGTGACATTGCAGATGAGCTTGAATGGAAGGCATGCTCTTTGCAGATGACACCAAAATCACCAATTGGGTGGACACTCCAGAGAGGGTGGAGAGATTGTGCAGATACCTGAGAAAACTCAAGTAGTGGTCAAGAGTATGACAGCTGGGTCATAATGCAAAAAAGTGCAAAATCATGCACCTAGGGTGTAGAAACTCAGAAGCAGAGTATAAAATGGGGAAGAATCACCAAACAGGAAAGGGACATTGGAGTGATTATATCTGATGAAGTCAAGATGGCAAAGCAATGCAGCAAGGCAGTAGGTAGGGCCACTGGGATGCTGGAATGCATAGGGAGCAGTATAGCCAACAGAAGGAGGGAGGTGCTGTTACCACCATATAGGTCGCTGGTGAGACCCCACCTGGAGTACTGTGACCAGTTCTGGAGACCATATCTCAGGATGCACAGACACAAGTTTGAGGCTGTCCAGAGGAGACCATCTAAAATGGTGCATGGACTGAATCAGAAGCCCTATTAGGAGAGATTGAGGGACCTCAGTATGTATACCCTGGAAGAGAGGAAGAAGAGGGAGGACATGACAGAGATCTATAAATAATTAATGGGGTTGAGCAAGGTACAAGAGGTGAGTATTTTTCAGAGGAAAAGATGCACAAGAACAAGGCAACATGCAAAGAAGCTGGAAGAGGGAAAATTAAGGACAGAGATGAGAAAGTACTTCTTTCCTGAAAGCATGGTGGTTGCCTGGGATAGTCTTCCAACAGAGGTAGTGAGGGTGAAAACAGTGGTGGGCTTCAAGCATGCATGGGATAGATGAAAACAGTGGTATGCTTCATGCATGCACGGGATAGGCATAAAGATATCTTAGCTGGAATGTGGGGGGAGTGCTGGAGATCATGTAGCATCTGTTATAACTATATAGGGAGGGATAAATGGGCATACTAGTTGGGCCAAGTGGTCCTTATCTGCTGTCAGATTCTATGCTTCTATGTATCTATGTAAAAATGCCTTTCAGGGCACAGCCCTTTCATGCATCCCACTGTTACAGCAGAGTACACAGTAAAATAATGAAGGCACTCTCCTGTACTGAAGCACTACCCACTCACCCCAGTAGCAGTTTGATTCCCCTTTAAACTGTAATGTAGCTCCCCACAAGTTACTGGGAATCCAGTTGTTGAATCAGTGCAGGTCTGCTGGTGTCGCATGTGGTTGACAGGCAAGTAAATAGCAACAATGCAGTGTGAATGCACTTAAGCCTCAAACCCAAATGCCATGTAACTGAGAAGATGGCTGAAACCAAACCTTAAATGGAGGCACTTGTAACTCACAGCTAGCTAGCCGAATCTTGCTGAACAGTCCCCTTCTATTGGGTGGTTCCCCAGAGGCAGGGGCAAGCCCTGTACTCACTTTTCCAGTGGCTGGGCTTCCCTTCACTGTGATGGCATCAGTTGTTGCCTCTGGCATTGATCACTCTGCATTGGTCAGTCATCCTCTTCAGTTCCCCTACATTCACTCTAATGTAGTCTCATACCATGCATCAGTTTTGTCAATGCAACTTGATGGGGTGGGCAGTTATCCTCCAGTCACTCAGTACTCCAGCAGATCTGCACTAACCCTCATGCTTTGGCTTACAGTCCCTCTGAGTGGTAGTAGCTTGGTTCTGTGCTATGGTACCCACAGGTGGATCCTGTGGCAGTCACAGGCAGCAGCTATCCTCACTCTGACTCTACACTGACCATACTCAACATCAATGGCATGCAGGCTAGCATGAGAATGCTTCCCTTTCTCAATTAGTTTTTTCTCACAGTTCAGCAATGGAAGATGAGCAGACTGTTGCATGACAGTTCTCCGGCTCCAGACAGTGATCCCGCTCTGATGAGCACTCACTCATACACTGTGCTGCACGGGAGGCTAGTTAAGAAACTAAGCAGCCTGAAGGTGGGGAGAAAGTCATAAGCTGAGTGCCAAACTGGTTAAGGCATAGGAGGCAAAGGGTGGTGGTAAATGGTAGCCACTCAGGAGATAGGAGAGTGACTGGTGGGGTGCCACAGGGTTCAGTGCTGGGTCCCCGGCCCTCTTCAATGTCTTCATAAGCAACATTTTTTTCAAATCTTTGGTAACTGGATAAAGCCCACTAGGCACAAGTGAATGTTTTCAGAGGCAGCCCAGGAGTACTGGGGAGGTTAAGTGACTTGCTCACAGTCACACAGTATGCAAGTGGAAGTTGTGAGACTCAAACCTAGGACTGCTGGATGTCCCAAGCTCATTCACAGCTCCTTACTGTAACCTCTAGGCTATACTACCAATTGCAGAGAAGCTTGAGGGTAAGGTGTTCCTCTTTGCAGAGGATACAAAAATCTGCAACAGGGTTGACATTCAGGAAGGTGTGGAAAGAGTGTAACAGGATCTGAGGAAACTAGAGGAATGGTCTAGGTGTAGCAGCTGGGTTTCAGTGCCAAAAAGTACAAGATTATGTTCTTAGGGCTGCAGATTCCTAGTGCCGTGTATAAGATGGGGGAGGGGAGCTTACAGTCACCAAGCAAGAGGGAAACCTAGGGGTCATCATATCTGATGACCTCAGGGTAGCTGGGCAGGGTGACAAAGCTGTGGGAAAGACTAGCAGGATGCAGGGGTGCATTGGGAGACTTATTAGCAGCAGAAGGAGGGAGGTGGTACTGCCATTGTATCGCTCACTAGTGAGGCCCCACCTGGAGTACTGTGTCCAGTTCTGGAGGCCACACCTCCACAAGGACATTGAAAAAGTGAAAGCAGTACAGAGGAGGGCAACAAAAATGATGAGGGGGTTGCACGAGAAGCTATATGAGGAAAGGCTGCAGGAACTCAACATGTACTCCTTGGAAGAGAGGAGAGCGAGAGGGGACATGCTTAGAACCTACAAGTGCCTCACAGGAGTGAACAAGGTGCAAGTGGAGGGCCTATTTCAGAGAAAGGAAGGCACTAGAACAAAGGGGTATGCAATGAAGCTAAGAGGGGGACGTTTAAGAGAGATGTGCAGAAATACTTATTCACAGAAAGGGTGGTGGATGACTGGAACAGCCTTCCAGAGGAGGCAGTGGGGCCAAAAACTGTGGGGAGCTTCAAGCATGTGTGCGACAGGCACAGGGACATATTTGGCAGAGGAATAGGCCTGGACAATGGCCAGACTGGATGGGCCTAAAGGTTCTTTCCTGCTGACAAAATTCTATGTTTCTAGATCTACCTTTAGGGTAGCCCAGCCCCTGCACTTCATATGGTAATGGCAAACCCAAGAGGTCCATTCAGGTTGTCAATCAGAATACCAAGCTTGGAGATCTGCTATATGACAGGTGATTGGCTACTGCAAAAGTACCTGAATTAATACAGGTCTACCTGTAGTTCATGAGCTGTCCTGGCTCCCTGAGCTGGCAAGCAATCCCAGTTGGCTGGTTCAGTGCTCCTCAACCCTGCCAACATGGCAGCATGGGTTAAAGGGTGGCAACATAGCTGCTGTTTTTTAGTCCCAAAAGTAGTCTCCACAACAGTTTAGATTTATGTACAGTATGGTGTCCAAACACAAGATCACACCCTGAATCAGTCCTGTAGGGGTGCACACTCATGTCCAGTGCAGCTGATAGGTAGATCAGATGATTCTAGGTCCAGTCGCTGCCACAGCAGTGTCAGCTCCCTCAACAGCAGTAAACATCTTTGATGTCCGGGCAGATAAAGGATTCTTAAAGGAATAGTAATGAATGGGGGGGTTACACTTACATCAGTACATCTAAAAACAGTTTAAATTACCCCCATATTGCGACAGAGATCTTGAGGTACTGGTGGCAGGCAGCATAACCTAAAAGTGCAGCTAGCGTGTCATAAAAAGTCATACATTGTATTAAAAGGAATTTTATTGGTCAGAATATGGAGGTGATGCTGCCATTTTATAGGTCTGTGGTCAGACCACACATGAAGTGTTGTACATAGTTTTGGACTCTAAAGGAAGTGAGGAACATCAAAATAATTGAAACAGTAAAATGCAGATATACAAAATGCATCAGGAGCTTGAGACTTTGGACATATGACAGCAGACTAGTCTAAAACTTTTGTTACCTGAATAGAGACTGATAAGGGGGATTTGTATCTAGTCTTAAAGATTATGAAGGGCAGAAGCTTGATGTCTTGCCTGGGATTACAAAAAAAGCAGTAGTGTGCAGACCACAAGGCCACATAAATGATCAACTAAAGGGAGATAAATATAAAACAAAAAAAAAGAAGAGGATTCTTTAGTCAGAGAGTGGTCTCTACCTGGAGCAGCCTACCAGTGAATATTGTGGAAAGTAAGACAGTTGCTTAATTTAAGGCAGGATTGGATAAGCACATTACAAAATCTGGTAAAACTGGTTTTGATTGCCGTTGAGCAGTGGACATTCCAGATGGTCTACACTGGCCAACTTATGCCCATAATGTGCTCTATATTCCTATGTCCAACTTGGCAGATGGCAATACTGGACCTTGTGCTTACAAACAGGAACAGTGTGATGGGGGTGACAGTGGGGGAGCACCTGGGGAACAGTGACCACCTGTCATTGTGTTGTGATTTGAAATCACAGAAGGAGCAGAACCAAACCACACAAAAACATGTATCCTGGATTTTAGGGGGCAGACTTTGGGAAAATGGGGAGATACTTGAAAGAGGCATTAAGGGGAATGGGGCAGGAATCAGGGGTTGAGGAACAGTGGACAGTATTTAAAACGGGGATTACAAGAGCAACAGAATTATGCATTAAGCAGGTTAGCAAGAGGAAAAGGAAGAGAAGATCATTATGGTTTTCCAAAGAGGTAGCAAAGAAAGTGAAAGCCAAAAAGACTACATTCAGGCAATGTAAAAAGACACAGGCAGAAGGGGATAGGGAGAAGTACCAGGAGAAGCAAAGGGAGGCAGGGAGGTCAGTAAGGGAAGCCAAAGCTCAGACAGAAGAACACATTGCAAAATCAGTGGGTAGAGGGGACAAAACCTTTACAGGTACATAAGTGAAAAAGAAAGACAAAGGGAGGGATAGTGAGACTGAAGGGGGAGGATGGGAGCCGCTTGAGGATGACAACAGTAAAGCTGACATATTGAACAGGTATTTCTGCTTAGTCTTTACTGAGGAAGAGGAGGGTAATGGGTCTGAAGTGAGTACAAGGGTGAGAATGGTGCAGAATGGACACAGGTCCCTTTATACGAGAAAGGGTCCTGAAGAAACTGGAAGTAATAAGAGTTGATAAAGCAATGGGGCCAGATGGAGTGCACCCCAGGGTCCTTAAAGAACTAAGAGAAGTGGTGGCTGAACCTCTGGCTATCCTGTTTAGCCAATCACTGGAAACAGGGGAGGTACCCAAAGACTGGAGGACAGCAGATGTAGTCCCCTTATACAAAAGTGGGAACAAAGAGGAAGCAGGAAACCACAGACCAGTCAGCCTCACCTTGGTAGTGGGGAAGAGCATGGACGCACTACTGGAGAAGAGATTGGTGGAACATCTGGTTGTCAATGGACTGCAGAATCCAAGGCAGCATGGTTTCAGCAAGGGGAGGTCATGTCAGACCAACCTCTTTGAATTTTTTGACTGGGTGACTAGGGAGGTGGATCAGGGGAGGGCAGTGGACATGGCCTATCTGGACTTCAGCAAGGCCTTTGACACTGTGCCACATAGAAGACTATTACACAAACTAGGGAATACGGGTGTGGGCAGGACAGTAGTGTGGTGGGTAGGTAACTGGCTGGGCGGCAAGACACAGAGGGTGGTGGTAAATGGTTGTCACTCCACAGAGGGAAGAGTGACCAGTGGGGTACCACAGGGATCAGTGCTGGGACCAGTCCTATTCAACATCTTCATCATTGACATTGTGCAGGACATAGAAGGCAGAATTTCACTGTTCGCTGATGACACAAAGCTCTGTAACAGAGTAGACACACCAGAGGGTGTAGACAGAATGAGAAGGGACCTGTGGAAACTTGAAGAATGGTCAGGGGTTTGGCAGTTGAAATTCAATGCAAAGAAGTGCAAGATAATGCATATGGGGCACAAAAACCCTGGCACAATATACCAGTTGGGGGTGAGGATGTAACATGCACCAAGCAGAAAAGGGATCTTGGGGTTATCATCTCTGATGACCTCAAGGTAGGGAAACGGTGTGACAAGGCAGCAGATAAAGCAAATAGGATACTGGGATGTATAAGCAGGGGCATCACCAGCAGGAAAAGGGAGGTCATGATTCCACTATACAAGACACTAGTGAGGCCCCACCTGGAGTACAGTGTACAGTTCTGGAGACTTTACCTACGTAAGGACATAGACAGGGTAGAGAAGGTTCAGAGGAGGGCAACAAAGATGGTACATGGATTGCATCACAAGTCCTATGAGGACAGGTTGAAGGAATTGAATATGTACTCCCTGGAAGAGAGGAGGGAGAGAGGGGACATAATAGAGACATACAAGTATCTTACAGGGAAGAACAGGGTGCAAGAATACACTATTTTTAAGCGAAAAAGATGTTCCAGGACTAGAGGGCATGGGATGAAGTTGGAGGGAGGACGATTTAGAGGAAATGTGAGGAAGAAGTTCTTCACAGAACTGGTGGTGGACAAGTGGAACACCCTGCATGAGGAAGTGGTGGGGGCTAAAACAATCATGGGATTTAAGAATGCATGGGATAGACATAAAGGAATTCTGGAGGTCAGGGGTAAGGGCAACAGAGTTCTAGGAAAACATAAACTGAACTTACAAACTCAAATGGGCAGACTAGGTGGGCCGTAGGCCCTTATCTGGCGACACTGTCTATGTATCTATGTATCTATGTCCCTAAATGCAAGAAAGGCTGTTAACAGGATACTCAAAGCACTAAAGAAATAATGGAAGGAAGAATGATGCACATAATAAGTGGGTATGAAATATATAGGTAATAATACAAAAGTACTTATTTAAAGAAATAATGGCACAGAGGGAGGTGCATATTCAAAAAAGACAAATAAGAAAAAAAAAATATGAAAACTACATATGCCTCCACTACATACAAAAAAATAGAAAAATAAACACAGTGCTTGAAGACAGTCCAACGTTCATGAGGTAAAAAAAGAGTGAAGAAAAAGATGTGTAAGGATGCAGCTCATAAAATACCAAAAGTATGTAGGTTATTATAGCAGGCAAAGATATGATATGCAGAAAAATATGTATTATACAAACTCTATCAAAAATAAATAAATACAATTCTACTGATAAAAAAACTCACTAGGAAGGCTGAACTTTCAAAGAAATGCAATGAGATCAAGATCCTCGTTTAACATATGTGGTTGTAATGCTTTTAAGAAAAGGAAATCTTAGAATTAATTTTGAAGTATTGGATTCGCTCTAGGTAGTTAGGAACCTGTTCTACCTAAACCACAGACTGTGAGGCCTGTTTTATTCCTACCGTGGGCACTACTAAAGTGTGCTCCAAGGGAGGAATCTGTTTCCCCATATTTTATATCCCTTAGGTGTTCCTACACACCTTGACCGATTGAACTGTTCTGCCAATGTACCATAGATTATGTCCTGTACATTGACAAAGGCAAGTAATAACGTTCACCACAAAAGTGTAGATCAAAGAATTACATGTCTAATATCAACAGAATCTCAAGTGTGGGGAGTTTGAGCAATTTTCCTATATCCCTTAGGTGTTCCCAGAAATGCACCTCAACCAGTCAAACTGTTCTGTCAATGTATGTGTTGTACATTAACAAGAATGTAGATCCCAGAATGACATTGCAAATATTAAGACATATCAAGTGTGAGACATCTGACATTTTAAAATTAAGATCAAACTTGCAAACAGAACAGTGCCAACAAATAAAGAAGCAACTAAGCCTAGTTGGTAGCAAACTTGGTCAGTGCTGTGTATCCCCCCTGGAATGACATTGTCCAAACATATCTTTGATTTTTTTGAAACATCTAAAAGTGATACAATGAGGATTGGTTAATAATAAAGAAAGAACATTACAGTGGATAAAAAATAGGCTAGTTTGTTTGTAGTATAGTTATGTTTAGGTGACATTTTAGTGTTTACTGACACAAAAGTGATAGGGAAATCTGTTTCTGAGTCTAGTTTTAGGGCATTAGCAGAGTTTTCCTATTATGTGAGTTTGCTCCGATCAAGAACTTGCTATATACTCTTAGTGATGAACACTCATAATTCACAAGCTTGCTGTTTAAAATCACATTCCGATTAACAGGTCCTTTTTAGATGAAGGCACTCTCCCTAAGGAATACTGGTGATCAAAGAAGGAGGATGGGGACTAGCTGCTTACAGAATTACACTGCCAGCTGTGACTTTCCTAAAACCTTCAGATTCAGTTTTAACTCATGAGTGAAAAACACGTGCAAATCCAAAATATCAATAGCCTTTTCTTGTCTGTTAGAGGTAACACCTGAAAATAGACATATGTTTGTCTAGTGTGCTTACCTGGTCAACAAAAGCTAAATAAATAATTCATTAACTAAAAATAAATAAAAATGAGATTATGTCTGTGAATATTTCTCATTTCCATGGTAATCCAACCCAACAGCGACTTTTCGACAGCGAGGTTCCCTACAGTGACTACAGTGCCATGTCGCTGTAGGGAACCCACTGGAACCTGGCACTGTCTGTCAGGGGTCCTGCACCCCCCACCAAATCAGCTCTGACTTGGAGTTGATAATCCTAAGTGGGGGAGTGCAGGGGGCACAGCCCCCTGCATGGGGGGTTGAGGGCAAAGCCTCCTGAAGGAAACACTTAGTGCCAGTGGAAACCAGCAGCCGACTGCAAAATGCAGTCAACCTGCTGGTTTCACAGTTGGGGCATTCGACAAAAATGTTGTTGAACACCCATTGTGGATCTCATTTCCACAAATGCCTTAGCAGACTTCTGCAATCCATTCCAGACAATGAGCAAGTCATCTATGGACCTGTACCAGTCTATGACCTGTCCCAAATATGACTTGTGAACTTGATTAAAACTAAATGAAACTGACATAAATTGGCATATGAAAGGGGCCATTGTGGCCCCCATTGCCATCTCACACTTCAGTAAATATAACTTGCTATTAAATGTGAAAATACTGTGTGTCAAAATAAATTCCATTTAATGTGAACTAAAAGTGTCAGTGGTGATACTGGTACCGGTGCTCTGACTAAGACAAAAGTGAATCACATTCTAACCAAAATGTGTGGTAAGCAGATGCCTAGGGAGGCAACATCAGTACTATTCCATCGATATTAAGATGGTCAGGTGACTGTACTGATGCTTCAAAGAACAGTACAAGTCATATTAAACTGTTCCTCCAACTCAGTGGGTTATTATTTTTCAGTGGGTTGTTTATTGTGTGTACTGCTCATTGCACTGAATTGATAAAAGTTTCCTAGTAGTTTGTCTCTGCCTTACTATTGCAATGCACTCTACCTCGGGGTCAGAGGGGGTGCGATGCGGTGCCTGCAGCTGCTGCAGAATGCTGTGGCCTGGCTGTTGACAGGCTTTTTGAGATGCTGTCACATTACACCGGTGCTGCACAAACTGCATTGGCTGCCAGTGCACTGGTGCATCTCCTTTAAAATAGGTCTTTTGACCTATAAGGCCCTACATGGGCTGGGTCTGGGAGGGGTATAAACTTTATTCCTACTGTAGAAAATATAGGAAAGGAGGTGGTCTGGCAATATATATACATAAGGACATTGCCACAGAAGAAATTAAATGTGATATAGGACAAATAGAACTTATATGGGTTCATTTATTACCCATAAATAGACCTAAAATTATGTTGGGCCTTCTTTATAGGCCCCCATCTATGTCGTGTGAAGATGATAAGGTTTTATTAAGTATTCTTAGTAATTTGGACCCTTCAAAGAGGCTATTGTTAACTGGTGACTTTAATCTACCCAACATTGATTGGATTAAAGGTACAGGCTCTTGCCCCCTAGAAAGACAGTATATAGATGTTATGGATCATGGGGGTCTTGAGCAGCTGGTCCTAGAGTGTACAAGGGGCAATAACATCCTTGATCTATTCTTTACAAATATGGGGGAAATAGTTAACTCAGTGGAAGTAAGCACCCCTTTAGGAAACAGTGATCATAACACTGTATTATTTAATATCAAGGAAATTCAATTTAGTAAACCTACGGGAACCACCACTAAGTTAAATATTGGGAAAGCTGATTTCCATAAAATGAAAATGGAAATGGGTAAATGGGACTGGAGATCGGAATTTGCCAATAAATCTGTACAGTACACATGGGATTCCCTTAGAATTAAAATAGATAAATTAACAACAGAATTTGTACCTACTATTACTAAATATCACAGGGTCAGAACTACTAAACCTGCATGGCTTACTACATCAATCAAAAAATTAATAAACCAAAAAAACAGGTTATATAAGAAGTTGAAAGTTCTAAGTTCTGACAAATTAAGTATTGAATATAAGGAAACCCAAAAAAAAGTTAAAGCAACCATAAGAAAAGCAAAAGCCCTATATGAGATAAATCTTGCGAATAGAGTTCATGATAACAAAAAAGCATTCTTTTCCTATATTAATAACTGGAAAAAGACTCCCAATAGTATAGGTCCCTTTCTCACTGTAGAGGGGCACCCAGCAACCAATCAGCAAATTGCTAATATTCAGAACAAATTCTTTTGTTCAGTATATAAACACAAAGATTCAGATGCACATAGTACAAGTAGACCCTTTGAACCTGGGACAGTAACTTTGAACCCAGATAATATATATAAACAAATAATTGGTTTAAATATTAATAAATCTCCTGGCCCTGATGGTATGCATCCTAAAATTCTGAGGGAATTAGCAGATATGTTGGCTCAACCCATAACGCATATCTTCCAATCATCTATAAACTCTGGCTCTGTTCCCCAGGATTGGAAATTAGCAAATATAGTACCCATTTTAAAAAAAGGACCCAGTACCCTCCCAGGAAATTTTAGGCCCATTAGTTTAACTTCAATATTGGGGAAACTCTTGGAGGGAATAATTAAAGATATACTTATGGAACATATGGAGGGATGAGATATAATAGACCCATTTCAACATGGTTTTGTATGGAATAGATCCTGTCAGACAAATTTGTTGTCCTTCTATGAAAAAGTGAATAGGGAACTGGACGCTGGGAACCCTGTGGATGTGGTGTTTCTGGATTTTGCCAAGGCTTTTGACAAACTACCTCATAAAGAACTTTTGTCAGCATTGGATAATACAAAACTGCCTAGTAATATCTGTAGATGGGTCTCAAATTGGTTGCAAGATAGAAAGCAAAGGGTGGTCATAAATGGGGAATATTCAGATTGGGCTCCAGTCTTAAGTGGAGTTCCCCAGGGTTCAGTTTTGGGGCCCAGTTTGTTTAACTTGTACATAACTTCATTACAAATCAATAATAAGAATGTATGGATGTACAAGTTTGCTGATGATTGCAGACTGGGCGCAGTTCCAAAAGATGATGAACAGAGAGAAGCACTTCAACAAACCCTAGACTTAACAAATAAATGGACCAACTTCAATAAACTTGAACTAAACATATCCAAATGCAAGGTTATGCACCTGGGTAAGAAAAATAAGGAAGCAACCTACCTATTGGATAAAATAAATTTGGCAGTAGTTACTGAGGAAAAGGACCTCGGCATCACAATCACTAACGATCTAAAATTCAGAGTACACTGTAGAAATCAACTAAAAAAAGCAACCCAGATCCCAAACTGTATATTGAAACACATAACAAGCAGGAGGAGTGAGGTTCTGGTTCCTCTGTATGTTGCATTGGTCAGGCCACACTTGGAGTACTGTGCGAGGGTTTGGGCCCCATATAATAGGGAGGATATACTTGCTATTGAGGGAGTACAGAGAAGATTAACTAAACAAATAAAGGGACTTAAGAATAAAGAATATTATGAAAGATTAGAGACTGAATCTTTATTCACTCTATTATAAATGAATTAAGGGTGATCTATGTTTCTTATACAAAAATATAAAGGACGTAGATTTATTAAAAGATTTGGGTATTATACAAAATTATGGGAGAACCAGTACAAGGAAACACACGGAACAACTTTGTCAACAAACTTGGGTGCACAACTTTAGGAGAAATTGGTACAGTCTAAGAGTGGTTGGGGTCTGGAACAACTTACCAACAGAAATTATAACTAGTTCTACAATGAACGAATTTAAAAATGGGGTAGACAAATACTTTGGTGACAGTAAATTTCTTTTTAAATAATTTAAAATAATGGAAGGTGAGCCTAATAGGATAGTTGTATCTATCCTCAGCTTGATTAAACCTATGAACCTATGAACCTGAGGGAACTTCTGCCTCCTTACACCCCAGGACACTCTCTCTGTTCTGTGGGGGAGTTCCTCCTAGAGGTTTCCAGAGCAAGGCTAAAATCATCTGGGGATCAGGGCTTTGCTTTGGTGGCTCCAATCCTGTGGAATTCCTTGCCAGGGTACCTTCAGGAGGCTCCTTCCTTGGAAGTTTTCAAGAAACAACTAAAGCATCATGTTTTTCAACAAGCCTTTGGAGTATAATTAATTGCTGTTCAGAAAGCTATTTGTTGATAAGCTGTGATATGTATGTATTTACTACTGTTCTATTTATTGTAATGTGTGTCCACTTATTGTTTTATGTGTTTGTTTATTGTGTAATGGCGCCATGAGTCTCCGGGGAAGGGCGCCCTAAAGAAATAAAATTTGCTACTACAGCTACTACTATTCGGCTTCAGCTTACTTTGCAGCTCTCTGCTTAAGAGTTTTATTTAAGCTACTGTACATAGTACAGTGCAGTACACTATGTAGGCTGAGTGATACTGCAACTAGTTTCAGTTGCATAAAACTGCTTTGAATACACCAGTTACTCTACACATTGTAAAACACGGTGTCAGATTATACAGTTAAGATACTGTAGCCTGTGTGCCTCATTCTATATTTAATATTTTTTGATAAGTAATATATTATATTTATAGTTGAACCACACTGTACCTGGTTGCTGTCAGGATGCTTTAGGGAAGATATGATTTTCAAAAAACTTGTTTCCTTAGTTAGAATGCTCATTTTCAGATGCCGCTGAGTTTAATATAACCAGGCTAATTATTACTTTCAGGCCATATCATAATCACACTTTGGTTTTGACAATGCATAACTTGTGTGCTCACATCTATTTATAATAGATGCTCATTCTCACCACCCATGAAAGTGCAGAGCATCAAACAGCAACCAGGTACAGCTTGGTTCAACTCTAAATGCAGTATGTTACTTGCTAAAAACAATTATTGAGTGAGGCACATAGAGACAGGAGGTGTTAAATGTACATACAGCACAGTACAGTACAGGGCTGTACTGTAAATGCACTATGTGTAGCAGGGTGATGTTTCCTGCCTTCACCCCAACATTATGCAATGCAGTTCTTCCCCCCAAAAAATTGTTTTAAAACCACATGTATATGTACTGCATCTAGACTTTCACCTACCACACTCTTTTATTATTAGTAGAGATGTTGCGAAACTTTGCTTTACAAAATACTTCACAAAGTTTCCTGACTTAGTGAAGTGTGAAGTTTCCTGACTTGGTGAAGTGTGAAGTGTGAAGTTTCCAGACTTCACAAAGTGCAAAGTTTTCTGACTTGGTGAAGTGCAAAGTTTCCAGACTTCATAAAGTACAAAAGTTCCTGACTTGGTGAAGTGTGAAGATTCCTGACTTCACAAAGTGCAAAATTTTCTGACTTGGTGAAGTGCGAAGCTTCCAGACTTCACAAAGTGCAAAGTTTCCTGACTTAGTGAAGTATGAATTCTCCTGACTTTCACAAAGTGCAAAGTTTCCTGGCTTGGTGAAGTATATATTTCACTACTTCACAAAGTGCAATGCTTCCTGTTTTGATGAAGTGTGAAGTTTCCTGACTTCACAAAGTGCAAGGTGTCTGACTTGGTGAAGTGAGAAGTTTCCGGACTTCACGAAGTGCAAAGTTTCTTGACTTGGTAAAGTTTGAAGTTTCCTGACTTCTCAAAGTGCAAAGTTTCTGACTTGGTGAAGTGTGAAATTTCATGACTTCACAAAGTGCAAAGCTTCCTGATTTGATAAAGTGTGAAGTCTCCTGACTTCAGAAAGTGCAGTTTCCTGACTTCACAAAGTACATTTCTGACTTGGTGAAGTTTGATGTTTCCTGACTTCAGAAAGTGCAAAGTTCCTTGGTTTGATGAAGTGTGAAGTTTCCTGAATTGGTAAAATTTGATTTGCTAAAATTTTATTTTTATCCAGTTTCTGATTTGGTGAAGTGTAAAGTGTCCTGGCCTGGTGAAGTGCAAAGTTTCCTGACTTGGTGAAGTGTGAAGTTCCCTCACTTCACAAAGTGCAAAGTTTCTGACTTGGTGAAGTTTGAAGTTTCCTGACCTGGTGAAGTGCAAAGTTTCTGACTTGGTGAAGTTTGAAGTTTCTTGACTTCACAAAGTGCAAATTTTCCTGACTTGGTGAAGTGTGAAGTTTCCTGACTTGGTAAAATTTGATAACATTTTATTTTTATCCAGGAACAAACTTTAGGGATAAGTCCCTGTTTTCGAAGAGTGTCTTGTACAAAAACATTAAACTTCAACAATGTACAATATACAAACAATACAAATCATGAGCATGTAGACAAATATATCCACTACATAGACATGATACATTAAAAGTTCAAAGTTGGCTAAGATCAAGCATAATAATTACAACGAGGTTTATAATAATTTCTCTTTGCTGACTGGAACTCGAGGACTGTATTTTTTGCTTTTATTACTTTTGGTATAGCATTCCATGTATGTGCTACAGTGGTTAGTAGGGTTATATCTTTAAACCTATTGTGAATTCTAGGCCATAACATACTTACAGAGCTTTTTCTCAAACCATATTTATTCTCTTTTTTTACCAATAGTTAACACATTTTTTAAGGGGAAGGATATGTTTTGCATTTATCAGTTTGCAACACCAGGTTTACCATTGAATATCCCTCTTTAGTTCAGGACCAATCTATTTTAGATCATCATAAACTTTTCAGTGATGTTCATCAAATTTGCATATATTAGCAAATCCTGCAAGCCTATAATATGCTTGATCAACTTTTCTGAGTGCTTTTTATGTTGCCTTGCGCATGTGCAAGCAACATTTTGTGGCAGTAGGAGATGGTAGTCGGAGACATGCAGAGGAGTGTCAGATTTGGCGAATGCAGGGCACGCTTTAGAAGCTGCGTCCCTCATTCCCCAATTAGCGAGCATGCTAGCGGTGACACAAGTGTTATGCAAAGTGCAACCAACTTGAAACAAATTTGTCACTGCAATCAGCAACAAGCTCGTCATGCAGCGGCACAGATGACATGCCTCACCTACATGCCTTTCTTGGTGAAACATTTCAATAAACATGACGGTGGCTCCTGCCATCCACCTCTCACCTCTCACAATCCCCAGAAAGCTGACTTTGGGGGTGTCCAATCCCCCTGTTGGCATGCCCCATCCCATCAGTTCAATTTGTTTGCCTACAGGGTACCCAATCCCTGTCGGTATAATGTACCCCAATGCCTATTTGTTTGCCAATGGGGTGCCCAATGCCCATCAGCATAATGCCCCTTCAGTTTAATCTGTTGCCGACAGGGGTGCCAATCTCCATCAGCATCATGTTACACACACACACACACACACACACACACACACCGCACGCACGCACACACACACACACACACACACACACACACGCCCTCTCTTTGCCAGTGGGGGTGCCCAATCCCCGTCGGCTTCATCCCCCTCAAACTCAGGTGGCACACTGGGAGTCCAGCCCAGTGTACCCAGATGTATTTTTTTTCTTAAACTGTAAATAAAAAAACATTCCCTCCATGTAAATTTTTTTTATTTATGTCCATGTAAAATAGAAAATGGTCCCTCTTCATCAGGACACCCCCAACCTGCATCCACCCTCTGCATACACCACCTCCCCACTCACCTCATACTTACCTCCAGAGGTCTGGCGCGGCGATCTTCGGTGGAACGGGAACACATCTGCACTCTTCAAAGCTGACCATAACTGAAGAAATGCCAGTAAGCTGTATAATGGCATAAATGGGGGGGTTCAACTTAGGTGGATATCTCAGGCATTTTTTTTTTATTTTGGCTCCGAATTTTCAACATGCGGTTCTTGGGACTCCACCTCATGAACACATGCACTGTCACTTCGTTATTTGGTCCTGAAAGTTGATTTCACAATCACTGCATGGAATCACCTTTTGGGACTGATTAATGAAATGACAGTGCCATTGATCATGAGATGGGGTCCCAAAAAGCCCATGTTGCAAATCGGGTGAAAAAAATTCCAGAAAATGGCCATGTTATGAGCGTGCATTGCGAGTTTACACGCACACTCGTAACTACAACAAATTTTAATATTTTCACTCCAGATTTGCAACATTGCCATTTTTTCACACCTCCTTATGAACAGTAGGGCTGTCATTTTTCACATCCTGCCTGAAATATGTTTTTGCACATCTGGCGCACAATGGTGCTGTCGCTGTGGGAAAACCTTCGGGACAGATTAACAAAATTACAGTGCAACTATTCATGAGCGGAGGATCCAAAATGCCTATGTTTAAAATTTGATTAAAAAATCCCCCAAATAATTGCGTTATGGGTGTGCGTTGTGCAGTTTCTATGCAAGCTCATGCCAGATTTTCAACATTGCCATTTTTTCACACCTCCTTATGAACAGTACAGCTGTTAATTTTTACATCCTGCCCGAAATGTGTTTTCACACATCTGGCACACAATGACAGGGTCACTGTAGGAAATCAACTTTTAGGATAAATTAACAAAATTACACTGCCACTGTTTATGAGAGGAGGTCCCAAAATGCATATGTTTAAAATTTGGTTAAAATAATCCCCAAAATAATTGCATTATGGGCATGCGATGCACAGTTTCTACGCAAGCTCGTGACTTCACCAATGTTTCGTATTTCCACTCCTGATTTTCAATATTGCCATTTTTTACAACTCTTCATGAACAGTATAGCTGTCATTTTTCACATCCTACCCAAAATGTGTTTTCGCACCTGTAGCACCAAATGGCACAGTCACTGTGCAAAATCACTTTTCAGCTAACAAACTGATAGTGCAACTATTCGTGAGGTGGGGTCACAAAAAGCCTATGCTGAAAATTTGGAGTGAAAATACCATAAAAAGCCTGGGGCATTAAGGTTTTCAACCATAAACCCCCTTCACACACCCTGTAGAGACTGACAGGTGTCACGGGTATGATTTGGGGTTGTTGGCTGTAATGCTTACACCATTCCACCCCCCACCCCCACCATGCAGCCACTGACAGCCATCAAGGTGTGCCTTGGATTCTTCAGCCCCAAAGTTCACCCCATTTTTCTATACTGCACCCATCTAAGCATATTTCCTTATGGATCGGGTTGAGCTTAAGGTCCGAAGACCCCAAGGCACACCACAATGCTTGTCAGAGTCTGCAGGGTGGGGTGAGGTGAAATGGTGTGAGTGTTATGGTCAACGACCCAAAGGCACACCCCAATGCCCATCATTTTCTGCAGGGTGGGGGTTGGGGTTGGCATTAGCCTAATACTTCACTGCCATTCCTATTATGCATCTCTCTAACTTCTGCATTACCAATGCCAATGCCAGCACGACAACATTCGGCATTAACAAAGGCTTGTTTTGAAGTGTTTCTATACACCAATACCCCATAGTTCAGAACAGGGAGTATAAGTTGATTTGCCAATTTAATCCTCACTGATTTCACAAGACAAGAAGAGATTTTTCTTAATGCGCCTATTTTTTATTAGACTTTTTTACTACCAAGTTGATATGCTCTTCATATGTGAGCCTCTGATTAATTACCACCCCTAAATATTTATAGGTATTTGTGCTAGGAATCTGTTGTTTATTCTTGAAAAACAAGAATAATTTATGATCGGTCTTGGATTTGGTGTTCAATGTAAAGTTCATACACTGGTTTTTTTTAAGGTTCATCAATAATTTTGAGTCACAAACCAGTTCTCCATTTTGAACATATCTTTCTGTAATTTTCTTTCCAGGGTGGTACAGCTGTTGGTGGATGCCACAAGGACTGCATGATCTGCATACATCCAAACCACCTCTTTCTTTATGACATCAAGTAGTCTATTAACATAGATGTTAACAAGCATTTGTCAATGCCGAATTTGTCTCGCTGGCATTGGTATTGGTAGTGCTGGAGTTGGAGATGCATAATACGAATGGCAGTGAAGTACTGAAGTGATGCCAACCCCACCCCCACCCTGTAGAGACTGACAGGTATTGGGTGTGCCTTTGGGTCATCAGCTATAACGTTCATGGCATTGTACCTTACCATACCCTGTAGACACTGACAAGTGTCGTGGCATGCTTTAGGGTCTTTGGGCATTATACTTACCCAAAGTAGGAGAATGAGGTGAACTTTGCAGCCGAACAGTGCAAGGCACACCATGATGCCTGTCACTGGCTGCTGGGTGGGGGTTGGGGTGGGGGTGGAATGGCATGAGCATTACAATCGACTATCCCAAGTCACACCCCTGACACCTGTCAGTCTCTACAGGGTTGGGTGCTACAGTTGGAAACCCTAACACTGTAGGCATGTGTTGGTATTTTCACTCCAAATTTTCAACATGGGCTTTTTGTGAGCCCACTTCATGAAAAGCAGCACTATCAGTTTGTTAGCTGAAAGGTGGTTTTGCACAGCAGCTATGCTATTTGGTGACACAGGGGATGAAAACACATTTGGGCAGGATGTGGAAAATGACAGCTGTATTGTTCATAAGGAGATGTAAAAAAATGGCAACATTGAAAATCTGGAGTAAAAATATGAAAAATTGGTGATGGTATGAGCATGCATAGAAACTGTGCAACACACATCAGTAACCCAATTATTTTGGGGATTTTTTTAACCACATCTTTAACATAGGCATTTTGGGACCTCCCCCTCATGAACAGTGGCAGTGTGATTCTGTTAATGTGCCCGAAACGTTGATTTTGCACAGTGACCATGCCATTGTGCACCACAGGTGTGAAAGCACATTTAGGGCAGGATGTGAAAAATGACAGCTGTACTGTTCATAAGGAGGTGTAAAAAATGCCAGCGTTGAAAATGTAGCATGAAAATAGTGCACATTTGCAATGTTACAATGGTGCATGGAAACTGCGCAATGCACACTTGTAACACAGTCATTTTATGGAACTTTGTCACCAAATTTTCACCATAGGCATTTTAGGACTTCTGGTCATGAGCAGTGTCACCGTCATTTCCTGAAACTGTCCCAAAAACCACGCTATTCTGTGCCAGAAGTGCAAAAACACATTTCAACCAGGATATGTAAAATGACAGCTGTACTGTTCATAAGGAGGTGTGGGAAAATGACAATTCTGAAAATCTGGAGTGAAAATATTACAAATTCATGAAGTTACGAGTGTGCATGGAAACTGAGTAATGCACGCTCTTAAAACAGTCATTTTTGGGATTTTTTCCACCAAATTTACAACATAGGCTTTTTGAGAGCCCACCTCATGAACACTGGCACTGTTGTTTCATTAATCAGTCCTGAAAGGTGATTCTGCACAGTGACCACAAAGTCACCTTTCTGGGTTGATTAACATCATGACAGTGCCAGAATTGATGAGGAGGGATCTCAAAAACCCCATGTTGAAAATTTGGTGACAGAATTCCAAAAAATGCCTGAGATATGCATCAAAGTTGAAAAAAACCCTATTTATTCCATTATACAGCTTACTGGCATTTCCTCCGTTCGCAGTCAGCTTTGAACAGTGCAGACATGTTTCCAGTCCACCGAAGATCATCGCACAAGACTCCGGAGGTGAGTATGGGGAGGGGGGTATGGGGAGGCAGGGTGCGCAGTCGGTGGGCACGGGTTGCAGAAGGGGGGCATGGAAATGGTGAAGGAATATGTTCTTTTTTCACAGGGTTTAAAAGGAAAAGAAAAGAAAACCTCTCTAGACAGTTTTTATTTTTCAGGGCGATTTGGCACACTGGGGTGGGCTCCCAGCATGCCACCTAAGTGTTTTGGGGGGGATGCTGTTGCTGACGGGGGATTGGGCACCCTCGTTGACAATAACAAAAGTGGGGGAGCAAGAGCCAAGTGGGATTGGGCAACCCTTCAGCACATAACAAATGAGGGGGGTGCATTATACTGACAGGGAGCAGGCTCCCCCATCGGCACATACATTGGGGCAGGGCATGCCGACAGGGGGATTGGGCACCCCAGAAGTCAGCAGTATGGCAGGCAGTGTGCCACCATGTTAATCTTTTTTCACCACTGGGGAAAGCACATTGGGAGGCCTGCTGCATATGATGAGCTTTGCTCGCATTGCAGTGGACCTTTTGTTTGATGTGATCGCCACATTAAGTATGCATGGTGTGGTGCCAGCAAGCAGGCTGATTGGGGAATGAGGGACACATCTACTGATGCGTGCCCTGCATTCGCCCAACAGTGACCTCACCTCCAATTCTGCTACTACTGTAATATGTTTGCTGCGCATGCTCAAGCCAACATAAAAAGGAGGGGTTCCAAAATTAAACCCTGGGGCACCCCTCTCCTCACCTCTCTCAATGATGATGATACAGATGTTCCTTCAGAGATGCATTGTTTTCTATTAACTAAATATGATCAGAAGCAAGGCATAGTTTCTTCACGCACTCATATTTCGTGCAGTCTTATCAGTGTGATTCTGTGGTCCACCAAATCAAAGAATTTGCTAAGGTGCATGAACATGGCCCCTGTGCTACACCCCTGATTCACTGGCACAGCTACAAGATTATTAAAATCAATCAGGGCCATGTCTGTGGACCTTCTTGCTCTAAAGCCATGTTGGCAATTTGTAATCAAATCATACTGCTGCGGGTAATGGCAAAGCTGTCTATGTACAAATCTCTCAAGCATCTTCGACAGAATCGGAAGCAGGGCTATTGGCCTGTAATTTGATAGAGCTAGGGGATCACCACCTTTATCAATCAGAACAATTTTCCCTATCTTCCATATATCTGGGAATATTACTGTACTGAGACTCCAACTGAATAGGTACATAATAATTGGCGCTAGTATGTCAGCTCCTAACTTCAAAAATTTGGGATCAACCCCATCTAGACCTTCAGATTTATCTATTTTTAACTTTTTTAGTTCTTTCTCTACTTTATGACTTTTTACTGCCCAAAACCTGAACCAGGGTTGTTTGTCTCCAAGTCCTGATGTTACTGAATTCTGAATAAGGTCTTGTATTTGCAAATCTGAGGTAACCAGCTTGGGGTTTTCTAAGTCCAAGTCAGGCAGCTCTGTGTAGTATTTATTTAAAAGGTTAGCCATTGTTTCTCGTTATCTATTAACAAATTATTCTCATACAAACATACATATGAACACACAAAGAAGCCAGCAGAAGAAGACCATTTGGTCTCTCAAGTCTGCTCATATTGCAGGGTCCGCAGCTTGAGCTAATGTCCCTACCCTCTCTCCCCACTCCTCCCATCCTCCTTACCCATGATCCTTACTTCCCCCCATGCCTATCCCAGCCTCTCTTAAAGCTGCCCACTGTCTTCAACAAGATGGCCTCTTCCAGAAGTGCATTCCAAGTGCCCACCACCCTCTCTGTGAAGAAGTGCTTCCTGACCTCCCTCCTAAACCTCCCACCCTCCAGCTTAAGGCTGTGCACCCTAGTGTTATGGTTGCCACTCAGCTTAAAGAGACTCTCCTTATCAGCCTTATTTATCCCTTTCAAGTACTTGAAGGTCCCAGTCATGTCCCATCTCTCTCTCTCTCTCTCCTGTCTTCCAGGGAGTACATGTTCAGTGCCCTCAACCACTCCTCATATGCCTTACCCTGCTGACCCACTATAATCTTTGTAGCCCTCCTCTGGACCTTCTCCAGCAGGTTAATGTCATTTTTGAGGTGTGGGCACCAGTACTACACTCCATACTCTAGATGTGGCCTTACCAGTGACATGTACAAGGGCAGTATAACCACCTCTCTCCTACTACTGATCCCTTAGATATGCATCCCAGCATCTTGTTTGCCTTTGCTGCTGCTTTTTTGTACTACATGGAGTGCTTCAGATCACTGGTGATCATCACTCCCAGGCCCTTCTCCTCCTATGATGCAGATACTCAAACTCCACCCAGGTAGTATTCTGTCCTGGGATTCTTGGCTCCAATATACACAATTGTGCATTTCTTGGCATTGAAGCCAAGCTGCCAGATCCTGGACCAGCTCCCTGACTTTCCCAGATCATCCTATAGGTCCTGTATCCCTTCTGCTGTGTCCACTCTCCCACAGAGCTTGGTGTTATCCATGAATAGGCACATTTTGCCCTTAATGCCATATCCAATGTCACTGATGAAGACATTGAACAACACCGGTCCCAGCACAGAGCCCTGTGGGACCCCACTGGTTACCTCTCTAGTATCAGATAACTCTCCCCCGACAACCACCCACTGGGTTCTGTTCCTCAGCCAGTTTTCCACCCATCTGGCCATCTTTTCCCGAACCCCAAAATCCACCAACTTTCTGATAAACCTTTTGTGGGGCACAGAGTCAATGGCCTTGCTGAAATCAAGATAGAGGATGTCTACCTCTTGGCCCCTGTCTACTGTCTTAGTGACACAATCAAAGAAGTCAATCAGATTCATTTGACATGATCTCCCCTCCATGAACCCATGCTGCCTCGCATCCTGGAGACCATGCTCCTCTAGATATTCCACCAACCTTTCCTTTAGTATGATCTCCATTAGCTTACCCACAATGAAGGTCAGACTGGCTGTTCTGTAATTCCCCAGGTCATCCTTAGGACTGCTTTTATGGAGGGGCACTACATGTGCTGTTCTCCAGTCCTGTGGTACCATGCCTGACTCTAGTGAACTGTTAAAAAGGTCTGCCATTGGTTCTGCCAGCTCCTCAGCCAGTTCTTTTAGTACCCTTGGATGTACTTTGTCCGGGCCTGGTGATTTGTCCACCTTCATTGCCAGCTGCCCTTCCTCACTCTATCCTTCTCTATCACTACATCTGTGTTCTCTTACTCCCTGCTCCTCTTTTTCCTCCTGAAGGCAGTGGTCCATCCTTCTCCCTGGTGAAGATGGAACAGAAGTATTTATTTAGCATCTCTGCTTTTCCTCCATTATCCTCCACCCACTCCATCCCTTTCTTAAGCTTAACAATCCCTTCTTTCTTGTCCCTTTTCTCACTTATATAGAGAAAGAAAGCCTTCTCCCCTTCTTAATTCCTTCAGCTAGCTGCAGCTCCATATGTGCCTTTGCGTGCTGGACTTCCTTACTTGCCTCACTAACCAACCTTAGATAATTTTCCCTAGCCACCTCTCTTTTGGTCTTCCTGAATTTTCTATAGACCAACCTCTTTTTCCTTACTGCTAGGGCAACCCTAGAACTGAACCAGCTGGGCACTTTGGCCCTTGTGTTCTTACCACTGAGCCTAACTAACTCATCCGTGGCAACCAGCATTCCTTCTTTAATGATGGACCACCTTTTTTCCACCCCCATATCTGCTTTGATGCCTGCCAGATGGCTACTTAGCACTTCGCCAATTTTCCTGAAGTCACCCCTCCAGTAGTCAAAGATTTTGGTCTTAGTCGGGATGCTTTCCCTGTCCATATCCAACTGGAACCACCCTGTGCAATGGTCACTTCCACCCAGTCACTCCCTGGCCATTATTTCCTGTATATGCTCCCCATTTGTGAGCACCAGATCAAGAATTGCCTCAGCTCTTGTTGGTTCAATGATGCCCTAAGTTAGGAACCCACTCTGCAGTCCTTCCAGGATCACCTGACTCCTAGCAGATGTTGTGGAGGGCATGCTCCAGTCTACCTTGGGCAGGTTGAAGTCCCCCACAATTACCACCTCTCCTTTCCCTGCAGCTTCCAATATTTGAGAGCTCAGTTCCCTGTCCCTCTCCTCTTCCTGATTGTGTGGTCTGTAAACCACCCCCAACCTCATCTTTCTCCCTCTATTGGACCTTAACTGAACTCATAATGCCTCCACCTCCCCTTACTTTGACTCTTCCCTCGTGCAAGTTATCCCTTCCCTGATAAAAACTGCCACTCCTCCACCCTTCCCGACTACCCTGTCCCTCCTGTATAGTTTATATCCAGGGATCGCAAGGTCCCAGTCATGGTGTGATGTTGCCCAAGTCTCAGTTATTGCAGCTATGTCCACCCTTCTCTCTGCTAATAGTGCCTGCAGGTCATCCATCTTGTTTCCAAGATGCTGCACATTCAGAGACACCACCCTCCACCTAGAATCTGACTTTCCTTCCCGTCCCTCTATTCGTCTATTCACCTTTATTTCCTCTGTGTGCATCCCTCCACATACCCTTTTTATGTGTTCCTCTCCCCCCTCCACCCTTTGCTAACTGTGTTCTCACCCCTTCCACCTCTTCCCTCCAGGCCTCTTCCATCACTGTGGGGTAGAGGTTCACTGATCTCCTCCTCTCGGAGTCCGTGGGCCTGCATGTCCACTGCCCCCTCAGTAGTTTAAATTAGGTGTAGCGGTTATGTATTCACCCCGTTTGTCCCTGAATACCCTCAACCCCTCCCTATTGAGGTGTAGCCCATTTGGTGAAAGGAGTGCTTTGTTTGTTTTCTCAATTAGTTGTATAGTTTTGTTTTTTTTTGAATTCACAAGGTTTTGTAACTTTTTCATGTAACGCCAAAATTTCTTGGGATCAGTTGTACTTTCAATGCCATTTTTATAATACTGAGATCTAGCCAACCTCACTAAGTGTGAGTATTTATTACGTCACTTCTTAAATATGATCCAATCACCAATGGCCTATGTTCTTTTAGATTTTTCCACAACCTATTTTTTATTCTTAGGAACTTTTTAATTTTCTCATTTATCCATGGGAGCTGTTTTTTACCTACAACCCTTTTTACTTTAGGAGTATGTTTATCAATTGTAGTAACAAATGTATTAGTAAAATCCTGTACAGCCAATTTGAAATCAGGTATTAGTGTTCACCAATTCCAATTTTGATTCAGCAAACTATCTCTAAAAACATTAACATTAAAAAGATTCCTAATTGTCACCCAGGTAGACATGATCTCAGGTCTCTTTGGATTCGCCCATTCAACATTACATCTAATAGGGCAATGATCGCTCAAATTCGATGGCATTATTTCAGCAGTCTTTACCGATAGATGTTTTGATACAAACATAAGGTCTAGTAGTGTGAAGTTTCCTGACTTTACGAAGTGCAAAGTTTCCTGATTTGGTAAAGTGTGAAGTTTCCTGACTTCACAAAGTTCAGCGTTTCCTGACTTGGTGAAGTTTGAGATTTCCTGGCTTCTACAAAATGCAAAGTTTCTGACTTGGTGAAGTATGAAGTTTCCAGACTTCACAAACTGCAAAGTTTCTGACTTGGTGAAGTGTGAAATTTCCTGACTTCATAAGGTGTAGTTCCCTGACTTGGTGAAGTTAGAAGTTTCCAGATTTAATGAAGTGCAAAGTTTCCTGACTTAGTTAAGTGCAAAGTTTCCTGACTTGGTGAAGTGTGAAATTTCCTGACTTCACAAATTGCAGTTCCCTGACTTGGTGAAGTTTGAAGTTTCCTGATTTAATGTAGTGCAAGGTTTCCTGACTTGCTGAAGTGCAGTTTCCTGCCTTTGCAAAGTGCAGTTTCCTGATTTGGTAAAGTGCAAATTTTCCTGAATTGATTAAGTGCAGTGTTTCCTGACTTCGCAAAGTGCAAAGTTTCCTGATTTTGTGTAGTGCAGTTTCCTGACTTAATTAAGTACAAGGTTTCCTGATTTTGTGAAGTGCAAAGTTCCCTGACTTAATTAAGTGCAAGGTTTCCTGACTTGGTGAAGTGCTGTTTCCTGTCTTTGCAAAGTGCAGTTTCATGATTTGATAAAGTAAAAGTTTCCTGACTTGGTGAATTGCAAAGTTTCCTGACTTGGTGAAGTGCAAAGTTTCCTGATTCAATGAAGTGCAAAGTTTCCTGACTTGGTTTAGCACAAAGATTCCTGACTTAATTAAGTGCAAGGTTTCTTGATTTGGTGAAGTGCGCTTTCCTGTCTTTGTAAAGTGCAAAGTTTCCTGACTTGGTAAAGTAAATGTTTTCTGACTTGGTGAAGTGCAAAGTTTCCTGATTTAATGAAGTGCAAAGTTTTCTGACTTGGTGAAGTGTAAAGTGTGATGTCATGTAGTTCTTTGTGTAGTCAAGTGCCTACTTCATTCAGCATACAGGGGCACTACACCAGCAAAGTTGCTAGCCAAGGCTGCCCTTAGGGTATGGGGCACCCATAGGTTTCATAGGTTTATTCAAGCCGAGGATGGAATTACCATCCTATGAGGCTCGCCTTCCAGTTATTATTGACTTAAAATTTACTATCTCTAAAAAATAGGTCTATACCATTCTTAAATTCCTTCATAGTTGTACTATTAGCAATATCGTTTGGTAAATTATTCCAGAATCGCACAACTCTTAAACTATACCAATATTTCCGAAAATTGTGTTCCCAGATTTGTTGATACATTTGTTTATTATGTTTCCTTAAACTAGTCTTCCCTAATTTATATGTGAACCCTAGTTCCTTTAGTAGCTCGTCATCCTCAATACTCTTGTATAGGAAGCATAGATCTCCTCTTATTCTACGATAGTGTAATGAATAAAGATTTAGACTAACCAGTCTATTAAAATATGTTTCATTTTCTAGTCCTTTTACTTTTTTGGTAAATCTTCTCTGGACTCCCTCGATATTTGATATGTCCTCTTTATTATAGGGTGACCAAACCCTTGCACAATATTCAAGGTGGGGCCTGACCAATGCGACATACAGGGGCATCAACACACTCCTATCTCTACTTGCTATATGCTTAAGTATACAGTTTAAAATCTGGTTTGCCTTCCTCAGTTGCTTTCTACAGTGTACTCTAAACTTCAAGTCCTTTGTAACTGTGATTCCCAGATCTTTTTCCTCAGTTACAACCCCTAATACAGTGTTATCTATTTGATAAGTAGCTTCTATGTTATTTTTCCCCAAATGCATAACCTTACATTTGGTTTTGTTTAGCTCTAGCGTATTATTAATTGTCCAATCATGTATTGTATTCAGTGTATGCTGGAGTACTAATATATGTTCATCTTTATTTGTGACCACACCCAATCTGCAATCATCGGCAAACTTTTGCATCCATATATTTTTATTGCTGATCTTTAATGAGAAATATATATATATTAAACAGACTGGGGCCCAACACAGATCCCTGAGGCACTCCACTGGTCACCACAGCCCCTCAGAGTAATCCCATTTATGACCACCCTCTGTCTTCTATCTCTCAACCAATCAGTAATCCACCTACATATATTGATGGGTAGTTTTACATTTTCTAACACCAACAATAATTCCTTATGTGGCAATTTGTCAAAGCCTTAGCAAAATCAAGAAAGACCACATCCACAGGGTTCCCAATGTTCAATTCTCTATTAACTTTTTCATAAAAGGTCAACAAGTTGGTCTGACATGATCTATTCTTCACAAATCCGTGCTGTATAGGGTCACTCATATCCTGTGCCTCCAGGTGTTCTTTTATATCTTTTATTATATTCTCCATGAGTTTTCCCAGTATTGATGTCAAACGTATAGGCCGAAAATTTTCTGGTCGAGTGTTAGGTCCTTTTTAAGATGGGTATAATATTTGCCAACTTCCAATCTTGCGGGACAGTACCAGTATTAATAGATGTTTGAAATATGTATGTCAAAGGATGGGTCAATTCACATGCCAGTTCCTTTAGAATTCTGGGGTGCAAACCATCTGGACCTGGAGATTTATTTGGATTTATGCCAAGTAACTGTTTATAAATATTGTCTGGGTTCAATCTATTGTTTCTAACTCAAGAGGTAACAATGTGTTATATGTATCCATATCGTTTGAATTATACACCGAACAAAAGTATTTGTTTTGAATATTTGCCATATGTTGATAAGAAGCTGTAGGTCCTTCATCGGTAAGAAAGGGACCTATACCAGTTGAAGTCTTCCTCCATTTATTAATATAAGAGAAGAAGGCTTTTTGTTATCCTGTACTCTCTTAGCAATGTTATACTCAAATATGGATTTAGTCTTCCTAATATCCATTTTAACTTTTTTTTGACATTCCTTATATTCTGTGTTTAATTTCACGGTTTTTTGAACTTTTAGCTTCTTAAATAGTCTATTCTTTTTATTTATTAATTTTTTAATTTTTGTGGTGAGCCAGGCAGGTCTTATAGATCTGTCCTTATGGTATTTGGTAGTTACAGGAACAAATTCGGTGTGCCCTCTTGGACCATCTGGTCAAGACCCCTGTGATCCATTATATCAATATATTGCCTTTCTAGGGGACAAGTGCCCATGCCTTTTACCCAGTCAATATTTGGTAAATTAAAATCACCAGTTATCAATAGTCTAGTGTTTGGGTCCAATTTCTCAAAAATGTTCATTAGTATTCTGTCATCATCACGTGACATAGATGGTGGTCTATAAAGTAAACCTAATATAATTTTTGGTCTATTAGTCGGCATTAGTTGAACCCAAAGGAGTTTGATTTGACCTACATCCCATTTTAGTTCTTCTGATGCAATATCTTTGTGAATATAAATTGCCAGACCTCCCCCTTTTCTATACTTTCTACAATAGGAATAGAGTTTATAACCCTCAATTTCCTTATCCCATTCATCGTTTTCATCCCACCATGTTTCAGTAACCAAGGCTATATGTACTTGATTACTGTGTAGAATTGTTATTAGCTCGTCATATTTGTTCAGTAGGCTTCGGGCATTAATCAGAATGGCATTCCACCCCTTAATGTCTTCAAGGGAAGATGGGTTAATGTTTAAGTTTTTATAGTCTGTACCCCCCTTCCTATCCAGTTTAAATGGAAATTAACAACCTCCTGAATTTTTTTTACCCACAATCCTAACTCCGGCATAGTTTAGATGAACACCATCATTCCTATATAATGAATTTCTGCTAAATGTTTTTTCATTATCCATAAAACCTATCCCTTCTTCCTCACAGTAATGTCTAAGTTTCCCATTAATGAATATCAGTTTATTTCGAAACAATTTATTTCCTTGCATTGGGGTTATTCCAGAAATAATAATTTCCCCACCACGGTTCCTTACTGCATCGACAATAATCTTATAGTCCCTTTGCATGGAAATCCAATTTGTTTTGCCTACGTCATTGGTCCCTACATGTAAAATAACTAGAGGGGTAACTGTGTTTTCGAAGAGACCTTGTAGCATGCCAACTATATCATGTATTTTAACTCCAGGTAAGGAGCTAACTGTGGTATGTTCATTTCGATTATAACATATGTAGCACATATGGTGAACCTGAAACTGGTGCCCCCTGAGAAAAAAGTTACCTCATCCTCTCCCTCCACCTCACCAAAAAAATGACATTCATTTTGGCATCAAGGGAAGGGGGGTGGGGCAGCTGCAGACTAGGGGTGCAAGCTGCACACTCGAGCAGACTTAGATAGACCGAGTGGTCTGTTTCTGCTGGCACATTCGTATGTTCATATGTTAACAGTTTTCATAGTTGAAAAATAATGAATATTTTACAATTTTTTCCCATTATTTCAACTGCTGGCATTAGTGCTGCACAGACATATTATGGTGAAATCAGCATTCAAAACAGTCTTTTAATGATGATCAGTAATAGCAAAAAAAAAGAAAAAAGGTAATAATCATTGTATAACTTATCAGGATTATGTAATGTTGTGCCAGGAGGACCCCCTGCCTCCATGGTCTAATTTGTACAGAAAGCATGCATATGTCCTTATGGAACACATTAAAGCATTCAGGAAGAATGAGCTGCTGCTTAGACAACTGCCACCAGATTGCTGCTACAGGAGGAAGCTCTGTATAACCTAAGAGCCCTTCTCCTGCCATCCTTAAGGAGCTGTTTTTCTTTTTCTTTTCTGTCTCTAGCCAGCAGCACCAGAGCTTGAGACCTACACTGTGGGTACTGGATGAGCCAATCATTGCCCACCATCATGCCCCAAGCCCACCAGGTGGACAATCAGGAGGAAGTAAGGCTGAACTGCAGAAAGCATCAAGGGGCATGTAAACCCCATGCTGTAATCTGCTTCCTGGTCAACTGCTGCCAGATTGCTACTGCAGCAGGAGGCTCTGCCTAACCTGGGAGTCTTCCCTCCTGCCATCCTAAAGAAGCTGTTTTGTTTTTCCTTTCTGTCTCCGTCTAGTGGCATCAGAGCTTGACAGCTACACCGAGGGTACTGGATGAGCCAATCGGTGCCCACTGACATGCTCCCAGCCCACCAGGTGGCCAGTCAGGAGGAAGTAAGGCCAAACTGCAGGAAACGTCCCAGTGCATTTAAGCCCTGCACTGTGATCCACTTCCTGGTCAACCACCGCAGGATCGCTGCTGCAAGAGTAAGCTCTGTCTAACCCGGGAGCCCTCCCTCATGCCATCCTAAAGGAGCTTTTTGTTTTGGTTTTGTTTTTTTTCTGTCTCCGGCCAGCAGCACTGGAGCTTGAGAGCTTCACGAGGGTACTGGGTGAGCCAATTGGCTCACACTGACATGCCCCCAGCCCTCCAGGCAGCCAATCAATTCACCCCTTGCAAGTGTCCATCAACCCTTGGCAGTTTCATAAGGAACAGGATACCAAGCACCCCGCCCTGCTGTGTCCCCCTGCATGAAGGACAAATGTGCAAAGGACATCAGAGTCTGACCAATGGAGTCAGTCCAATGAGTCAACCGACTCCACTGCTGACCCAAGAGGACGAAGTGGACTGCTGCTCATTGGATCACAGGTACATCTTTTGGGGGTCACATTGTAGGGAGGATGTACTTTGGGAGTTTGCCACTAAGCATTTGGGGGTTAGTGTGATTGTGGGCTTAGGGGCTTGCTATTAAACTGCTGCTGGGTATTAATGAGTTTCTGGATTTAAGGGATTGCCATTAAACTGTTGCTGGGTACTACTGTGTTTAAGGGTTCAGGTGCTTGCTGTTAAATGGTTGCTGTGTATTAGTGTGCTTCAGAATTTGGGGGATTGTGGTTACTGGGTGTTAGTAGGATAGCCTTACTGGGGTCTGGGATAGAAGGACAGGAAGAACAAGAAGAGCAGGAAAAAAGGAAATGTGGGGAGTGTGCAATGAAGTGGTTGTGGGGTGACAGGCTACAGGGAAACCTTCTGGAGACTGGGGTGCCACCACATCTGTGTGCACCTCTCTGGCTGGAGGAAACAAGTCTCCAGGCTCTGGATGGCACTGGCTGAGAGTCAGAAGAATGTCGCTAGACTCAAAGTTGCATTGACAAGGAATCAGACCATTTGCCCCACCCATGGGTCACCTAGCCAGACACTGCTACCTGACAGGATGCTAGAAGGGAGGAATTGTTGGACTAATGTGGGCTCAAGGAGAGCAGGGGTGGTGGGATCTGGAAGGCTGGGAGGAATGGGTCACAGGAACATTCCTCAACTGCCACTACTAAGAAATTCTTACGCCATTCTAGTGGAGCAGAACTGCCAAGAAGGGGTACTAAAGTGCTGGATAGTGAGGATGTGCGGGTCCGCCCAAATGGATTCCTGGGGGGGGGGGACTCCAGAAAAGGAGAAAGTAACTTCTGGTAGGGGACTCTATTGTCAGGGGGATAGAGTTGGGGGAAGGAAAGGGGATGGAGAGGAAACTAAGGTGCCCACCTGGTGCAATGGCTTGGAGAGATGGGAAATGCATCCAGCAGATTGCAAGGGCAATAAGAAGGAAGTGGGAGCTGCATGTCATTGTCCACTTGGGGATGAATGACCTAGCTTTAGATGGAATGGGAGCAGTGCATGAGCAATTTTGGGAACTGGGGAAGGGTCTTAGGCAGGTAGCACACACTGTAGTCTTTATGGAAGTGATGCCTGTATACAACAGGGAGTAGGAGAGGGAGTTCTGCACCAAGGCCTTTAAACTCATGGTTGAAGTAAAGATGCAGACAGGAGGGGGTACGACTACACTGGGGACTGGGGTTTCACCTGGAGGGATGAGAGCTTATATCGGGGGCATGACCCGCATCCATCCAAGAAGGGAACAGCAGTCCTCAGTGGACAGTTTAAATGTTACTTCAATGGATATTTAAACTAGATGGGGGGTGGAAGGCAAATGGGAGGCAGTAACTACACCCCCCACAGGCTGATATAGAGTGTAGATAGATCCTGAAATAAGAGATTCCCATCGGGTTGCAAGACAATCAAGGTAGCAAGGGATTAGCAAGGGAGGGGAGAGGAACAGGAAAACTAAAAAGGTGAGGAAGGGGGAACAACTAGAAAAAGAGGGAAGGGACAAGAAAAGGGATAAACAATATCTGGACAGCCATGTGTGCCAATGCTAGAAGTCTGGGAAATAAGATCCCAGACCTGAAGGCCACTATGGCAGAGGCAGGCCTGGATATTGTGGCCATTACCGAATCATGGTGCACTGACAACCATGTCTGGGAAATGGTCATACCTGGCTACATAATGCCTTGAAGAGAGAGGGTAGGAAGGAAAGGGGGGGGGATGGTGCTTTATGTTTAGGAAAACCTAAAAATGATGGAGGTATAGTGAATTCAAGAGAGGGGCTGAGGTGTTGAGGATCATCCTCGAATCAGGAAATGGAGCTGCTATTTGGATAGGAGTGGTCTACAGGCCTCTGACACAGGGGGAGGACTTAGATAAATGTTAAAAGTTATTAGCAAGATGGCTGAGAAGGGGAAGGTGATGCTGGTGGTGGACTTTAATCTGCCAGATGTAGATTGTAGCCTCCCTGCTGTGGCATCAGCTAGAAGTAGTAACATCCTGGACTCACTGCAGGGGGCATTCCTCATGCAACTAGTCAGTGAACCCACTCAGGATAGGGCAATACTGGACCTAATACTTACTAACAGGGATGGTGTTGTAGACATCAGTGTGGGAAGTCATCTGGGGACCAATGATCATGGCACACTGTTGTTTAATATAAGAAAGCAGTGGACTCCAATCACACAAGGGCGAGGGTCCTGGATTTCAGAAGGGTTGACTTTACAAATATGAGGGAATACCACCGAAAGGACCTGGTGGGGGAAGATGTTCTGGGTGAGGCAGAGGGCAAATGGGCCAGACTAAAAGATGGCACAGTAAAGGCAACAAACCTGTACATCAAGCAAGGAAGCAAAAGCAGAAGGAAGAGGAGACCATTATGGTTCTCGAGGGAGATGGCAGAAATGGTAAAGGCAAAAAGAGTGACATTCAGAAGGTGTAAAGAGACCCAAAGAGAAGATAGGGAACTATTTCTGGGGAAACCGAGGGAGGCAGGCAATGCAGTAAGGAGTGCAAAGGAGCAAACTGAAGAAAGAATAGCCCAGGCCGTATCAAAAGGGGAAAAGACAAAGGAAGGGACTGCACAGTTAAAGGAGTGGGGGACTGTACGGAGGAGGACCAAGAAAAGGCAAACATCTTAAACAAATACTTATGCTCAGTGTTCACAGTAGAAGGGAATGGTGAGGGACCATGAATAGGCACCAAGAGCTTTAAGGGGAGGGAAGTGGACACCGGTCCCTTTTCTGAGGAGAGGGTCATGAAAGCACTCACCAATCTGAGGGTGGACAAAGCCATGGGGCCAGATGGGGTGCATCTAAGAGTGCTGAAGGAACTCAGGGAGGTACTGGCTGCACCCCTGGCAGACTTGTTTAACAGTTAACTGGAAACTGGCATAGTCCTGGAGTACTGGAGAAGGGTAGATGAAGTCCTACTTCATAAAAGTGGTAGTAAGGAGGAGGCAGGCAATTATAGGCCTGTCAGTCTGACTTCAGTGATAAGGAAATTAATGGAAACACTATTAAAGGAAAGGATTGTGGAATACCTAGAATCCAATGGATTGCAGGATCTGAAGCAGCATGGTTTCACAGAAGAAGGTCATTCCAAACAAATCTAATGGATTTTTCTGACTGAGTCGCCAAGGCATTGGATTAGAGAGGGGTGGTGGACATAGACTACCTAGACTTCAGCAAGGCCTTTAACACCATTCCACATAGGGGGCTGGTAAACAAGTTGGGTAGCAAGGAGGTGGGCAATAAGGTGGTAACCTGGGCAAGAAACTGGTTAGGAGATAGGAGACAGAGGGTGGGGTAAATGGAGTTCACTCTGAGGAAGGGAGACTGACCAGCAGGATACCTCAGGGATCAGTACTGGGGCTGATCCTCTTTAATGTCTTCATTAGCAACATAGCAGAGGAACTGAAAGGGAAGATCTGCCTCTTTGCAGATGACACCAAGATCTGCAACAGAGTGGATACTCAGGGGAAGGGTGCAAAGAACGGTAAGAGATTTAAAACAGCTGGAGAAGTGGTCAAAGGTTAGGCAGCTAAGGCTTAATGCAAACAAAGTGAAAAATAATGTACTTGGATCACAGAAATACAGGGTGGAGTACAAAATTGGGGGAGAGATACTGTACTTGCAACAATAAAGCAGGAAAGAGACCTTGGAGGTAATCATGTTGGATGAGAGGTGGACAGACAATGTGACAAAGCGATCAGGAGAGCTAATGGGATGCTGGAGTATTTAGGTAGGGGTATCACCAGCAGGAAGAGGGAGGTGGTGTTGCCCCTATATAGATCATTGGTAAGACCCAGCCTGGAGTACTGTGTCAAGAGTAGCGCTGCCCTGACAGGGATCTGGGCTGTCTGCAGCCCATGAGGAAGTAGGGGGAACTGTGCCCTCAAACCTGATAGCTCTGGGAGCCCCCAGCATGACATTCAGTCAACAACATGCAAATGAGCAATGGGCATGCATGGTGCTAAGGGCCATATGCATGCCCATTATGGGCTCATTTGCATGGGAAGCCACAGCAGGTTTGTGTCTTTCCTTTGTCCGACCACTACCTCAGGCATGGTGGCAAGTGGACTCCCCACCCCAAATGCTCATTCCCACAATATAAATATCCTCTGTGGTGTTCAGTGGCATCACCCACCCTCTGATTGTCTGGCCCCGTTACATACATATATGGTCTGGTGTCCAGTGGTACCCCCACTCTCCAATCACCCAACTCCATAAGCAGGAAGCTTTCCCTGTTATCTAGAGTCACCCCCCCACCAACTGATTGCTGACCGCCAAAGCTAGACAGATGTCCCTAGTGTCTAGTGGCACCCCCCACCCTCTGATCACCCATCGCCATAAGTGTTTAGCATTTATCTGGTGTCTAGCGGCACTCCCCATCCTCCAATCACCCGTCACCGTACATGTCATGGTGTCCCTTGTGTCCAGTGGTACCCTCCCACTTGCTGAGCTCTTGTTCCAGTGTCACTCAGCTTCCTGGTGGCTAGAGAGCCCCCCCCCCTACTCCCCACACAGAGTTCAACACCCTTTCACCAGCTATACCTACTTGTCCAGTGCCATGTAGATGGTCTGATAAAGTGACCAACACAGCCCTCCTCTCACCACCTCGGTCAGCCACAATATAGATTGACAGTGTACACACGCACACACATCTGACAGATACTCTGACAATAAGTAGATTGCACTGCTTTCTGAACAACACACATCAGTGCCCTAACATAATAAGACTAATTATAATTGTTGGTGTACAATGTGCTTATGTCCTCCGAGTCTTTAAGTGTTTTGCTTTGAGTGACATTTTAGTAAAAGCAGGGAAACACAGTTTGCAGGGGATTCTCCTAGATTCCCAAGAAATGATTTTTAGTGCGAGTACATGTTTTTTGGTGCCCTTTCCAGTAGCTGTTGGGACATATTTAGTATTATAAGAGTATTACAGGATAGCTGACCAGTGCTTGCACTACAGTGGGGCTTTTGTGTGTTCCTGGTGCTACAGTCCTTGGAGCTTCCTTCACTATCATTTTAAATGTGGCGCTGAATGTGGGGTGCTGCTACAAGACTACAATGCAGATAGGTCTGTACTGGTTGGGGTGTTATTTGTGTCTGGCAACAGCAACGACATCTATTAGACTGGAAGATCATGCCAGACAAATCTTGTTGAGTTCTATGACTGGGTGACGAGGGCCCTGGACCAGGGTAGGCCAGTGGACATCCTCTTTCTAGACTTTAGCAAGGCATTTGATTCGGTACCCCACAGTGGCATGCTGGCTAAGCTGAAGAAAATGGGAGTAGGGAGACAGCTGTTCAGATGGATAGGAAATTGGCTCTCTGGGCATACTCAGAAGGTGGTGGTTGGAGGGTTAGCCTCATCCCCAAGATGGGTTACTAGTGGGGTTCCCCAGGGATCAGTGTTGGGGCCACTCCTGTTCAACGCCTATATCTCAGACATCAGGAGGGAGATCAGTAGTGAAATGAGTCTCTTTGCAGATGACTCAAAGCTGGGTGCAGTGGTGGATGGGGAGGAGGGAGGGAGGGCAGGGTGGCCTTGCTGGAGGACCTGGAGGCTCTGGAAAGGTGGTCTGGAAAATGGAAACTAAAATTCAATGCAGAGAAGTGCAAGGTTCTGCACCTGGGAGTCAGAAATCCAGGCCAGGGGTATACCCTGGGAGGAGACATGATTCAAGTCACGGAAGGTGAAAGGGACATGGGGGTAGTGATAGATGTCAAAATGAACAACTCAGAGACCTGTAGGAGGGCAGTGGCAAGGACAAATAGGATGCTGGGATGCATCACCAGGGGGATTACCTCCAGAAAGGTGGAAGTGATCCTTCCACTGTACAACTGATTGGTTAGGACACACCTCGAGTATTGTGTACAGTTTTGGAGACCTCATTTAAAGAGGGACATTACACTCCTAGAAAGGGCCCAAAGGAGGGCAACCAAAATGATCTGGGGCCTGGGGGAGAGAACCTATGAGGAGAGAAGAGACTCAAGGAGCTCAACATGTACAACCTGGAGGAGAGGAGGGATAGGGGGACATGATAGAGGTCTTTATGTACATGAAAGGGATCAATAAAGGAGGCCCAGTCAGGGTGCTCCAAAGGAAGGAGGGTGGGGCAACAAGAGGTCACGGGTGTAAGCTGAAAGGGGTCAGACTCAGAGGGGAGGGGAGAGGAGGAGGTGTTATTTCACTGAAAGGGTGGTGGAGCCATGGAATGCACTGCCTAGGGAGCTGGTAGAGGTGGAGACTGTAGATGGGTTTAAGAGGGGATGGGACAGGTACAGGGGAGGGTAAATCTGACCAGGCCCAATATAGGTGGAACATCTGGGACTGAGGACAGTATAACCCAAGGGGAAGGGGAGAGCACCAAAATCGGCCCTCAGTGCAGGTGCTGAAAATCGAGCAGACTCAAGGGACCATTAGGCCTTTTCTGCTGGCATTTTAGTATGTTAGTATGTTAGACTGCCATCTCCCCTGTGGGCCCCAGGAAGAACTGTTGTGTACCACACATTAGACTATCATGTAGGCAATTTCCCAGGCCAGTGTATGTGGCAGACTGGGAAGCTCTGAAGGCTGTACCACCAGGAACATGCAAAAGCTCATTTCAGGGCAAGCCCTGGTCAGCTACCCCGTACTCCTCTTACCACACAAAATAAGTACTAACAGCTACTAGACTGGGCACTAATAAACAGTCACTTGTGCAAAGCATCATTTGGAATGGATCTTGGAGAATCCCCTGCAAACTGCGTTGTACTGCACTTACTAAAATATCACCCAAACAACACACTTAAAGAATAGGAGAAGAATATAAGCACATTATAAAGCAGCAACTATAATTAGCCTTATTATGTTTTGGCACTGGTGTGTGCGGAGCGTTCCACTGACTGACAGAGTATCAGTCAGCTGTGCGAATGTGCATACCCTGTCATTCCATATGGTGACCAGTTGAGAAGGTGAGCGTTGTGCTGGTCACCTCATTAGACTCTGCACACAGGACCAGACAAGAAAGTACAGAGAGTGGAAGGATAGTGTGTTTGGTGCCGGTGGTGGTGGGGGGGGGATCACTAGTCAGCAGGGAGCTGAGTGACATTGGAATGGGTGTTCAACAGGTGGGGGGTACCACTGAACACCAGGAACAATATGATGTGTATAACAATGGGCAATCAGAGGGTGGAGGGTGCCTCCAGACACCAGGGACACCATGGATTTACCACTAGCCATGAGATCATCCCTTGATTTTCCCAGTTAGGGTTCAGGAGGTGGGGGAGTGCTGCAGTACCGCTGCCCACCACCAGGGCCTTTGTTCCATTAAGTTGAGGTTTGTAAAGGCAGTAAATTGCACCTATTCAGGTAGCATTTACCACCTGTTCAAACCTCTCAATTTCCCACTGCGCCCATATGTAGGGGAGGGCCCCTTCATTTGCATGGACGCAGCAGTAAATTAGCACTCAGGTGCTAACAGGTTTTGCCTGTGCTGTGGGGATATCTAAATTTAGACCCCACCCACAAATCAGGTGCAAAACCTAGTTAGCGTTGGCGAACACTCCTTTGTACCTGGGCTATGTTTTGAATAGCTGGCCCCAGGCATCACTACAGAATCAATAATAGAATTTGATTCATCCTCCATACTGAGGACTCCTGTTTCTCCCAAAAGCCACCTTTGGTTTACTCCCTACTGACCAGGGATACACAATATATTTCAAAACCATGCAGCATGATAAAAAGTTCCAAACCCTCAACCCCACAGGCAACAGCAGCAGCCCAACATCCTCTCTCCAACTGATATCTCTCTGTCTCTCTCCCTCCCTCCCTCCCCCTCTCTCTCTCGTACTATCCTTGCAAGTGCTGATTCATAAACCTGACCCCCAGTCTGAGCTTAGGCAAGCTACCACCTGACATCCATTGTGATCCTCCTCTACCTTCAATTCAGTACTTCGACCTAACCTCAGGCTACTACTGGCTGGCTGTTGCTGTCTTCTTTTAGTATCAGAATGTTTAACAGTTGACGGTCACATGATGGCAGCATGAAAAACAGTCGCAGCCTTCCACCACTGGACGCCTCTGCTCTCTAATTTAGTATTTTCACTCTGCTTCCACGAATAACAGCGAATTGCAACCTACATCAACGAGTTGCTGAACATTCCTGGAATCGAACAACACTAAACATTGTGGAGGTCTACATGAAAAAAGTGTCTCCTAGGCACTCTTCTCCACCAACCCTGAAGAAAGACAAGGCCGCTAAGCGCCCTAAACACCAACCTGCTGGCGCACCTAAATCTCCCCACACGGCGGCTGCCCTGTCAGAGGAAAGATTCCTGGAGATCATGCAGCCACTACAGGAGAAAATTGCCGATATCTCAGAGGACCTCCAACAAATCAAGACATCAGTGCAATCCCTAACAATACGGGTGGGTGATTCCGAAGCCAAATTAATATCCCTGGAGAAAAAACAGGAGAAAAACAACCAAGGCACAATACAATTTGGACACAGACTTAAGAAACTAGAAGAAAAACTAGAAGATCTCGAGGGTAGGAGTAGGAGGAATAATCTTCTGGTCATCGGAATCCCAGAAAAGGAAGAAGGCAATGCTCCCATCTTATTCCTTCAGAAATTGCGTGAGAAAATCACAGGGCCATCTCCAAATGGTGCCACATATATAACTGAGTGAGCGCATCGCGTCCTGCACCCCCCTCCACCCCTAGGCTCCCCACCTAGGCCTCTTATTTTCAAACTATTAAACTTTCTGGACAAACAGCACATACTTGCCAAAATTAGAGATCTGCAAGATGTTCTATGGGAAGGACCATGGATTCGTATTACCCAAGATCTTCCTCAGACAGTAAGGGTTAAGAGGCAAGAAATGCACCCGACCATTTCGAATTTGATTGCCGCTGGTAATCCATTCTGTATGAGATACCCGGTGGTGCTTCAAATAAAATCCAGCGATCAGTGGCTCTCTTTTGACTCGCATGAACAGACGCTACAAGAACTCAGAAACCTAATGCCAGATCTCTTTAAGTGAAGAGCCTCCTAGGTATGTGATCTCCTTGTTCCTGATGGGGCCTAAATAAGTTTTGTTTTTGAGGACTTTCATGGTCTCACTGTGCCAGCTAACTGCAGATCGAGGGGTGGGAGGGGCCTGTGCCAGTATTTACTTTGTTTGCCATCATCTCGGCCCTGATGTTAACCTGACCCTCGTAGTGGCATCCGTACCTGGATTCATAAGCTGGGGCATACCACGTCATTCATGTCGGATCTTAATCCATTTTGGAGTGTGTACTTTTAGTTTTGCCTATTATTTATCTGGTCTGGCAGACTAGCTATTGGACTGTTATACAAACCTTCACTTCACAAAGTTCGTTAAAAGGCTATGGATTTTCTCTGAGAAAGACGAACGGCACGCAAGATTCATCTTTTTTTTTTCTCTCTTTCTTCTCTCCTTCAAGGGACTTTAACTTAAGTTGACATTGGGATGGAGTTATTGATGTGCTCCATGGCTCCTTGATTCTGTACAGCCTTTTAATTAACGGGGAAAATGAAACCAAAAAGGAAAAATGAAAGAGAGAAAAAGGGGGTATACTTCTCATGACAACTCCCTTTGTTGCTCATGGAAATAACTTCCTTACAGGCCCTTAATGCGCAGTGTTTTTCACGGCGCTCCTATAAGCTTTGCAGGAAAATAAGCAGATGGTTATGCTTTTTTTCTCTTTTTGCTCCTATACTAAGGTTCGTCTGTTTAGAAGTTAAGTAACACTAAGTTTATTTCTTAGATTCGCTTTTCATAGGTCATGGGTTTAGCAGGAGCGGGGAGGGGGGCACCGGGCATATTTGTGGTGCAGTTAATTTGAACTGGGGGTAGTATTTGTAAAGTTTTATAGTGCTTTGTTTCTCAGGGTTAAACAGGGGGTGGGAAAATGGGTAGTCTCATACCAGTTATGTTTTTCACTAACTTGACTAGGTGGACTGGTGGGAAGGGGCTGCCAAGTGTGTTAGCACAACTTTACCACAAAGAAGTTAATTTGATTTATAATCCAGGAGTTCTTATGCTTCATAGCATTCCAGTTAGACTCAGTAACCTATTACTCTTACCCAGTGTCAACGATCATGACTGGTCCTTATGATATTATAAGTTGGAATGTAAAGGGTGTCCAAGACAGATGTAAGAGACAAGTCATCCTTAGACACCTCTTTCATTTAAAGGCAGGGATTGCATTTCTTCAGGAGACACACCTCCAACGAGAAGGCGTGACCCTGTTGCATCGGTATTGGGTGGCACAGGCATACAGAGCTGGGAATTCTACAAATAGTGGGGGAGTAGCCATATTACTTGGGGGGGTGGAATCCTCTTCAAATTGGAATGGGAAATCTGGAGCCCTAATGGTCGATTCATCTTCCTATATTGTCTCCTTAAAGTGCAGCAAATTATTTTGGGTGCCATTTACAGTCCAAACCAAGACTCCTCTCAATTATTAATCCATCTGACAAATTTTATTGTCAACAACCCCCCCACACACACTCACCATTTTAGGTGGTGACTGGAATGCCACCCCGTATCCATATTTGGATAGGTTCGACCCCAGGAAACGAGGATTATCTCCTTCGTAAAGGGCCTTGCACGAATTAATGAGGGATGCTGACCGTCTAGATGTCCAGAGAATACTACACCCTGAGGAGCACCAATATGCCTTTTTTCACCCCCACATAAATCATTCTCTAGAATTTATTTATTTTTACTAAACTCGCTTGCCCTATCAGGTATAATAAATGCAGCTATACACACAAGGGTCATATCCAACCGCTCACCGATATCTATCACTTATCTCCTTGGTCCGGGAATCAAAAGGGACGCCCTTTGGTGCTGAAATATCCAGTTGCTCTAAAAGACAGATTCTGTACAGCAGATTAAAGATTATATCTCTTATTTCTTAGTGACTAATCTCAACTCTGTACCCAGATTAGATGTGGTCTGGGCAGCCCTGAAGTGTTCCCTAAGTGGGGAATGCCTCCGGCTGTCTGCTTCCAAATCCTGACAGTTTAGACAACAGCAAGATAGCTTGCTCAAAGCTACTATATACACCATCTGGAACAGACTCTCAGCCGCCAATCTCCTGAAGCTGATTGGGCTAATTTACACGGGCTGCAAGCCCAATATTCGGCTCTGATGTTCCCGAAAGCTGAACTCTCTCTGAAATGGATAAAAATGAAATACTTAGACACAGGAGAGCAAGCTAGTAAGTTGCTTGCTATTCAGCTCAGACAAGATGAAACCTCCTGTTCCATACCCTGTATTAAGTATGATAGAGACAGTCCACTTGTCACCTCTCCCAGAGGCATTGCTGTGATTTTAAGATCCTATTATATGGATCTCTATACTGAAACCAGACCCAACCAGCCTACTGAAACTGCAATGAAGGAGTACCTTGGCTCCAGTGACGTCCCTAGTCTTTCCCCCCTTTTGACTGATCCCCTTGGTAATCCTATCAACATTCAGGAAGTGAGAAACGCAGTTGAACAGCTCCCACTGGATAAATCCCCTGGCCTGGATGGCCTGTCCAACAATTTGTACAAAACGTGCCTCCCAGAATTGGGCCCTTTACTAGTTGAGGTATGTAATTACCTGTATGCTAATGGACTTTTGGAAGCGAGCTTCCTTAATGCTGTTATCACCCTTATCCCTAAGCAGGGCAAAGACCCCTTATACCCCGAAAGCTACCGGCCTTTATCATTAATCAACACTGATGTGAAAATCCTTGCCAAAATTCTGGCCAACAGGCTGCGTCCCCTCTTGACCTCCCTCATCAGCAGAGAACAAATTGGTTTTATGGTGGGCAGATTGTCAGTGTATCATGTCCGCAAGGTCCTGCACTTGCTCTCGGCGTCCAGGGATTCACCTCTACCTGCTGTTCTTGTATCCCTGGACACCGAGAAAGCATTAGACAGAGTCTCTTGGGACTTTCTTTATGCTACTATGATCCACTTAAGTCTGCCCTCCAGCTTCCTTAAATGGGTAAAGTTGCTGTATTCTTCCCCCTCTGCACAAATTTGGTGCAACGGAATACTCTCAGATCCTTTCCCACTTCAACAGGACACTTGACAGGGATGCCCCCTATCCCCTCTGCTGTTCAGTATCTATCTTGAGCCTCTGATTAGGAAACTGATTACTTCCCCGAACCTCCAAAGGATTAACATAGGAGACACACGTTATACCCTCTCTGCATATGCAGATGACCTCTTCCTACACCTTGAAGATCCCCAGAAGGGTATTCCATCTCTCCTGGAGGAAATTAACACATCTGGGGTGCTATCCCACTATAAACTTAACCTTTCTAAAACTAAGGTCTTTCCATTAAATAATAGAACCCCTTGGTTAGTCATTGCCAGCTATGCACTCTCATGGGAACTTGCTTCCCTTACTTACCTGGGAATCAAAATTGCAAGAGATATACCTACCATATTTAAATCTAATCTTTCAGATCTCCTGAACACTCTCAAAGCTGACCTTAACAGATGGGGTGTCTTGCCTATCTCTTTGTGGGGGAGAATAAACACTGTCAAGATGAATATCTTACCGGGGAGTCACATGATGAGCCGGCTCGGGTAAGACGCGCTCCGCGCTCCTCCAAGACCCAAGCGGCAGTTTTCAGTTTAAAAGCCGGTTTTGGAGTCTTTTTTTAAAGCTTTAGACAGACCGGAGTGTCGTCGGGTGCCTCTACTTATCCCCCCTGTCTGGTGAAATCGGGATATCGTCGGGGGATTAAGAGCGACGCCGATTGTCGCAGAGGAGCTTGCTGCAGGCCAGGCCCAAGCTCGATTAGTGATGGAAGCGGATTTAAAGGAACCACTGGCGGGGCGTGCCCCCGCATCAAAACGCCCCAAGCCTCACTCGCCTGACAACATAGACCAGGAGGAGGAAGTGGCATTAGAGGGGGGTCCCTGCGATAGCGTGGAGGACATTAAAGAAATTAAAGCATTGCTTCAGGGACTGGTGCTGGACTTCTCAGAAGTTAAGCCTGCTTTGCACTCGCTGGCCCAAAGGATGAGTGACGCTGAGGCCAGAATCTGCTCACAGGAAAAAAAGGTTTCCTCCTTGGAGCAAGAGGTGGTGACGATCAGGAAAAAACTCAGGAGGATGGAAGAGAGATTGGAAGACCAGGAGGCGAGGAATCGAAGGAACAATCTCATCCTAGCAGGGCTTCCAGAAAGGGCTGAAGGTCTAGACTGTGTCTCCTTTATTCAGGACCTGCTATTAAAAATGCTCGGCCCCTCGCCCTTCGGGGAAGGGTACAACCTGGAAAGGGCTCATCGAGCGTTGCGGGAGACCCCACCTCCGGGGGCTCGGCCTAGAGTTATAATTATGAGGTTTCTCAGCTATAAAGAGAAGTCTCATGTCCTGCAGCTGTCTAGGCAAAAGAAACCTCTGCATTGGAATGGGGCTTCATTATGGTTCTTCCAGGATTTAACTCCGGGCATTCGAGAAAAGCAGAAAGAATATAGTGATATTAAGAAGAAGCTTTATTTAGCAGGGATCAAGTTCGTCTTCTTTATCCTGCCATCCTTATAGTGCGGCTGTCGTCTGGAAAAAGAAATTTTAACAGCCAAGGATGCACTGGAGGGGCTTATAGATGACCTGCAGATCTCTTCAAATCGCCAACCTGACTGGGATCTCCTATGAAGTTTCGCCCCTGTGAGAGGACTTGTGGGGGTGAAAATATAAACACAGAGAACAACGTGGTCAAGCTAACAGCGGCATGAACTGAGACATTCATTGGCAAGCTCTGGGATTAATCCGAAGGGGCTTTACTACTATGTTTTTTTTCATCCTTTCCTCCCAGGAAGGAAGGGAGTGAGGGAAGAAGACAGAAAAAGGACAACAAGGAATAGATACATGAAAAGAAGAAAGAGGAAAGACTGGGCTGCCGAAACCTATTGTTTGATGGACTAATGGACCGCCATCTAGGGGACTGGGTTTTGGGAGTGGGAACAAGGCTATTCCACCCTTTGTTGGCAATGAGTATATTAGTAGTTAAGGGGGCACCATGGCTGATGTTTTATTTTATTTTTTCTTTCCTTTTTTTTCGTTTACTTAATTTGGAAAGGACTATCTGGGTCTGAGAAAGATTTAAAGGACGGTTTCGAGTAAGGAGTCACTGAGTGGGATCGGGGCTAGGAAACCGGTTCATCCATGGCTCAGCAGGAAGTGGTTCGGTCTTGGGACTCGGGTCATGGGGGGGAGGGCTTAAGGTGGAGAGAGAGTCCTGATCGGGTAATCTGGAAAGCAGGCTCAAAAAGGCTCTGTCTTTGATCCTATATCTAGCCCCATATTAGCCAGATGGTTTTGTATAGCGTGATTTCATGGAATGTTAAGGGTTGAGGGATGACATAAAAGATTAACAATCCTCAATATCTGGAGCAGCGGGGGTTCATATCGAGTTTCCAGGAAACACATTTATTGACTGAGGAGTTAGATTACTTAAAGAAACGTTGGGTGGGTCAGGTATATGGAGTGGGTAGGAAGAGAGCATCTGTAGGAGTGGTGATTTTAATTAATAAGTCCTGCCCTTTCGAGGTGACCCAAGTTCTGACCCGACAGGACAGCAGGGGGATCTATGTTTTGGGCACTTTACACGGCAAGGAAGTAGGGGTAGCCTCTATATATGGTCCAACTCCCCCGGAACCTGAATTTTTTGCCTCAGTAGAGGAGAATATAGCGGCATTTCCATCACTTTCACTGATATTAGCGGGTGACTGGAATATTTGTTTAGATAATAAGGAGGACAGGATGCCGGGGTTCAAAGGCCCCAGGTCTAGGGCTCAATTAGCGCTGGCTAAGCTTTTGGAAGCTACAGGTCTGACAGACCCAGCCAAGTTTTTTTCTCAGTGAGGTCTCCAAATGACATTCTACTCGGCGGTTCACAAAAGCCTTACCAGGATAGACTATTTTTTGGTAAATAGGGAGGCGTTAGGGGAGGTCAGAGCGTTTAAGACAGAGGGTAGGACCTTTTCAGACCATTCTCTGATCCAGATGCAATGGGAACCTAAGTCCTTACCTCCTAGGCCTTACAGGTGGAGGCTTCAGGATTGGCTTTTCTTGGTGGAGGAAGAAGGGATGAATTGGACGGGGCCCTTCAGGAAATTATTAGAGTGCAGTTGCCCTCTTTGACGGATAAGAGGCTAGCTTGGCCTACCTGTAAATTCTTATATTCCATGGCTGCTAAAACCTTGGCTACCAAAGTGAGGCTGCTTAGGGAGGCGAAAGAGGAGTTTTTGGAGGGGGCAATAAGTTCTCTATCGCAGCAGGAGGGCTCTCGAAGAAATAGATAGGAGCTCAAAAGCTTAAGGAGAGAGCTATCAGGGATTTGGTACGGAAGATTGAATTTTGGTTAAATAAGATTAAGGCTAAATATCTTTGCAAGGGATGTTCCGGGGCATTTTTGGCATCAAGGATTAAGGGAGGAGGCCAGCAGGACTGTTTCTTCGATCTCACATGAAGGGAGGCTAGTGACAGACCCCCAAGACATGGTTGAGGCGTTTGCCACATTTTTGAAAAGATATACCAAGAAAGCGCCTGGGGGAAAGGAAGTTAGGGAATACTTGGAGGAATCCAACTCCGATAGTGGACCCAGTCTGGCTAGGGAATTGGAGGCCCCTATTAAGTCTCTCCTAAATTTTAGAGGTGGTTCGTCCCTCCCATTAGGCAAATCTCAGGGCCTGATGGTCTAACGAAGTTTTATCAAACTCATATTCATACTATACTTCCTATCCTAAAGGAGTTTTCCATACTATAATGCGGGAGGGCATTGACCATTTACCCATTTACCAAGCTTATATAACGTTAATACCTAAACCAGATAAGCCCAGGGATGTTATGGGAAACTATAGGCCCATAGCTCTAATTAATCAGGATATTAAGATACTTACAAAGATCTTGGCTAATAGGATTTTAGCTGTGGCCCGAGCATAATTAGTCAGGAGCAGGTAGGCTTTATGCCGGGAAGGGGTGCAAAAGATGCGCTCAGGAAGATACATCATATTATAAACCAGGCTCCTGATTCCCGGGTTCCTCTAGCCTTGATCTCCCTAGACGCTGAAAAGGCATTTGATCGAGTTTCGCATATATTTTTGTTCTCTGTATTGGAGAGGATGGGATTCCCGAAGGGGTTAATTAAGGGTATCAAAAATTTATATGCGGCGCCCACAGCTAGGATTTTATGTAATGGCTATCTGTCGAGGGAATTTCAACTTATAAATGGTACGCGGCAAGGGTGTCCCCTTTCACCGATATTGTTTAACATCTATTTAGAACCCCTCTTAAGATCTATTAATAGGGAGGTCGGGGTTCGGGGAATCAGGGTGGAAGATTTGGGCTAAAATTTCAGTCTTTTGGACGACATACTGCTCCATCTCCGAGACCCACAACTAGCTTGAGGCAGTTAGAGAATTAATATATCGGTACTCTAGGGTCTCAAACTACAAGCTGAATCTCACTAAAACCCAAATTTTACCCTTGACGCCACATGTCTTTAAAGTGGATTTTGCATCTGTGGGGGTACAGTGGAACAATGATAAGTTGAAGTACTTGGGAATCTGGATTACGGCAATCAGGCATCTGGCACGGAAGCTAATATGGGGGAAATTGTCTCGGAGATTCCGGGGGACATCTTAAGGTGGAACAAACTACCTTTAAATTTTACAGCATGTCTAGGTATTATCAAGATGAATATTTTACCGAGCCTGCTATACCCGACTCACTTAGCTCCATATACTATCCCTATAAAGTGGTTTAAGCTAATTAGGAAAAGGTTAACTGGGTTTCTTTGGAATGGCAAGCTGGCTAGGGTTAACTATAAGATGCTATGTAGGCCGTATGAGAAGGGAGGCATTAGACTACCTGACCTCCAGGCTTATTATGTGGCGGGTCAGTTGGGCTTGATGGCTCAATGGGCGATAGAGGTCTATGAGGGTAAATATTGCCCTGCCTGGTTACAAATAGAGAAGAAACTGCTGAGGGGTAGGGGATGCTCCCCTGACTCATTAATATATGTTGGGTCCCAAAATGGATTGGGCAAAATAGGAGTAGGAAATCCAATCAGGAAAACCATGGAGGCTTGGTGGCGGTTTCTTACACCAGCTCAAAAAGGTTGCCAAGTGAAATCTAGGGATCAGCCTATATTGGGAAATCCCAATTTGACCATTGGGGGCATGGTGCTTGGGCAGAGATGGAATGTATACTTGAAGGGTCTTAGCTTGAGGGATATGCAGAGGGAGAGAATCTTCTGCCTCCACAATGTGATGGCCTGCCCTTCTTTCAAAGGATACAGCTTAAGCAAATGATTGTTGGGGTTCGGGGGAGGAGTGGTGAATTTACGGAGAGTTTTCTCTCGTGGGGAAGTTTGAAAGAGGCTGCTCATAGAGCTAGCCCACTTTCTTGTGTATATAAGCTGCTATTGAATTCCAGATTTCTGAGTGCCCTTCCCTCTGTCCCTTATTGGGACAAGGTGATGACTTCTAGGTTAGAATGGGATAGCATCTGGGAAGCTATCAAATATAATGTTATTCCTCAACATAGAAATATCCAGTTTTATGTGGTTCATAACATATACTATACCCCTGCTAAACTCTGTTCTAGGGGTTTACGACAAACAGATCTATGTTTTCGACGTGGGACAGCATCAGGAGATTTGCTTCATATCCTATGGAGTTGTGACAAAATCTCTCCTTTATGGAATAAGATTAGACAGGGGCTGGACCCCAGGCTAGGCTATACGGGCTATCTAATTCCAGAAGTCTGCGTGCTAGGTGACTATTCGATGATTGGAAGGGTCATACTGAGATTTCATCTTGCTTTAATGGGGTCGATTGTTAAAGCATTTATTGTGCAACACTGGAAAGATGGCCAGGTTTACTCTTATGAACAATGGGTGAAGGATTTGCTTGGGGCCTTGGCCAAGATTAAGAGACATCTAGTGTCTGAAGGTAGGCAGGAGGTCTACAGTAAAAGGTGGGCAAGGTTAGAGGCAGCCTATTCGATGTAGAACACAAGCGTTAGCTTACAGAGCTGTCTGTCAGATGGGGATTAGTAGAGGTTTAGGTAATGGATTGTGGGTCATCTCAACGGGCAGGTACAGTTGGATTTAGGATTCTTTTTTTTTTTCTCTTATCTCTTCTTGTCCAACCTTGCATGAAAATCCCCTATAGCATGGGTTGGTATACCTATTATCTAGGGCTAGAGCATAATGTGGACAGATAGAGATGTAGGCTGGATGAGGAGGAATTTTTGAGGTTATAGTTTTGTCGGGGGCGGGACTCTCTCTCTTTCTGGGGTCACACTGGATATTCACTCGGGAAGGACAGATAACCAAGCGGCTTGGACATTAACAAGATGAGTGTTATTATGGGGAAGCTTGAGCTTGAGAAGAGGCGTTGTACTATTAACAGAGGTTACTGAGAGCTTCCCGGGAGTTGAGTTTAGTATGGGAGGAGTGATATCCCGTGTGTCTGTAAATAGGGGATGTGTATAGTTTGCACAGCCAGTTTTGGGGTGTGCGCCCGGTTTACGGGTTATTTGTGTGCTTGTATGTTGGTTTCTTTGGAAAATAAATAATTAATAAAAAAAAAAAAAAAAAAAAAAGATGAATATCTTACTCCATTTGCTGTGTCCGTTGGGAATGTTAGGATTTTTCCTCCTTAAAAAATGGTTCTCTAAGCTTCAAACTATGCTCAGTGCATTCATGTGGAAAGGCAAGGGAGTTAGGAGATCCTATGCTAAACTCTAAGCACCAAAATTGCAAGGCGGTCTTGCAGTTCCCTCCTTCTTCACTTACTATTGTGCTCAACACCTTACCTGTATCGCATACTGAACAACAGAGATACAAGCAGGCGGGCTGCAGACCTATGTTCCCCTTTGGTTAGACATTGAGAGGTCTATATTGACTAAATACCACTGGTCCCTCCCTGCTATGATATACGTCTCCCCTACTGCACTCCCTAAACCACTGAGAAATATCCCATTAGGCTGGTCGATTAAAGCTGTACATCAGCTACAAAAACACACCTCCTACAACTGGCACTTCTCCTTGGACCAACCAATCCTGGGAAATCCCCATTTCAGAATTGGCCATAAACCCATTTTTACTTCTTTTTTCCCCCCTTAATTCATAAGAAGGTTTCAGATGTGTTTGCGGATGGCCCAGTGGTTCCCTTTTCCATGTTCCAGCTCAGGTTCAACGCATATGCTGTACCCCCTTTAAGTACAGGCAACTTAAAGAAGCTATCACAGTTCATCTGGGTCATGGGGTGGTGTCTTCACCGCCTGCGGACAACCTTTCTAAGCTCCTACAGTTGGCTTGAGAACCTCATGGGGTTTCAAAAGCTTACAAAGCAGTGCAATTAATGGACACTACTTTGCCTCAAGGGGTATGTTATTACTGGTCTCAGTTCTTACCTGTTGGTAATGAAGCTGGCTTCTGGACGAAACTGTGGCAAAATTTATATCAATTTATCAAGCGAGCTAGATTGCGCTTAATTCAATTTAATATCATGCACAACCTTTACTTTACCCCTGTTAAACTCTACAAATTGGGTCGGGTAGCATCGCCCGCTTGTACATGATGCAGCAATCTCCACGGAACCATATACCATATGTTGTGGACCTGCCATATAGTACAGAACTTCTGGCAGTCTATTTGACAAACTCTTGACTCGTTTCTGGGTCTTGATCCCCTGTTTAGTCTGGAAGCTTGCTTACTACTGTATAGCAGCTTATATTTGCGCCCTCTTTATTTAGCGTGAAGTGGGATGCAGTACTATTTAGCGCCCTGTTAAATTAGTGCATCAGCTTCATGTCCAGTTACAGCACTATGCTCCCTGTGATATTAGTGATCAGTTTATTTTAGCGCTTTTGTCAGTTAAGCTAATATAGCGAAAATAAACTGAAAGCTAATATTTCCTGCTATACAGTATATGTTTTCCCATTGGGTACCCCCAGAATTAGAAAGGTACACTTGGCAATGATATCCGCCATTGCTTAATTAATTATTTTGAGACATTGGAGAGATAGTGCACCTTTTTCTATTCTGGAATGGCATAAGAAAGTTTTGCTCGCACTCCACTTGGAGAAACAGATTTCATCCATGAGTAATATGTTACATGCTTATCAAGCTAAATGGTGTCCTCTAGATGCCTTGTTGTCTATATGGAAACCTTAAAGGATTAAATTGAGAACTAGTCCTGGTATCTATAAATACTCAATTGTATTACTGTTCACACTTGGTATGGGGTGGGTTAGAAAGGGTGTATGAGGGTGGTTATGGGTAGTGGGGGGGTATAGAAATTTCACTTGTTACATACGCTTTATCTTTTACCTGTGATATCTGGATACTTGATTCAACTGATTGTATCTACTGCACTTTGAGTGATCCTTCTGGTTACCCAAATGTTACCCATCTCGTTGTAAAGATTTTGTGATAAAAAGCTAATAAAAATAAAATAAAAAAATAATGTTTACCAGTCCTCTGACTCCATGACATTAGCACTGGCTTGCCATTTCAGAATATGCTGGGCTGGCCATACTGTACATGCTTGCACTGCAAAAATATTAAGGTGATATATAAAAAAACATTTCCACAGGAGGTCAGGGGACAGTTGGGGCACAGCAGCATAAACATTTCACTATCAATGGTGCCTATGCACGAATGGGTGGAAAGTACATGCCAGAGGTGAGTACCCTGCCCACGTAGCTCTGCATCTGTGGATGGGTGCACAAAGGCTGGTATGCACTATCATTGGCCACCTGTCTGTGGTCCCACCCCCCTGGCATGCAGAATGGTGGAGGTCAGCTGGGGGAGGAGCAGCAGACCTAGGTGGGCAGCCAATCGGATGTTCGTCCTGGGTCCCAGAGTGGATCCCCTGCTATGCGGGTGCAGGGGAGTGCGGTAAGGAATGGGTCCATGTGCGTACATGGCACCCTCAGGCACATAGTCTAAACACAGTTGGTCCATGTTGTGGTGTGGTCCCCCTGCCCTATATCTGCCCCCATGGCACCATGCCTCACCCCCCCCTCGAACATCTGGACCCCTGTTCCTGTCCCATATGCCGGACCCTCCGAAACACAAATGTCCCTGTAAGTGAGCACCCACCCACATACATCAGTGCCCCTCCCTGTTTATGTAAGTGTGAACACCCCCTTCACATTTACGTTGTTGATTTAATTTAAAGTTGCATCAGTCAGCCCCATTTAAGTAAAACAAATACAGTTCTTACACCCTATCCCACAACAGTAAAAAACAAATAACACATAAACCAACAACAGCAAAAACATCTCTTGTTTTTATTCATGTCTGGTCACTCAACCCCACTCTCTGCTATGGGACAAGTGTACCATGTAATTAATACATAATCATAGGTTCTCTCCTGTGTAGTATTAGGAAACTCAACATTTTCATCACCTGGCCCCATTGTGGCAGACCCTACCCTGTACATCACTTCACGAACATCCCCTGACCACGATCATGGCTCCCTGCTCTCTCATTGGTGGTCAGTGGCCTCCCACCCCATTGGCACTGACAACACAACCCCCATCCCACGTACCTGCATGTTGGTGCCACGGAGAGGGGCCACTGACCACCAATTAGGGGGTGGGGAGCCGTGATTGGGGGTCAGGGGTGTTTGTGAAGTGATGCACAGGGTAGGGTCTGCCACAATGGGGCCAGGTGATGAAAATGTTGAGTTTCCTAATACTGCACAGGAGAGGACCTATAATTATGTTTTAATTACATGGTACACCTGTCCCATAACAGAGAGAGGGGTTGAGGGACCAGGCAAGAATGAAAACAAGAGATCTTTTTGCTGTTGTTGGTTTATGTGTCATTTGTTTTTTACTGTTGTGGGATAGGGTGTAAGAACTGCATTTGTTTTACTTAAATGGGGCTGACTGATGTGACTTTAAATTAAATCAACAATGTAAATGTGAAGGGAGGTGTTCACACTTACATGAACGGGGAGGGCGCACTGATGTATGAGGTGGTGCTCACTTACAGGGGTGTTTGTGTTGGGGGGTCAGGCATAAAGGGATGGGGCACAGCTGTGTTTGGGGGTGCTCAGTTACAGGGATATTTGTGTTGGGGGTCTGGCATACAGGGACGGGGCACAGCTGTGTTTGGGGGTGCTCAGTTACAGGGATATTTGTGTTGGGGGTCTGCCATACAGGGACGGGGCACAGCTGTGTTTGGGGGTGCTCAGTTACAGGGATATTTGTGTTGGGGTCTGGCATACAGGGATGGGGCACAGCTGTGTTTGGGGGTGCTCAGTTACAGGAATATTTGTGTTGGGGGTCTGGCATACAGGGCCGGGCACAGCTGTATTTGGGGGTGCTCAGTTACAGGGATATTTGTGTTGGGGGTCTGGCATACAGGGACGGGACACAGCTGTGTTTGGGGGTGCTCAGTTACAGGGATATTTGTGTTGGGGGTCTGGCATACAGGGACGGGGCACAGCTGTGTTTGGGGGTGCTCAGTTACAGGGATATTTGTGTTGGGGGTCTGGCATACAGGGACGGGGCACAGCTGTGTTTAGGGTGCTCAGTTACAGGGATATTTGTGTTGGGGTCTGGCATACAGGGACGGGGCACAGCTGTGTTTGGGGTGCTCAGTTACAGGGATATTTGTTTTGGGGGTCTGGCATACAGGGACTGGGCACAGCTGTGTTTGGGGGTGCTCAGATACAGGGATATTTGTGTTGGGGTCTGGCATACAGGGATGGAGCACAGCTTGTTTGGTGGTGCTCAGTTACTGGGATATTTGTGTTGGGGGTCTGGCATATGGGGATGGGGCATAGCTGTGTGTGGGGGGGTGTGTGCGCTGACATATGGGACAGGGGCGGGAGTTCTGTTGTTGGGCGGGGGTCTGCACCATGTGCCAGGACCAGGCAGGGGTTCTGTATGCATGAGGCATGTAGGGCGCTTGTGGTAGGGTCCCCTGCCATATCCTGCACCCTCCTATGGCCCCTGTGCACTGCACTACATGCCTTTGTGCATGGCACATAATGTGGGCATGCCCCCATCTCTGCTCCCGGACCACCATAGTACGTAGTTGCATGGGTAGCTGGGGGATTGGGTGCACACCTGGCCAGTGCACATTTGGTGAATGCCGCCGGGCATCTGCAGGAGCCCCGCTGTGTGGCATTCATGCATAGATTTGCCTACATGGCCAGTTTCCGAAGCACATTGGTATAGTGCATAGAGCCCAATATGTTTTAGCTCTTACAGGAAAATTAAACAGTTGTCTAGTGTTAGACATGAACGAAACTGACATCATTGGAGGATGCTACTACCGTGTAAGGCCTAACCTCACTCTTTCATCATCATTGGTTCATATTATTAAGATTAAAATTACCCCATTATAAGTAGATGCTAGTGTTGCATGAGATATTGAGGTTTATTTAGCAATAAACTGATGTGTAGAGAATCCTCTCTCATTATTAACACTGACATTTTATCACCCTATCGCAAAATGTGACAATCAAGCCAGCAGGCCTTGGGCCACCTCTGCATATATTCCCTTTCCACCCTCATGTGGTACTACTACTGCTGTACTACATCACAGAAACAACCATAGACAATGAAATTCTGAGTACAAATGGGGGTTGAGCACAGGCACTAACTGGCTGCCACAGCCAGACATCCTAGAGATGCAGCTGCTTGTCCTGTACCTGCAGACTCCAACCCTGCAATATTCAACCTAAAGGCAGACATCAGAGTCTCTGAGCTGCATGCTGTATGCTGGTACTGGCGACAGCCCCAAGTTCTGAACATCTGCCTCCTCAAATCAGTGGGGTAATGCATTACCATTGTCACTTATGCACCTGTCTGACCCTGCCTGCCTTTCACCTAACGTGCTGGTCCTTTTCGTGCTGCTGGCCTGACTCATTGTGCTCTCCAGTGGTCTTTATGTGGAATTAGCGTCTACCCTCAAGTTATCCTCTACAAGCCCCCCACCTGAGACAGTGGCCACTCCTCCATCCAAGTCTCAGACAGCAAGTCAATACACACATTATATACGGGGAGGGCTTCACCCTAGGTTTGTGTGGGGGGGAATAGTAATTCCTCCAACAATGAAGGGATCTTAGGTAACTCAAATAGTGGTCAAGAACATGGCAGATGGGGATCAAGGCCAAAAAGTGTAAAATCATTCCCCTAGGGCACAGGAACCCAAGAACTGAGTATACAATGGGGGAGGTAATGTCAGTCACTAAACTGGAAAAGGACCTTGGGGTTATCATATCTGAGGACCTCAAATTGGCAGGGCAGTGTGACAAAGCAGTGGATAGGGCCAATGCAATGTTGGGATGCACTGAGATAGATATCTCCAGCAGGAGGAGGGAGGGAGGTGGTATAGCCACTGTATCACTCACTGGTGGGACCCCGCCTGGAGTATTGTGTTCAGTTCTGAAGGACACAGCTCAGAAAAAACATAGACAGGGTGGAAGAAGTCCAGAAGAAGGCAACTAAAATGGTGCAGGGGCTGCACCAAATGCTCAACAGGGAGAGACTAAGAGATCTCAACATGTACACCCTGGAGGAAAGGAGAGGGAGAGGGGACATGATACAAACCTACAAGTACATCATGGGGGTGAACAAGGTGCAGCAGGGGAGTCTCTTTTAAATGAGGATAAGCACCAGGACCACAGGGATGTGATGAAGCTGGGGGGAGGAGTTAAAGAGGGATGTAAAGAAGTACTACTTCACTGAAAGAGTGGTAGATGCCTGGAATAGACTGCTAGCAGAAATGGTAGAGGCAAAAACAGTAGGAGGCTTCAAGCATGCATGGGATAGACAAAGGGAAATATTAGTAAATAGGTAGGGAGACAGGAGGGTCACCAGAGGTCAGTTAGGGTCTGTAGAGACAGACTAGGCAGAGACCCTCTGGGCAGACTGGGTGAGCCAAGCATTCCTTTCCTGCCAGCAAATTCCATTTTTATGTGCAAGAGTGTGAACATGCTGCCAGAGGAATGTTACAGTTTAAATGTGTGTATTCCTTAATAAACATCCAATCTATTGAAAGTGTTGAAGGGCAGATGATTCACAGGTGGGAAGGGACTACTTTTTGCTAATTACTTTTAACAGTCTTAGAATGGATGTTACAAGGCTGGTAAGGGTGGAAGAGAAAACTACTAAACTAGTTTGAAGACTTTTTACCAAAGAAACACCGAGAATTAAAACCGAATTGTACTTCACTTTTTTAAATTTGTGTGTAAGGCTGGCCTGGTAGCACAGAGGGCTGAGGCACTGGGCACCTTACTTCTCGTCATGCCGGCGACCCATGTTCGGGAACGAGCATGGGTTGCCAGGGATCAGCAGGAGGGAGGAGGGCTGGGAGTAGATGGAGCCACTACCAGGCAGTTCTCCTCTCTCGGATCCAGGAGGTGGTCTCTCTCGGCCTTAGACCACCACCATGTGGAGGCATGATGGTGGTGCATGCAGTAGAAGGGAGCTAGACACTAGGCCAGGAGTGGGCGGAGAGGAGTCATTCTGGGCCAAGGCATGTGTGCATGCCTCCACATACACACCCGACCTTGTCTGCAGCTCCAGAGGCTAATAAGAGGGAAAACAGGTGGAAAGCGGAGATTGCGGCTAGATGATGTCCCTAGGCTGGCTCCAGTGGTTCCACTGAGGTTGTAAGGAGAGAGGCCCTGAAAGACTGTGGAGACCAGTACAGATGGCTGACACAAGCCACCGACCCACCAGGAGAGATGAAGACTTATATGGAAAAAAACAAGTTTTGTCAATGCCGAATGTTTACTTGCTGGTATTGGCATTGGTAGTGCAGGAGTTAGAAAGATGCATAATAGGAATGGCAGTGAAGTATTAAACTAACACCAACCCCCACCCCTACCCTGCAGAGACTGACAGGCATTTGGGGGTGTGCCTTTGAGTCATCGGCCATAATGCTCATGCCATTCCACCTCACTTCACCCTGCAGACACTGACAGGTGTTGCAGTGTACCTTGGGGTCTTCACCCATATGCTCACCCCATTCCATAAGGAAGTAAGCTGAGATGGGTGCAGTAGAGGAGAATGGGGTGAACGTTAGGGCCGAAGACCCCAAGGTACACCTCAATGCCTGTCACCGGCCGCAGGGTGGGGGTGGGGGTGGAATGGTGAAAGCATTATTGCTGACAACCCCAAGTCACACCCTCAACACCTGTCAGTCTCTACAGGGTAGAGCATTACAGTTGAAAACCCTAACACCCCAAGCATTTGTTGGTATTTTCACTCCAAATTTTCAACATTGGCTTTTTGGGACCCCACCTCATGAACAGTGGCATTATCATTTCGTTACTCAATCCCGAAAGGTGATTTCGCACAGCAACTGTGCCATTCGGCGCCACAGGTATAAAAACACATTTTGGGCAGGATGTGAAAAATGACAGATGTACTGTTCATGAGGAGGTGTGAAAAAATGGCAAAGTTGAAAATCTGGAGTGAAAATATGAAAAATTGGTGAAGTTACAAGCGTGCATAAAAACTGTGCATTGCACGCCTGTAACACAATCATTTTTGGGAATTTTTTCACCAAATTGTCAACATGGGCATTTTGGGACCTCCCCTCACAAATAGTGCCACTGTGATTTTGTTAATCTGTCCCGAAAGTTGATTTCCCACAGCGACTGCGCCATTCTGCTCCACAGGTGCAAAAACACATTTTGGGCAGGATGTGAAAAATGACAGCTGTAACTGTTCATAAGGAGGTGTTAAAAAATGGCAATGTTGAATCTCTGGAGAGAAAATATAAAAAATGAGTGAAGTTATGAGCCTGCGTGGAAACTGTGCAATGCACGCTCATAAAGCAGTCATTTTTTGGAATTTTTTCACCAAATTTGCAACATGGGTTTTTTGGGACTCCACCTCATGAACAGTGGCACTGTCATTTCATTAATTGATCCCAGAAGGCAATTCCACACAGCAAAGATAAAATCACCTTTCTGGACCGAGTAACCAAATGACTGTGACAGTGTACATGATGTAGGGTCCCAAGAACCCCATGTTGAAAATTTGGGGCCAAAATTCCTGAAAATGGCTGAGATATCAGCCTAAGTTGAACCCCCCACCCCCCATTGACTCCCATTATACAGCTTACCTTACCGCTATTTCTTCAGTTTGCCGGTTGGCTTTGAAGAGTGCAGACGTGTCCCCGGTCCATAGAAGATCTCTGCTCCAGACCTCCAGAGATAAATATGGGGTGGGGGAAGGGGAGGTCGGTCCGCAGAGGGAGGGTGAGGTTGGGGAAGGGGGGAATGGGGAGACAAGGGACTGTTTTATTTTTTACAGGGGAAAAAAAGACTTCAGGAACGGTTTTCTTAATTTTACAGGTTACCAAAAATATTTAGGCCACTGGGGTGGGCTCCCAGTGTGTCACAATAGTGTGTGTGAGTGTGTGGGGTGGGGAGGGGCATGCCAACACGGGGATTGGGCACCCTGATGTCAGCATTTGAAATATTCAGGTAGGTAGGGAAGGGGGTCATCTGACACTGGCAGTGGGCATCCGGGTGTTGGAAACATAAATAAAAAAATATTTTGGCACACTGGGGTAGGCTCCCAGTGCGTCAAATTAATGGGAGGAGGGGGATATATACAACACAGAGACTGGGTATCCCAATGTCGGCTTTCTGGGGAGTGTGTGGTGGGTGGCAGGAGCCGTCAATGTGGAAAGCCATGCCATGGCTCATTTATTTATTTATTGAAATGGTTCACCAGGAAAGGCACGCCAAACAAACAAGGTGCTCGGCGGCAGGAGCCGACAAGAACCATAACTTGAGCCATGCCCATTACTGTGCATAGTAATGCACATGGCCTTAGTCTTGTCAGCTGCTGCCAACAGAGAGAAGGTATGTCTGTGTGCCTGGTTGCGAGGGAGGGGGAAAGTCCTGCTGCAATGAGAAAACTGTCCCTCATTGCAGCAGCAGATTTCTTTCAAGTATGGTTCTCTCTCTCAAACTGCTGTCATAGACAGCTCACTGATTCATTGGTGCCAGAGGAATGAGCCCCATAAAGCATCAACCAGGGGCGTAGCTACAAGGGTGCAGGGGGTGCAGTTCTGGAGAATTAATACATGGGTCTCAGGACTTATTTAGCCAATCAGGAAGCTGAAAATTCTCAATCCCTTATAACACCCACTCAAGCACCATGGTTCCTACTTCTATTGACCCTCTGCTAGCCTTCCTGCATTCCACCATTAACCTCGTGGCTAACCACTACAGGCCTCCCATACATTGCATCAGAAGAAAATTTCTTATAGCAGTTGGAGTGGTGGGGAGGTGCTTAGTGGGTCACATTAGGAGCCAGCTCAAGATGAGAATGGACAGCCCTGACAAGGGTGGGTGGTTCTTGTTTTTTTTGTTTTCTTTCCAATTGTTTAACCAGGAGAGACACACTAAGCTAAAAGCTTGTTTACAGGTCTGACCTGGGAGCACAGGGAAGTTAAGTGACTTGCTCAGGGTCACACAGTATGCAAGTGGGGGCTGTGAGATTCAAACCCAGGTCTCCAGGTTTGCAGCTCAGAGCCTTAAACCACTGCACTATTGCTTCTCTTGTAGTAGCCTGGTTCCTTAGTGTATTGTCTTTAACCTGGCAGGCTAAGTCTGATTTCATCACCTGTACAAACAATCTTTGTTGCCCTCCTCTGTACTGCCTCAATCTGACTGACATCTTTCCTCAGGTAGGGACTCCAGTTTTGCACATGGTGCATCAGGTAGTCACACCAAGTATGCGTACAGCAGCAGGATACCCTCCCCCGTTATGTTTCAGAATCCTCTAGCAATACAGCCTAGCATTTTGTTAGTCTTAGCTGCTGCTTTTGTACACTGCAGAGCTTTCTTAAGGTTGCTGGTAATGGTTATCCCCCAGTCCTTTTCCTCCTCTGATACAGTGATCTTGACTCCAGTAGACTGTTTTCAACCGTTCGGTTTTTTTCCTCTTATGTGCATGACCTTGCACTTCTTAGTGTTGAACTCCAGCTGCCAGATTTCATACCACCTCTCCAACGTTGCTAGGTTTTCTTATAGGTCCTGTACCTCTTCGGCTGTATCCACCCTCTGAAAGAGCTTGGTGTTGTCTGTAAAGAGGCAGATTTTGCCCCTAATGGCATTGCCAATGTCATTAATGAACACATTGAGCAACACTAGGCCGAGCAACGACCACTGCGGGGCCCCAGGGATGGTGCAGTGTGGCAGACTGTACCCTTCCACAGAGATAAAAAACAATGCGTCACACCGCTCTCTCAATCCACATCAAATCCACTGGCTAAGGGGATGGGAGTCGGGCTTACAGCAGTCAATGGGAGGGGTAGTTGATCATCCCCACCACCCTTGAGAGAATGTGCAGGGATCTTTGCCACTCTAGATACTGGCCAGGGGAGTGATGCTGCTCAGGAGGCTGCTTCAATGCCCAGACGAGTATTCTGAGTGCAGAGCAGTGAACCTGGAGACCAAGGCTGCATTTTTGTAAACTACTGCGTACTGCTGCTATTGCTGACCTCCCAGCACAGCTCCCTTACCTGTCCATTTTACTTTAAGCATCTTTTGAACTATTTTAGACTTTTCTCTACCTTTCTATGTTCTTGTCTGTGTATATGCTTTCTTTTTAAATCTCGGAAAGCTTTCAATGCATCTTTCATCCAGTTTGAGACTGTGCTGTGTGCTTCTTCCCACTCCTCGAATGAGTCGCAAATCCCAGAACTCTCCATTCCCTTCTCCATGCCCATAGTCCAGTGGTCCCTCCCCAGCCTCGATCCCCCAGTATATTAAATAAACAGATCCCTCATAGTCCAGTGGTCCCTCCCAGCCTCGATCCCCCAGTATATTAAATAAACAGATCCCTCATAGTCCAGTGGTCCTCCCCAGCCTCGATCCCCGAGTATATTAAATAAACAGATCCCTCATAGTCCAGTGGTCCCTCCCCAGCCTCGATCCCCAGTATATTAAATAAACAGATCCCTCATAGTCCAGTGGTCCCTCCCAGCCTCGATCCCCCAGTATATTAAATAAACAGATCCCTCATAGTCCAGTGGTCGCTCCCAGCCTCGATCCCCAGTATATTAAATAAACAGATCCCTCATAGTCCAGTGGTCCCTCCCCAGCCTCGATCCCCCAGTATATTAAATAAACAGATCCCTCATAGTCCAGTGGTCCCTCCCCAGCCTCGATCCCCCAGTATATTAAATAAACAGATCCCTCATAGTCCAGTGGTCCCTCCCCAGCCTCGATCCCCCAGTATATTAAATAAACAGATCCCTCATAGTCCAGTGGTCCCTCCCCAGCCTCGATCCCCCAGTATATTAAATAAACAGATCCCTCATAGTCCAGTGGTCCCTCCCAGCCTCGATCCCCAGTATATTAAATAAACAGATCCCTCATAGTCCAGTGGTCCCTCCCCAGCCTCGATCCCCCAGTATATTAAATAAACAGATCCCTCATAGTCCAGTGGTCCTCCCCAGCCTCGATCCCCAGTATATTAAATAAACAGATCCCTCATAGTCCAGTGGTCCCTCCCAGCCTCGATCCCCAGTATATTAAATAAACAGATCCCTCATGGTCCAGTGGTCCTCCCAGCCTCGATCCCCCAGTATATTAAATAAACAGATCCCTCATAGTCCAGTGGTCCCTCCCCAGCCTTGATCCCCCAGTATATTAAATAAACAGATCCCTCATGGTCAGTGGTCCCTCCCGCCTCGATCCCCCAGTATATTAAATAAACAGATCCCTCATAGTCCAGTGGTTCCTCCCAGCCCCAGTCCCCTCGATATAATACAAATACAGGACATCCTGGTGGTCTAGTGGTCCCTCCCCCATATTTTCTGATCACCATCTTGACTCATAAAACTATAGTTCCTCCAGTAGTTTGGTGGCCCCACCCCCCTCCTCAGCAGTTGTAACCCACCACCCCACTTCCCCCAAACCTGACCCAAGCCAGTGACTGGCACAACCCTCCTCACACCTCCATGGCTGGTTGCTAACTGAGCTGTCACTGAGCACATACAGAATACAGTACAAACCCATTGGTTGACTAGTCAACCAATGAGTGCATACTATATACTGTACATGCTCAGTGACAGTTCAGTCGGCAACTGGCCGTGGTGGTGTGAGGAGAGTTGTGCCAGTCACCGGCTCAGGTCGGGTTGGGAGCGAACAGGATGGTGGGTCACAACTCTGCTGGGGTGGGGGGTGAGAGGCTCCTAAACTCCCAGAGAACTGTAGTTTTATGAGTTGAGACAGTGATCAGAGAATGGAGGAGGGGAGGAACCAATAGACCACCAGGATATCCTATATTTGTATTATACCAGAGCAGATCAAGGCTGGGGAAGGACCAATGGACCATCTGGGATCTGTTTATTTAATATACCAGGTGAGATTGGGGCTAGGGAGGGACCACTAGACCACCAGGATTTTATTTTACATTATTCTGCAGGGGATTGGGGTGTGGGAGGGACCGCTAGACCACCAGGGATTCCTTTATTTTTACATGGGCGGGGATCGGGGCTAGAGAGAGAACTGGCTCAGTGCACTCAGGCAGGTGCTGTCATGCAGATGAGTCTATAATGGGCATGCAAATGGCCCCTTAGTGTCATGGATGCCCAATGGGCTCATCTGCATGTTTGCACTGAATATCGCCCATGGGGGACATGGGCTAGCCAGTTTGCACCACATGTTCTGCTATGGGTGGTCTTCGGCCCAACACTCTGATAGTGTGGCACAAAACAAGGTGACTGCTTGCCATGCACCACACTACCATGGCCCCATATTCAGACAGCCAGTTCAGATCGCACTATCTGTTTGAATATGGCGCCAGAGCCAGCCAGCCCTATTTTTCTGTGTGGTGCACCTGTTTGCACGTGCAGCCAGCCGGCTCTGAAAATAGGGCCCATAAAATGAATGTGTGGGTTGGGATCAGGGAGACAGAGAAGGGCTGCTAGAATAACAGCTTATGATGATTTCCTCTTTCCCTGCTCCACCAAACAGAGAAACCACTTACCTAGTCTTTGATGGCATTACTAATTGTAATGACAGTGCTGAGATGGGAAAGGAGATTCTCTGCTCATTAGTGGGATGGAAAATCACCCACCATGCCTCCTCAAGTTCTACGTCGTGTAAATGACACACAGTGCATGCAGACCCATCCCCCCCCATCCATGGCAAAACATGCCATTTGGGGTCCACCACTGACAAAGTGCTCTTGATAATACATAAGCAATTGGATACAATGGGGTGTACATGGAACAGATTTTACCACACGTCCAGGGGTGTAGTGAGACATGAGGCCACAGGCCAAGTGCCTTCAGCCCCTGGAACCATGGTAAAACCTGTTCCAGGCACACCCTAGGAGTGTCTTATTGTGCTTATAAAATAGGATCCTATTTTTTTTTTTTTTACTTTTTACAGTTGGGAAAAGCATGTTTATATGTAGAAACGATAGATTTACTTGTGTGCATTTACGATAAAATAGTCCTTCCGCCCACTGTAAATGATGTCATTGATGATTTCATCGTAATACTGCTGGAAAATGTTTGTCCTTTGCTGGCATCAAGATTCAAGATATGGAATGTTTACCATGGAATGTTTATCATGGAATGCATAGATTCAAAAATTGTGCTCCGTTCCACTGTCAGAATGTTCCTCTCCTAACATACTGTACACACTCAACAAAGGCCTCTGTTATAGCCAGACTCAATTATCTCACTGTCAGGACAAGCAGAAGAGATTTCCCTGATGAGCAGGTAAAGATAGAAGGGGAATTTTTTATTGTCAACAAACAAACAGTTGTAATGAAAACTATAAGCAATACTTAATGTTTCTAATTTGTTTATGTGTGTAAGAAAAGTGTGATGATCATGGAAACTACATTTAATTGATTTTTTTTTTTTATTTAAGGTAGTTTTATTTTTAGGGCCCAGTTGAAGGTATTTTACAGTGTAAAGGTAGCAGCCATTTTTGTGATGGAGGATTAATTCTGGTTGTAGGGGGACTGGTGGAAGATAGTTTTGGTTGTAGGAGGACTGATTTGCTCATTGTGTGATGTGGTTTAGGACCTGGATGACTGTGCATAAAACAGATTTCATGCACAGTCATGTGATGTATTTTGACCAATGATTCCTCTTTATTTTGGATATCCACTCTACAATGAAGTGTCACTGATCCTGGACAGTATTGAAACTCCAGTTGGTGCAGCCACACAGGGCTGGATTTACATTGCCATGCACCCTATGCATAGCAGTAACCATGGGCCCCCTCCACATTGTCCAGTCATCAAATTCTGTACAGTGGCACACCCAAACCATGCCAAGCAAACATTCAATACATAAATTCAAGTATCCCACGTTACTTTTTACCGTACTACAGGTGTCATTTTCAATATATTAAATATAGCATAATGTAGTGTAAAAGATTGTGGGGCACTGCCCCATATAATATGGGATACTCGTCATCATGTATGGAGTTACAAATTCAGAACCTCAAGCCTCCAAAAACAGAAGCTTTTTCTCCTCTCCCAAATAAACTGCCTACAAGCAGACTTCAGACACTTTCACCCTATCCCCCATCACAAGTATTCAGAAAGGGTGCTTTGATGGTTTTATTGCCTTTATTTGTGCAGCGTTTTGCATTACCATTTAATATGATTTTTCTTTTTGCTAAAAAGTATACGTTTATATTTCATATTCTGTTGGCACAGACAGCACTATTTTATGTTGTTTTGGTGCTGCAGTTTGCTTGGGAAATCTAGCCTGTGCTTCAGAAGATCATACTAGATCATATTAGCCTTGCTGTGCAGGAAATACAACTTTGTATAAGCAACACATTAATTTATTTTTACATTGTTCTAAATAAATTATATAGAGAATACTAGATGGGCAACTATGCACAGTTCACTATCTGTTATTTTATGTAGTATATGGTTCCCCTCAAATGTGCCAGCAAGTATTTGTCGGTTTCTGTACCTTGCTGTAGCTTGTTCTGACACTGCCGTTTCCTCCCGGTGCACGCTGGAGTCCCGCTCCGCTACTGATCCTGAAGGCTCTCGCTGTCATCTGACTTAGCTTTATTCCCCAGGACCACTGATTTATTAAAAAAAATTAAAGACTGTTAACAAATTGATAGTTTGGAAACACAGCGCCGACTATGGCAGTCCATGTCCAAACTATCTGACAAGCTCCTGCCCAAACCGCTCTCTTAGCAATGCCGCCATGTTGTACAGTTTTTTTTGTGAAGCCCAATGTTTCAGCCATTCAGTAACAATAGTACAACAACTTTTTTGACCTTTGAACTGTCCTACAACAGGATTTGGAAAATCACTGTTTTCCATCCACAATAAACCCTAACCATATTCTATAAACTCATAATCTACTGGCAAATCACCATCTCCAACCAAATAAGAAGTTTTTTTTTTTTCTTTAATGTTTAGTCTGTTTTTCTTTCCTAAAACTTCTAAGGTGCTTCTGGTGGTGTACATACTTCAGTTTTTGTTTCCTTGTGATTTTGTTAAAAAAAAAATCACATCTGATCCCTTCCCAGTTCAGTTTTTATTATGCCCTAAAGCACTGGCCAGTTCCATTCGTAATGAATGGATGATTCTTTTCTAGCACTAACAGTCAACTAACCTTATTGGCTTTTGCAAATTGTAAAAGGAAAAAATGGTTATCATCCCGCTGGCTTGCTGCTGCTACACTGGCCTTGTGCTTTTTTTCAGACCTCCATCTTTTGCTATGCATTCCAAGTTCTCTCCAACTGATAGCTTCACTAAGTTGACCCTGGCCTGCATTAACCATCCTCCTACTCACTAGTGCAACTGGTCAACCATCGTCACCTTCTCCATCATGATGACTGGGCCTGGACCCACCCGATCGACTACTCTCAAGTCTCAAAGTAGATTTTGTGCCCTGAGTCCCTTAGTCCCATAGTCCAATAGTCCATTCAGTTGCTGCTGCAGCATGGCTCTTTATTGCTCACAGAGCTGCTAGTGTGTTGCACTCAGGCATGCTGTGGTCACCATGACCACCTGTAGCTTCACTGGTATCATTGGGTGGGCCTCAAGTGAATTCCTTTGGTTATTACCTCAGCTACTGTCTACTGTAAATACTGTCACTTTGTTATCACTTGACATGGCACTTATGTACCTAAAGTGTGTTCCACTGTATCTTAACTATTGCTACCCTTGTACCACCAGTGACTGTCTGTAACACTGGTTGCTCTCTAACCATGTTTCTCATGTATGAATTGTACTATTGTAATGACGCTGTGTTTCGCATGATGAGGTGCCTTTGTAAATGAGTCCCTGACTCAAAGATCTGTAAATCCAATTTTCTGAATAAATAAATAAACTCCAAGTCCTGGCTCAACTTTCCCTGTTGCAGTGTTCCCTTTCACTGACTCAGCAGCATTGTCTTTAAATGTTTGACTGAGGTGTTTGTACTATCTGCTGAGAACCTGCACACTTTGGTCATAGAGAAACATTAGTTTTGTCAACCCTAAAGGAAAAAAGTAGCTCGCTCTCCCCCCCCCCAGCTGCTGGTGGTTTGACACTGAGCAAGAAAGAAGGAGGAGGCTACTGAAGAATATAGGAAGCTGCTGTCCCAGAACAGGAAGGGTGAGAGTTGTAAGGAGAGGAGAGAGTAAGCATACAGAGAAACAGGAGAGGGGACACAAAATAAGACATGATAGGAGTGGTGCAGTGCAATGGCTGTGGGGCAGCAGTGTTCTGGGAGACATTCTGGAGGCTGCGATGCTGCCCTATTTGCAGGCACCTCTCTGGTCTGAGGGAGGAGGTTGCTCATCTCCAGGCTGACCTGGCTAGGATGCGTGAAACCTCCTCCCCCACCCAGGGACCACCAGGTCCAATGCCACTACCTCAGAGGTTGCCAAGAAAGAGCAGCGGCTTTACCAGGGTGGGCTCAGGGAGGGAAAGGGTGGTGGAACAGAGTTGCATCCCTCCAGCTGTACCTATCTACAATTCATACGCTGTTCTGGTGGATAGTGGTTCCTCTATGGAGGCACCTGCAGTGGAGACCAAGGAGGATAGGGGAAGGGAAGGGGAAATTGTTTAACCAGGAAAGGTACACTACATCAGAGCTTGTTTCCAGGTATGACCTGGGAGCACAAGGAAGTTAAGGATGCTGAGAACCTTCACAAAGGAGACCCACAGGAGGGTGGCATGGGACCCCACAGGGGAAGGAAACAACTCCTGGTGGGGGATTCACTCATTAGGGGGGTAGAAATGGGGGAGGAAGGGGAGAGGGAGGTAAGGTGCCTGTCTGGTGCCACGGCTTGGAGGGACAGGAAGTGAATCTTCAGGATCGTGGGAGCAGCTGCACAAGGGAGGGAGCTGGATGTCATTGCCCACCTAGGAACAAATGACCTGGCTAGGAATGGGATCAGAGCAGTGCAAGAGGAGTTTGTAGAGTTGGGGAGGGGCCTTAGACAAGTAGCGCATAGGGTAACCTTCTTGGAGGTGCTGCCTGTCTATGGCAAGGGTGATGCTAGGGTACTTTTCACCAGGGAATTCAATGAATGGTTGAAAAACTGGTGTGGAGCTCAGGGTTTTGGCTTCATTAGGGATTGGGGATCCACCTGGAGGGATGCAGGCCTATACTAGTGTGATGGTCTGCATCTGTCTGGGGGGGGACCAGGATCCTAAGTGAGAGGTTTAAATGCTTCATTGGCAAGCATTTAAACTAGCCAAGGGGGTAGGCACTGAAAAGAAGCAGGAAAATCCCAGTTTCCCCCCACAAAACATGGCAATTAGTGAGGTAAACACCAAGGTAGAGAAGTCATTAGGGAGCAGGACAGAGATAAATGTGAAAAAAGGCAAAATCAGTAAGGACAGGGATGGGGCTAAAAGGGGTAAGGCCATCAAAAAGCAGAGGGTGATGAGTACCAATGCCCGTAGTCTGTGTAACAAGCTCCCTAAACTAGTGGCCTTAATGGAAGAGGGTTGCCTGGATATTGTGGCAGTCACAGAAACATGGTACACAGAGAACCATGACTGGGATGTCAACATACCAGGATACACAATGTAGAGGAGGGACAGGGAGGGTAAAAGAGGAGGAGAAGTAGCTCTCTATGTAAAGGAAGGGATCAAAGCAACAGAACTAAAGAGTAAACAGGGAGCAGATGAGGCACTCTGGGTCACCCTGGAGACAGAAAATGGCACCACAATCCACATGGGGTATACAGACCCCATCTCAGGGAGGAATGGACAAGGAAATGATAGAAGGCATCCTTAGAATGGCAGAAAAGGGAGATATTGTTGATGGGGACCTGAATATGCCAGATGTTAACTGGAGCACCTTTGCTGCAGGCACATCCAAGAGCAGGGTCATTCTTGATGCCCTACAAGGGGCATGCCTCAGACAGCTAGTATTGGAGCCTACTCGGGAGGGAGCAATCTTAGACCTGGTGCTCTCAAATGGGGACAGAGAAAGAATCTCAGATTTAGAAGGGGGTAGCCATCTGGGAACAAGCGACCACCAAACAGTGTGGTTCACGATTAACACAGCCATAAAATCAAGCCATACAAAAGTAAGAGTTTTGGACTTTGGGAGGGCTGACTTTGGGAAAATGAAAGAATGCCTCAGAAAAGCACTAGCAAACAGGCAAGAAGGAGGGGTGGAGGAACAATGTGGAGTAATCAAAACAGCCATCACAGAGGCAACAAGCCTTTGTGTAAAGCAAATCAACAAAACACAAAGAAGGAAAAAATGCTATGGTTCTCAAAAGAGGTGGCAGGGAAGGTTAAGGAGAAAAGGATAGCATTCAGGAAATTAAAGGAAATACAGAAGGAGCAGGACAGAGAACGTTATCAGTTAAAGCAGAAAGAGGCAGGGAAGGCAGTCAGAATAGCAAAGGCTCAAACTGAGGAAAGCATAACCAACTCTGTTAAGAAGGGGGATAAGACCTTTTATAGGTACATTAGGGAGTGAAGAAAGACCAAAGGAGGGATACTGAGGCTTAGTAAAGGGGAGGGAATGTGGGCAGAGGGTGACAGTGAAAAAGCAGGGATACTGAATAAATATTTCAGCTCAGTATTCACAAAGGAAGAGGAGGGGGAGGTACCCAAACCAAACAAGAGAAACACTCTGAAGACGGGGGTTGATACCAGTCCATTTACAGAAGAAAGGGTTCTGAAAGAACTAATAAAATTGAAGGTGGACAAAGCAATGGGGCCTGATGGAATACACCTAAGAATTCTAAAAGAACTAAGGGTAGAACTAGTGACACCGCTGACTACTCCCTTTAACAAATCATGGGAGGATATGGTGGTACCTGAGGAATGGAGGAGGGTGGATTCCTCTTCACAAAAGTGGGAGCAGGACAGAGGACGGAAACTACAGACAGTTAGTTTGGCCTCAGTGGTAGGGAAAATGATGGAATCACTTCTGAAGGAAAGAATTGTTGAGTACCTAGAGGCCAGTGGGGCACAGGACCCAAGGCAGCGTGGATTCATGATGGGAAGGTCATATCAGATGAATCTAATAGATTTCTTTGATTGGGTGACCAAAGTAGTAGACCAGGGAGGGGCAGTGGACATGGCCTACCTAGATTTTAGCAATGCATTTGATACAGTCCCACACAAAAGATTAATACACAAGTTAGCCAGCCTTGAAGTGGGTCCCAAGGTGGTAGCCTGGATAAAAAGTTGGCTAGACAACATGAAATAAAGGGTAGTAGTAAACGGAGTCCACAGTGAAGAAAAGAGGGTTACTAGCAGGGTACCACAGGGTTCAGTACTGGGACTGGTCCTTTTTAATGTCTTTATAAGTGACATTGCAGAGGAACTGGAAGGAAAAGTATGTCTCTTTGCAGATGACACAAAGATCTGCAACAGGGTTGATACACAAGATGGAGTGGAAAGGATGAGAAGGGACTTGGCAAGGTTGGAGGAATGGTCAAATGTACAGCAGCTCAGATTCAATGCAAAGAAGTGAAAGGTAATGCACATGGGAAACAAAAACCCAGGGGAAGAGTACACAATGGGGGGGGTGAGATACATGATAGAGACTTTCAAGTACCTCAAGGGAATCAACAAAGTCCAAGAGGGTAGTATCTTTCAGAAAAAAGAGATGTGCACGAACAAGGAGGTACAATTTGAAGATGGGGAGGATGGCTCAGAGGTAATGTGAATAAGTATTTTTTCATGGAGAGGGTTGTGGATGCATGGAACAGCCTCCCTGAGGAGGTCGTATAGTCAAGAACAGTGGGGGAATTAAAAAATGCATGGGACAGACATAAGGAAGTCCTAGTGGGGGTAGGATCAAGTAAGCTGTTGGTTAACTAGGATCTGCAGCTTATCTGTTAGGTAGGAAAATGGGCAGACTGGGTGGGCCAAGCAGTCCTTATCTGCCGTCAAATTCTATGTTTCTACTTGCCATGACCCCATGCCGACTGCATCAGGTCCCTCTGTCCATGAAGCAGTTAGCTGTGTGATGCTGCTAACACCTGCCAAATCATCCACTCCTCAGTACCACTCAGACACAGCAAGTCAAGCCATCCTCAAGAGTATGCAGGCATAAACAAGGGTGAAAAAAACACAAAGGAAGAGTCAGAAACGGGGTGAGAATTTGCCACGGCAATTACTTCACACAAGATGTGGGAGGGTGGAGGTAGAAGAGGTATTTGTTGAACTATGTTATGATGCTATACTGTACATGGGTCAGCAAGAAAGTAGTGTGGTGAGGAAGGGGAGAAGAAGGAAACACATTTTAGTGAATGGGGCGAGGCAGACAGATTTGTAGGAAGATGTGCTTCAACTCCACTCTGACATAAGAACACAGCTGTGCTGCACTAGGAATTCTGGTCAGACCCCTTCCTTTTCTTCTTCTGTTCAGAAAACATCAACATAGCTCTCACTATCCAGCCATAAGAAAAAGTGCAGTTCAAAGGTGAGATGCTTTCAGTGAATGGGGTCATCCCTCACTTCATATTTACTCACCCCTATTTTCAATGCTGAAACTTGCTGCATCATGAATGTATTTGGGCACCACCAAAATGTGATATTGCACATGTTGATTATTTAGGAAAAAATCCCTCAAAGTAGCCCATTATTTCCAGCAGGTAGTCCATGATCCTGAATGATTTGAAATCAGCCATATGAAACAGCCAGTATGCACAGATGATGTAACTATAATATACACTCCTCCCCATTTAATAAAAACACTGAACTAGAAGAAAGTCTTTCTCTTGTATTTCTGTTAATAAAAAAATCATTATTGCCCTCCCCCATGTGTCCCCAGTTTCTCTCTCTCCTGTCCTACCTTCACTCAGTCACATAAAGAGGCAGACTCTCAGGCTCAGATACATCACACTCCTATCACACAGATGTTTACCAACCCACACAGGCACACTCACACAGAAACTAAGCAGATTGTGGTAGATCAGCACCCCAACAGCTCCACCGCTTTCCACATTGTGGTTCTCGGGATCACCCTGGCACCACAAGGATTAGCCAATAGGTCCCTAATGCAGTTGGTCCATTAAAGGCAAGACAGATGCCTGCCTCCAAAGTGACTGACATGGTCTCTGATCAATTGAGTGCTTCATTGATGGCAGGGAGAATAAATCGGGGCTGAAGACTCCTTCCTTGCTACGGACCGTGGACAAATCAAATGAGAAGGACAGACAGTGGGAGCGATCTCTGCAGTAAGTTCGACTGCACCATAGGGCATAAACTACAATGGCTGCTGGAAAAAAGGGAAAGCAAACAATTTCTAGGCCAGCTGCATCCCGCAAAAAATATAAGAAAAAATTACTAAAAATTCAGAAAATTGTCTAAAGCTGGAAAATCAACTGCAGGGAAGATGCTAAGGCTTCTACAGTGAGTTTGAGGTGAATTTTGGAGCAAGCAACTTTTATTTGCATTGAAATATCTGGGTTATTTAAATTATGGTAGAGGGTGAGCAGGGAAAAAGTTTTTCTTAATCAGCCCCCTCTTTGGGACCTCAGAGAGAAGGCATAAAAATAAGGGTAAAAAATAAAGAAAAAATATATGAAGCCTTTCTTGGGATAATTTAACCTTGGTGGGCAGCAGCAAAATTAAGAAGAGAAGGAGCTGATAAAGTTTGAAAAGGTTTTTGAAAGTTACTTTAACCACAAGTTTTGCAAAATATAATGGACATCAGTGAGAGGAAGACATTGGCCAGACAGCATTTGTGAAAATGTGATGGGAAATCCTAAAATATACATTTATGCATGAAAAATAATTGTTTTCACATAAATACTTGCACAAAAAATGCTCTTTAAAAGTGCTTTAAGGGAAATCATCATTTTTGCAGTTTTAAGAGCATTGAAAGATCTGAAGTCCATGCATCCTGCAGAACTCATTAGAAATAAAGAAATGTATTTTGACAGACTGGTGTGATTTATATTAACTTTTTCGGTAAAAGTGTGCCCTGAAGTATTTTGCATCAGTTTGTTAAACCTGGAAGGGGGTTCACGGATGGGTAGCAGAAGTCGCTTGTTGTCAATATCATAAACAACTAAAATGGAGGGAGAACAGGAGCAACACAGAATTAAATGCACAACAAAATTGCCAAAAATGCCCGTTTTGACTTTTGAGAAGCTTTCAATTGGCAATCAGGTAGAGAGACATTTCCCATATGTTCATTCAAAAGTTGCAGGCACCAACAAGTTAACATTTGATGGTTTTAAATATGTCATTGAGGCTTTAAAGAGCTGGTGACAAGTTAGGGAGAACTTTAACAAAACCTACTATTTAGATACAGTCCAGCTTGTATTTCCCATTAGTGCTGTATTCCTCCTCCCCATTATTTATTACTGAGGTAATTTGCATGAAAACAAGATCTTTTTCCTCAAACAGTTTATCTATTCCTGCTGCTTTCTCTCTACCTGAACTCATAGAGCACCGCTTGTGGTATCACAGTTATTCCCATAGCAACAGAATGTGATGTCACAACAGAGGATTATGACTTGAAGTAGGGAGTAAGCTACAGAGGCAGATGGACTCCAGAGGAACTCTAAGGGATAAAGATCACATGGTCATGCACATTTCCTTAGTAATAAATAATGGGGAGGAGACATAATAATCCCTCTGTACAAGACATTGGTTAGGCCCCATCTGGAGTACTGCGTGCAGTATTGGAGGCCACACCTTCACAAGGACATTAACCAAATTGAGGCAGTCCAGAGAAGGGCAACCAAAATGGTGCAGGGACTGCATCAGAAGACATATGAGGACAGATTAATGGAGCTCAATATGTATACCCTTGAGCAAAGGAGGGAGAGAGGTGATATGATCGAGACATTTAAACACCTTAAGGGCATAAACAAGGTGAAAGAGTCTAACATGTTTAAATATAAGAAAAATAGCAGGACAAGAGGACACAGCATGAGATTAGAGGGAGGCCGATTAAGGGGAATGTGAGGAAATTTTTTTTCACAGAAAGGGTGGTAGATGCATGGAATGGCTTACCACAAGAAGTGGTGGCTATGAATACAGTGCAGGGCTTCAAACAGGCATGGGATAGGCATAAGGGAGCAATACAAATGACTATGAATAGATAGGTCACTGACAGAGCAAAGGCCGATGGCACATTTATAAGGTAGAAAAAGAAATGGGCAGACTGGATGGGCCTTGCGGTCCTTATCTGCCGTCAACTTCTATGTTTCAACTTCTATATGCTGAATATAAATGGAATGTAGGCAGAATTATACCTAATTATAAAATGGGCTAAGAAATCCCAACTCACTGATTGGCTACAACATCATCTGAGCCGTGTCCTTATCAGATGATATTGTAGCCAACCGGCACTACCACCCAGCAACATGCCACATGACGAGAAAAAATCAGTGAGCTCTGCCAACTGAAAACAATAATGCTGACTGGCAGAGCTCACTGATGCCACAGCGGGAAACGTATTCCCTCACAACGGCCACACTGAACGCAGTATCGCATTTCACACTAATGTAGCACAGCATAAAAAAACCAAAAGAAAGCTACAGAAACAACCAAAACAAGCCACAATCATAAAAAAAGGAAGAAAACAAAACCTGTCACTGACAGCAAACAACGCTATTGAAACATAAACCGGAAGTGTAATCCTGCTTAAAAGTGAACCACAGAAATCCTTCACAGCACCTCTCACATCACAGCTTCCACCAATCCACCTATTTTCCACACCAACTAAAAAAAATACTTAGCAGTTTAAACAAAAATCACAGTCCCGAAGTCACAGCGCCATAGACGAAGCATCCACCTCGTCGACTGGCACAGCTGCAGATTCCGTCACCCCAGCACAAACTCCCACGATCTGTCTCCTGTAAGTTCACGACTACTGTTAGTCATATAATTGAAAACAAAGAATTATTCAATCAAAATCCATGTCAAAATACCTGTACAGCTATAACCCATGATGCGACAGGACCTCTGAAGCATTTCTTTCGTTCCGCTTCAAACAGGATGACACTGCATTTCTTTCGTCTCGCTTAAAGAACCTGACACTACCAATCTATTTCTAAATACTGTCCTTTGCCGTCAGTGACAGGTTTTCTTTTCAAACTATTTTTTAATGATTTGCAAGTATTTTCAGGACCTCTGCACCATTTCTTTCGTTAAACAACATGACACTTCATTTCTTTCATTCGTTTTAAACAGGCTGACACTTGCAATGTATGTTTAAATACCGTCCTTTGCCGTCAGTGACAGGTTTTCTTTTAATAGTATTTTTAATGATTTTAAAATATTTTCTTTCTTTCTGTACCTCTACAATTCAATAACAAATAATATATTTAAAAATCTTCAACTACTCATTTAAAACAAGTAAGCAATACTATCCTAATGGCAATAATACCATGGAAAAAAGGGACTATTTTTTTTCCCTACAATCTCTTCTTCTATTATTTATTAAAATACCAATAAAAAAAAACTTTCAAAACTACAAATGTTGATTCACTTTACAGTTGCCCATTTTATAAACGCAATAACACACTCCAAGGTGTGGGTTACGTGCTGATAAAAGCACGCCTAGGGGCATAAGGCGACACCCCTAGGCGTGCTCTTATCAGCACATAACCCACACCTCGTCATGTGTTATTGCTTACTTATTATGCTTTTTTTTTCTCTTACTTTGTTTTTCTTGTGGCCCTAGTTGGCTCCTACTCCTCTCCTCCTACTCCGGCTGCTATCCATCCACTTCAAACTCCTCTAGGGCCACCAACATGTACTCCCCCCCACAGATTACCCTCTGTGATGGGGAGGTGAGGGAGCTCCCATCTCCCCCACCAGGTATAGATCCAGATCAGGTGGTGCCCGTGGAGACGGCACGCACTGGCAGATGGCCATCTAGCCGCATGATCTGGCTGCTACTATTTCTGTTTTTTCCCCTTGTGGGAGCATGGTGTGCAATGACACCTGTGACGGGGGTTGTGCACGCTCCCATATGCAACCATATCAAGTGTCTGCTGCGCTCCCACCCCACGTTCTTGTGGCTCCATGCCGTTGAACCCCAGCCTTCACTAGGGGTCAGGCATGCACTGGCTGCTGGTCTCCCCCCCCCAGAGATGGAGAGCAGTCCATCAGATGCTCAATCTAGCTCTTCCTTGCTGACCCAGGGTGGCTCGTGCTGGTTCCCGAACACGGTTCACCGGTGCGACGCCTCAACCCTCAGTGCCACCAGGCAGGCCATTATTATGCTTTTTTTAAAGTTTTCTTTGAGGTGTCAGTAGCTCTTTAAGAAAACACTTTTTCCTTAAAGGGGAACTGTTGGCAATAAGAGCCTCACACCCAGCTGTGAGGCTGATCCCAATTAGCACTTTGTGTGCAGAATCATTTTTTTACGTACTGTTTACTGCAGTGTAGTAGGTTGTATCTGACTAATTTTGTTGCCTTACAAGGTGACATTTTCTGTAACCAGAAATGCCAGACCCCCCCCCCCACAGCTGACATTAGAGGAGGGCTGCAGCAGTGAGAGATTCAATAGCCTGCAGTGAATGTTGAGTCTTTATAAGCTGTAATCTTCTGTTTGCTGGTCCGTTGCTCTCCTACAGCTAAGTATAGTCACAAAGGACTGTACTAAGCCCAGTGGGAACAGTGGACCAGCAAACATGGAAACATAGAAACACAGAATGTGTTTGCAGATGGGATCCATGTGGACAATCTAGTCTGCCCATGTATACTACCACCCATCAATCAGGCTGCTGCATTTAGTTTTCCACACTGTCTGTCCCATGCCAGCTTGATTTCTCTGACTGTCTTTGACCCCACCACTTGTGGGGGGAGGCCATTCCAAGGCTCTACCACCCTTTCTGAAATGAAGAACTGCCTTGTGTTGCTTCTGAACCTGCCGCCCCCTTAGGCGCATGTCATGACCTCTGTTTCAGGTGCAATTGTTTACCTGAAGGAGATCCTGTGCCTGTACCTTGTTGATACCCTTCAGGTATTTAAACATCTCTATCATGTCCCCCATCCCTTTTTCATTCTAGTGAGTACATATTGAGCAGTTTTAACCTTGTATCATATGGCCCATGATGCAGATCTTGCACCATCTTTGTTTCCCTTATTTGTATAGTCTCTAGTCTTTCTATGTCTTCCCTAAGGTGAGGCCTCCAGAACTGGACACAGTACTCCAGGTAAGGCCTCACCAGGGACCTGTACAGTGCAAACATCTGATTTCAGCTTATAAAATCTTTAACATGTATACTGCGGGCTATTGTATCTCACAGTTTTGCAGCCCTCCTCTGATGTCAGCTACAGGGGATTCTGGGATTTCTGGTTACAGGAAATGTCACCTTATAAGGCAGCAAACTTAGCCTAATACAATCTACTATACTACAGTAAACAGTAGGTAAACAGAAATGTTTTGTGTACAAAGTGCAAATTGGGATTAGCTTCACAGTTCAGTGTGAGGTTCTTATGGCTGACAGTTCCCCTTTAATTAACCTGTAAAAGGTGAAATGATGCAAAGAAGGTGACAGCACATTTGAGATGTTACTAGGGTTGTAGCAACATGATCATCTGCCATGTACATGTGATGGATATAAATTGGCATTTATTTGCTTTAACTGTCAAATTAATTGCATTTTCGAATGTATGCATCTGATGCACTGATTTCTCTGTTAATGTTGCTGATTCTCACAAGTTAAACATCAAGTCTTGGCATGCATGACGATGTTTTTTATTATTTTTTAAATGTGTACTACTATTAAAGTGTCAAACTGCTGCTTGATGCCATTTTATCTGAGATACTGAGATGATGTTATGTTATACATGGATTGGCAAAAAAATAGTGTGGGTAGAATGGGGTGGGTGAGAAGAAGGAAATACATTTTAGTAAATTGGGAGGACATGGACAGATTTGCAGTAAATTGGGCTTCAACTCCACTCTGCCATAACAACACAGCTGTGTTGCTTTAGGAATTCTGGTCAGACCCCTTACTTTTCTTCTTCTGTTCACAATACATCAGCATAGCTCTCGATATGCAGTCATAAAAAGGGAGCCTTCAAAGTGTATAAATATAGACAGCCAGAAGCACACTGAAAGCATAATGTTACCAAATCAAAGGTGGCTAGCAAAACAGTGTGGAGGACAAGGCAAAGGTGGAGTACAGGAGATGTGTGGGGAAAGGATGCCTTCTCTAAGAATGAAAACAAAACACTTACGTAATAATAAATGCACACTAAAAGTAGAAAATACAGTTTGAATCAATGTTTTAACCATAGGTCTTCTTCAGGAATATCCATAAAGAGAAAGTAAGCATGAATATACAGGAGACGACATGCAATCATTATGTTGACTGAGTGTAGGCTGTTGGATCATGACATTTAGAGATGTACAGAGTTGGGAAACTTTGCTTCATAAAATTCTTTGCAAAGTTTTCCAGCTTTGCCGAGTGTGAAGTGTAACTTTGCATAGTTCTTCATGAAGTGACATGCCTACTTTGCCAAGAGAAAACAATGTATAGTGGCATTTTGCCAGCGAGTTGCTACTGGAGTGCCACCATGCATAGTTTTCACAGGGCGAAGTAACACTTCGAATGCAAAGAAATATCCAAAGCCTTTAAAAAAAGCAGTTTTAAGAAAAGTTGTCAGCTCAGCCACTCTCTGTGCCACCAACAACCAGCACCCTCCACCAAACAGAATACTTAACATTAGGTCAGGTGGGGGTAAGCAGAACAAGTAATTTATGGTGTGTGAGTAGGGGAAAAGGACTCGATCACTGTATTATAAAATCATGTACTTGGTGGTGAACTTTGCAGGAAGGAGAGGTGCTTTTCACTGCAGAGAGTGGCAGGGTGGGGGTAGATAAAGTTAAAGTGTCTGTGTGGTGGGAGGGGAAGGTTTTTGATGGGTGTGTGGCTGACAAGTCTTCCTAAAACCATATAATTAAAAAAAAACTGGCTGACAAAGTTGGTGTGACCATTGGGGATTTTGCACAGCTTCATAAATTTGCAGACTGCAGTTACCTGACTTTGCATCAACTTCCCCAACAAAGTTTAAATTCACTGCATTTCTAATTACATAATACCTCTGGCCAGTAAGGGGTGTTTTCTCCTACTATGGCTCCCACCCCAACCATCATCATAACATATGGTAAGCACGTACATGTAACAGTCCTGAAGGGGCAGGCAGGCAATGTGTGCACGCCCACACTGCTAGAGGGACCACCACAAGGCCACTCCAAGGTACAGGAAAAGCAAAACCAGAATTCACACACTAACTCAACCTGGCACACTTCAGGGCTGCCAACCCTAACACACAAATGAAAAAAAAAATTCTGTGCACTCACTGGAAACAAAAAAATAATACCTAAGGTCCTATTGCTTTTTTGTTATTGTTGTGTACCACTGTGGTGTTTTAATTTGTATTACAATAAAATGCAGCTTAAAGGGGAACTGTCAGCAATAAGAGCCTCACACCCAAGTGTGAGGCTGATCCTAGTTAGCTCTTTATGTGTAAAACACTTTTTTTACCTAATGATTACTGCAGTGCAATAGATCGTATCAGGATAATTTCACTGACTCGTAAGCTGACATTCCTGTAACCAGAAATGCCAGACTCTCCTGCAAATTGCATCAGAGGAGAACTGCAACAGTGGGAGATTCAATAACTTACAGTGAATGTCAAGGTTTTTTTAATAAACTGTAAATTTCTGTTTGCTGGTCTGCTGCTCTCCTGGGGCTAGATATAGTCACATAGGACTGTACTAAGCCCTGTGAGCACAGCAGGACCAGCAAATATCTGATTTTAGCATACAAAATCTTTAACATGTACATTGCGGGCTATTGAATCTCCCAGCTCTGCAGTCCTCCTCTGATGTCAGTTACAGGGAATTCTGGGATTTCTGGTTATAGGAAATGGAATCTTAGAAGTCAGCAGAATTAGCCTAATACATTCTACTATACTGCAGTAAACAGTAAGAAAATGTTTTTTTCTACACAAAGTGCAAATTGGAATCAGCCTGACACTTGGGTGTGAGTCTCTTATTGCTGACAGTTCTCCTTTAATGCACTGAAAAAGGCACTGATGTCTGAATCAATGTAATGTATTCAAATAATTTATTGTGGGTGTCCAGTGAGTGCACGTCATTTCTGTTTTTCCACCTCAAGTTATTGCTCAGAGACTGGTGCTGGTAACCTGTTCATCCCAGAGAAGAGAACTGGGCAGATGCTCCTTCACCCTCCCTGCCAGCCTCTGCTCCTGCTGTCCCAGTCTTGGAGCATGAACCTGGGTCACCAGCTTCCCAGAGATGTCCCTCTCCCCCCCACACACACACACACACACACCACTCAGCACCATGGAGCCATCCCACACTCCTATCTTTGTAAAGCAGACAGTGCTCCTTCTGTACCTAAACTATTAATTCCAACATGGATGCTGCCCATGCAAGGCTAGGATCTGGTTATCAGAACAAAGCATATCCCAAGCTAGCTGGAGCAGCCATAGCAGTTTTAATGTGCTGTAAAGGGGGCCCTGTGCAGTATTAATTCAGTAAGTAAATAAACAAACCCTAGCGGCATTACATAAAAGCAAATGACAGAGCTATCAGATGCAAGATTAAACATCATAATGCACCCCATGTAGCGTTCACTGAGGTCTGGGCACACTATTTGCCTAGCAAACAGTTTCTCTCCACCCACCCCATATTAAGAAACACAGTTAAGCTACAGCGTCCACTGTTAGTAATGACCTGTCATGCATGGTAGGAGATTTTACTGTACACATAGTTCAATGAATGCCATGCATGTGGTGCAAATCCAGCATGCAGTCTGCTGCAGCAGTGGGTATATGTGAACAAAACACTCTATATGCAGTATAGAACAAATGTAGTAGCTGCTGCTTAGCAAGCAACTAGTTAACTTGCTATGAATTCACAATAATTGTAATTCTCTGAAATGAGTGGTAAAACCCTATAAAAGATCCCTTCCCCCATCTCCTACTGAGTTCAGAGACCATTAGGAACCTTAACCTACATTGGAGCTGGCATCAGGTGCACATGATTGGAGGCTGAATGTCCATCTCCTCAGACCTGTAGCAGCTGATCTGCTCCCAGCCAGATGCACAGTGCATCTGCTTTGCTCCCTGCAAGCCAAACATAGTTGCCTATTTCATCCTCATTACCCTGAACAGAAGGGCAAGGTTTTTTTGACAACATACAGAAAAACACAACCAAACACAGACTACTCATCACAGACCAGTGGATGTATAACTGTATTTTCCTGCTTTTCTAAAAAAGGTTGGGCAGATTTAGAAACAAATGCCCCATTTAAGCAGCAAGACCTAATGGCCCAAGGCTTGCATCAGTGTGATCAGTCTTATACCACATGCAGACACCATTAAGAAAGATTGGGCCCTGCCTACAAGACAAATGCAGTCAAAAGTTAGCCTTGCAAGAAAGGCTAGTTGGATCCCCCCGCCGCCGCCGCCATGTATATACACACATCCAGATGAGTGTGTGTGTGTGTGTGTGTTTTCCAACTAGCCTTTCTTGCAAGGCTAAATTTTGCCTGCATTTGCCTTGTAGGCAGGACCCAATCTTTCTCAGTAGTGAAACAAACACAAACACACACAATTTTTTGTGTGTGTGCGTGCGTGTATATGTGTGTGGTGGGGAAGGCAGTTCTCTCTGAATATAAACTAGGCTTTCGTGGATACTACCCAGCAAGTTTTGCATGCTTGAAATGGTGTCAGTTATCCACCTCATTTAATGCCCTATCCAAAATGAAAATTCAGCTGGACAAGTAGGTTACAGTCAAATATTGCATTATCCAAGGTGTTTGCTAATCTTTTGGATCTGACTAGAGGTATGCAAATACCTTAATTCAAATATTCTCATGAGTATTGTACTCAGGTGTCAAAAAAATATTTGTATTCATTACTTGGAAATTTATTATTTGGCCATAGATGATGTTTTCTGTAACCCCCCCTTCCCGGGAGTCCAGGAGTAGACCCTTAGCTACCCCCTCTCCTTGCCTGTCTTTTCCCACCCTGCTCCCCACTGTCCCACCCATTAAAAAATACTCTTCATGCCATTGCTGACTGCTGGGACTATGCCAGCTGTTGATAGTGTGTTTGAACATGTAACCTGCTCCCTAACCCCGCAGTCCCAAAAACATAATTGTTTCTGTTGTGCCTCCCCAAACTTAGATCTATATTTTGTGAGTGCAGAAGCTGCTCAGGTTTGGTCAGTAGTCAGTCAGCTCCGCAGAACACCTACTGTGTTTAAATGATAACCTGACAGTGTAGCGAGCATGCACATGATGACTAGGGGGGAGGGAGCATAGCACCTGCATCATTGGTGATCCCAGGTAAACTGATCAAGGTGTCTTAGTGTCCTCAAAGCCTAGTGCCATCAATGGGGCAATTGTTATGAATTGCTATGTCCCCTTCTCACAGTTGCTGCTGGGGATAGATTGAATACATATATTAGGGTATTCCAGTCTCAGGACAGAATTCACAACTGAGATGTGCTGGGTGCAACAGAGATGCACTGGAGCAAACAGAATGCACCAACCAGAATCTGAGCAATCCACAAAGGCATGCACCATGGGATGCGCTATGCACAACCCCACTGTGAATCCACAGAAATGGCAGGGCGCAAATGGAGATGCACCAGCACAAGCTGAATGTGCTGAGCCACACAGGGGAGCAACATAGTGCAAGCGGAGCAAACCAGCAAAGCAAGAAGGAGCAACAGGGATTAAAGTGCTGGTACACAGGAGTGAGGAACATAGGCCCAATGGGACAGACAACAACCAGTGAGGTAAGGGCACAACAGACACAGAACCGGGGCAGGGACCCAAGAACAGCTGAGCTCATGGCCACGTCCCACAGGGGCTGGGGCAGGCACACAGAAGGGGCACACTGCAGTGGACACTGCAGCACAGAACAGTGCACAGATGCACATGTCACAGTGGAGAGCAGCGGACAGGGCCAATTCCACAGGTGTCCAGCACTATGGCAGTGCGGGGGGGGATACACAGGTCGGCACCATGCCGAACAGCAACCAAGATACCGAGGCACCTCAGTGTCAGACAGCCAGGCCACAACCCCAAGCACAGTAACCACACACAGGCACACAGTAAACATGCAGCAGTGCAATGTAGGCGTGCCACATGCAGCGTGGACACAGGGACCAGGGTAGTGACATGAGCAGTGGGACTGTGAGCCGCACACACGGCACAGGCAATGGCAGTACTGCACAGAGTGGGTGGGCCTGGTGGGGGGAAGGTAGACTAAACAACACTTCGGGCACACATAGCCATGGCAGGCAGGGGATATGGAACACACCCGTGACAGTACATGCACCCAGGATGGTGGAACAGTGAAACAACACAGACACAAGAGCAGAATGTAGAACAATTTATAAAATGGTAAATGCAACAATGTATACATGAACAGCAGCTGTAACAAACAATGAAACTATTTACAGGGTGCAGACAACACATGGGAGTAGAATGGGGGAAGGTGTGGTACCAACAAGAGAGGAATGGAGGGGGCAGGAACAGGGGGGCTATTTACAACTGTGCCCAGCAACAACATGGCTGGGGTCCACTAGCACAGCCATGTACCTCTGTGCCCCATCCCCACACAGCCGCATGCAGGCAGGTGCTGTAGGAGGCCCCTGAAGGACACACTGAGCCACCCTATAGTGCACTGGCTGGGCCGCAGTACCACCTGAATGGCCCAGCTGATCCTCTGGTCCAGGTCTCCCTCACGGTCCAAGACACCTCCACCTCTGGCCTCAGCATGACAATCCTGGGGACCTACAGCAATGACAGAGAGAACACATACTAAGGACCATAGCAGAAACACCACCACCACAAAGCAAGAGCCCACCACACCAGAAAGGCAAAGACCACAGAGTGCAGCACCTATGTGATCCTGCATGAGCACCACACCTGGCCCCAGCCACACCCTGACGATGCTCCTCAGCAGCCTCTGTGGCTGCTGCCTGGCCTCCATTCCTGCAAGACACAACAGACAGAGAGCACCATGAGCTGTCACAGTATTGCACAAACTACACCCCTACATGAGTGTGCACATGCAGTGCAGGGGTACCCAGCCAGTGCAACAGAGGTGACCGCACATGCAGGCCTCTGTGGCATACAGCTGCTGTGCCTGAACCCCTAGTGTGCCACCCCATGTGCATACACCACACACGGTGGTATCCCCCATGCAAGACACAGTGACCCGGACACAGAAACAGCACTGTATAGAGCCTGCCCCATGTAGCACACAGGACAGGGCAACACATGGCATGTGCAGCCACAGCCATGTGTGCAAGGTATGTGTGACCCATGTGTACAGCCCCATGCGTGGTGGGCCACACACAGCCTGCATGTGCCAGTGAAGTCCACAAACACACAACACCTACCTGGCCGTGGCAGTGCACCCTTGCGTGCACGAAGAAGGAGATGCAGAAGTTGGTCCCTGTCCCATCGTTGGACATCGCTGTAGTGGTGCCTGCACTGTTCCCCAGTGCGTGGAACCCCCGTGAGCCTCACCAGCCAATGGGCAATGGCGGCCCACACATGTGACCTGGGCACCTGCAGGTCCTCATGGCTGAACAGCTGCCCCTCCACAGACATCACCAGTGCCACCAGGTGAAGCAACTATATTGATGTCCAGTTCATGGCCCTAGGCCCAGTTCTCCCTGCCCTAGGCACTGCACTGTGTTACAGCTCAGTGGAGCATGCACTGGATGCACTATGTGTGAGACACAGACGGAGCCACGTGCACTAGCAGGACACATGCAGCGCACCATACACAGCGTCGTGAAGCATGATTGGCCCAACTGCACACAGTGGCACATGCGCAATGAGGACTGCCAAGGCGTGACAGGGGTCACGTCCAGGTCGAGCATGCGTGATGCACACGCAACCACCATGTTATGTACAGCAAGTGCGATCACACAGAGCGGCCGTGATGTACATCAGCACACCATTGTGTACACCTCACCAATGCACGATCAAGGACAATACCCTCAACCAACACACTGATCACCACGCAGGTGGGTGTGCAATGCACGGACAGGCCACACCACACAACGGTCAGCAACTGTACAACTGTGATGTCAATAACAGTATAGCCATGTACATGTGGGGATATGCCATGGGTAGTGCGGGTACGCTGCAGATCAGAGTGCACCATAGGATGCGCCCGACTCAGGCACATGCGTCGAATGCAATGTGCATGTGCGGGAAATACACCATACACGGATGAGTCCAAACCAACAGATGCACCATGCTGATTGAGATAAGCTGGGGACAATTATGCAATTCACAGACAATGCGCCTAGCTCAGCATCATCCTGCATGCATGGGCATCTCAGCTGTTTAGCATCTCATTAACACAGGCCCAGACCTCATTTGCATGCCCTGAGCCAGAAATGCTCCCAGTTCAGCCCACACTGAGATTAGGTGACTGAGAGGATACACACCCTTGAGGGTGAGTACACATCTATTCCTACACGTAGAACTGCAGGTAAAGTGGGGTGTCTCTGTGATTATGGGACTCTCTGAATACACCACGGCACATCCCAGGTGTGGGGGAACCTGCGGTGTGCAACAGGACTGTCTCATGCATGCAGCAGTGTCTGTACAGGCACAGTGGCACTGTTGCAGTGCCACAGGCTGAAGCCAGCTTGGTGATCCACACCATCAGCATGCCATGTGCAGGTACTCCTGGTGGCCATACTGGTGTCACACAACTTGTCCCACAGGTGGCACCATTGGGGGGCATGTTGGCTGATGCAGCCGCACCAACAGCACTGTGTGCATGGTGCGTGTGCAGGGTGGACTGCTGTGTATGTGTCCATGGGCATGTAGCAACAGTGGTACAGCTGTGGCCCTGTGGCCATCTGTGGCGTGTGCACTGGACACACCGGACACAGTCACAATGGGCACAGCACACTGTGCACAGCCATGCACATGCACACCCTGCTGTCCCTGGCTGACAGGTGCTGGTGTGGCAGACACCATCCACAGCCTGACGGAATGGGCCACACAGGACCCTTACAAGCATGGCTAATGTCTGTATGTATTCTCTGACAGAAACCATGATGTTGGAAGGCAATAGTGTCGCCAGCAGGTAGCAGCCTAACTTTGCGAAAGATGAGGAGCAGGCCCTCATAGAGGCATGCAACTTGCAGCTGGATGTCCTGATGGGCGGGGTGGCAGCCAAACAGAGCAGGCAGAGGGCTGGGAGGAGGTGGCCTGCCATGTCAACACTGTGGGGTTCTACAACTGCACCACACAGGAGTACCACAAGCACTGGAATGACGGGCACAGGAGGGCAAAGGAGAAGGCATCCCACATCGAGGCATCCCTCAGGCGGACGGGGGTGGACCACCCACGGAGGTCCACCTGAGCCCCAATGAGGAGCTACTAGCTTCTATCATTGCCAGGGCCACTCTTCTGGGTATCCCAGAAGGTGGTTTCCAGATCGGTGGTAGCCCGTCACAGCACTGTAAGTAGTCGTGGAGCACTGGCATACCTGGACCCATGTGTGCCCTGGCTGCCGTGCCTGTCCCTGTGTGCTGTGTGGTGCTACTGTGTACCCAGAAGCTGTGCCATGTGTCCTGGGGGCACATGGCCAGTCTCTGCCATGCATCACGGGGGCACAACTCCCATGCCCATGTGGTGCATGGAAGGTGCAACCACCAGCAATGCCACTGGGTGGCACACACGGTTGTGCATGCCTGTGCTGCCATCGCAATGCATTGTGCCATGTGGCCACTGCCTTGCACCACACAGTGCCGGTCATAGCATGCGCATGGCTGGTGTGGCATGGTGGTCACAGCACAGCCCTGCAGCAGACAGGCATGCATGGTCTGATGTCTGCTGATTCATACAGTGCAATAGCCATGTTCTCCCTTCTTCTTTCCACAACTCCATCATGCCTCACAGGTGCTGCCATGGCCACAGCTGCACAGGACAACTTATCAGGCAATGATGCTGGTCCGTTGTACAGGGATGATTGCACTGTGGTGGATGGCACTGTCCCTGGACCATCCACCACACCAGACCCACCAGTCACAGCCCCAGTGGAGGCAGGCGCATCAGGCACCTCAGCCACTGCTGGCACAGTGGCCAGCGAGGACACCGCATGGCTGGGGTGCCTGATAGGGTACTCTGATGATGACCAAGATGACGCCATGGACTTCACAGATGCACCCCTTGTGCTCGCCAGTGGTGCACCGGGGATGGACAATGCTGTTACCGTGGACATCAATGCCACACAGCTTGACAGGGACATGAACAACAGTGGTACACACAGCATGCAGGTGCCTATGCAGGTGGCCCAGGACACCACTGATGGCCCCGCTGTATGTGGTGCAGCTGCAGTGGCTGTACAGCTGCCCACAGTAGTGGGTGCTGTGCAACCTGCACATGTGCCATGTGCATTGGCAGAGCCATCGGGGCATTCGGTCAGGATGCTGTGGGGCATGCACCTGCACCTGCACCACTGGACTGCAATGACACTGGCCATGGACATACAGTGGCTGAGCATGGCCAAGGCCCACCCATGCCACAGTCTGCCATGGTGCAACCACCACCTGTGGATGCCCCAGGGTCTGCTGTCTCACCCCCTGCTCATCGGTGATGCCACTGTGACCCTTCACCCATTGACAACATGGAGGGCTATCTCCACCTCCTGCATGCCACTGTGGAGGGGCAAGCCACCCTCCATCCAGAGTTCTGGAGCCACAGGACAGTGATGGTTCAGGAGCATGAGTCCATGGCTGTATGGCATGCACAGATGTTGTCTGAGGCACGCCTCATGTGGGTGGGCATGACCGCAGCATTGGAGTGGATTACAGCTGCTGCGGAGGTGGTGACTGCATCCGTTGTGCACCATGGACATCAGGTGTCCAGTCAGACATCCAGGAGCACATCTCGCACACCCCGGCAGTGATGTCAGGTGGAAACTCTGCTGCTGACACCGTCACTGCATGCCTCAATGCCCAGCATCCATAGCATGGATGTTGGCCATGGGGTGGCAACACCACTGAGCACACATTCATGGTCTCAGTGCAGTACCCCTGCAGGGGTGGTGGCTACACCCCCTGTGGCTGATGGTGGCACAACAGCATCCACCAGTCATGGCAGAGGCTGCCCATGTGTCCATGGTGGCTGGGGTGCTGCCCTGTAACATCCTGGTCCCCGTTCCATCAGTGGAGGCCCATATCACCAGTGCGCACCATACACCTGGATGCCAGTACCTGGGGTGGCATGTGTGGCAAGCACCCGCCTTAGTGCACCACCACCATGGGCTCCCTGTGCAGTGCCACCTGTGTGTATGTGTGTTACTCTATAGTGCCATGTGTCATGGGCATGATGAGTGCATTCCAGTGTCTGCCATGCCTGTGTGCCGGTTGCAGTGCACACTGACCCATGACATCCCTGGCATGGTCCTGGTAGTACGGGTGTATTGCTGACTGTGAGTGTGTGTGGGTGTGTGTGTGTGTGGGGGGGGGGAGTGCATGTGCCACTGTTTGTGTACTGTCCTGTGTCCGCTATGCACAACACAGCCCCTGTCCACACCATAGTGCACCTCCAGGATACGTACCTCCTATACTCACCTGCTGTTCCTGAAGTTCTCCTCCACCAGCCTTCTGCGGTATTGCCTGGCCCATGCTGCCAGTCATGGGTTCCCGTGTGGCCCAGTGCAGCAGCTGTGCCATGGCCCAGTGGTGGTGCGTCATCCCTCCACCCTCCTCCTCCTCCTCCCCGGAACTGTCACCCTCACTGGCGTCGATGGGTATTCCACGGTCTAGGACCATGTTGTGTAGCATACAACAGGCCAGGAATATGCCACAGGCCTTCTCAGGGCTATACTGTAGGGTACCATCAGACCTACATAGACACCAGAACCACATCTTCAGCATGCCAAAGGCATGCTCTATGATGGTGCATGTAGCGATGTGTGCCTCATTGTACCACTCCTCCGCCTCTGTTCTGGGTCATCAGAAGGGAATGAGGAGCCAGGGCCTCGGTGGGTATGCCGCATCACCTGTGGGGGAGAATGGTTGTCCGTTAGTACACTGGTAGCATGTGTGGCATGCACCCTGTTCCTGCTCATGGCCTCACTGGTGTGTGCACATGGCATATACTACTGCCTGTGCCTCCCCCTTCCCTGCAGTCCAGCATCCCTACGCTGGCAGCTGTTGTGGGCCACTGTCTGCTTGTGGTGTGCATGTCCCTGCCACACATGCACTCCATGGCATTGCCCCACACCTGGTGTGCTCTGCTCGTGTGCCACCCAGTGCCTGACAGTGTCTGCCTATGTCCCCTTGCACACCTCCATTGTCCCACGGCCCATGCACCTACTGCGCATTGTGCATGTTGACCCCTGCCCACCCCTCTTCTCCTGCCAGTGGGGCCCTGTTGTGCTTTTGTGTCCATGTCCCACGCACCTAATAGATGGCTGCTCAGTACGTCCCCTGTCTTGAACCTCCAGCAGAGGGCCAATTGCTGCCAGATGAAGGCATCATGTGTGCTCCCAGGGTGTGTGGTGCAGACATTGCTGATGTGAACTGTGGCTTTGCACACTACCTGGCAGTTCACTGGGTGGTAGCCCTTCCGGTTCACATATGTTATGGCTTCCTCACCAGGTGGTGCACGGATTGCCACATGAGTACAGTCTATGGCTCCTATGACACCTGGCTTGCGTGCCTCCCTGTAGAACCCTGCATAGCTTCTGTCTGCTCTGCCCTAATGCTGGAGAAATGGATGTATTCTGAAGCATGTGGTAGCAGTGCGGTGAGGAATTGTGTGAGGAGCCAGGAAGTGGAGGCCTGTGACATGCCAGTAGTGTTCCCAGTGGGCCTCTGGAAGGTTCCCGTGGTGAGCAGGCACATAACTGTTGTCACTTTGGTCTCCACCGAGATGGCATGACCACGTGCAGTGGGTGCCTGTATTTTGATATGGCACAGCTCACAGAGCTGCCTCAGAATGGCCCTGTTCAGGCGGTATCCGCCTACTGTCTCCACATCTGTCAGCTGCTCAAATGACAGCCTGGCACGATACCACCATGGGGCAGGCCACTGGTGGTGCCTTCCACCTCCCCATCTCCTCATCCTCATGAGTACACCGAACATGGGGACTGGTGCTGCATCCTTGCTGCTGGTGGTGTGCTGTCTGTTTGTCTGTCTGTATCTCTGGCTGTCTATGTCTCTCTGTCTCTCTGGCTCTGTCTCTCTCTCTCTCTCTCTCTCTCTCTCTCTCTCTCCCCCCCCCTTTCTCACACTCGCCCCCTCTCTCAGTCGGTGTGCAGGTGCTGCTGTTCAGCCAATGGCCTCCAGGTGGTTTGCACTTAAGTCTGCTTCTTTCATACTTATCTTTTCATGGAGCATTTGGTATTTGCGCTGGGATTGCTCTGTCATTGTGCCATCATTTTGCACTATGAATCACATTGCGCTGTTTATGCATGAGTCTGCCCCCCCTCTTTTTGTGCCGTATATCTTTACGACGCACCTATGGTACTTCTTTTTCAGCACAGTGCATCTGGGATGCGCTGGCGTATTCAGCTTGTGTGTGAATCACTTCCCAACACATTTTCTAGGTGCACCGGCACATCTCTGTTGCACCCAGTGCATCTCTTTTGTGAATCCTGCCCTCAGAGTTCATTAGTTTGACCACTTTGGACATTATTCAGCTTGACCCCCGCAGATGATGGTACAGTGGATTGCAAAAATGTAAATGTGTGAACTGGGACTCCCAGTCTTTTCCTGCCATCATGTTCTATGTTTCTATGGTACTCTGTTTTCTGTTTCTGCTTCTTATAAAGCACATTGAACCTGTTTAATAAAGTTCATCTTCTAAGATCCCTAGCCCAGGATTCTGGAGCGATATTAGTGAGAGGAGCCAGCTCAGAAGGACAGGGTGATAGTCCAAGGATAGGTGTCCAAGGGCTGCTCCTGTGGACTGGGAGGTGGAGATGGTGCTGTAGGATCAAATTTATATAGCAGATGCAGCTCAGAATGCACATCACCTTCATGCCAAATGGCAAACACTCATGCCAGAGAAAGACTATTAACTGTTGGCTACACCTCAGATTCTGAAGAACATATTGTAAACCTTATGCCATTAGCATTGAATACTGATAGTAGCTGATGCAGTGGCACTGAATGATGGGGAATCTCTCTGGCATGCCAGTGACCTAGGTTCATGCTTTGATCTTGAGACTTGAAGAGTAGAGGCTGGCATAGAGGGTTCACGGCATCCTTTGCATGCTTTCCTCTGGGAGGGAAGGGGTTACTCACTGTACTGCTCCATAGCAGCCTCTGGTGATGACCAGTGTAGGTGCCTTGACAGCTTGGGTGACTGCCTGCTGTCAGCCCCCCCCCCCACAGGCCAACCATAACATACAGGAGAGCAAAGGGAGGGAGGGGAGAAAAATGGTGGAAATGCCACACCAGTATGCTGGATAATGGCCTTGCAGTAGACCCAGGCCCTGCACCCCATGGCAGACCAGCAGAGGAGCCCCAAGGCCACATCCGAGACAACTCTCTACCCCTTCAGGTCACAGAGAGGCCTCAGTGGGGACAAGCCAGAATGGGATGTAAAACTGCAGGTCTGGGAAGGTCTCTGAGCTGGCAGCAAGAGATGAGACTGGTCGGTAGCAGTGGTGGAATTGGAAGCCTGAAGGAGTGGGGGTGCTGGTGGGCACAGTGAAAGTGCAAAATACAAAGAGCACATGTACTGAGAATAGGGCTGTGCATGGGACTCATTTCTGACATTTGTTTTGGTGTCTGGTATTTGTCTTTATAGCTGTATTTGTATTTGTCTACATATCAGTGTTTGCAAAACATTTTGTTTTACATTTCAGACTTATTTCTGCTGTTAATGACAACACAAAACCAAGGGTTTAAGAAGTTTCAATAAAATACATAAAGTTATTAAGAAAATATGCATTCCCTTCTGGTCTGGACCAGACTAGTCTGAGGCTGGATAACTGGAGACCCAGGGACATGAAAGGTAGCGGTAACCGCTCCATGCAGGGTGAGAATCTAGAGGGGTGGAGGTGGGGGCTCATGGGGCATTGGAACTCTCAAAATGATATAGCAAGTATTATGCAATTATGGCTACAATACCAGTGAAAGGCCTATCTCTAAATATTAATGGGTATCAATACTCCATTGAAATGTTCCAGACTCCTCCAATATATATGGAGACAAGGGATAGACTTAATTTTTTTGCAAGAGACCCACTTTCCTGCAGGGGAACATTTAAAATGATCAGAAGGAGGTCAGTATTCCATAATCTCTTCCTCATGTAATACTAGTAAGAGGAGAGGGGGTAGCAATTATGGTCCTGTCTTCAACAACATATGTGGCAGAATGAGAAGAAATAGACCCAAATGAGTGTTTTGTGATTTCGCAGGGGAAAGATGTTTGATACTGAGGTGACCCTGGCAAGTGTATATTTCCCCCGGCCTCTACCCTGCGAGGTTAAGAACTTTTTTTTAATAAGTTGGTGGATTTACAAAAAGGAATTCTGATTCTGGGGGGTGAATTTAATGTGACAATATTCCCCTCACTTGACATGTCTCACCCCCGGAAGCATAGAAACACTCCTGCCCAGAAGCTGCTCAAGGCTCAAGTTACCTGCCCTGGGACTAGTAGATGTCTGGAGACATTTCTACCCTTCAAGAGGGCGTTTCACATTTGTCTCTCCAAGATTCCAGACATCCTCTCAAATAGATTAAATTTTTTGTATCTATAGAGCATGCTGAAAGGGTAAGAGATTCGTCATTAAATGCAAAATATTTGTCAGATCACACTCCCCTTGTATCGAAAATTGATTTGGAGAGACCCCAGAAATCCACCCTGTGTCGCTTAAATCTCCTACTACTTAGGGATCAGGAATTTCCCAATAAAATGGCTCAGCGTATCCCTCAAATTACACAAGATAACCTATCTTCAGAGATGCCCTCGGCTTTAATTTGGGATATCCTGAAGGCAGTAGTCAGGCTAAAATTATAGTTTATTCCTCTAGGAAACAAAAACCTAGAGAGGCCTGTTTCTCACAGTTGCAGGCATGATTGAGTGAGCTGCAGCAGGGCGAGAGAAGAGGAGTCAGAGGGGAGATCCAACAGGAAATCTGTTCCTTGAAGTCAGAACTTCAAGAAATATTAGACCAAAAGGTCCAGTCCTCCTGTTTTTACCTGAAAAATTTTTATTATGAAGGGGTTCCAGAGGGTCAAAAATTTAGCAAAAAGGTTAAGGGGATTCAGGCAGGTGGCCTGTATTCCCAAAATAAAAAATCTCCAGGCAGGAGGATATGCCAGAACTACCCCCGATATACAAGAGGTGTTCCGACAGTTTTACAAAACGTTATATGCAGATCCATCCCACACACAGAAGAACAGATTCAAGCCTTTTACCCCTTCCCGTCCTTAAGCTATCCCAACAACAACTGGATTCCCTATTAACCCCTGTATCAGAAGAGGAGATTAGGGAAGGGTTATCCAGAGCCAAAACCCTGAAATGCCTGGGACCTGACAGGTTTCCCATCGAATGGTAGAAGGCATTCTTCCCCCATCTGCTCCTCCTTATGCGAGGAGCTTTTCTAGAGGTACAATAGGGAGCCCCTCCCCCTGCTTCCTGGTCATATGCAATACTATCAGCAATCTTTGAAACCAGGGAAGGAACCTCAATCAATAGAGGCTTACAGACCAATTTAAATGTTAAATTGTAATTATAAACTCTACATGGTGATTTTGGCACAATGCCTGGAAAGATTGCTCGTAGAAGTGATACACATGGATTAAGCAACATTTGTGAAACATAGACCTCAGATATTACACATAGAATCACTCATCTTATAGATTATGTAAACAGGAGATCTTTACCTTGCACTTTTGTGGGCCTAGATGCTTTTAAGGCTTTTGATACAGTGGTATGGGTGTTTCTATGGAATGTCCTGACCTCCTTTGGCTTCTAAAATGAGATGATAACATGGTTAAAAACCATATACAATGCACCAGCAGTGTATATAGACATAAACGGAACTATTTCAACCCCTCTCACTCTAGAGCGGGGCACCCGGCAGGGATGTCCCCTCTTCCCCCTTCTCTTTGCTTTGTATATCGAGCCTCTCGCAATAGCACTTAGAGATTTAGGAGAGGTTAAGGGAATTTGAGTAGAAGAGAAGGAATACAAATTAGCGGTATATGCAGATGATATTCTACTCCCTCTCACTGAACCAGAACAGACACTCCCAGCAGCATGGAGAATACTGGGAGAGTTCTTCAGGGTCTCAGGCTATGTCATTAATTCAGCAAAGATGGAGGTCTTGACACTGAATTTTGCTCCATCCCCTACCTTGAAGAACCTACTCTGATTTAAATGAAAGAGTTCAAAAATTAAATATTTGGGAATAAATCTACCTCAACAGATGCAAAATTTATTTTTAATAAATTTTGAACCCCTTACGCAAACTATAGAGACAGATCTCCACAGATGGACACAATTATGGCTTCCTTTTTATGCCAGAATAGAGATAATTAGGACAAATGTTCTACCTCGATTGTTATATATGTTCCAAACAATTCCCATATTTCCCCAAGTCTCATATTTTACTTCATGGAATAGAATGTGTGCAAGATTTGTTTGGGCCGGCCATAAGCCACGAATTAGATGGTCTATTATGTAGCTTCTCAAAGATAAAGGAGGTTTGAATCTCCTTAATATACTCCAGTACGCCTATGCAGTGGTAGTGGGGACAATCCTAAACTGGCTGAATCCAAATTATAAAGTCATATGGAAACAAATTGAATGTGCAATCAATGGGATACAAGATATGATACAAATAATATTTGCCCCTTACATCACTGCCTGGACTGGGGAATTATCATATGGGGATGCGACACATGTTACAGACCTGGTACAGAATCAGGGCTCTTCCCTCATTTTCCCCAATATTTTATTTTTTGCGACTACTAAGTTCTGAGACAGAATTTCTATCATCCAGAATTGATTATACATTCCAATGGTGGCACCAGAGGGGCCTCTCCTTCATTTTTCAATTCTTAGATGTTAAGGGTGTCATCCCATTTGTTCAATTACAAGCCAAATATGGCTTGACCAATAGAGAGGACTTTGGATATATGTAGGTCAAGACTTTCCTGATCCATTAAGGCCCTGAAAGGAACCATCTCCCTGAACCTTTACCACTAATATTAAACATGTTTATAACTACATTCAGAGGAATGATATGGTAACATATAATAGGGCTACTATACAAGGGGCTAGGGAAATAAAATCTGATTCATCTAAAGGAACACTGGAGGCCAAGAACAGGGAACTACCAGACCCAGTTTCTTACGAGAACTGGCTGAAGTATGTTCATAAAGCTCTGGGGATTTCTTTAGCACCATATTGGAGGGAATTTGCCTGGAAGGCCCGATCCCAGTACTTTAATACAACAGCAAAATTAGCTAAGTCCCCCCCCCCCCCCACAATAGGCAATTGTTGGAGAAACTGTGGAGAGCAGATGGCTTCACACTTACACATTTTCTGGGCATGCCGGGTACTGAGACCATTTTGGAGTGACATGATTGACTCCCTGCTTGACCTGCTAGGGCCGGAGGTGGTCCTCACTCCAGAATTGGTCCTACTGGTGGTTCCACCAGAGATACTTCAACCCACTAGAGGTTCGTTATTGTTTACATATTTGTTGGTGGCTAAGAAGGCCATTGCATGCCTCTGGAGAAATAACACTCCACCAACCATTCAAGACAACATAAAAATAATGATAGAACTATATTTTTTGAAATATTTATATTTCAGAAAACTTTCTGGAGTAGTTGATCAGGAAACCAACTAGGGAAGGAAACACCCTAGACCTCAAACTGATGAACGGTGAATGGGTGAGGGACGTTAGGGTCGAGGAACCAGTGGCTGGGAGTGACCACCAGTTGGTATAGTTCCAATTACAGATGACCAGGGAGAGGGGGGCAACAGACGCAAGGGTGCTGGACTTTAGGAAAATAAACTTTAACAGGATGAGGGAAGTTGGCCAGGGTTACCTGGACAAAATCCAACCAACTATGGACACAGATCAGAGGTGGGAATTAATTAAACAGGGGGTTACTGGAGGCAACCAGCACCTGCAGCATGGCACAGAGCAAAAAGGCTAGGGCAAAAAAAACAAGCTGGATAAGCAGTAAGGTTTTAGACAAGGTGAGAAGGAAAAGAGGCGCATATAGGAGATTCAGAAGAACAGGGAGGGAGGAAGACGGGGAAGTGTATCTGAAAGAAGCGAAGGACGTGATAAGAGAGGTAAGAGCAGGCAAAGCATCAAGGGAACTCAAGTTGGCACAAGGCATAAAAAGGGGGGAAAAAACACTTCTTTAGGTATATCAGAGAGAAAAGAACCTGCAAGGATCAAATTGTGGAGATAAAGAGAGAAGGGGGATATATGGAGGGGGGGGTAGAAGGCAGAGGTGCTAAACAGCTACAGTATGCACCAATTTAAACGGACTATGATTAGTCAGACAATCAGTTTTACTGACCGTATCTGCTAAACCAAATGCTGGTTCCTATATGTGCCTTGTTTAATTCGTTATGTATATAACGTACCTTGGTCACCACAGATATTGGTCACTCCTTCGGGTTTCCAGCGTGTTACACTCGTAAATTTTTTAGCTCCTCAAATGTTCCAAATGCCCCCAAATTGAAGATAAATGTAAATCTAATTAAGATCTACCAAAAGTGTCAGCTACACGTTTTTAAAACATAGCTAACTGTTTATTTTTAAGTGAATGCATCAGGCGCCGTCTTTCATCTGGTTTACTCATTCAGTCGACCAGAAATGGCACCTCATCAGTTGCTAGGAAACACTAGGAAATGCTGTTAAAAGCTGGCCCGATTAATTAATTAATTCATTCATTCATCAATGTTTGCCATGGAAACCAAAAGTAAAAGCACTTAACTAAGCCTGTCACGGAAGGTGAAGATTTTGACAGACTTAGAGAAACTGCCGAAAATTACAGTTAGGGAGATGGCTCTTCATTTCAAGCTCCCAAGTCAACAATGGAAGACTTGCTATGAGACAAGGATAAAATCCTCTCTATGTGGCATGGCAACATGAACCCAGAGTAGAAGCGGAAACAGGATGGCAAGGATGCCGACGTTGAAGATGCCCTGTTCTGGTGGTTCACGAATGCCAGAGGAAGAGATGTTATGCTCAGTGGACCAATTCTAAGGCAAAAGGCACAGCAACTTGCCACTGCTTTCCCTCAAAACCCACCATTAATACCCATCACCTCCTAACCCTATACACAGCAAAAAAAAAAGAAAAAAAAAATTCAGCAATAAGCGACAAATTAGTGAACTGAAAAAAATGCACACTGAAGGCTAGAACGGACATCCGCTATGATGGGCGGATCAGTCACACACACAGATCAGTCCATTTTAAGAGGTGTATACTGTACTTCTGTTCAGTCTTTACTTAGGAGAAGGGAGAAGAGTTACCCACAGTGAATGGAAGGATAGAGACAGATGGGGGGGATGATGGACAGAGTAATCGCAAGAGAGAGGGTGCTAAAAGAGTTAAGGGCACTAAGGGTGGACAAGGTGCCGGGGCCAGATGGGGTGCATCCAAGGGTGCTGAAGGAGTTGGCAGAAGTCCTGGCAGGCCCTTTAGCAGACTTGTTTAATGCATCTCTGAGCACAGGGTGTGTGCCACGGTATTGGAGACTGGCTCATGTGGTTCCCCTCCATAAGAGTGGTCCCAGAGATGAACCGGCAAACTACAGGCCGGTGAGCCTGATGTCCATAGTGGGTAAGGTAATGGAGGCCATCCTAAAGAAAAGGCTGGAGGTGCTGCTGGAGGTTAATGGGGTGCAGGACAGGAAGCAACATGGCTTCATCAAGAGTCGATCATGCCAGACCAATCTAGTGGAATATTATGACTGAGTGACTAGGCAAGTTGACGGTGACCATGTGGTGGAAGTCCTGTACCTGGACTTTAGAAAGGCCTTTGACTCAGTATCACATCAGAGACTAGGATGTAAACTAAAGGGCACAGGGCAGGGGCAAAAATGGTGAGGTGAGTGGAAAACTGGCTACAGGGAAGGCAGCAGAGGATAGTGGTGGAGGGGAAATTCTCCTCCCCTAAACCAGTGATGAGAGGGGTTCCACAGGGGTCAGTTCTGGGGCCGGTGCTGTTTGGAATTTTCATTGCAGACATCTCAAAGGGCATCAGCAACAAGATCAGTCTGTTTGCAGATGACACCCAAATGGGGGCAGTGGTGGACAGGCTTGAGGCATGGTCTGAAACCTGGCAACTAGGGTTCAACAACAAAAAGTGTAAGGTGCTGCACTGTCAAAGAATCCGAGGAGAAGCTACTTTTGTGGGGGGGAGCAGATAGCAGTAACGGAGGAGGAGAAAGATCTGGGGGTGCCATTAATGATAGAAATGAACAACTCTGCACAATGCAGGAGGACAGTAACAAGGGCCAACAAGATGCTGGGCTGCACTGCCAGGGGTATTACTTCAAGGAGTAGGGAGGTGATTCTGCCATTGTGCAGATCATTGGTCAGACCACACCTGGAGTACTGTGTGCAGTACTGGCGACCATACCTGAAGAAAGATATTAGACTGCTGGAGGGGGTGCATCGCAGGGCAACCAAAATGATCCAAGGTCTGGTGGAGCTGTGTTATGAGGCCAGACTGGCAGAGTTAGACGTGTATTCGCTGAATGAGAGGAGAAGCAGGGGGGACATGATAGAGACCTTCAAGTACATGAAGGGGATGATGCAAGCAAGCACAATAGGGCTGTTCAGAGCGATGGTGGGAAGAGACACTAGAGGCCATAACATAAGGTTGGAGGGCGGAAGATTCAGGAGGGAAATGAGGAGGCACTTCTTTACAGAAAGGATGGTGGCAGAGTGGAATGCGCTGCCAGCAGAAGTGGTGGCATGTTAATCAGTGGATGGTATCAAAAGAGGGTGGGACAGGACAAAGAGGAGGGGCTGCTGCAAAATAAGGGTGCTAGCTGCAAACTCGAGCAGACTCATTAGACCAGTTAGCCTTTTTCTGCTGGCAATTTTTGTATGTTCGTATTATATGGAACGACTGATAGCTAGATGTAACAACAATTCTGCACAATCTGAATTGAGATGGCACCCTTGGGTTTTCTTCATTTCAGACAAAGACCACTCTTTTGTCCCATGAGGAATGTTGGCAGATACTGGTTTAAGGATTGGCTATTCAGAAAAGGGTTTATAATGTATTTGGATTGCCAAATAGAGTTAGGATGTACACCAAATACACGTTCCAATATATATGTAGATTTTTATTGCCTTGGATTAACTGTAACATCAGAAATGGATTCCATTGGTGATGATATAATATATAGCACTCTGTACCCCTTACTGCTTGTTGCCTGGCAGATGTATGATTTTATATTTGAAAAAGTCAATAAAATTAATATAATGTATGGTAGAACGCTATTAACCTTAGGAAATCATCATTTCCTAAGGTTGTTATACCATCGTTGTGACGTAGAAATGTTGTTAACCTATCGATGCTTACATCACATTGATAGGTTAACAAAGGGATCAGTTGCGCATATGCATGCCTTTTTGACTCGGAACCAATTTGGATGCTCGCAGCGGTATGGGAAAAAGACTGAACGCCATGGAGGTGACTATATTTTCAAAGTAAGGAGCCTTTATTTTTCTTGGGAACATGCACTATAAAATTATGTATGGTCCTTCTATCGGCAACCGGTTACTGTTAACCATTTCAAGGTTGCCATGTCGACATAAACCCCTCGAGCTTCGCTCTCGAGGTTTACACGGTTGCTCTGGTGACCTCTGACGGTTAACAGACCGGTTACCGATAAAGGACCATACATTATCCTCTATATTAAAAAAAAGAAAATATACATTCCTATAATAAGCAGTAGTATTCATAGGTGTTTCATATCAGCCTAAACCAAGGTCTAATATTACTTTATGTGGTCTAACACAAATGCAAATATTTAAGAGTAGGGCTTGGTAAAATTAGCAAATTCTGAATTCACAGAATTTTCATGAAATTCCTGCCAAAGTCTGTGAAATGTTTTTGGAATTTTCTAAAATTCTTTAAGTGGTTCTAATTCAATCAGTGTTATAGCTAGAGATAAGAAATTTGGCAAACATAACAGCCCTAAAAGGATGTCACAGCTCATGATATTTTTCATGAGGGGAGAGGAAGGTATAGGGGTTCAAAGTCTAGCAATCACAGCATTCCACAATTTCACAAGAGTCAGCAGGTGGGATTGTACAGAAACAATGTTGCATTTTAAATGTGAAAATTCTGAAAAAAAAACATTTCTATGATTACAACTTAGCCACCTTTGGAGCTAGATAATTGAAAAACTTGTTTGCATATTTCTTGGAAGAGTCATAGAAATTGCTAAATGCAGAGGTAATTGGTTATGTAAATTGTAAGTTGCAGCAGGCATTCAAAAGTTCACAATTTATTTGTCAAATTGTGTGAAACTTTTCAAAATATTTGGATGTTTCTAGCTGCACTGCTACTGCAGGTATACACTCAAGAGTTGGCATGCATACCAGAGTAAATGTCCTGGAATCTAAGTAAGCTGGATAAATGCTGTTTAGTAGGTTAAAATTTATTGTTGATACTTTACAAATTACTAATTGGTAACATTTGCTCAAAAATTCATGGATGCATAATAAGTAATGTCAGTAGAATTACACTTGTGAAATTTAACTTTCACAAAGTGTATATCACCACTGAATCACCTTATCTGCACTAGCATTATGGCCTAGCAATACCCCCCAACACGCCTGTGACAGTGATGCCCAGTATCATGCTACATCATGACTAAAGATATCCAGATACTTCTCTCACCATGGCCTAAGTCATAACTAGTTGTAAGACTTGGTGTCACTTGGTTACAGTGTTTTTAAATAGTTAAAATACACATTGCTATCTACAGGGTTGTTAAAGAGTCAGCAGGTGGCATGGTTTAGAAAGAATGCTGCACATGGGTGTGTTTCTACAAGTCATTAAGTCAGCTGTAGTGGTTATCTAACATATTGCAGGAATTCAGGCTAGTGAACAGTGATGTCCATGACTATTCTTTGTGGTTCATCACTCAAGACAGTGACCAGACACTTAGCAGCACTATACATTTACTATGGAACCTCCTATGAATGCTACCTTGTTGCCACTTTACCCAGTCTTTGCCTTCCTTTAAAATGGCAACTCAAATGTATGTCTGGGCAAAATATATGGACATTGCTTTGACAAAAGTATCACAACAGTCCACAATTTCACAAAAAGCTCATGAAATTCAGCTTTCGTTACTGATGTTATTTTGGAAACTTTGTCTGCTTGTAACCTGGTCAGCCTTCAAGCAAGAAATTTAGGAACTGACACACACACAAACTCTTTTAGGGATCTACCCCAATCAGGTTGAACCAAGCCATCATGCAGTTGGCCACCAGGTTATTCTCCAACAGTTTTTTTCCCATCCCATCTCCCCTGGTGGGGTTCATGCCTCTGTCAGCCTCACACAGTCACGCTTTCCCTGTGGCAGGAGAAAGCTCCTTGTCCCAGTCACAGGGATCACTGTGTTAGTGGAACCTGCCGACAACCCTTCCTGACCAAGATGCACTGCCAAACCACAACTGTTTGAGCCATGGCCTGCCTCCTGATGTGACTTCACAGGCCTTGTTCTGAACCCAGGTCATCAGCATGGCAGCATGCTGTTCTGCTGCTGAATCATAGGGGTGGCATAAAAGCCTAATATCTAGGGCCAACAAACCTAAAATAACTGTAATATTCTGTTCTCTAGTTTTAAAGTTATAGAGGCTTAACATTCTGCAGTTTACATACTGTAACTGCAAAATGTATTTTTAAGACGTATGACTGTCTGGATACTTATAACTCAGTCACCTTTAAAGACCGAGCTCTGCAGTATGACACACATCTGTATGGGCTCTGGTAAATTCAACATAAAAAATATGGTGCAATTTGAACTGAAAATTTTGAAATTAGACAGAAATAACTGAAATCTTTGGCAAAATGTTACAACATTTTCACAGAAAGAGTTTTAAATTTTATGGAATCAAAATCAATATTTGTCCAGAATTTTGCTGGCAGAAGATAAATGTCATGCAGCCTTATCTAAGAGTGGTATTTGTATTTGCAACAAAGTGCAGTATTTGTGTATAGTTGTCCCAGATCGTATTTGTTTTGCACAGCCCTCATTGATAGCGCTAAGAGGGGCAGCCTTAGGGTATGTGGTATTCCTAGGCTAATATGCAACTGGTTTCCTCGCCTCCAAAAAAAACTAATATTTTTAAGTCACCCCCTGCATCACTACAAAAAATGACATATTTATTATGGCAGTTAACTATCTGCATAGATAAAAATCAATCAATATTTTACTGCTTATCCCATGATTTGAACTGCTGGCTTTAGTGTTACACGGCCATATTATGGTGATAAAACAGTATTTTAATGCTGATCGGTAACAATCTTTGTAATGACTTAGCAGGATTACAGTCCCCTGCCTCTGTGGTCTAATTTCCACAGAAAGCATGCATGACATGTCTGTATGAAAAACACTGAAGCATTCAGACAGAATGGGCTGCTGTTTAGATATCCTACAGCTCTGCAGCATCGGAAATGGGACTGGATCCACCTCACCTACTGAGGACTCCTTTCGTTCTTCACAAGCTCACCTTGGCACACTCTCTCCTGATTAGAGATACACAATATATTTAAAAAAACATGCAGCATGATAAGAGGTCCTGAACCCCAACCCCAGGCAGCAGCAGCAGCAGCAGACCAACATCTTCCCTCCAGCTGTTCTCTCTCTCTCTCTTCTCTCTCTCCCTCCCTCCCTCCTCCCTCCCTCCATCCCCCCCTCTCTCTCTCTCTCCCTCTCTCTCTCCCTGTGGCAGTAGCCTTGCAAGTGCTGGTTCAGAGACCAGACCCACAGCTTGAGCCCAGGCAGCACTTCCTATTGCTATCTTCTTTTAGTATTAGAATATTTTCCAGTTTTGTGACTCCATGACATTAGCACTGGCTCCATTTCAGAATATACTGTGTTGCCCATTCTATCGTTTGCACTGCAAAAACTTTTAAGGTGATATATAAAATGCATGTTCACTGGGGGTGGGGGCATGGGGGATTGTTGGGGGTACAGCAGTGTAAACATTTCCCTGTCATTATATTTTTACCCTTACAAGAAAAGTAAACAGTTGTCTAGTGTTAGACATGGATGAAACTGACATTGGAGGATGCTACTACCACGTAAGGCATAACCTCACTCTTTCATTATCACTGTTTCATATTATTAAGATTAAAACTACCCCCCCCCCCGCATTATAAGTAAAGGTTAGTGTTGCATGAGGTATTGGGGTATATGTACGCAATAACACATGACAGGGTGTGCGGTAATGCTTAATTACCAAACAGTCATGTGACCAGTTTTCACCTATTAGATTGCTTGTTTGATTCAAGCTATTTTATAATCAGCAATATACTGAAGTGTAGAGGATCCCCTCTCATTATTAATATTGAAATTCTAACACCCCTTCTCAAAATGTGACCATAAAACCAAAAGGCTCTGGGCCACCTCTGCTTATATTGCCTTCCCACCCACATGTGGTACTACTACTACCTCACAGAAACAACTCTTAGGCAATGAAATTCTGAGTACAAACAGGGGTCAAGTACAGGCACTAACTAGCTGCCAGAGTCCAACATCCTACAGATACAATTGCTTGTCCTGTACCTACGGATTCCAACCATGCAATATGTAACCAAAAGGCAGACATAGGAGTCTCAGAGTGACATGCTATGCACTGATACCGGCAGCAGCACCACGTTCTGAACTTCTGCCTCCTCATATCAGTGGGGTAATGCATTACCAGCATCACTTAAAAGATATTATGCACTGTGTCTGACCCTGCCTGTCTCTCACCTCCAGTGTTGGTCCAGTTTGTGCTGCTGGCCTGCCCTGTTGTGGTCTCCAGGGGTCTTTTTCTGGAATCAGTCTCTACTCTCAAGTCCTCCCCCCACAAACTGTCTCACCCAAGGTGGTGGCCCGCTCCTCCATCCAAGTCCCAACCAGTGAACTCTAACACTCTCTCTCTCTCTCTCTCTCTCTCTCTCTCTCTTGCTCTCACTCTCGCTCTCACTCTCGCTCTCTCTCTCCACACTGCAAGCACTGGCTCTGAGACCTGACCCCAGCCCAGTCTCACTTTAGGCAGGCCACCAAATGACAACCGTCATGATCTTTAGCTCCCTCCAAGTCCAGTACTCGGAATCTGACTGAATGTACCTCAGGATACTGCTGGCTGACTTTGGCTTCTCTCCTGTAGACACAAGACCACTCCACTGGTTTTCCTTTCCTGTCTGAGTCCTGACCCTAATTGCCCTGGCTGACTCTCCCTGTACTCCCTGTACTGATGCTGGTGTTGTTGGCCAATTGGTCTGCCTTGTTGGTCTGCTGCTGCTGCTACTACTGCTGCCACCAGTGGGCCTGAGCCTAGCCTTTTGGGGCCTAGCTGTTGCTGCCACCTGCTGCTGCCAAGAGAGTATATTGGTGTTGCTGAGATTCAGTTCTGATGTGACGTTTGTGTCCTCTGGCTATTTTATGACTCAACTGACCATGGGACCAATTAACAACAAGTCAATCTTCACTTGTCGCACTTGAATTCTCCTCCATGTATCCCACTGAATGGCCACCCAAACTACTTCCTGCCTCCCTAGCTACACTTTGGCTGTGTGGTTCTTCTTGATGAGGCAACCAAAATCTATTAGTCACTGAGGTTGTGGATGGCAGAGTGTGAGATGCCACGACACTTATCAGTATTGTTCTCCTACTGGCGGATGGATGTTCAACATTTAGAGGGCAGCTAATTACATCAGTTTTACTTTTTTTTTCACTAAAAAAAAGACAGTCGATCATGAGCATGGCATAGGACCTAGTAGTGTCCTCCTCTCATCCTCTCGCCACCACAGGCCCCCACACAAATTTCAGCAGATTCATGCCGTTATGTTTCCAGTACACACTCAATGAAAAACATGTTTTGGGGGGGTTGAAAGAGCAATGTATTTTCTGCACCCACTACTGATAGGCGCCCTAGGCGCCTGCCTGGGCGACTGTTCTTAAGATGGGCCCTGAGTGCTAGGTTATTTTTAACTGTTTATTGTTTGACAAATGTATAATCAAGTGCTGCCATAGTGTATTGTCTTCATATCTTTCTGTTTGTGACTGGATCGCCTTTGAAAATGGGCACTTGCATTTCAAAGGCATACCTCCATTAAATTAATTGAAAAAGCAATGGTGCCATGTTTCTTACAATGAATTAGCTCACATGGAGTGGGAGTGAACGGTGGTACAGTGAAGACCTTCATACTCTTGTTTCTACAATTGTATATATAAGTGTCCCATATACATATAGTATTTGGCTAAATGTCAAGAACCACTCATCGTATTTCACCCACATTTCAGTGCTATGAATTCTTCAGGGATTCAGAATACTGGCCATAGTGATCTACTGTAACTATAGTATATGAATTATAGCTTCCAAATGGCTTATGATACATCTACACCTTTACACTTGTGACTGATTGCTGCAGACTTTGTATACATATTGTGTTCAAAATTCACTCATTGACATGTCACCAAACTTGCAGGGAGTATTGACTTATAGTAGTGATACTATTAAAATAAGTACCATATTCATCTACCAGTAATTATGCATGTGTTCCAGGTTGTGATTGGCTAGTACGTTGTTCGTTATATCTTAAAACTTACTTGAGCTGGCCCATTTGTCCAGCAGCACCTTTGCTGCTCATGGTGCTGGACACTGGATTCTGAAATGGGCTTGGGTGTCTAAGGGCCAATGGAAGGAGGAGAATTGGGCATCCCAGAGGATGCTGTCCTACTGTGGGGAGGGAGGTGACAGACTCCCCCATGTGACTGCCATCCAACTGACCACAGGTGGAAGTGCAAGCAAAGTGGCTTGGGGATAGAGGATACTTACTGGTTCAGGTGCTGAGTATGTACTGTTTGCATGCATAAGCCCCAGATATCAGCATCCTGAGGATGGGCGGAAGTTAGAAAACACAGCTGGGCCCAATACATAATGCTCAATGGTACTTCAGGGCCCTGGCCATCATCCAACCCAGTGAGATCCCTAGATTTGGGCCTCTGGAGGGGTGTGGGAAGCCCCCAGGACCTCAGCATGAGGGGTACATTGTGTGGGTTATAGCTCCCCATGTGAATGAGGTCAAGAGGCTGGGAGGTGGTCATTTGCAGAGGGGGTGGGTCTGATTGCTGGTAAATAAAAAATAAATAAACATTAACACACACACCCATATCTAATGGTAGCCAAACATACTATATGTGCTCAGTATTATGAGCTATTTTTGTAGCTTTTTTCCCACTGCCTCTAGTCCACCCTCACCTGACGGCACCCCTCCCCCCCGTAGCCCTGTCTTCAACCTTCTCATGGACTTACTATATCATTATCATTATCACCAACTTGCTCAGGACCACTATGGTGGATTTAAAGGAGGAGATCCTCTAAACACCTGTTCCTATCCTGTGCATACCCAGAAACCACACAAAAATTAACCCCAACAACAGGAAATTTACATTTATATAATAGCAAAAAATGCATCTGAAAAATACACCTAAACAGATATCCAACCCCAGGCCCTATGGATAGGTAAGTGAGGTTCCCATGACCACTGTGTGGAGATATAGGTTAACCCTTTGATCAAGAAGTGAAGGATTGAGGCGCATAATAAAAAAGGACACTGTGGGCTTGATTTTCAAATGGGATTGAATGCCGCAAGCCCTGGATGTGCTGAACAAACAGCGCAGGGGGCTTGTGGCATTCCCTGGCCAGCAATCGGGATTCTCAATCCCGTGCACCACATGACCCAAGTTAGACCATCTTTTTCTGGTCTAACTTCCAGGACCTTTTTATGAAGTTTGCACCACATATTTGGCACAAGCCACCATAAAAAGGGTAAAGTGTCACAAATGCACATGGCCTATGAGAATCAGGTGCATGGTGGGACACTGTGTTCATTCAGGGCAGCACAGGGTCTGATGCAGGGCTTGTGATTGCCCTGCATCAACCTATGATAATCAAGCCCTGTGTGTCACTTTTATTTACAATTCACTTGAAGCTTCTCTATAAATCTTTTTCCTCCCTAATTGTTAACCCCTGGTGCCTATTACTGGTGCTTGGAGAGTGTATTTGTGGAACTAACTATCCTCTGTCGTCTAGTGTAGGTATCCTACTCAGGACACAACAATAATCTGATCAAAGACAGATCTCAGATCCATGGTAAGACTGTTACATATCAGATGTCGGATCTAGACAATGAAAGCTGGATCCAGACAGCCAAGGCTGGATCCAGACATCTAAGATAAGATATTTGGATCTAACTTTGGATATGAATATTGTTCAAGTTCAAGTTTATTGCAGGAAAGACTCCGTTGAGCAAGCTCATTCACAAGGAGGTCCTGAGGCACATACACATACATTGTAAACTGTACAATCCTTTTTAACCAGTAACATCTCAAACATTGATAGCAGCAACATTCCTTGACATGCTGCCATCAAAGTAAAGCTATAACCCATGATGGCAGCACATAATGTTCTTGGTTTTAATAAAATTAGTATAACACTTATCTTGTATTCACACCATCATTTACCTTAAGTTCCTCTAATGTCTGAATGTGCTAATATGTTATTTTGATCAATATATTATATATACTGTTTTCTACTAATGTGCTATGTATATTGTCTATATGAATGCACATATTTTGACTTAGGTGTTTACATTATATATTACAGGGGAACATTTTGTATAAATTCAGCCCCTTTGGTGCTGCAATAAAATTATGTACAGCTACTACTACTACTGCATTCAGCTGAATTACTTATGTGATCCAACAGCCATCAAGGCTATTATTGAATGGTAGATAATATCTATGAATACTTCTCTATATGTTCATTAACAACCGTGGTGCCATGGGGGGCTGGTGGCAATGACAGAGCAGTTGTTTTCAGGCACAGTTGGCCAGTGGTGATGAAACAGATTTTGACATTAAGCACCATCATTGATGTGCAGACAGATGATGTTCAGATACCATTGTATGTTCTTGTGATGCTTACTGAAGAACCAGTTACACTGAACTTGGACGTTCAGTTTGTTGAAGTGTAAAAATGTTAATTCCTTCCTTCTGCCAGTGAGGATCTGGTGTAGGTAGAATCCAATGGTGCTGATTGCTGCAAAATTGTATACTGTAAAGGAAGTTGGAGGAGACTGTATTGTCTGACCAACAGACACATGCTTTTATGTTGGTGTCAGAAACCGGATTGTGCTGCCAGTCATTGAGGAGAAGGAGAGTCTGATGCCATTGTTTTTTACGCTGGTGCTGGAGAATGGGTTGTACTGCCAGTCTTGGAGTGAGATAAGAAGGAGAGTCCTTGAAGCCACTATCTTGCATCCACATGCTGGAGACTGAGTTGAACTGTCAGTTCATGAAAAGAAAAAGAGGAGTACTTGAAGCCACTGGATTGTACACTAATGCTGGAGACCAGGTTGCGCTGCTGGTGCTTCAGGAGAAGGAGGAGAAGAAGAGTGAATAAAGCCACTGGCTTTTATGCTGGTGCCGGAGGCTGGATTGTGCTGCTGCTACTTATTTATTTATTTATTAAATGTTGGTGACCGAGTAGGCCCACTGAGCTCTGGAGGTCCCTTTTTCAGGGGCGACCCGGGATTACATTACATGGTAGAATATAGAGAGAGAGGCAGTTCATTACAATGTACAGGCAGTAACTTTTCAGGTTTCAAGCTCACATGACAGTATACAGTATTTTAAGATATTCTAACTATGATGGTGTACCGAAAGCAAGAAATATAGTTCTTAGCAGATGTGAAGAGAGACAATGCTTAGCTAAAGTTGCCTGATGTGACGTTTAGGACTGTTAGTGGGAGGGGGATCTCAGGTGCCATGACAATGGCATGTGCTGGCTTCTAGCATGTGGGCCTTAAGCCTAGTGTAGAAGTTCTTGATTGAGGAGGCTTCCTGTACTAGGGGTGGAAGTTTGTTCCACACGAAGAGGGAAGTGTAGGAGAAAGACTTGCTGCCCACCTTGGTCCTGACTCTGGGTACTTCCAGCAGAGTACGACCTGAGGTCCATAGGCTCCGAGGATTGTGCTTGATTGCAATGATCCCTGAGACACTGGGTGGAGAGGATGGGCTAAGTAACTTAAAAGCAAGGCAGAGCAGGGGGTACTGGAGGTGTGCGTCAAGTGAAGACCAATGTAATTGGGCTAAGGTGTCACAGTGGTGGTTTCTGGAGTGATCCTGTGTAGCAAACCAAGCTACCTTGTACAAAACCTGAAGCCTGTTGACCTTGTGCTTCACCATGCACTGTTGACTGGGGCAGTGTAGGTCAGTGCGGGGAGAAGGACACTGGAGGCAATTCAGATCCTAGCTCCGGGGATAAGCTGGTCCTTTAAGCGGTATAGGGTGCCAAGTTTGCCACAGATGGTCTTAGTCACTTGGTCAACATGGTTTTTGAAGGTAAGACCTTGGTCAAGTGTGAGGCCTAGATATTTTAGGGAGGCCACAACTTCAAAATGGTTGCCTGAGAGTCAGGAGAGTTGTAAGGATTGGGTTCTGTCTTGTCTGAGGGATCTGGGTCCAAACAGCATGGCCTTGGTGTTGCCTGCATTGAGGACCATTCTGTTCTCTTTTAGCCTGGACTCCAGTGACATAAGGTCGGCTTGGAGGAGGGGACCAAGGTCAGCTAAGTTGTCCAGGGATTGGTAAATGATGGTGTCGTCCTCATACTGCACAACAGAGCTTCCCCCACAGTGATCGTTTAAGTCATTTGTGAACAGGGAAAAAAGGAGGAGACCATGTATAGACCCCTGTGGTATCCCCTCTTTTAGAGGAAGTGGGTCAGATAGAGCACCCTTCCAGATAACCCTCTGTATGCGGCCTGATAAGTAGCTCTCAAACCACTTGAGGGCATGGGGGTCTAGGCCAAGTTTATCCAGCTTAGATAGGAGGAGTTTGTGGTCAACAAGGTTGAAAGCCTTGGACAGATTTATGAAAGCCATGCCTGTTGGCGTCCCATTGTCCATTGCTCTGAGTGCGTCTGCCGAAAATTTAGCAAGGGCTGTGTCCGTGCCATGCTTTCTTCTAAAGCCATGCTGGGAGGGGGCAAGGAGCTGGTGAGATGCTAGGTAGTCACAGATTTGCCCATAGACTAGCCTTTCCTGGAGTTTTGCAAGTGTACAGAGCAAGGAGATTGGCCTATAGTTGCTAATGTGTTCCCTAGGGCCACCCTTGTGGATGGGAACCACATTGGCCTGTTTCCACTAGTCAGGGATGATGCCCTCCAGTAAGGATTGGTTAATGAGCCAGGTCAGGGGTCTGAGGAGGGATGGAGCTCCGGCCTTAAGTAGCCTGGGGTTGATCCTGTCAGGCCTTCCTGAACCCTTGATTTTCAGGGCCTTTAGGAGGGTAAAAACCTCTTTTACCTTAACCAGTCTTAGGTGAAATGAAGGTCAGTTCAGGTATGGGACTCCGTTGTACTAGACACCATGGTTAGAGGTGGTAGTCCAGCCTTGTATGAGTCAAGGTTTGTGAAGTGATGGTTGAGGGCTGAGGCAGTTTGGAGGCCATAGCGCACCAGTTGACCATTGACCTCAATGGGGCCAGGTTCAGACTTACTGTTTCCCTTAATCAGATCATTGATGTGTGACCAAAATAGTTTTGGGTTGCCTAAGTTGTTTTTTTGGAGATAAGTGACATACTCCCTTTTTGCAAGTTTTGTGGCACCCTTGCATTTATTTCTTAGGGTTTTATATGACACTAGGTCAGCTGGAAGTGAGGAGTACTTGAACTTTTTCCAGGCCTTGTCATGACTGATCATCAGGGTCTTTAGTGATGGAGTGATCCACTTGTAACAGATGCCTTTTGCTCTAAGCTTTTTCAGAGGAGCAAAGAGGTTGGCAGCCATCGTTAGTGAATTCTGGAAGTGGTCAAGGGCCTCATCCAAAGTAGGGAGAAGCCTTAAAGGGCTCCAGTCAAGATTGCTTAGGTAGTGGTTGAATTGAGCTGCAATGAAATTTGAGTATTTGTAAGCAGTAAGTATTCTGGGTTGGACCTTACGAGCTTTGTTCTTTTAGATGCAGAAGATGGAGGCGTGGTCACTCAGGGCATCAGTCATTGTGCCGGCTTTCTGGATGTTGAAGGGGTTTGACACCAGAGCCCACTCTAGGATGGTGTGGTTCCCTGTTTTGTAGTTTAATCTAGCTGGTTCTGAGATTACCTGTACTACATTTGTCTCTTGAGTCATGGCCATGAGGACTTTGTTTGGGTCATGGGCCTGGTTTAGGCTGAAGTCCCCCAGGATGAGGAGCTCAGATGAGACATCATTGGCCATGGCTTTTGTGATTGACTTTAGGGATTGGAGGGCATTCTTGGGTGGGTTGTATATGCACCCTATGGTGAGGTACTTTGAGTGACCAAGGGTAATGTGGATAAAGATCGATTCACTGTCAGGGCAGGTATTATGCTGCAGGCATAGGTGCAATACTGTTGGTGTATCTTTCACATAGATAAGTACACCACCCACTCTTTTGTTTTCCCTGTCCTTTCAGTAGGTATTGTATCCTTGGGCTGTGATCTCATGTATGAGGATGTGGGCTTTAAGCCAGGTCTCTGAGATGGCCAGGATATTGGGCTTGTAGAGGTCAAGCCATACTTGAACTTCATGCATCTTTGGCCTAAGGCTGCAGACGTTCAAGTGCACAATCTTCATCCCCTTATAGAATATCCAGTGTGGGTCCTGAGGGGAGGATATAGAAAGATTGACAATTGGAGGGCCTGGGTTAGGCTGTATGTCCCTAGAAGCAGCAGTAGAGCAGCAAGCAGGCAGAGTAACTTAGGGCTGGCAGATGGAATATGGTTACTTCAGAGTAGCCTCACTAACCGACTGTGCTTGGATCCTACAGGGGTGGTGAGGTTGACCTCTCTGCAGCGGGTCTGAAGGAGAAGGAGAGTCCTTAAGTTGAAGCCACTGACTTGTACACTGGGGCTGGAGACTGGGATATGCTGCTGGTGCTTCAGAGAACAAGGAGATTGGCTGCAGCCACAAGCTTTTACGCTAGTGCTGGAGACCAGATTTATTTATTTATATAGTTTTTGTTGACCATGAAAGGAAGATGGGGGGAGGGTAAGTATCAAATAGAAACCAACTGAAACTGAATTAGATTAAATTGTTGATGATATCTGGCCAAGACACAAGGGAAATTTCCATATTATTTTTGGCAAGTGCCATGCGATCTTTACTTGGGGAGATTAGATGGGCCAAGAGGTCCTTTTCTACACATAAATTCTATGTTTCTATGTAAGGAGGAAAAAAAGTAGTGAGTGAAATCACTGGCTTTTATGTTGCTGCCAGAGACCAGGTTGTGTTGCTAGTATTTGTGGAGAAAAAGGAAAAGGAGAATCCTTAAGCTGAAGCCATTGGCTTTTATACTGGTGCCTATGGCCAGGTTTGTGCTGCTGGTACTTTATGAGAAGGGAGCGATAGAGAGAGTCTGACAACACAAGAGAGAAAGAACCACATTCTGATCTTGTATTAATAAATACTGCAGGATTATTGGGAAACTGTAAGGTAGGGGAACCATTCTCAGATGCAGACTACGGCAGAATTATGTTCACAATTAATTCCAAATAACATTAGAAGTATAGGCTCATCTACCTATTCTAACTTTATTTAAAGCAAATATTACAGCAACCATGTATAACCTTAGAACATTGGGATAAGGCATCTGAAGTGCATTCAAAATATGTGAATGGCTCCTGAATCTCACAAAAAAAAAAAAATAATTAACATAACCTTTAAACAAAAATGTTCCTCATACTCAGTATTATAATAAAAAAGGGAAAAAACACGTTAGCTAACAAATAAGATCAGCAGACTAATTAATACAAAAAATAAAGTTCAAAGTTTAAAAGTTTTCTAACTTTATTAGTGATAAGTCATTCAGTGTGTGGCTCATTTACAATGATGCCCCCACATAATACCCTTATACTGCTGTTATACCAAATAAAAGTACCACACAGAACAAATCACTTAAAAAACCTGTAGCAAAAATCTACTAAGCAATAAGTTGTACTGCCATAGTCATATATAAAATTTTCTTCAAACAACACTAATAATTCAAAACTGACATTTCGAGGAAGCTTCAGTAATAATATTATGATGGAAGTTACATTATACTCTCTCTGCATCTAACACACGTTTGAGGTTGGGACAAGAACCTCAATTTCATTTGTTTATCAGTTTGGAGCTTTTCCTCTTTGTTTCTGAAGAACTCTGGAAGAACACTGGAAGGGAAGTCCATGCCTGAGGCACCCAGTAACTAAAGAAGTACCTGGCTATTGCAGTCACCATCTGAGGGGATGCCAGCCCCAATAGGCATGCACTTATCAATAAAGTTTGTTTTTTTCCTGAGTACTAATCTCTCTGTTAAATAATCTTTAACATTGTGCTTCATACACTTCAGTGAAAAGAAGAAGATTTAGCTTAGTTGCCATATTAGTCCTTGTAAGAACAGATCCAGAGCAAATGGTTTGATACCTTTTATTGGACCAACTTAGATGTTACAAAAAAGAACAAAGTGCCTAAGCTTTCGGACCAATCAAGTCCTTCCTCGTAAGCTTATATTGTAACAGTTATTTAGAAAAACACGTAATATTAACATCCAGATTATACATTAAAAAACCCAGGAAGAATTCTCAATGGTTTAAAATACTCATTTAACCATAACAGCAGTTTACATCGGAGGAATCCCATTTCACCAGTTTGTTTTAAACTGAGGAGCCTTTGAAGGTCAAATGCCACCGATATGAGATAAGAACTCTTCAAGCAGAAAGCTCCACTAACATAAATTCTAAATGTGCTTTGTGAATACATTCTAATAAAAGGCAAGAACTTTGAATTCAGTACTAATAAGTACATGTTAAAATAAAGGAATAATGCCCTCCAGGGTGGGTGTTATGCTGGGATAACATTCCACCTTGGGTGGTTGGGCCCGAGACCACTGACCGAAGGCATCCAACACCTGAGAAGGGATGTTATCCCAACATAACACCCATCCTGGAGGGCATTATTCCTATTATACAATGGCTTGTTGTTTTATACAGAAAAAATTCATTTTAAAGAATGTATTTTTAGTGTTTAATAATATTTTTTAAGAAAAGGTGCAAACAATCTATGGGGTGGTCATCTAAATGATCAGCAGGGATGTTATGCCAGGATAGCATCCCTGCTGTGATGGCCAACTGACCAATTAGGATTCTTGCTTGCCATTGTATAATGTGATATTAATGTATGTTAAAACAAGGTAAAAAATGTATAAAACAGAAATGTTCCATATATAGCATAAAGAGGGTTTAAAGTAAAGTTCCCCTAGTGTGAGCAACTGTTTCACATATTTGTACATTATACAACCTATCTGGACACATTTACCCAATTATACACTCAACTGGTTACTATATTCCAGAAACCTTAAGATCTTCAGTGCTGTAACATGATATTATACAAGATAATATCACTTGTCAGTATAAGAACCAAATGAAAAACAAACCTGTCAAGGACCCCCAAGAAAATGAGACCATGCATACTAATATGTTAAGGGTTCAACATGTACCAATCACTACACTATAACCCAATGGAATTCAACCTGTCAAGGACCCCCAAGTAAATGGAATCATGCATCCCAATATATATACAGGGTTCAAAAATGTGACAGTATATAATCAAACTACTATATATACAGTAACAGTCTAAGGAATCTGAATAAAAACAATGGAAATAAACCATCCCCCCCCCGGGGGAAGATAATTAGTTAGCAGAAAGTAAATATACTGTACACTATGAATGTAAGCCAAGAGTCCTAACACATCATCATTTACATCACTCACTACAGTATTTACCAAATGGAATTAAACCTATCAAGGACCCCTAAGTGAGTGAGATCATGTATCCTAATATATTCAGAGTTCAAAAAAGTGACAATATATAATCAAACTGCTATATGTAAAGGAATAGTCTAAGGAATCTGAATAAAAAAACAATGAATTAACCCCCCTGGGAAAAAAACTAGTTAGAAGAAAGTAAATACTGTATTCACTATGTATGTGAACTAAGAGTCCTAACACACTGCAACATCATTATGTCATGTACCGAATATAAACCTACCTCAATATAATCACAACCCCACACCATACCCTCCTCACACACACAACCTCCCCCTCATAAAAAAGTGAAAAAAAAAACACTGTAACCCCCCCCCCCACACACACACACACACACACATATAGTTCTTTGGTGAGACACCAACACGTTGATAACCAGTTAAAACGGACTCTATATATATTAAAATAAAAAAATAAAGACACGTTGAAGTCCTATTATATGTCCATCCTTTGAAGTAAAGGTCTGTGGAAGTTTAAGTAGAATAATAAAGGAATAGTGCCTGACAGGGTGGGTGTAATGCTGGGTTAACATTCCACCTCAGGTGGTTGGGCCCGAGGCCATTGGCCGAGGGCGTCCAACACCCAAGAAGGGATGTTATCCCAACATAACACCCATCCTGGAGGGCATTATTCCTATTATACAATGGCTTGTTGTTTTATACATAAAAAATAATTTTAAAGAATTTATTTTTAGTGTTTAAAAATATTTTTTAAGAAAAGATGCAAACAATCTATGGGGTGGTCATCTAAATGATCAGTAGGGATGTTATGCCAGGAGCCAGGATTCTTTCTTGCCATTGTATAATGTGACATAAACCACAAATCTATGTTCATGCCATCTTAAAAGGAATTTTAAAGATCTATGCGCTTTGCCTATAATTCTATTATTACAAAATAAAAACTGAGGCCAGATATTCAAAAGGGTTGTGCATGGCGCAACAGTGTTGAGCAACCCACTGATGTGCCCCGGCGCGATATTCAAAAGGAAAAAGTGCGCAGCACAAATCCCGATGCGCCGGAGTGCATCAGTAATGTATGCAGGCACAGGCGGGGGGGGGGGCGCGCCCATCCATAACCTGCACAGCCCGATATTCAGCCCGGGATGTGCAGAGCCATGCATGTGCAACCCCTACCTGCACCAGCACAAAGTTAAGCCCCCAAAAAAAAGGAACAACTGATGGCCACCCACAGGTGAGCAGCCGCATTGCAGGGCACAACACGGCAGCTGCCACCTGTGGGTGGCCACCCAAGTTCCGGCTGCACATGGCGGCGCCCCCCAATGCCCAATCGCGGGCATATGTTTAAAAATAAAGTCCCTGTCCTATATCCCTGGTGGTCCAGTGGACCGCTCTCTGCCCGATCGCAGGCATCTGTCACAATATACATCCTTGTCCAATATCCCTGGTGGTCCAGTGGACCGCTATGTTCCCGATCGCGGGCATCTGTTATAATAAACCCCCCAGTCCAATATCCCTGGTGGTCCAGTGGACAGAATGCTGCCCGATCGCGGGCATCTGTTTAAATAAACCCCCCCATGCCAATATTCCTGGTGATCCAGTAGACTGAATGCTGCCTGATCATGGGCATCTGTTTAAATAACCCCCCCCGGCCAATATCCCTGGTGGTCCAGTGGACTGAATGCTGCCTGATCGCAGGCATCTGTTTAACAGAAAAGGTCCTATTACCCTGGTGGTCTAGGGTACCCCCCTCCCCACCGCCCACTGGGTCCCACCCGTTCCCCAGTACAGCCCGGCGGGCAGCTGCACCACCTGCCTGTCGCCCTGCCGCCGACACCTCGGTAGGGGCATGCCCATTGGCTCACAGCGTGAGCCACGGGCGCGTGCAGACCCTACTGTACTACACATTCCATGCTCCACTCTGGCCACATGCACTGGCGCAGTGCCACTTCGCCATGCACAGTGGGGGTGGCCAGGGTGCGATTATCAAAGCTGCTGAACCATGGCGCAGCTCCTTTGAATATAGTCCAGGCCACACCCCTGCCCAGCCGAGTTGAGCTGCGCCCAAGCTTGTGCCACAGCCTGGTGCAGTTTGAATATCTGGGCCTGTATTCCTATATGGAAAAATCATACTCTTTAGTATATTTTCATCATAGGGATAATATGTATTTATGTCTAAATGCTTTTGTAATGACTTGAAAAATAGTTGAACAAACAAAAGTATCTGAATCTGAATATAGAACACAGCTATGGTTATCATAAGAACTGTTCGACACAAAATGGGCTAATCTATTTTATTCAATACGTCCAGTTTGTTTAGCTTATCATTTGTGTAAAATTCATAAACAAGCCCACATAGTCAAAAATGGGTAACATTTATGTCTGAATTATATGTACAGTAATCTTGTCTCAAAATCCAGGCACCCCCTATTTCTTTTTCTTTTTCCATAGAGGTTTTTCTGCACCTCAGAGCCGGTGGGCAGCTATGACCTTCCCTCAGAGGAACTCATCCTCTGGCCCCATGCATCCTCGCTCAGCCAACCCCTGGTAGTTCCCCCATGGCTTGCCCCCTACAGCAGGGCCAGGGAGGAGAGTGCCAGCTTTTCTATCCTCCCCCAGGACACAAATCCAGAAGCCGGTGGTGGCACAGGGATGCAGGGCCATCATGGAGCACACCAGCTCCCTTTTCCTCTTTTCTCCCATCCCACCTCTCCTACAGATGTAAGGATGTCGGTACGTGTCTCCTGACCTATACTTCCCTCCAGCCACCACCAGAGGGCAGTCAATGAGTGGGACAACAAGCCTCCCTTCCCCAAGAGAGGAGAGCAGTCCTCTAGGTGCTCGATCCTTCCTTGCCCCTGCTGACACCCAGTGACCCGGGTTCGTTCCTGAATCCGGGTTGCCATGTGGCACAAGGTGTAGCGCATCAGCGCCAACCTCCAGTGAAGCCGGGCTGGCGGCACCCCTGTTTTTATAGAGAGCTCCCAAATACTTGCCTATTCTATTTATAAGCTTTTTAACATATAAGTTACCTGACTCCTGAGTGTCTATCCAAAATCTTAAATATTTGTACCCCTCCACTTGCTCTATCTGGTTATCTTCTTTGGAACAAATATCCAATACATTTATAAATAATTTATTCAGTTTTGAGCTGTTCCATTTCTTTTAGTTTCAACGAAACTTGAGTAAAAATAATTAGAGGCCATCGAAGGTGTGTATCAGGCATAACTTTACTGCCTCCACTGAAGCATAGCAGGTGTAGACCACCATATCATCTGTGCACTGATGGTAGCTTACACCTCTGATACTTAATTATGGGCCCAAGACTGACCCCTGGGTAACCTCATTCTATGATTGTGTCTCCAGATTGTCTCCCTTTTTCTACCATCTTCTGTGTTCTTCCTGTAAGGTAGCAGTTGAACCAAGTCAGGGCCTCTTCTCCCAGTCCCACATCCCTCAATTTCTCCAGTAGGATCTTATGGTCCACCATTCAAAGGCCTTGGACACGTCAACAAATATAGCCCCAGTAACTTTGCCAAGCTCTAAGGCCTTGTTGACATCATCCATGACCTTTAACATGGACAACAGCATGCTATGGTTTCTATAAAACCAGACTGGAATTTGTCCATTTTACAACCCTCTTCCAAGAAGGCCTATCGCTATTTTTGCCACTATTTTCTCAGCGGTTTTACCACCACTGAGAGTAGTTAGATGGGACTATAATTTTCATTTGGTCAAGGTCGCCTCTTTAAAAATAGGGACAACCCTGGCCTGCTTCAAACCCCGTAGCTAATTTCCTGATGTCAATGACCAATTAAACAAGTATACCAGTAGTCCAGATATCTGTAATGCAGCATACTTCACAGATCATGGTGTAAGTTTATCTGGCCCACAGATTTTATCACTTTTTAATTTTAAAAGATTCTCATGGATCTCATGAGCAATTATTTCTTTGAAAACAAATTGCTGCCCTCTTCAGTTGTGTTGTATATTGTGTCCCCATTTCTCTTCTGATCAGCAGAAACATCTAAGACTCCAAGATTAACAAAAAAAAAAGTTTAACTTATCTGGCAGATCTGACCCCTTGATGAAGTTTTTTTCCCATCAATAATTATTTTGATTTCACTACTTATGGTATTTTATTTTTACCATTTAGAAATGTTATAGGATCCTAGAATTTTTTCTGGTTCTTCTGCCATGTTCATTTTGTTATTTTTTGTCCTGAAATATTTTTCTTTAGTGGCTCTACCTTCCTTCACATGTGTATTCCTTGCTGTCCTGTACTTAATCCAGCTTTATAGACTACTCGTTTTACTTGCCACTTCTCATAACTTATTCTTTTCTCTTTTTAACTTCGTCAAGTAACGGTTAAACCAAACTGCTGAGTTCATTCTAATTTTTTTAAATTTCAAGGGAAAATGTTTATTGTAAATTTTATTTAGTTGGAGACAAAATACTTCCAAGCGTCCTTCAAATCAGGAATCAAATGTAGTCTTTCTCAGTTCTGACTTTTCAAATTGGCAATTACTTCAATGTAATCAAAGTATTTTGTAGATCTTTACTGTATTTGTCTCGGTGGTCCCTTTAACTGCATTTCCCTTTGACACAGAATACAGTATGGTGGTGGTAACTATTTAGATCCGCCATAATCCTTACATCTTTGTAAGTATGTGGGGAGTTTGTAAGTATTAGCTCTTGCATGGCCGCAGTGGAAGGGGATTTAAGCAATAAGGTATGATCAAGGGTTGTGTTAATGTTCCAGTTAATCACCCCCAGAATGTAAAGTGGCATGAGGCAGAGCTGAGTGCCACATGCCTCCTGGGGGTGATTAACTTGAACATTAACATAACCTCTGGTCATACCTTATTGCTGTTATAAAAAGCTAGAAATGACTGTACCCAAGTACCTTTTGTTGTGGTTTCTTTTTATCTTCAGGAGAAGACAATGCAAAAATAGTTCTTACGTCTTGACTACCACATGATTGAATGTTTGTCTTCAGCAGATTGAAATCTGGATTGCAGACACTTGTTTACTTCAGTTGCTTGATGTTGCCTAGCAACACACCCCATATCAAGATTGTGACTATCACACTTGCGGCTGGTTGCTATGAAGTTGGGGGGGAGGGAGACACTGTCATGGCAGCCAAAATCACACTGAATGAGGTACGCTGTGTTTGCCAGAAAAATGTTTTTTAATGGCACAAAAACACACCTCAAAAATATAGGGTGAACTTTACTTTTTTGTTATGGGAACCATTATAAATATGTGGCAGTGTCAGTTTCGACCTCGGGCAGATTATGTAATGGGTGGTAATACAGTAGGTGAAGGAGTATTAAGGGAACCAATCCAGATATGCGGGGTCTCATTCTGCTTTTGGGAGGGGTTACTGCAGTGGTGGTGATGCAGTGAAAGCAGGAGTGTTAAGGGAATCATTTTGAGTATGTGGGAGTCATGGTTCCAATGTCAGGCGGTCACTGCAGCAGGTGGTGATGAAGTGAGTACATGATTACTATACTTACTACACAGTGAAATACATCATGTTCCCACTTTCATTTCAACAATTATTTTTACAAATCCATTTGCACCATCTACAGCTGATCATAGCCTGCGTCCATGTCACAACTGAACGGTAGCATTTCCTGATCATCGCTTTAGTGTTTGGCAAAGCACCCGACATCAGGGCCCTGAACCCTGGCTTTGCGATTGTTTGGCATCTGAAATAGCTGTCAGTGCTTTTAATTCATTTTCCCGGCAAGCATTTCATTTTTTATGGCTTTATGTGGCTTTACTGTGAGTTGATGCAGGTGGCAGTTTTGCTGTTGTACGTCAGCGAAATTCAATGGTAGCAGCAAGGAACAATTTAGAATCTAGGAGTAGAATTCTTTTAAATAAAAGGACTTGTTACAGCTGATCTTGTCATATGTGAAGTGGCGGTACATGGGGACTTATGAGAGATTAATGTAGAGCTACTGGAATGCCAGTAGCCAATCAGAGTCCTTGGTTTTATTCTCCTTTTTTATGGCTGCAGTGGGCAGAGCCCTGCAGTCATTTTGCTATTTCAGTAGAAAAAAGGAGCCCTCCAGTTTCCCAATGAATTAGATAATATTGTAGGTTTTGTGCTATCAGTATGCTAATTAATTGTAGCAGTCCACTGAGGAGAATTTCAAAGCACTGTTTTTTGTGCTAAGCTTCAATCTGGCTAGAATTATCTTTAAATAAATATTCATAGGGTCATAAACATGTCAAGTCACTTAGGTTTTCCCAGGCATAAAGAGTAATTCTGAGCGAGGAAGGAGGTTTCAGATTTCAAATGCTATGTTAAAAGGCCCGAGACAGGCCAGACAAAAACTGAAGCATAAATGAGAAATCAGACCAGAGATCTACTTTCACATGAAGTGTATAGTTTTACTTTTCATCAGCTAATATTCTTTGTTCCAAACCAGGCAACAGTTTGAGATCAAAAAGATTTCTTCATCAGGGAATTGGCTGAAATTCACATAATAACCATTAAATTAGTATGCAGTGTTTCACTGCTGGCATACCTCACAAAAGAATTCATATAATCATTTTTTTTTATTCCTTTGGTAACTGAGTAAGGCTCACTAGGCACAAGTGCCTGTTTTCAAGGGCAGCCTGGGAGCACTGGGTGGTTAAGTCACTTGCTCATAATCACACAGTATACAAGTGGAGGTTGTGGGACTCAAACCCAGGTCTGCTGGATGTACCAAGCTCACTCATAGCTCATTAATCTCTAGGCTATACTGCCAGCCTCAATTGTAATATGGAGTGGAACAGTCTCCACATTACCTTACTAGTTCTACAATGTATGCATTTCCTTATCTGCTTTCTTTCAACATTTTTTCAAAAAAATCTGTGTGCATATATATATTAAATTATGCTCCTAAATATCGATATAGACACTGCAAAATCAATAAAACATATTATTAAAACTAGTTAATGGCCACACAATTGTCTACAAAATGAGTTCATTTTTAAATGCTATATCAAAACCTTCAGCAGACACACATACAAATAATTACTGCACCCAAGTCTGCTAGGAAGTCACTATGTTACTATTCTATGTCAATCAATCAATCAGTCTTTATTTAAACAGGTGAAACATCTTTGAGAGAAACTCATTTACAAGATGGACCTGGGAGTAGCTTGCAAAGTTCACAACAGTAAAACATTGAGACAAGTAGAGTATACATCATAATAAAGTAGAAATATGCAATTGAATATATATATATATATATATATATATATATATATATATATTCGATTGCATATATGCTATTACAAAAGAAAATCATTTTGTAGTTCATCGTGCCACTCATTAAACATAAAAAAAAGATTTTTAATACAGAAAGTTAAACTAATTCACTTCACTCCTTAAATTCACTGACCATTTTAACCCCTACCACCCCTTTAGTAGGCTATTCCAGTCATCCACCATCTTCTCTGTGAAAAAATATTTTCTCACGTTTCCCCTGGGCCTTCACCCCTCTAACTTCATATCACAGACTCATAGAAGCTTGATGGTAGAAAAGGACCATACAGGCCCATCTAGTCTGCCCTTATTTCCCCCTACATCTCCCCCTCCCTGCCAGCCCCTACCATCTCCCTGATACTCAGCCCCATATGCTTGTCCCATGCCCTCTTGAATTCTTTCACTGATTTAGCCCCCACCAATACATCTGGTAGTCTGTTCCAGGGCTCCACCCCCCTCCATGAAAAAAATGCCCTCTCACATTGTCCCTGTATCTTTTTCCTTGCATTTTGTGCCCCCTTGACATGCAGCATCTTTTACTTTGGAAGATGCTTCCTTCCTGTACTTTGCTTATACCGGTGATGTATTGGTATATCTCAGTCATATCCCCACACACACACATATTTCCTTCAGAGAATATATATTTAACTCCTTTAGTCTTTCCTCATAGGTCTTATCCCACAGGCTCTGCACCATTTTAATTGCCCTCCACTGCACCGCTTCCATCCTGTCTATGTTCTTCCTCAGATGGGGCCTCAAGAACTGGAAGCAGTATTCCAGGTGCAGTCTCTTATGAGTCTCATACAGGGGCAAGATGACCTCCCTCTTTATACTCCTGATATCCCGTCCAATGGATCCAAGCATTTGGATAGCCTTTCCAGCTGCCTTATCGCACTACCTAGTTTCTCTTAGGTCCTCCAAGATGATAACTCCCAGGTCCCTTTCCTGTTTTGTAACTGTCAGCATCTCCCCACCTAGTTGTACTTTCCCTATGGGTTCTTGTACCCTATGTGCATGATCCTGAACTTCTTTGCATTGAATCCCAGCTGCTGAGTGTTCTGTTCTGACACTTGAGGGGAGGGTGGGGGTGGAGCAGCAAGATGACTGCGCCGCTGTTCTGTTTAACACCACGCTACCCGAGTGCTCCCAATTTCACTAAAGTCATTTGATAACTTCAGCTTTATTTTAAAACTTATGAATGAAACTAGTGTTATTTTTATGTTGGCGTGCTTATGCAGCCAACATCTTGCAGTAGTGCAGATTTGGAGGCACGGTAACTGTTGGGCGAATGCAGGGCACGCATCAGTAGGTGCATCCCTCATTCCCCAATTAGCCTGCATGCCGGCACCACACCACCCGGGCAAGCATATCTAAGGAAAGGTCCGCTGCAATGCGAGCAAAGCTCATCACATGCAGCAGACCTCCCAACGTGCTTCCGCGAAAACACAAACATGGTGGCACACTGCCCACCAAACTGCCAACTTCTGGGGTGCCCAATACTCCTGTCAGCTTACCCTGCCCCCAATGTATGTGCCAATGGGGGAGCCCACTCCCTGTCAGCATAAAGAACCCCACCCATTTGTTATATGCTGAGGGGGTGTGCCCAATCCCCCTCGGCTCTTGCCCTCCCCCGCTTTCCTTGTGTGCTGATGGGGGTGCCCAAACCCCGTCGGTATAAAGTAACCCCCCCTTTTGTTATGTGCCAATGGGTGTGCCCAATCCTTTGTCGGCCACAGCTGCTCCCCCCAAAAAAAAACAAGGTTCCGTTGGCACGGTGGGAGCCCACCCCAGCATGCCACATGCCACCTGCCCCTGTAAACAGAAAAACGGTCCTGCAATGTGTTTTTTTTTTTGTACACAACCCGCGCCCACCCACTGTGCACCCTGCCTCCCCACACTCCCTCCTCATCCCACATTTACCTGCAGAGTCCGGCGCAATGATCTTCGGTGGACCAGGAACACGTCCGCACTCTTCAAAGCCAACCGCAAACTGAAGAAATGCCGGTAAGCTGTATAATGGATTAAATAGGGTTTTTTCAACTTTGATGCATATCTCAGGCATTTTTGGGAATTTTGGCACCAAATTTTCAACATGGGGTTTTTTGGAACCCCTCCTCATGACTTCTGGCACTGTCATGGTGCTATTCAGTCCCGAAAGGTGATTTCGCGGTCACTGCACAGAATCACCTTTTGGGAGTGAGTAATGAAATGATAGTGCCACTGTTCATGAGGGGAGCTCTCAAAAAGCCTATGTTGCAAATTTGGTGACAAAACTCCCCAAAATGGCTGTTTTACGAGCGTGCGTTACGCTGTTTTATGCACGCTCGTAACGTCATGAATTTGTAATATTTTCACTCCAGATTTTCAAACTTGGCATTTTTCCACACCTCCTGATGAACAGTACAGCTGTCATTTTACATATCCTGACCGAAATGTGTTTTCGCATGTCTGGTGCAGAATAGCACGGTCACTGTGCGAAATCACTTTTCGGGACAGTTTGAGGAATTGATGGTGACACTGATCATGAGCAGAGGTCTTAAAATGCCTATGTTGAAAATTTAGTGCCGAAAGTCCATAAAATAACTGTGTTGCAAGCGTGTGTTGCGCAGTTTCCACGCACCCTTGTAACTTCGCAAATTTGCAATATTTCCATGCCAGATTTTCAACACTGGCATTTTTTCACACCTCCTTATGAACAGTACAGCTGTCATTTTTCACATCCTGCCCAAAATGTGTTTCCGCACCTGTAGCACACAATGGCGTGGTCGCTGTGGGAAATCAACTTTTGGGACAGATTAACAAAATCGCACCACCACTGTTCATAAGGGGAGGTCCCAAAATGCCTATGTTACAAATGTGGCTACCAAACTCTCAAAAATAATTGGGTTACAGACCTGTGTTGCGCAATTTGTATGGATGCTCATTGCTCCATCAATATTTCATATTATCACTCCAGATTTTCAATGTTGCCATTTTTCTACACCTCCTCATGAACAATACAGTTGTCATTCTCCACATCCTGCCCAAAAACGTGTTTTCGTCCCTCTGTCGCCAAATGGCACAGCCGCTGTGCAAAACCACCTTTCAGCTAACAAAGTGATTGTGCTGCTTTTCATGAGGTGGCCTGACAAGCAGCCCATGTTGAAAATGTGGAGTGAAACTACCACCCCATGCCTACGATGTTAGGGTTTCTAACTGTAGCACCCCACCTGGTACAGACTGACAGGCGTCAGGGGTGTGACTTGGGATCATCGGATGTAATGCTCATGCCATTCCACCCCCCAATCCCCACCCGGCAGCCACTGACAGGCATCATGGTGTGCCTTGCACTGTTCAGCCACAAAGTTCACCCCACGCTCCTATACTGCACCCACATCAGAGTATTTCCTTATGGAATGGGGTAAGTACAACACCCAAAGACCCTAAAGCGCACCCCGACACTTGTCAGTGTCTACAGGGTAGGGTGAAGTACAATGGCATGAGCATTATAGCTGATGACCCAAAGGCACACCCCAATGCCTGTCACTCTCTACAGGGTGGGGGTGGGGTTGACGTCACTTCAATACTTCACTGTCATTCCTATTATGCATCTCTAGCTCTGGCACTGCCAATGCCAATACCAGAGTGACAACATTCGGCATTGACAAATGCTTGTTTAACCAGAGATAATGTGGGGACTTTGGAACGACTTTAGCTGCACAGTAATGTCATTTGGTTGATGTCTCTGCTGGTGCAATCGGCGTTTGGGGATCAACAATTTACGAGGCAAAGTCAGTGGTGTGGTGAGTGGAAAACTTGGTGGCTTTTAGAACGTGGATGATAGTCAAGTATCTTGAACATATGCACTGATTGTGTTGATATGCTAGATTTTCTCCTCCAAAACGTATGACATCGTTGCCTGGGGAGGGGTGGTTTGAGCAAGTAAACCATGTCGAGCCTGGATTTATTAGTCTCAGTGGAGCATCTTTTTTTTTTCCTTTTGCAGGTGTAACAGTTAACAGCGGCTCAGTGTTGCCGGAGCAGAGGAGGCAAAATGTGACCAGACTAGAGGAAACCCAGGAGCCAGAACAAAAGTGTTATAGTGCTGGAGCATTGTTTTTTGGGGTTATCCTGGAGTAAGAGACTGGCGAACCTTCACTGGCCCACGAACAAACTTGATAAAAGAACCTGGTTTGTTTTTTCTTTCATTTTACACTTTGACTCTGAAGGCTCATAAAGACTCCCATTAAAGAGAGTATGCTGAGGAAATTGTTTTACAAAGCTATGTGGGACACTAACGCAGATACGAGTTGTTGAGTGAGAATGATCTAAATTAGATTGCATGGACTGCAGCTAATTTAAAAAAGAAAAAACTCACTAAGTATGGCTTAGAATGCCTTGTAGGATTTTTAAAGGCTACTTTTTTATTTATGTTATATTTTCTATTGAAACAACAAAATGTTACATATTATTTTGGACAGATAATATTTAGATAAGAGTGATTATAGACTGTATGTATTTAAGTGGAGCACCATTTTGGTAAACAGCAGTATTAAATATATTAATAGCATTAATTATAAGGTAGAGCTGTTTTTGAAATAATGGATTTTATGTCTTGAGAAATGTGGCCCTGGATTCGGCATTATATTTCATTGAATTTTATTATATAATTAAAGCTTATAGCAGCTAGTAAGTACTTATTGTCATAGAAAGCAGTTTATCAAGAGTTTAGGGTAAAATCTGTCTAAATGTTTAAAAAATGTTATTTCTAGTATCAGCACAATGTGTAGTCTCTAATTTTCTCTAGACAGTGCCTCTAATGTTTAAGGTGGGTGCAGGGATGGCCCTGGTTGATCAATGGTCTCAGCTGGGTTTGTTGACCTGATAAATGTTTGATTCTGAACCTAGGAACTCCCAAAATGGAGCATCAATAGGAAGGAACGGAGGCAATGCTTTTGGAGTTAAGGAGCAAAGCTTATGTGGGACATCCCTAAGTAATTATCACTCAGATACCAACTATAGCAAACAGAAAATGTGTTACCTGTATGTAGTTTAATTTGGGATAGGAAATGTTAGTAGGACGTGTGAGGCCTAGAATGGATCACCTCAAATCTAGCATGAAAGTATCAGTAGTATTATCTACAGAAAGTAGCATGCCAGTAAGTGGGCTTATGTCGGTAAGCAGTGATGGTAAAATTGGGTAACCCTATAGACAGGTCTCCTGACACTGAATTCAATATGTGTCATAGTACTATCCAGACTTGATGTCAAGTACGGGAGTGGAGGGGGGCAGGGATGGAGCACAATTAGTCAAGATAGACCTATTTGGAGCAGGAGGTTTACAGAGGTTTTTCTTTGCACTACCAGACTTTTTAGTCAGTCCAGAGCAACCATTTAAGGACTACTTAGAGTCTATGTAGTTTTTTTTTACTTTTAAATCTTTAAGATTGTCCTTTTTATAAAAAGAAGCAAGATATAAATGTTTGTAATTATCAAATTAGTATATGTTTTTTCATGTATGAATTATGTGAGAATATAGTGTATTTAACTGATCATTTTTTTTTTCTTAAAGGTTAATGTTTCCATATTTAAAAAGTATATGGAAGGATAATGTTTATGTATGTAGTTGTTAAATGTAACATGAAATTTGCAATGGTTTCAACAACCGAACAAATATACATAAATTGAATTCAATTGAATCCCAGCTGCCATTCTTCAGACCATTTCTCCATTTTTTCAAGGTTTTCACTCATTCTTTCAACACCCACTGGCGTGTCCATCCTATTGTATATCTTTTTATCATATTCAAAGCAGCATATCTTTCCCTCCAGTCCCTCAGCAATGTCCCCAATAAAGACATTGAAGATGACTTGCCCCAACACGGACCCCTGTGGCACCCTGCTCTTTACCTCTCCCTCTCCAGAGTACTCCCTGTTTATTACAACCCTCTGACTCCTGCCATTCAGCCAGTTCTCCACCCACAGAACTATTTTAGGATCCACCCCAGGCTGTGCATGTTTCTTAATCAGCCTTCTATGGAGGATGGTCTTGAAGGCCTTTATGAAGTCCAGATAGGCCACATCCACTGCACTTCCCTGGTCCACTACCTTAGTGACCCAGTCATGCCATAGATTAGTACAATGAATTAGTGCAAAACACAGTGCTTATCCTAAATACAGTACAAGCTGGGATTAGATGTGTAAGTGAATAAATGCCATATAAGGCACTGTATGTGTGTTAGTGTATGTTTGGCAATACTCTGTGTGTGTAGACAGTGCACTGATATGTTATACTGGAACATATATGCATATATGTGTATATGTATTAGTCAGGATGGGTGTATCACAACAATTAGATAGTGCAGTTAGCTGGCTCAGTAGTTAGTGCAAAAATTGCTAGTTTATACATTTCTCACTCCCCACTTCCCTGAGGAAGTGCTCACGAATGACATTGGTCAGGGGTAGGAGGAAGTGTTACACTTTTATTTTAGGCTGAAAGAATGCTGAACGTAATTTATGCGGCGAATAAAGCATTATTTTGAATTCAATTGACTGATGTTGGTGCTGACATCTTTGGAACACTCACTCCCCACAATACCATTATTTTACAGCCATATTGGCTCTTGCTAGAGTTTGTTATTATTTGAATTAATGTGTGGGCTCCTTTATTAACTATTCTAATCCTAAAGACAATGCTACATTGCTCAAGTGTTGAGACTTTTCTTCGCTGACCCAATCTAAGTTGTAATCACCCATTAAAATTATTTTATAGGTTTTATTAAAGGGCAGCAAACAACTGGTTAGTTCACCTATTTTAGCAGTGAAAAATGTTGGTGGCCTGTAATAACTTACTAGGAGAACAGACTTTCCCCCAGAAATATTTATTTCAACCTCAACTGTTTTACAAACATCACCTGGGACTAATAGTTCCTTCCTCGACACAACATGTTTGGTTTGAAAGTATCCATCCCCTTTCTCTTTTATTCCTGTCCTGTCTTAATACACTGACATTTTCAATTGTAATGAGTCATCCCCACTCTCTTGCTTAACCAGGAGTCTGCCAATATCATGAAGCTTGGCAATGCTCATAAACAAAATTTCTAATCAACTCAGTTTTTGGTGCCAAACTTCTCACATTTGCATGTATAAAAAGTAATCCTTTCTATGTTCCTTTTTGTCCAGGTATACTGAGCCCTTAGGGCCAGCCCTACTCACATCTCCTTGGCTGACTGCCATATGTTCAGGCAGGGAGGGCACCTCTTATTTATAGAACAGGGCACATTATCCTCCAGTGGAGAAAGTGAAATGATGTTGGGCTTCTAGCTAATGGACTGCAGTAGTGGCACCTATTCAGCACCATCAAATGTATTTTTGCTGTGTAGGAATACATAATAAAAGTATATTTGTTTTTATTACACACTGGCTCTTGTGCCTCTTATAACTAGTGTTTTGGGGGGTGAGTTGTAAGGCTCCTTTTGTTTGCAATACCACAGTACTATCTCAAAAAGCAAGGAAATTCTTTGCAAAAACTTCATTAATGCACCAGTTAGGGTTAAAGTGACAAAAGTAGGGAAATGTGGTGTTAGGGTTCCCAACCCTAACACCTCACCCCCACCCAGCAGGCAGCAATAGGAAACTCCATTATGGTTTGACCTCTCCCACATCTTTGCAAATCAGGCATAAGGTGTACCTTGGAGTTGTCAACACTAACGCTCACCCCATTCTCATATACTGTACACATCTCAGCTTATGTACTGATGGAATGGGGTGAGCATTAGGGTTGTCAACCCCAAGGTACACCCCATGCCAGATTTGCAAATATGCAGGCAAGGTCACACTGTAAGGGTTTTCCCTGTTGCTGTTTCTTGCTGGTTTGGGGAAAAAAATATAAATTTATTTCAGAGTTACAAGGATTTGAAATTTTGGCTCAGAGCATGCATAGTACGATCTTTTGGATAGCTGTTTCATACAAAAAAATGGCCCCTACAAAAAAGATTCTGTTTGTATGGGGGGGGTAATCTTTTTTCATGAGGCAAAATTCTTTTTTCATATGGCCAACATCTTGTTTCCATTTGTTTCAAAAAACAATGTTTTAAAAAGCCATAAACATGATATCCTGAAGAAACATCAACACATGTATCTTGCAAACTGGGACCCTCTTAGGTGGATTCTGTAGTTACCGTTTGTAAAAATCACCCAGAAATGTGTTTTTGATACATATTAAAATCTTTTTTCATGACGTGAATTTCTTTTTTGTATGGTCATATGAAAAAAGAATAAGGCCATATGAAAAAATTCCCTCATATGAAAAAAGAATTTGGACTTTTTTTTTTCACATTAATTTTTCATATGAAGGGATCTTTTTTCATTCTCATATATTCTGCCTATCTGAGCTTATTTGCTGACTGAATGGGGGAACGTTAGTGTTGATAACCACAAGAAAGATCCCAAGCCTGATTTGCCAGGACTCAGGACAGCCAAAACCATAAAGTTTTTTTCTTTTTCTGCTTGCAGGGTGGAGGTGGGGTGTTAGGGTTGGGATCCCTAACACCACATTTCCCTACTTTTTTCAGTTTAACCCTAACTGATACATTAACAAAGTTTTTGCAATGAATTATAGTGGTGTGGTAGCACCACTATAGTTCAGATTGAGCAGGGGTTTCTATGCTAAACCTGAAATTTTGCACTTTAATATCTTCACAACCATTCAACAGAGCTGCATGAAAATTTACATGCACAGTCTGGTAGGGGTAGATCTCTTTATGTGACAAGTATTGTTCCGGTCAGATGTACAGATTCTAAGATGTGGATAGTGAAAAAATATAAAAAAAAAAGAAAAAAAGCTGTTTTTTGCTGGGGTTTTTTTTGTCATCATGTTGCACCCAGACAGTTTAGAATTTTGGTCTGAAATTTTCAGAATTGAAAGCACATGGCCCACGGATGTTCCTTTTGCTGGTTTAGTAACAAAATACTGATCTGTTCCAAAGTTAAGTTGTAAAATTTTTGGTTCTAAGCATGCTCAATAAGCACTTCAAAATAGCTGTATGAAATGATCGTATGCGGTCAATTCTTTTTCATGAGGGGAAAATCCTTCTCTCATTTTCTGCTATTTTGTTTCCAATTTTTTTCATTAAAAACAAGTAAAAATCCCCAAAAGTGACATCCTGCAGATAGACCAAGACATTTATATTGCTCATCAAGTTCCCCTTTAGGTGGATTCTGCACTTAAATGTTGGAGAAATGACCAAGAAATGTATTATTTATATTTATTTTAAATCCTTTTTTGTGACTCACTTCCCCTTTTTTTTTTGTTTGGACTTAGTCCGAAAATTTTTGTATGATATTTTCATTCATATGAAAATTTTTGTTCCAACTTCAAATGAAAATATCATACGAATAGCTGTCCTCATAATTTGCCACCATTTCCCTGGTGTCTTGTGGCACCCCCACCCTATGATTGCCGTCCCCATATTTGTTCCTGTTTCCCTGATGTCTAGTGGCACCACCCACCCCTCCAATCACATCCCCATATTTATTTCACTTTCCCTGGTATCTGGTGCCCACCTCAGTCACTGTGTTTGTATTTTCAGTACCCTGGTGTCTAGTGGTACCCCCCTGTCCAGTTGCCATTCCTGTATTTGTTTCAGTTTCCCTGGTGTCTAGTGCCTGTGACTAGGTGTGGGTAAAATAAGCCACAACCATGTAGAGCAGGGTGCATAAAAGGCAAACATCAAGCCTGTAATTGTATTGGTTAAAACAATAAACTAAAATAGCAAAGATTGTACATTGAGCCAAATTTAGCCTGGAAGTCTTTAAGACAGGATCACTTGAATCCATACAGTGTACTAGTCAGTTCCCTCAAGACAAGCACTCTTTAGGAGTAATGCTGGTATTACATTATCGCCAGAACACCGGAGTGCAAAACTTCAAGCAGTTTTTAAGCAGAGGAGCAGCAACTGCCTTTGTCAGCATCCCAACCCCAACTGACCTTCTCTCTCCCTCCCTCTCCAGGAACTGTAGAAAGAGGGCCTTTTTATAGCCCTCCTACAGGGTCACATGATCCCTACTCAAGGACACTTACATATGTGAAACTTATTTCAGGCTTTACTGTTAGCCAATACAACAAATATTACATACATTCCAAGGCAATTGTTATACATAGTCTGCACTTTTAAATGTAGCCCATTTCATTCTTTCCATTGGGAACATGTGAAGAAGAGGGGATTAATATATGCAAAACCACACAGAAGTTGCATATACTCTCCCTGAGCTACACCTACTGCCCTGTGTTCTATCCCACAATATTATATACAAACTCTGGTCAGCATACCTCTCAACTGTCCCTGATTTTCAGGGATGTCCCTGATTTGGCCTCAAAATTTTCCTCTGTCCCTCGTAAAATTTTTGTTTCTGTGACAGAACAGTGGAGATTAAAAGCACAAATTAATGTCATACATTACAGTTGCAGACTTGTTCTTCTTCAGAAAATGCATCTTACCACAAATCCCTTTATTCTATCAGCTTTCTAAGTGAATAGTACCAGTTTTTAAGATGTGTCCCTGATTTGAGGTCTTTGTCACTGATTTTTTTAAGCCTTGTCCCTGATTCATGAGGCAAGAGGTTGAGAGGTATGCTGGTCAGTGTCAAAACAGCTGCAAAATAATCGCAATGATGGTGGTGAGAGGTGTGTAGAGAAGATGCAGTAGAGGAATGATGGATGAATCAGTTAAGGGTTGTTGTGGTTTATTGAGATGATATTGCATCTTGCAAAGATCCTTATAATAGGATCCTAAGTACATGGAAATATCCTGCAATTATAAATGTCCAGATTGCAAAGCAGGATCCTAAAAACATGTGAATGTCCATAATAAAGCTCTGTGTGGCAGCAATGACTGAGAGATGACTGTAGTTAAAGAATGTAAGAAGTAATGTTTCAGTTTGGTGGACAACATCAGTAATGGCACCCCATGGTTTACGATGTAAGCACTACCATTGTTAATACATAATTATTTTAAACTATAATTTCAGTTAAGGGCAGTGCAGTGATGGAAGGGAGAAAAGAAAGACAGTGGGTGGAGGGGATGGCAGAGGGATACAATCATACTAAGAGTAATACATATAGGCCCTGACATTCAGAAGTGCGCCTGGCAATGATGCATGTGGTGGCACAGTGCAACTGAATTGCACTGGTGCAACTAAGGGATATATTCAAAAGAGATGCACCATGGCGCATCTCCTCTGAATATATCAGGTAATGCACACTGCGCAAATACGATGCGCTGGTGCATCCCCCCAAGACAGGGCTGAATACCAGGAATGGGAACTGCGCCAGCCACAACAGAGTTACACTGTGCACAAATTCCTGATATTCAGCCAACAGTATGCAGATGGGGCCATAATACATGCAAGGCACAAATGGGACCATTTGCATGTCATTATGACCCCATTTGCATGTGTTGTGTAGGGCAGGCCAGTGAAATGCACATGGCGTCCTGCACAGCATGCAGTGCTGCCAGAGGGGTTCTCATGGGAACTCCCTTCCCCATAGCCCCAATCCCAGAACAATAACAGTAACATATTTCCCTGGTAGCCTAGTGATCCCTCCACCCTTCCCATAGCTCTGATCCCTGAATAATAAAAAGTTTCAAATTCCCTGGTAGTCTAGTGAAGCCCCCACCCCTCCTGGAACATTGATTGCTCATAAAAGTGATGGAAATACATCCCTGGTGGTCCAGTGGCACCCCCCACCCACACATGACCCCCTGCCCACCCAGTTCCCCCCCATCATCGGTAGACAGCATCAAACCCCACCGCACCTCTGCAGCCGCCGCAGATGACTGCTTACAGTGTCAGCTGTAGCTCATTGATCCACACTGTGACCAATGAGCTTGCAGTGCATACTGTAATAGCCATTCATAAATAGGTGAATGAAGTCATTCAGTCACATATTTGTGAATGACTACTACAGTATGCACTGCAAGCCCATTGGTCCACAATGTGGACCAATGGGCTTACAGCTGATACTGTAAGCTGTTATTCGTTGGGCAGCCACGGAGGTGTGCGGTGGGTTTGATGCTGCCCGCCGATGATGGGGGGAGAGAGGATCTAGGTGGGCAGGTGGTCCTGTGTGGGTGGGGTGGTGGGAGGTGCCACTTGACCACCAGGGATGTATTTCTGTCACTTTTATGAGTGATCAGTGTTCCGGGAGGGGTGGGGGGACCACTAGACTACTAGGGAATTTGACAACATTTTATTATTCGGGGATCAGAGCTAAGGGAGAGGTGGGGAGACCACTGGACCGTGAGGGACATTGTTGGGTGCTTTCTGCATAGTGTAGGGGGGTAGCTACCCATGGCTGGTGGCTGCTGTGATGCGCCTTGCATTATGGCAACTTGCCTGTGGGTGGCTACCATTTGAGCCTTCTTTTTTGGGCTCAACTTTATGTACCAGCATGCAGCACATCTCAGGGTTATTCCAGCATATGCGCTATACATCCCAGGCTGAATATCAGGATGTGCCACATATGCATGGGCACCTCCCCCGGAGATGTGCCACATACATTATCTTTGTGCCCCAGCACATTGGGGATTGTACTGCTCAATACCCCCTTTTGAATATTGCCCTGGGTCACATTTCCGGGGTTGTGCTGATGCAGCTCAGTTGCGCCAGGTGCAACCCCTTTGAATATCTGGTCCTCTGACTTTATTTACTTGTTACCATGGACATTTACATGTATTTTGCATCCTGCTGTACATTTTGGTCATGTGTTATAGTTGCTGGATATTTGCATGCATTTAGGACTTGTAAAGCTATTATTATGAAAATTTCCAGGAATCTAGGATCCTGCTTTGAAATCTAGACATTTATAATTGTGATACATTTGCTTATCTTTCCAGTTCTGTTTTAAACAAACATCGGGATATTTATGGGCATTCTGATCAAATATGACTTTTTGTGACATTAATTTATTAACATTTTATTATGGGTTCTTTTTGTACTCCTTGCCACTACTTATATAATTTTACTATCCTGCTCATTAACCTGCCCTGATATGTGTCTGTGTATCCCGCATCTTGCGGAGACCCTTATAATAGGATCCTAAGTATGTGGAAATGTCCTGCAATTATAAATGTCCAGATTCAAAGCAGGATCCTAAAATAATGCAAATGTCCATAGTAATGCACAGTCTGGCAGCAGTGACTGAGAGCTCACTGTAGCTAAAGCATGTAAGAAGTAGTATTACCATTTGGTGGACAACATCAGTAATGGCACTCCAGGGTTTACGATGTAAGCAATCACTCATGCTCCAGTGAATTATTCCTTTGATGTTGGCTGGTTCCTGCATTCGAACACTCCAGAGACACCATTCTATAAGGCTGCCAATGACTTCTCTCATTATGGTTGGCATGTATCTCAAAGTTAATTCACTTTGCTGTGGATCTGACCCCCCCCACCTTGACCTCCAACTGATCATCCAACACCCTACACCCCCCTACACCCCACACACACAACCTCACTCACCTGAACAGGTCCCAGGGTGAAGATACTCTGGTCAAATACATATCTTGCTGCTGGAACCACCGACTGCAATATGAGAAACTTACGTAAGTGCAATTCAATGTATGTCAATGGGGTTTTCAACTTTAATGCATAACTTTGCCATTTTTATGTTGTCTTGCGCACAAGTGTCAACAACATATTGTGGTAGCTTGGAGTCGCAGGTTTTGGAGGTGTGGTCGTGTTGTGGCCAATGGCATCACTGCTTTTCCGGGCTGGCCTTTGTGGAACCAATTAAATAACACACTGCCTATGACAGCGCTGCAAAAGCATGCCACCAACTTGAAACAATTTTGCTGCTGCAATGAGGGAGTAACCCTTGCTGGTGTAACATTTTAATAAACATGGTGGCGGCTGTCGCCGTTCACCTCTCACAGTCCTGCCTGAAAGCGGACATTGGGGTGCCCAATCCCCCTGTTGGCATGCCCCCTCCTCAGTTCATTTGCCAATGGGGGAGCCCAATTCCTGTCGGCATAATATCCCCCTATTTTAATTTGTCTGCTGAAGGGGCCAGTCCCTGATATCATCACCCCAAACAAGACAAGTTTTCTGTGCTAGCAGAGGCTCAATCCATGTTGGCTTCATCCCCACCCAAAAAAAACACAGGTGGCACACTAGAGCCCACCCTAGTATGCTAAAACAAATTTTCAACATGGGGTTCTTGGGACCCCACCGCATGAACACATGCACTGTCATCTTGTTATTCGATCCCAAAAGGTCATTTCACAGTCACTGTGTGGAATCACCTTTTGGGACTGATTAATGAAACGACAGTGCCACTGTTCATGAGGCGGGGTACCAAAAAGCCTATGTGGCAAATTTGGTGAAAAAATTCCAAAAAACGACTGTTGTGAGCATGCGTTGTGCAGTTTACACACACACTCATAAGTTTGAGAATTATTTATATTTTTACTCCAGATTTTTAGCATTGCCATTTTTGTACACTTCCTTATGAACAGTACAGCTGTTACTTTTCACATCCTACCTGAAATGTGTTTTCGCACATCTAGCGCACAATGGTGCGGTCGCTGTAGGAAATTAATGTTTGTGACAGATTAAGAAAATCATAGTGACGCTGTTCATAAGCAGAGGTCCCAAAATGCCTATGTTGAAAATTTGGTGAAAGAATTCCACAAAATTACTATGTTACGAGCGTGCATTGCACAGTTTCCAGGCAGTCTCGTAGCTTCAAGAATTTTTGATATTTTCACTCCAGCTTTTCAACATTGCAATTTCTTCACACCTCTTCATGAACGCTACAACTGTCATTTTTCACATCCTGCCTGAAATGTGTTTTCGCACATCTGGAGCAGAATGGCACAGTCGCTGTGGGAAATCAACATTCGGGACAGATTAGAAAAATCACAGTGCCACTGTTCACAAGCGGAGGTCCCAAATGCTTTCATGAGATGAGGTCACAAAAAGGCCATGTTGAAAATTTGGAGTGCAAATATCAAACGCCTGGGATGTTAGGGTTTCTAACCATAATGTCCCACCTCGTAGAGAGTGACAGGCATCAGGGGTGTGCCTTTGGATTGTCAGCTGTAATGCTCACAACATTCCACCCCACCCCCATCCCACCCTGCAGCCAGTGACAGGCATCAAGGTGTGCCTTGGACTCTTTGGCCTCAAAGGTCACCCATTCTCCTATACTGCCCCCATCTCAACATATTTCCCTATGGAATCGGGTGAGCATAAGGCCTGACAACCCCAAGACACAACACAACACTTGTCAGAGTCTGCAGGGTAGGGTGAGGTGAAATGACATGAGCGTTATGGCCGATGACCCAAAGGCAAACAGCAATGCCTGTTGGTCTCTGCAGGGTGGGGTGGGGTTGCGTTGGTTCCATACTTCACTGACATTCCTATTATGCATCTCTCTAACTCCTGCACTACTAATGCCAACTCCAGCAAGACAACATTCGGCATTGACAAATGCTTGTTGCATATTGTGACACTAAATTTTCAATATGGCCTGTTTGGGACCCCATCTCATTAACAATGGAATTATGCAAAATCAGGTAACTTCACAAAATCATCTTTTGGGTGCGCTTTGAAAATGTTCACCACCCTTGTTCATGAGATGGGGTCATAAGAAGGCTATGCTGAAAATTTGGGGTCTGAATGTAAAAAAAATGGCAAAATTATAAAAACATAGAAAAACATAATCTATCGGCAGATAAGGACCATACGGCCCACCCAGTCTGTCCATTTCCCTACTCACTGCTGCATCCCCAGATCCTATTTGATCTGCGGCTCTCCTGCTCTGCACATCTCCAAGGTACCCTTATGTTTATCCCATGCACTTTTGAACCCCCATATTGTTTTTGCCCCCACCACTTCTGCTGAAAGGCTGTTCCATGGTTCCACCACCCTTTCAGTGAAAAAGTACTTCCTAACATTACCCCTGAGCCTTCCACCCTTCAGCCTTATATCATACCCCCTTGTTCTTGTGCAGAGTTTTCTCTGAAATATGCTTTCCACCTGTACCTTGTTTATTCCCCTAAGGTACCTGAAAGTCTTTATTGTATCTCCCCTCTCCCTTCTTTCCTCCAGTGAATAGATGATAAGGTCCTTAAGTCTTTTCTCATAGGACTTCTGGTGCAATCCATGTACCATCTTCGCTGCCCTTCTCTGGACTGCCTCTATTTTGTCAATGTGGTCTCCAGAACTGGACTCAGTACTCCAGCTGAGGCCTCAGCAATGATCTGTACAGTGGCATCACCACCTCTTTCCTCCTGCTTGGCATGCCTCCTCCCCCATTCAGCCCAACATTTTGTTTGCTTTCCCCACCACCTTTTCACACTGTTTGGTCACCTTCAGATCATCAGATATGATAACCCTCAGGTCTCTCTCCTGACTTGTGGTGGCCAGAATTTCCCCACCCATCCTGTACTCCTCCCCTGCATTCCTGTGACCCAGGTGCATGATCTTGTACTTTTTAGCATTGAAACTCAACTGCCAGACACCCAACCACTCCTCTAATAGGCTTAGGTCCTTTCTCATTTTTTCCACCCCCTCCGGTGTGTCCACCCTGTTGCAGAGCTTGGTGTCATCTGCGAAGAGACACATCATTCCCTCCAGATGCTCTGCAATGTCACTAATGAAGACACTGAATAAGACTGGCCCCAGCACTAACCCCTGTGGCACCCCACTGGTCACCTCCCTATCCTCAGATTTCATGCCATTTACTACCACCCTCTGAGTCCAGTCTCTTAGCCAGTTCCCAACCCACATTACCACCATAGGACCTACTCCCAGGCTCCCCAATTTATTTAGCAATCTCCTGTGTGGGATGATGTCAAAGGCCTTGCTGAAACCAAGGTAGGCCACATCCACTGCTCCCCCCGATCTGCCACCCTGGTTATCCAGTCAAAGAAATATATAAGATTCATCTAACAGGACCTTCCCTCTAAGAATCCCTGCTACCTTGGATCCTGTGTCCCACTATCCTCTAGAAACTTCACAATCCTCTCCTTAAGTAAGGACTTCATTAGTTTCCCCACTACTGAGGTCAGGCTTACAGGCCTGTAATTGCCTGCCTCCTCTCTGCTTCCACTCTTGTGGAGAGTGACCACATCTGCCCTCCTCCAGTCATCAGGTACCACCCCTGTCTCTAGTGATGCATTGAAAAAGACAACCAGTGGGTCTGCCAGCACTTCCCTGAGTTCCTTTAGTACTCTGGGGTGGATCCCATCTGGTCCCATTGCCTTATCTCCTTTTATTTTCTTGAGTTCTTTAAGGACTCTTTTCACCGTGAATGGGCTGGTGTCTGCCTCCCTCCCCTGAATACAGTCAGACTCACTTGTAACAGACTCATTTAGTTTCCCTGTTTTGTCTGTTATAGCCATAGTCCATTGTATCTGTGACAGCCATTTTGGTTTGCCAGCCACTTGACAGTCTATTCAGAACTTGCCATGATCACGGTTTGCACAATTAGCACATGTTAATTACAGCTGTTAACTATGGTTTTTATGCCATTCTGATAGCAGAGTCTGCTTATTTTTCAGCAGGTTGGAGAAAATAGACTTGGGGAGGCCAAAATGGAGCACAAGTTCACGGTTGTTCGTCTTTGATAACGTATCAATTTCATGAAAGATTTCTACCTTTCGAGTGAGCATAAGCATTGTGCACTTGGTTGACGTTGTGCAGACTGGGGACAGGACTTATAGAAACATAGAATTTGATGGCAGATAAGGACCACTTGGCCCACCCAGTCTGCCCATTTCCCTACCTACTGGATAACCTGCAGATCCTAGTTAACCAGCAGCCTGCTTCTTCCTACCCCAACCCCCTAGAATGGCCTTATGACTGTCCCATGCATGCTTGAATTCCACCACTGTTTTTGACTCCACAACCTCCTCCAGAAGGCCGTTCCATGCATCCACAACCCTCTCTGTGAAAAAATACTTCCTTAATTACCTCTGGGCCACCCCCCCTCTATCTTCAAATTGTGACCCCTTGTTCTTGCACACCTCTTTTTTTGAAAGATGCTACCCTCTTGGATTTTGTTGATTCCCTTGAGGTACTTGAAAGTTTCTATATATTAGAAAGGTGCTATCACTGCACCAGAATGATCACAAGTGTTGAAGTGCCATGTTAACACCAGCATAAGCTGCCTCAGAAACTAATTAACACCAGCTACTACTACTACTTCCGTAATGTTGGGCTAAATGTCCAATTTAGAGGGGATATAATAAATGGCATATATGCGAGCACAATAATATAAGGCATAGGAAATTGCTTTTGGTTTTCAGTAAATGTCTGATTTCAGCAGGCATCCGTTATATTTGTGTCTGATTTAAGTGGACTGGACTGTACCCCTCTTAATGAGTCTTGGTACCTCACCTTCCTCTTCCCTTCCCTGGTGAATACTGAGCAAATGTACTTGTTCAGTATCTCAGCCTTTCTTAGGTCATCCTCCACCCTTTCTCCTCCTCCTTTCATCTTCAGCCTAACGATCCCATTTCTTGTCTTTTTCCTCTCGCTGATGTATCTGAAGAAGGTCTTGTTGCCTTTCTTAACAGCCTCGACTATACCTTCCTCCATCTATGCTTTAGCCCTTCTAATTTTTTTCCCAGATTCCCTCTGCTTCTCCAGGTATTGTTCTCTGCCCTCAACCCATTGTGTTTCCTTGAATATTCTAAATGCTCTTTTCCCTTACTTTCTCGGCCACTACCTTCAAGAAGCGTAATGGCCTTTTCTTTCTTTTACTTTTGCTATGCATTTTGACACAGTGACCTATTACTTCTGTTATGATTCTCTTGAGTCTAGACCACTGTTCTTCCACATCTCCCCCATACCTTCCGCTGCTAGGGCTCTTTCAAGATTTCTACCCATCTCCTTAACTTTAACCTTCCCGAAATCTAGGGCCGTTATCCTTGTATGACTTGCCTCCTCCACTGTGGTTACCTTAAACTATACTGTCCTGTGGTCACTGGTACCAAATGGACTGCCCACCTCCACATTTGTGATCCTGTCCCCGTTGGTCAGGACTAAATCCAGTATAGCCTCCTCATGGGTTGGTTCTGGTACAAGCTCTCTTAAGTTTGCCTCTTCAGGGCAGTCATGAAGTTATTGCCCCTTGTTTTACTTGCAGTCTGAGTGCGCGACTCTACCTCAGGCAGGTTGAAGTCACCCATTAATAGCAGTTCCCCTTCGGCTGCCATTATGTGGATGGTTTCCACAAGAGATTCATCTGTTTCCTCCTCCTGTGCCTGAGGCCTGTCAATCACTCCGGTGCAAATGGCTGTCCTTTTTCCCACCTCCTTATGCACATCCATTAAAATTTTGCTATGCTCGTTCGTAACTTTGGTAATTTTAAATATTTTTACACCAAATGTTCAACACAGCCATCTTTTTACACCACTTCATGAATGTGACAGCTCTCATTTTTCAAATTCTGGCCAAATGGTGTTTTTGCACCTGTGGCACAGAATGACGCTCCGTTGGCGCAGAATAGAATAACATTTCAGTGGGGATTTGAAAATTTTCAGTACCGGGTTAATAAGGTGGGGAAATAAGATGACTATGCAGACGATTTGTTGGCTGTTTTGCTACAAATGCAAGAACAGGGCCCTTTCAGCCCTGCACTGCCACAGCAACATACATGTACTCATCTATGGCGGGATGGGAGTACAGGGCCCTCCCACAGGCAAATGAAGATTCAATTATGCTCTCTTAAAAAGTAAGGAAATTCATTGCAAAAAATCTTCATTAATGCATCAGTTAGGGTTAAACCAACAAAAGTAGGGAAATGTGACATTAGGGTTTCCAAACCTAACACCCCACCCCCACCCTGCAGGCAGCAACAGGAGAAACCATTATGGTTTGCCTCTCCTACATCTTCAAAAGTCAGGTGAGGGGTGTGCTTTGGGGTTGTCAAAAGCAAAGCATGGACTGCAAGGCAAAGTACCCTGAGGTCACTGGCAAAGGTGCTACAACATGGTCAACATTAATCCTGCATAGAGACATCATGTAATGCATGGAATTGCAGTCCAATGTATTGGTGGGGTGGTACTTTACCAGGGTGTAGCTGTGAGTGACCCACAAGGCACATGTACATGCCACAAGTGGTGACTCAGTGGTCACCCAAGGATGATGGTGTGGGGCATACAGGTACTGTAGGCTGATGCCTTCACTGCACTGCAACACAGGACAGTATGGCTGACCAACTGAATCCTGGCTGGACCCAGCATCCCTGCCCCCTCTCAATGTGCACAGTGTGTCCCAGGGCACCTTTTGTCACAGACACACCATTGTGCAGCATGTGAGAGGACAGGTGTGCATGTGTGAACACAGATGGCCCTGTCGCCATAACGGTCAGTGCATGCCAGCACTGGATGTGGCAAAACACACTCACACTGCCTCCACTGCTCTCTGGGCCCTGGGGGACCACTGCATCCATAGGATATGATAAGGAGGACTTGGATGCCACATATCCTGCCTCCTTGGTGCTGATCATGTCATAACCCAGTAAACCGGAGAACAGCACCACCCCCTCAGGACACTATGTCCCACAGTGTAGGGTACACAATGCCTAGCTGTAACACCACAGGCTACCCAATGGATGTTGTGTCTCCAAAATGGTGGTGTAGTAACCCCCCAACCATCTGTCTCTGTGGTGTATGACATGGTCCAGTGACCTGTATGTGCCATCATGGGTGACAAACACTGACAGTTCCAATATGTGGAGTGTGACTCCCAGTAACATCGGCATCCACACATGACCATGCATGCCCCCCGCACCCCCCCACACATATACTGCTCTTCCCAACCCCCATAGAGTATCTGTTGCACACTGTGGCATGTTCCTGTGGTGCATAACATTGTATCCCAGGTACCTGGCTTGAACCACCAACACTGACCTGGATCACATAGCAACCACATAACCTGCATAGTGTGTCTTGTAGTATGCCAGTGTGCACAATGACCCCTGGTTAGTACTAGCTTAAGGGTTTTGTATTGTGTGCCATATGTGTAACCCTGTGTGATTGTAAATAAAGGCCAGCTGTTACACACCACCAACATGACTGCCTCCTGCAAAGACATGCACAAAACAACACAGACATATGGTGGTGGTGTGGGCAATGGGCTGGAGGTGCCGTAGTACCAATGCAAACCCCTCTGGGATGCCATACACACAGTATGAGACAGCTTGGCGTGCAGCTGTATGGGGAATGTGACCCTGTTGGGGGGGGAGACAGCAGGGTAGCTTCAGCCTGGGTGGGTAACAGTCCAATGTAGTTCACCCTGTATACCACCTGTCACTGATACCTGTCTGATCCTCCTAAGTGGTTGTCATAGAACACCATGACACCTGCCGCATGAATGTGTGATGGCCCTTCCACACCACAGTCATGTGCATGGTCCAGCTCTGGCCAGAAGATGTTTAATGCATGCACAGGGATGACAGTGGGATGAGTTGCCACTCCAGGAATACACAGTGGCTCCACGGGTGAGTATGCAATGCAGCTGCCCAGCACTCTAGACCACCTACTGCCCACCATCCATCCCCTGGGGTGTGCAGCACTCAGGTGGTGTGGCATGGTTCAGCAATTGGGGCCCCCCCCCCCAGGACTGGCAACATCACAGATCTAGAGCACGGCATGGCAATGATGCATGCTGGACTGCCATGGCTGCCCACCTGGGGAGTGGATGTGCACCACCACCGTACCTTGCCAGCTTTTCTATAACACAGCTGAATGCAGGAAACTATTCAAGAGATAGTTTTCCTAGTCACTGACTTACCTTTGCCAACCTGTCCATAGGTAACAAAAAGCTGTGCACTCCAGTACCTGACATCCCTTGTCTGGTTCAAATAGGGACCTAGAGCCTCGTTTTACATTCTGACAGTGCAATCTTTGCTCACCTGCACTGGAATGTTCAGGATAGACTACAGGACGTTAACTGACTGGTTTACCCCATCTTCTGAAGACTGAAGCCAGCACATGCTGGTTCAAGGTCCTCTCATGATTTCTCTGACTGATTCCACTTAAAGAGTCTGCCGTCACATTGCCCTTGCCTGACAGGTGTACTGCAGAAATCTTTGTATCCTGGTAATAATCCAGATTCCAGATCCTCATAGCTGCTGTGCAGTTTTGAGGATCGTGTTCCTCCCTGCTTGTTTATTTAGTACATTATTGTAATATTGTGTCCAAATATGGACAGACTGACCCTGTACCTGGGAAGAAAAGGTTTGCTTTGCCAGCAGTACTGCCCTGAGCTTGCAAAGATTTATGTGCTGATCAGTCTCCTAAGGGCTCAAGATTTCATTTACTGAGGGATCCTCCAAGTGAGTGCCCCACCGTAGGAGTGGAGCATCTGTTGTGAGAACTCTTGTTGGGAATTTCTGGAGGAAAGAAATGCCCTCTCTAAGGTTATGTTCCTACTTCCATTACTCTAGTGCATGTACAAAGGTTTTTGTGACAGTGAGTCTGACCTTTGGGACCACTGACCTTTTAGATGTTACTAAATGTCCCTTATCTAAAATCTGGCCTATGGCACCACAGCTGAAGATGAGGCCATGTGACCCAGTAGCTGCAGAAAACCCCTTGCAGGCCTTGGGTGGCACAGTGTGAAGAAGGATTTTGCAGTGGCAATCAGATTTGAAACCCTTTTCTGTGAAAAGAAAGCTTTCCACTGCAGCATACCCAGCTCTGCAGCTATGAAGTCCAGCACTTGCACTGGAAGAGTGGCAGGGACATGCCTTTCTTTTATTTTTTCTTGGCAGGCACTAGTTTCAGCACCTGCTCACCTGCTTTGAGGCTGTTTTTTTTGTAGTTGTGCCATCACTGGAATCAGGGTCCCCCCTATCAGACACCCTAATGCCTTTTCCATCCTTTTTGTGCCTTTCTGATGGATTAGCAGCTTTGTCTTTCTCTGCTTATGAGGAGAAGAGCCCTCTGATGCATGCTTTCCATCATCATTAGGCACTTCCTCTGAGTCTTTATTGTCCTTTGGGGACACAGAGGCAAACTGTACAGCCATACGTGCTTCTCTTTCTAAAGACCTTTTATTTTGGGTTTTAAGGCAAAATGTTTTACAAAGTTCACAATAAATGAAAATGTGATCTGGATCCAGACACTTTAAACTAAGCTCACGGCAGTCTGTTTTTGCCAGAAGCTGAAAAGGCTTTACACCATTTTTAAAACCTATTGGCCCTGTTCTCTTTCTGGGTCTATCAGTAATAGCAAACACTGGTAGAACCTGTAAGTTTCAATTAAATGGTACCCAGTCAAAAACAGGCACTAGAAATATTTTATAGCAAAAATAGTGAAACCACTTTAACTTAGTAATAAAATTTACTGTAAGTGATTAAAAGTTTTAGAAACAAAACTTTATCGGTCCCCTCAGGAGGGAACTGTTATGAAGCAGCCTTCTTGGGTTCATGGGAAACGATCAGGAACCAGAGAAACTGCAAAAAAAGCACATAAATTAAACACTTAACTAACACAGAGTATCTGAGAAACTAATGAACTTAAAACAACAAATGATGCATGACACTGTAATATGATTGACAAGAAGACTGGTGCCGACTTTGGGGCAACTGCTCTTTTCAGCAGAGAAACAAATCTGACGTTATAACAGCAGGGGGAGCATGATCACAGTGTAGAGTTAGAATGTGTTTACTGAAACCTATAATTTGCATAAAGTTCAATCTCCAGAGCAGCACACCTCTGCAGACTGATGCCATTTGTAAGGCATTTCACTAATGGATTCCTGTTGTTTGAAAAACTTTGGGGGAAAAAAATATTTTAAAATGCATTACTATGTTTTATACTTATGCAAAAACAGTATAACAAAACATAGAGCTACAGCATTACCAGGGACCATTTTTCCTGTACAGTACTACAGTACATGTTGTTGCACCTCATGGCGTTCATTCAGAGCAGTGTAGTAGTAGTAGTAGACTTTATTTATTTTCGGCGCCCTTTCCTAAAGGCCCAGGGCATCCTTACAGCACAAAATAGACAAACTGTAAAGAAATCATTCTAAAAAACTAGGCTACATTCTAAAAACTAGGTTACATTCCTTCCTGATTGGCACTGTAAGTCTATATGCCATTCACAAAATGGAAAATATATGTGTTCATTGTGACTGTATATTGCACGAAAGCGCCCCCCCCCCGTCTGGATTCCCACACTGAGACAGGCGAGGGGTAGGTGGGAAACTTTGCTATCAGAAGGGATGTGCAGGTTGCATGGCAACCACATGGACCTTGCCGGCTGATTAAAAGAGCTGCATTGCCTCTAAAGGGAATCAGATGACTACCCTCCCAGCCAAAGGAAGAGCGCAACTGCAGCAGGTCCAGTTTTCAGGGGAGTGGTATAAAACCAGGGGGGGAATTCAGTTTGAAAATGTCCATGGTGGATGAGTTACTCAAATGTTAGGTTAGTCAAAATGGATAAACCTCTGCCAAAACATTGGATAACAAAGGTAAAAAACAATAATTAGCATAAGAGTTGAAGTAATTGTTAAAGGTTCCCCAGATGCCTTTTACACATACTATGCCATTGCCCCCCATGCTTCAGATGTTGAAGCTGCAATTTGTTTTTAAAAAAAATCTGTCATAGTTATTTTTAATTTCGCACATCCGCAGCAAACTTCATGGGATAGTGACATTTGAGGGGTGTGGTACTATCTATCCAATGTAGAGTGCTCTGCAAGGCGCTCAACAATATTATACCAATCATCAGCCAGGCTGATTGTGATGCTGTTTTGCATGAAGTGATGTGCACTTGAAAAGAAAAAGCTGCTCCAATCATGTGGCGGCCTTTTCCTTTCATCTGCAGGTCACCATGCAGCAAACAGCTGTTTGCATCCCGAACGGCATGGCTGATGTCTCCACCCTTCCCCTCGTCACCCCATCGATCCCTTTCTGGAAGGTAGAAGGAGGTGCTTTCCTCCTCTGCCTCCTTCACTTCCTGCTGACTTCTTTTGCTCTTCTCCCACCTGTGCAGAGTAGGCCACAGCCTAAGCTCTGTATGGGCTGGGAGTATACAGTGCCCAAAGGCACTTTCACTTTAAGCACGAATGCGCTAGCGGAACACCCCACCCCGCCTGCTGACATTGAGGTGCTCAATCACCATGTCAGCATGTATCCTCCCTTTAATGTAGTACACTGGGAACCCATCCCAGTGTGCCAAAAAACTACCTCTGATGTTTCCAACACCGGGATGCCCACTCCAGGTGTCAGATGTGCCGCCCCGCCCAGCACCTAAATTCTCAGCCGACCTCCAGGTGCCCAATCCCCGAGTCAGCACTGATCCCCCCCAAGTGCTCTGGCACACTGGGAGCCCACCCTAGTGTGCCAAAATCCATGTTATTAAATATTTTTCCTGTAAAAAAGAAAACAGTCCCTGGAGGTCTTTTTACAAAAAAAAAAAACTGAAAACAAAAGAAAACGGTCCCTCATCATGCCTGCTGGCCCCCCTCCCTCTGCACACCCCATCTCCCTGCACCCCCCACCCATACTTACCTCCAGAGGTTGAGAGCAGCGATCTTCTGTGGACCGGGAACACATCTACACTATTCAAAAGCCGATCGCAAACTGAAGAAAATCATGGTAAGCCCTATAATGGCAATCAATAGAGGGTTTCAATTTAGGTTGATATCTCAGCCACTGTTTGGAATTTTGGTCCTAAATTTTCAACATGGTGTACTTGGGACCCCACCTTGTGAACACTGTCACTGTCATTTCATTTCATTTCTCTGTCCCAAAAGGAGATTTCGCGGTCGCCATGCGGAATCACCTTTTGGGACCAATTAACAAAATGACAGTACCACTGTTCATGAGGTGGGGTCCCAAAAAGCCCTTGTTGCAAATTTGGTGACCAAACTCCAAAAAATGACTGCGTTATGAGCATCCATTGTGCAGTTTCTACGCATGCTTGTAATTTCATCAGTTTTTAATATTTTCATTCCAAATTTCTAATATTGCAATTCTTCCACACCCCATTATGAACAGCACAGTTGTCATTTTTTGCATCCTTCCCAAAATGTGTTTTTGCACCTGTGGCACAGGATGACGTGGTCTCTGTACGAAATCAACTTTCAGGACAGATTAACAAAATTCCAGTGCCACTGTTCTTGAGGGGAGGTCCCAAAAAGGCTGTATGGAAGAAAACATTCCAAAAAATGACTGTTACAAGCGTGCATTGCACAGTTTCTATGCACACTCGTAACTTCACCACTTGTTCATATTTACATTCCAGACTTTCAACATTACCATTTCTTCACACCTCTGCATGAACAGTACAGCTGTCATTTTTCACATCCTGCCCAAAATGTGTTTAAGCACCTGTGGCACTGAATGGCACACTCGCTGTGCAAAATCATCTTTTGGGATTGAGTAATGAAATCATACTGCCACTGTTCATGAGGTAGGGTCCCAAAAAGCCCATGTTGAAAATTTGGAGCAAAATTACCAACAAACACCTGGAGTGTTAGGGTTTCCAACTGTAATGCCCACCCTGTACAAACTGACAGGTGTTGGTCGGGGGGTGTGACTTGGGATCGTCGGCCATAATGCTCACCCCATTCCACCCCCACCCTGCAGCCACTGACAGGCATTGAGGTGTGCCATGGGGTCTTAGACCCTACCGTTCACCCCATTCTCCTATACTGCACCCACCTCAGCTTATTTCCTTATGGAATGGGGTGATTGTAAGGGCCAAAGACCTCAAGGCACACTGCAACACTGGTCAGTGGCTGCAGGGTGGGGTAAGGTGAAATGGCATAAGTGCTATGGCCAAAAACTCAAAGGCACACCCCCAATGCCTGTCAGTCTCTGCAGGGTGGGGTTGGGGGATGGTGTTACTTCAATACATCACTGCCATTCCTATTATGCATCTCTCTAACTCCTGCACTACCGATGCCAATACCAGCAAGCAAACATTCGGTATTGACAAATGCTTGTTTTTCTAACAAATAAACCAGTGCTGGAAGAACTTAAAAAATGTGTGTTGAGAGTGATGTCTTGAAGAGCAACTGACACGATCTGGCCAAAAGTAGTACATTGCAGAATTAGAATAAGCATACCCCCAGAAAACCCCATACCAAAAACTAGATGTCTGTGTTACTTCTTTGTAAAGTTATTAGCCATTTTGTAACCCTTATTTCACTACCTGTTAAAAAAAAAAACTGTGTCAGTGAAGAGCTGCTGCTGCTGATGTCATCTAGGGACCTTAAAGTCTAGTAGCTTATAGGATCTGTTTCTCCAAAGTTGCAAAGATCATGCACAATGGTTTTCACAAGTAAAACAGGCAGCACCAGTCAGTAAACTATGTGAGATCTTTTGTTTACCTGGTCTATGGAAGTTTTTTTTTTCCAAGTGTCTCACTTCAGTGTGTTTGGAAATTGATCTAAATATGGCTGTAGAATTGTTTCACAGCCATCTGTTGGTCTGCCAAGGAAATTGCAGAAACAACTACCAAAGCTGAAATCTTCTGTGCACTTTAATATATGCATTTCCCATAATGCACAGTAGCCAAATCCCAACTAACAAACACAGCAGAAAAACTGAGATGATTCCACAGTTTACAAAAGTAAGTCAGCCAGAATAAACACATATTCTGAAATGTTGATCACATCTGCATGTAATCAGTAATTGAATGACAGTTCACACTACGTCTTTTTGCACCAGCAAAATACAAAATGCAGTTAAATATATGCATTTCCCATAATGCACAGCAGCCAAATCCCAAATAGCAAAAACAGCACAATAACGGAGATGATTCCATGGTTCACAAACTTAGATCAGCCAAAATAAACACATATTCTGAAATGTTGATCACATCTCCATGTAATCAGTAATTAAATGACTGTTCACACTACGTCTTATTGCACCCACAAAATACAAAATGCAGTTAAATATATGCATTCCCATAATGTACAGCCGCCAAATCTCAAACAGCAAACACAGCAGAAAAACAGAGATTATTCCACTCTATTCGTGTCTGTATCTGTGTTTTATTGTGCTTGCTAATATGGGATGTCATGTTACAATGCCTTATAATGCATAATTCCATTTCTGAACTTGCCATGTTACAATCACATTAACCTACTCCAGAGCATGGTTCTACTGTGGAATTAACTTTGTAACAAAATCTGCCACTCATATAGTTTTATAGCAATGCTTTTTGAATGGTGCTGCCTGTTTCATGTAAAACAGCACTATCTGGCAGTTTGAATGGCAGGAGACTGATTCACAAAACCTACAGGTTACTACTCCCATTTGCTATGGCAATATTGCACCTTTACTTTAAACTACCTTCACCTACTGGACAGCATTACAGGTCAAGGTATCTTGCCACTGGGTCTAATGAGATAATGTACCCAGTACAGCACATGCACATTATCCTGGAAGGAATGCAAGCCTTTTAAAATAAGAAAGACATATTAGCCTCAAGGTACCTACTCTCAATCCAGCAATCATTCTTTGCTGAAGCACGCAAAATCTAAGCAAAATAAATTGATATACTTCTCCATCAGGTACAAACAAAATCGGATTCTGTGCCCTCGCTGTCAATTGATTGATATTGGTTGTACAAGCAAAGGAAACTTATTGTCTTACTGGTGCATTGAAAAAAGCTGAGTGCTGTCACCCAGAGATCAATAGGAACCTGTTAGTAATTCCAAACAGTACAGTAGTCACAACTAACACCAGTATAAAGATTAACTTGTTTTGTTTTAACTCTGAGATGGATTGAGCTTGGTGGTCTCAGCCATTTACAGTAAACAGCTTATTAAACCAGAAAGCTGGTAGACATAGGGTCATACTTACAAAAGTGTGTGTGCAATAAACACAGAATGGGAGAAACAGTTTTGTAAATAGGGCACATAGTGTGGTATACCTAGCACAAGTCTTAATTAATTAAAGAAATGCCTGAACTGAAAAATGAGGCAAAGCAAATATGAAATGAACATTCTAGGTCAGTGCTGAAGTATAATGATTAATAAATGCTGAAAATAATTCAGTATCTGGCCTGTGGGAAAACTGGAGAGGGAGGGGATTTTATCACTCACCCTTCAACTTTTACATGCACAAAATTCAAGAATCAGACATCTAGTCAAAACAAGTTCTGGTCAGAGCCAATATGGCTGTGAAGATCTTTTAGGAGCAGCAAGAGTGGGGAACAGACTATGCTGTGCTCTCGCTGCATAGCAGTCAGCCATAATACTGCAGCGATTACAGTACTGCACACACGTGATACTCACACATGTGCAGTTTGCCCTGGAGTCAGCCTTGCGCAACATGGCAGTGCTGACATAACTACGTGTAACAACCCAGTCCCCTCAGGTTACTAGAATCCCATTAGTACTAGTCTTAGGCAGGTAGGAAAAGGCAGCTGGTGGGGAGCTCATTAGGGGCTTTCTACATAATGACATCATTGTTTACTCAGCTAGCCTGAAAGAAGGATGATTATGTCATTTAGAACTCTCACAGCAGCATAACCATTTTAGAGTCAGCTGCTCTTGGGGAGCTTAGAATGTTCATCAGTAAGTTCAAGTGTGGCAGTTAGACGAGCAGGAGGTCTGCCATTAGGGCTGTGTTAGAGGGAGCCCTGGTATTTCTCACCTTAGTTTGGTAAAATCTTCAGTTTGCCTGCAGGACTCTAGTTTCATTCCAGGAGGAGTGAGAGGGAATGCAGTTTTGTGGATCCAAGATCAATCCCCAGAGGTTCCTGAAGTTCACAGCTGCCTTAAAGAAGAACAATGAGTAGAATCTGACAACTACCAGAGAAAGAAAGGTGCCTTTTGTTCTTTCCATGACTGGGAGGAAGGAACAACTAATATGTGAATACAGAATTTGAGACTGTTCTCTGAGGGAATTGTCTGAGGTGTGTGTGCTCTAGACATGGCTAGATCACACTGGTCAGGACCCCTTTCAACACAACTATACTGAATTTAACATTAAAGTTGGGAGTCTTTAGCAGTTCATTGGGGATTGGAGACTCATTTGGTATAACCCTGAAGGAATGGCAGAGGCGGTTTGGGGTAAAGGATGAAGTACGCCATCTGGAGTTTCAGGCAGGGTTAAGTGGCTTGTGGATGGGCACCAGTGTTCCCTGGGCAACGACCATGCACCAGGAGGATTTTCAAGTGTGTGGCACATCCCATAGATGTACACTTTGGAAATGAAAATGTGTGGAAAATGTTAAAAGTGTGCGGCACATCCTACAGATATACACTTTGAAAGAGAGAAAGAGATGTGTTTTGTGGAAAACAGTACTACCTAGCAAAGTGTCCTGCAAAAGACAGTGTGTCTGTATTGCAATGATAAACATTTGGGGGACCACCCTTGCTTTAAGTAACATCTGTAAATAAAGCCTTACTGCAAAATCTCAGTTACTGCTTTGGACATTCTGCTTATTGCTTCTAGGGTGAACGTTATTGGGTCTCCTCAGCAGTTAAGTCTAGCATATGCCTGGCATCCTCTCCCCTGGACCTGGTTGTAAGTAAAAAGGTCCATTTTAGTATGTACCCCAACCCCCCATCCTCTAGATAATGAGCCTGGTATACACTCCAACAATAGGGGTGGTACCATGAGTGTAATTCTTCCAAAAAAAAATTGTATTCCATGTAGTTGCCAGTAGTTCTTTTAAGGGGTGCCTGCTAGCCAGAAGTGGTGTGGGGGTTGCATACATATGCACAATACTCTTGCATGCACAGTTTAAGTGTCAGTGGCTCAGTAGGTAGCACACTCACCTCTGAGGCCGGGAGATCAGAGAGCTGTGGGTTCAGTTCCCACATCTGGCACTTGGGTTAATATCCCAGTACTGACACTGTAGTGCAGCATGAGAGGGGTGCTGCACTTCTGAGGTGCCGTCTTTCGGATGAGACGTTAAACCGAGGTCCCATCTGCCTGGATTGGTGGTAGTTCCGGTGGATGTTAAAGATCCCATGGCACTTATCGAAAAGAGTAGGGGAATTTCCCCGGTATCCTGGCCAAATTTCCCTCATTCACTAAAAATACCACCTACAGCTTAATCTGGTTTCAAGGTCAGTTGGCATTCATCTGTATACCCCTCCCCCGGGTCGTGCCTGAAAATAGGCAGGATTTGTCTAGTGCACTTACCCGGTCAACAAAAACTAAATAAAAATAAATAAATAAAATAAAAAAGTCTGCACCACCATGTTGCGCATGGCAGCCATGACATCCACACTTGTAGAAAGGAAAAGTAGTGTGCCAGGAAGTGGGTATGTTTATGCTGCCTGCAGAGGGGAAGGGCTGCATAAACAGAATCACTGGAAACTATGTTGGAGTACTGGGGCAGAACATCAGACAGCAGTCCAGTTACGTGCTTCCACAGTGCTCCTTTACAAATCTGATGATGGCATAACATCTGTGGAGATTGACCCACACAATCATAAAAATCTGACTCAGGAGGAGACAATTAGCAAACTAGAGATCGGGTCTCGGATTTGCTTGTCATCACAGTCACTTTCTCATTCTTTTCTAAGCAGTAGTTTCTGGTAAATGTGCCTTGACCATATTGATCCCAGTGCTGGTAGACTACTTCTGGTTTTCCCCTGATTGTATTAGGAGAAGGTATTAGCAGTCTTGAAGTGGTTGCTGCCAGTGGTGGCACGCTCTGAAAAAAGTGGTCCCCATGCTCGTCTGCAAATTTTAGAAATGACCCCTTGAGTTAAAGGGGACAGGAATTGGTTACTTATGTGCAGCTGTTTGAAATGTCTCTATTTTTATAAATTATATTCAGACCTCTAAAGGACCCCTATTTTAACTATGCCTGAATAAAAGCTGAAACTGTCAGTTGTGTTTTGTTTTGGTTTTAGATTTATAGAACTGTTATTTAGTACAACATCAGATTAGGTACATATGGACACATGTTGATACATAGACATATTAGGATAACAGTATCTCAATTACAAGGGGGTCCATGTTAGGTTTGGGTTTTAATGTGCACGTATACTAGTCACTTGTTACATAATTGCAGATATATCATATTTAAGATGGTATAAGTTGGACTATTCATGAGTAATATGGACTTATTGTATACAGAGTTTAAGAAAAATGTATCTGAACAGTACACTGTGTAAAATTTGATAGACACCACTGTATAAAACAGCTGGTGAATGCTTAACCTACAGTAGGGCAGGTTGTCTTCTAACCTATTTTTACTTAACACATATATATATATATATATATATATATATATATATATTCATATTTATAAGACTTTTAACATTATTTACTATGTATTGTTTAAAGCGCTAATGATGCCGCAAAGAAAACTTTGAGAAACATAATAATTGGGTAAAATTCTGTGGCCCAGATATTCAAAAGAGTTGAGCCATGCACAATAGGGTTGCACCTGTTCAAGTCTGAAATTGTGCCATTCTGCGATATTCAACAGGAGGCAGTTGCGCTCCGAAATCATGCTGAGCAACAGCTCAATGATAATGAAGGCATACGCAACCAAAGGGGGAGGAACCATGCATAAATGGCGCGATCTGCGATATTCAGCGACTTGTGCCATGCGCATTAGGGGAACAAGCGGAAGTTGCGCCATAGCGGAAATGAGCCAAAATAAAAAGGAGCAAGGGAGAGGCGCAAGAACGCTACAGGGAAGCCACATGAGGCAGAACTCTAGCCAGACAGACAGGGCAGGAGGCACAAACAGGGCAGGCCAGGGAAAGGGCACTCTAAACAGCCAGGCACAGGGAAGGAGTGGGGAGCCAGCACAAGCAGGTGTACCCGGTGCAGAGGAAGTAGCAGACAGGACAGCGGGGGGAATACAGCATCAGCTGCTGGGGGGGTGAACACAAGCCAGGGACATGGCCAGTGCTACCTTCCAAATGGAGGCCGTTATGAGGGGGATGATAAGGTGGGCAGCAGGGGGGCGTGGCCGTGGAAGGGCCCGTCGGCAGTATGCCCCCAACAGGCAGTACCGAGCCTGCACCAGCTTTGAGCTGTACACTGATACTGAGATTGTGGGCCAGTACCACCTGAATCAGGCAATTCTGAGATGGCTCTGTGAGCTGTGGAGTGATGTGATGCAGGCACCCACACGACGGAGCCATGCCCTGTCAGTGGAAACTAAGGTAACAGCCTGCATGTGCTTGCTCACCACGGGTACCTTCCAGAGACCAACTGGGGACACCACAGGCATAACCCAGTTGGCCACATCATGCCACCTCACCTAATTCCTCAGCGCACTGCTGCCACATGCTGCGGAGTACATCCATTTCCCCAGCACAGTGGCGGAGCGCACAGCAAACATACAGGAGTTCCACAGGGTAGCACGTATGCCTGGCATGCTAGGGACAATAGACTTCACCCATGTGGCCATACGCACACCACCTAGCCCCGAGGGGGCCACATACATAAATCGCAAGGGCTATGCCAGCATCAACTGCCAGGTGGTGTGCAATGCCAGGGGGTGCATAATCAATGTCTGTGCCACGCACCCTGGGGGAGCACATGATTCGTTCATCTGGCACCAGTCGGCACTGTGCCACAGATTCGAGAGTGGGGACATCCCCACTGGACACCTACTGGGTGAGTATGCAAACCACATGGACAATCATAGGGCCTGGGGGGCATGGCAAGAGGTGGCATGGGTAGTGGCCTACATGGCCTGGGGCAGGGCGATGCTGATCACAAAACTAACCTCCACCCTCTACACACAGGTGACAGTGGATACCCATTCCGTCCCTGGCTGCTTACACCATACCAGCGGCCCATGACCCCATCACAGCAATGCTACAATGAGGCACACGCCACCACATGTAATGTCATCGAGTGGGTGTTCGGGATGTTGAAGGCACGTTTCCATTGCCTGGACACCTCTGGTGGTGCCCTACAGTACAGCCTCTCAAAGGCCTGTGGGCTATTCCTGGCCTGTTGCATCCTGCACAACATGGCCAATGAATGTGGGATAGCCATACAGGTCAAGGAGGGGGACAGCGATGGGGATGATGGGGATGCCGGTGATGATGGTGATGGGCAGCCCCCCTTAGCCGACAGGACCCCCGACTGCTCCGGCTGGCACAGCTGCACCGGGACACCATCACAGAGGAGCACTTCAGCCATCCCAGGTAAGTCATGGGGCCATGCGCAACCACCAGTGGCTAAGGCACAACCCACAAACACGCATGGACACACACCAGGGGTGCATGCCGTCAAGGGAAGTGGCAGGGCACAGAAGCACACACACAACCAGGGATGGGTGAGAATTAATATGCCATGCAGACGGATACACACACAAGCTCACACACAATGCAACAAATGTGAACAGAGGGCAGGAGGCACACCGACCCAAAATGCACACCCTAGCAACACATGCCCACAGGCCACCATGCCCACTGCCTGTCCATGTGCATGTGTCAGATGCTGAGCACCATTGCACATTGGTGTATAGCACAATGCAGGCATCATCATGCACACACAACTGCGGACAGCAGCTGGGAGGGTGTGCAGGTGGACTGTATGTCCAATGCAGGGCCAGGTACCCACCCGTGCACTGCCCACTGAAACACACAATGCACACTGGGCAGCACCAGACAGTAGCCACACTGGGAGACAGGTCAGTGATGCGACACAGTGCCCTGGCCACCACAGATGTGTGGGCGGCCCCACTGAGACCCACCAGCACTGACAGGCTGACCACTGGCCTCATGGGGTGGCACCGATGGTTCCCCAGGGGTTCCACTGTGTGAACGCAACCGTGCTCGTGCAGGGGTCTGCAGCACACCGAACATGCCTGCACCAGGAGTGCTCGGGATACCCACAGCTGAACCCGTTGTCAACAGGGTGGTAGTCACAGGACGCCGGGAATGGGGGGTGGATAGTGCACTGCATGGTGTCCGCGATGCATGGGCACCTGACTGTGTGCCCATTGTGGCCATGACAGCAATTAATGCCTGCGCATGCCTGTCAATGGCAGTGGTCACATCCTCCCGCAACCGGTCCATCCCTGTCAGGATCAGTGCAGTATCCCTGCTGCGAGGCTCCTCTGCCCACTCCAGAGCCACACACAGTGCATCCACGGACGTCGCAAGCTGCATCTGCTGCTGGACCGATGCTTGCAGTAGGCGGGTGTGCTCGTCCAAGAGGTCATCAGCCTCCTTGGCATCCTGTCCCTCAGGGTGTGCACGGCCCCAATGATCAGCACCCCTTGAGGGTGGGTTCTGCACACCAGGACCAGGTCTGGGCATGTCCACAGGTGGTGCACAGATGCCGCCGCTGAACCCTGTACCCCCAAGCCCATTGGGTGACTGCTGATGCTGCCCCTCCGGCTGCCGCTCCCCAGGGCTCAGTGGTGCCTCCGCAGTGGCCGCAACAGTCCCACTGTCCTGAACAGACACCAGTGCTGCTCCACTGGTGCTGACAGGCACAGCCTGGGACTTGTGCTGACATGTGGCCTCCATGGCAGCACCAGCCACAGCCATAGGCGCGAATTGCCCTGCTGTGTGGCCATCCCGTGGCACACACGTGTCACTGCCCATGACAGTCGTGTCATCATCACCAGTGATGGACTCTGCACCGGCCACAGTTACAGCATGCTGGCATCCATGGATGCCAGCATGCTAGGACACAGGCAGGGCTTCCTCCACACCTGTTACAACGACATCAGTGTGGACAGCCAGGCGGCCCCACTGTCGCAATGATCCACATATACCTGTGGAGGTGGATGGTCCCTCCTCCAACTCCAGCTGACTGTCCACAGTGGACAGACCCACCACCGCTGACCCATGCAGACGCTCAGGATCTGTAAGGGAAAGCAAAGTCGTGTTAGTGCATGTGACCTACCCTGCCCCCCCATAGACAGACCATGACTTACCATGCAGTGATGGGCAACCACCCGTCTGGAAGCCACCACCCGGAACACCCTCAATGGCACTGCGCTGCATGCTTCCAGCAAGCCTCTCCTCCTGTGGGGTCAGCTGTACCACCTCCGGCTGTCCCCCACCTGTTGCAGCACGTGCTGCCCTGATGGCAGCCACCTTCTCCTTTATCCTCCTCCTGTCCATGCCCATCTTTTTCTTACACTCCTGCACGGAGCGCTGGTGGCTGCCATGCAGATTCACAGCAAGTGCCACCTCCTCCCATGCAGCAGCATGGGCTTGAGGTGTTCCCCACCATCCACTGAGAAGTGGCACTGATCCAGGTAGGCCTTGAACAGGGCCTCGGTTTCTGCCTTTGTAAAGTTAGGCCTCCTCCTCCTCCCACCACTGTGTTCCTCCTCTCCAACAACCTGCTCAGTCATTATGTAGCCTGTAAGAATGGCAGTTGTTACCTGTGACTGTGCAGTCCCATGCATGTCCCTGAATCCACAGTCCACACTCCCAAACAGCATGCAACTCACCAATAGACTGCAGTAACTGACTATGGCCATTGCAGCACATTGTCGCACTTTTATAGTGCAATCCATGCAAATGAGGTGAGGAGCAACTTTAAGTAGATGCAAATTGCAGTGCTGTGCCATTGAATGGCTGATTAGATGATTTGCATATGACGGCTGAATATCGCGCTGCTGCGCTTTGTGCAATTGTGTTGAATGTGCTGAGTCAATGGCACAGTTCTGTGACATGCGCAGTACACCTCACTGCGCATGCCCGGGTTGCTGATGCAGGCGTCTGCCATGCTGATGATGTGCTGTGTGCGGTAGGCAATGCAGGGCACGGCCACCATTGTGCCAGTGGCACTATAGCGATGGTCACTACATGACGCTGTGGCACTGGGCCATCATAGGTGCAATAGGCCAACTGCTCGGTAGGCCGCTATGGCTCTGGCACACAGGCAGCCAATTGCGCTACATGCATTGTCTTCCAATGGCACTGTGCGTGGCCATGCGCCAGAGACCTTGACCCTGTGCCCGACCTTTGCCCCCTGGGCACCATGCATCAGGCATGGGTGCTACTCTATCGCGCTGTTCGGTAACAGTGTGATAGGGAATGGCAGCACTGTACCGCGCAGCATCTGCACGTGGGGAGCCATGCTGCAGAGCGCCATATTGCCTACTATTATTGGAAGAATGGCATGCAGATGGGCAGCGCAGTGGTCTGCGATTGAGTTGGCCAATCTGGTGGTAATTGTGGAGCCACACCATGGGCCTCTCTTCGGGGAGGTGCCCCTGGACAGGGCCAGGACCCAGGTGTGGCAGGAGGTGGCCACTGCTCTGGAGGAGGCCACCAGATGGGGGAGGAGCATGGAGCAGTGCAGGCACCACTACGGGGACCTGCAGAGGAGGGATCTGGAGCTACTGGCATGACTGCAGGCACGTGCCAGGAGGGGCACGGTGCCACTGCCAGGTAGGGGTTCCGTCAACACACTTTTATCGTCCATATGGGTAACAGTGTTGTATGTGTCCAGCGCATAGGGGAGGGACCATCTGGGGTTGGCTGTGGAGGTGTTCACAGGGTGTGGGTGGTGGTCTGGCTGGGTGGGAGGCACACACCTTGGGGCAGGGGGACTTTGCTTCGGGATTGTACTGATGTTCTTCTCTCCTTGTTTTCCCCACAGGCCCAGAAGAATGCCGCTGTTTGAGAGAGGAGCGGCGGAGGGAGGAGGACGGTGCAGCCAGGTGGGGCGAGGGCCATCACCGCCCACCTGACCGGCCTGATGAGGGTGAGTGCCATACAGCCATGATCACTATTGCATGCTGTGTGACAAGGTGGGCAGTGGGGCATGGCCACCATACATCGACACCACTGCCATGCACACAACTTGTTACAGTCAACACTGTCCAGTGGCAATGCATGTCTGAGAGTGCGTCAGTGGTGGTCCATGCATGCACCTGGTGCATGGTTGTGCCACTGCCTTTGCACCACATAGCCATGTCTCTAAATGGCCATGGTGGTGCTGTGCATGACTTGGCCAGCGGGTGTGTGCAGCATTCCGCATGGCTGTATGCGCCTGGGTGGGCAGGTCCTGTGGACATGATCACTGTGGGTGGTCACACACCATCACAGTGGTATGTCCCATGGCCATATGCCATGCACAGTGGGCGGGCTGTATAGGGTTGTGCATTCACACCTATTGACTGTGCTCCCTTGTCCTAGGTACCCGCCATCTTTGAGAGATACGGGAGGCAGTGTGGGAGATCCTAGTGGTCGCACGTGCATCACTCGACATCCTGCGTCACCTAGACGAGACTGAGGTTCTGAAGAGGCACAGGGCCCGGAGGAGCCAAAGCAGGGTGAGGCGCTCCCGCTAGTGTGGATGGCTGACAGTTTTCCCCTGCCCTTATGGACCCACCCTCACGCCCCTCCTTCCCCATCCCATTTGTTCACCCCTGCCCTCTACCCACCCCCACCTTGTTTGTGGCCCCCCCAACCTTGTATATAGTTCCAGTTTTATTGTATATAGTTTGTTATTGTATATAGTTGATGGTTATGTATTATTTCAATAGATTTAATTTTGATATGAATACTGTTGTGGTCTCTGCTTTGCAGCGGGCTATAGGTGCTCAGCTGCAGTGGTGTGCATGGCGTCAGGGGTGGTGTGGTCATTGGTGTGTGTGTGTCAGTGTGGAGGTGACTATGGTGTGGGGTAGCTATCAGTCAGTGTCTGTGGTGTGTGTGTTGTTCCCTGTGCACTGACTGACTGTGTGCAGTGGGCCATGGTGCATGCTCTGTGTCCATGGTGCACCCATCAGCCCGTCCATGGCCTGTGCAGCTGACACACATGCATGTCTGTGGCCTGCACGGTTCGCTGGCATGTCAGTGGTGGCAGTCCCTGCAGGGCGGCCACTGTACCCGTCACTTTGCTGGGTTGACTCCTGTCACTGGTGTGGTGCATGCCTGACTCAGGTGGCACTGTGGGCACCACAGTCATTGTCCCACCCCCATGCTGTGCCTTGTGTGTGTTGCAGGGGATGTGCCCCACTGTCTGTGACTTGTGCTCTGGGTGACTGCTGGTGGTGTATGGGTCCACAGTGCCTGCGCAGGGTGGCTGGCACTCCAGTGCCATGGAAGACTGTGGGTTGTGTGTACACAGCTTACATGGGCCCACAATGGGGGCTTGGTTGCCCCACCACTGCGTCCCTGTGTTGTTGTGCCCTTAGGTATGGGTGGGTGTCTGTCCATACACTGTGTGGCATCCGGTGTGGTGCATGCTTCCACGCACCACTGTGGGTGGCTGTGCTGGCTGTTGTGGCCAGTGGTGGGTCAGGGTGTGTCACTGGACTACTGTGCAGGGTGTTGTACCACTGGTGGTGGTGGTGTCAAGGGCACACCCTGTCCCATGTGGGGTACCTCTTGTGCCAATGCATGGTTGGTCTCTCAGCAGTACCTCGGGGGACTGTGCATGGTGGCACTGTGTCTGCTGTTGTTGCATTGCTGTGTGCTGCCATCTGCTGATGGGTGCTTGTGGTGGGGCTGGCTTGCATGGTTCTGTGGTCACAGGTTGCAGTATCACAGTGGGGTAGTGGCATGCATGGGGTTTCCTGCAGTGGTGGTCACTGCTCATGGGGGGGTGTCTGGGGGTTATGGTGCAGGGTGTGCTCTGCATTGGGGGGATGGTGTGGCACGGGGTGGTCTGCCCTCCTTGTGTGCCAGTCACAGCTTGCCGGCTGTGGGTTGTTTGCTTGTCTCCATGGGCCAGTGGTTATTCCAGCCTTCCCCCAGTTGTGCAGTGCTTGGGGTGTGGGGGGATGATTTCTGTTCTGCTGTGTGTTCCTGTGCCCATCTGTGGCACGGGTGGTGGGCCCCTACCCCCTGGTTGTGCAGTTACATTGCTCTGCTGCTGGACGGGCATCCCTGGTTGCACTATGGCACCTCTGGACTGCTCAGATGAACATCCCTTGTTGCGCTATGGTGCATCAGATCTGCTCAGCTTCCCCTCCTTAGTTGCACTATGGTGCAGGTGGTGCGATATGCAGTCTTCGGCTGTAGGCGCAATTTGGCTTGCTCCATTTTTGAATATCGCGTCTCTTGCACATGGGCGCAATAGACTTGTGCTTGCTGCTGCTATTGCGCACTTTTTGGGCACAGTTTGAATATCTGAGCCTGTGTGTATTCCATATATATTCTAGATTTCTCCTCCCCATTATTTATTACTGAGAAAATGTGCATGAATACATGATCTTTATCCCTTGCAGTTAGTTTAAAGTTAATCTGCCTCTATAGCTTACTCCCTACTTCAAGCCATAATGCTCTGTTGTGACATCACAATCTGTTGCCATGAGAGTAACTGTGATGTCACAAGCAGTGCATTATGACCTCGGGTAGGAAACGGCAACAGAAATAGATGAACTCTTTAGGAGAAAAAAATCCTGTTTTCATGCAAATTACCTCAGCAATAAATAATTAGGAAAAGGAATAAAGAATGAATGTGAAATACAAGCTGAACTTTATCTGAATATTATGTGTTGCTAAAATTCTCTTGAAGGTGTCAGTTGCTCTTTAAACTTATTTTTCCTTGTGTTTTTAATCATTATTTACTAATGCTAGCACAGACACATGCAGAGGGTTTTAAAATGAAGCTTCACTTGGTTTATAGCTTATGTCAGGGAGTGAACTTTCAAGTCAGTAAAATTTGACCTTGGGATAGCTTTCTTTTGATGGAACTAATCCTGTCTTGGCATAGTAATTTGCAAAACTGAAGCTGTTTAGAAGTATAATAGGAGTTATGCTAAACAAATGTAAATATCTCTAAAAGTATACAACTTACTGATAATAAACCTGTATGAAAGTTGTTCAGGACAACAAGATCTTTCAAATGAGCATATTCATTAAGCAACAAGAATTATATATTTTTTAACTATGGCCATCTGATTACCTCAGTTTTAATTTTTCATAGGAGTTATGCCAAACAAATATATATATCTGTAAAAGTATATGAGTTATGTATAAACCATCAGCATGAAAGTTGTTTGGGACAAAATGACCTTTCAAATGAGTGTATTCATTAAACTGCACTAATTATATTTTTTAAACTACGGCCATCTGATTACCTGAATTTTCATTTTTTGTCACAAAATGTTTTATCTTTCTGATGGCTATATTTAAAAAAATCTAATGAATTCAGATTAGTGACTACCCTCATTTGAAAGGTCATTTTGTCCTGAACAAATTTTGTGTTGGTTGTATATTGGTAACTTGTATACTTTCTGAGATAGTCACATTTGTTTGGCATGACTTCTACTGTGTTCGTTCAGAGAGAGAGAAAAATTAAGTTGTTTAGATGACCATATTTTACAAAATATAAAGAATTCAGATTAGTGACTACCCTCATGAGAAAGGTCTTTTTGCCCTGAACAACTTTCACACTGGCTATTTTTATGCACCTTGAATAGTTTTAAAGATATTTAGATTTGTTTGGAAGATGTGCACATTTGCTCTCAGAGAAAAGCAGCTTGGAGTTCTGTGTCCATCATTCTAATTAAAAAGAAAGTAGGGGCAATTTCTTTAACTGCCATAGAGATTTGCAGAATGGAAGGATACACTGAAAACTCCTAAAAGATGTGTTCCATGGAAACACCTTTTTTCAAGTGAAAGCAGGATGGCCGTAGGCTCCATCCACAGCCACAAAATGAACTCCCTGTAGCAAGTATATTGAGGGAATGAATTCATTCAACAGTCTTGGTTACCCAAAGGGCTAGATCATTCATCAGCAGAACAAATGCAGGTCCAGGGTGAGATCATGCCTGGAGCACTGTGTTCAGTTCTGGAGTCCCCACTGCTGGACGGACCCAGAACACTTGGAGAAGGTTCAGTGGTAGTCTACAACAATTATACAGGGACAGCAGCAGAGAACATATGAGGAGAGAAGGGAGAATCTAAACATGGACTTTCTGGAAACCTGAAGAGAGAGTGGGACCTAATTAAGATGTACAAGTATTTGAGAAATATCAGTGAATAGACTGCAAGGAATCATCCATGAGAAATGGAAACAATAATTATTGGAGGTTGTGTAGGGGAGTCAAAGAGCTGTTATTAAGTACATTTTCATGGGGATGGTGGTGAACATATAGAACAGTCAATCAAAGCAGGTGGTAGAAGCTAAATCTGTGACTCATTTCAAATGTGGATGGAAAAGGCACATGCAAATTACAGGCACTATGAGAGGGGAGAATGATGGACAGCTGGGGAGAGGACACTGGGGCACTGGAAGTGCAAGAAGACAAGTAACAATGGTCCAACATCAGGTCAGACACAGAGTTAGACAGAAAATGGGCAAACTCGATAAACTAATGAGTCTTTATCTGCCATCAGAATATATGTATTTATGTATGTACAGTGGTAGTAGTTGATTCAGCAAAGTTATTTCCCGAATGTCTATGGAGAAACCTAGACAAAAAAAATCTTTGTGAATGCCTATGCTACAGGAAGTCTTGCAAAACAATTATTCTTAGAGATTTATGTGCTTGCAGATTTCCATAGATTTAAAAAAAATAACTTGCCAAATCTGTATATATCTCAACCACAGAATGTTTGAATGTATTATAAATTAGTGGGGGGGTTTGTTTTGCTCATCATCAGTCCAATACTGAGTGCTCCCAGGTTTTACACATACTGTATACACATAAAAACATTTAGAGACAGAGTTAGACCAAAGATCCATGCAAACTGTCCCCCTATGACAGTGCAGAACTTCAACTACTGGCTTATCTGTAAGAGCTCATTAAAAGAGTACGCATCAAGAGAGTCTTAGTTGCAACAGGAAGATGACACATAGCGTCCAAGCAGTAGTGGGACACATCTCTAATATTTGCACACTGATTGTTGACCACGGGCACAAGTGGCAGTCCTGTCATCTTCCCGACCTGTGATTAGGAGCACGATAAGGCAATTCCAGATGACAGGGACAGGAAAGGGCTGGAGAGAAGTCTACCCTGATGCCACTGTTTAGATCCTCAATGAAGAATCTGCATGGTTTCATCTGAAGGCCTTTTTAGGAGCAAGGCACCCAATTAATGGCAAGCAGTAGTGTACCTATGATGTAAGGCCTGGGCTCTATCTAATGGAGTAAAAAAAGTAATAAAAAAGAGAGAATTGAACAGTTCTATAACCTTTACAAATTAGTTATTAAATATAAGCTGGTTTTAGAAACCATGAGAAATGATCACAGGGTTGAAAATAAGTAAGAAGAGATGACTTGCCTGTAAGAAAACATTACTTACCATAGTAATCTTGTTTCTTCTAAGGGAATCTTACTGTATTCTGACAAATGCAGTATGGTCTCAACATAGGACTGCCCTGGAGCCGAAGTGGTTACTAGAACCTATGCTAATAGTGGAATGTTAGGCTTGAGCTCGGTTTTCAAATCACTGTCCCTGGTTGCACTTCCTGCAATCATCAGATTCTTATGAAGCATGCAGAAGCTAAATACTAACTATACAAACTAAGTTTACTACCCCTAAATACCCCTATAAGGGGAACAGAAACTCCAAACAACAGGAAGCATCTCTAAGACTCAAGCCACCAGATGCCCAAAAAACTAATAGGTACCCACAGGTTTTCAACATCAGTGATACAGGAGTGAGCAGAGCCCTGTAGGTCCTAACAGGGGAGGAAGGGTGGGAGCTCAGAATACAGTAAGATTCCCTTAGAAGAAACAAGATTACTATGGCAAGTAATGTTTTTTTCAACCCCCCAGGAAATCTTACTGTATTCTGACAAATGTAGACTACCCAAGCAGTGCCTTTGGAGGTGGGCAGAGGACCTATTTAAGAAACAGGATCTGCAGAACTGCTGTGCCAAACCTAGCATCACTCCTGGCCTGGGTGTCCAGGCAGTAGTGCTTGGTAAATGTGTGAACTGTTTTCCAGGTAGCTGCCTTACAGATTTCCAGAAGAGGAATGTCTCTGGAAGCTGCTATAGATGAAGCAGTCCCTGTAGTAGAATGGGCCCTAAGACTTTGTGGGGGCTGTTTACCCATTTTGTCATAACAGAATTGGATACATGAGACAATCTGTCTTTCTATGGATCTCTTTGTGGCAGGTTTACCATTGCCATCCTCTCCATAGGTCAGAAAGAGCTGGGTTCTATTCCCTCTGTGACCTTTCTTGTGCTCTAGGTAGTAACTAATAGCCCTCTTGACATCCAAGCTATGTAGTCTATGCTCACCTGAGGAGGAATGATCAGTAAAAAAGACCGGCAAGGTGATGGACTGATTAATTTGAAAGTCAGATACCACCTTAGGGAGAAATTTATTATTTGTCCTGAGTACCACCTTGTCACTATGGAAGGCCACATAATTGGGCTCCATGGACAAAGCCTGAATCTCACTAATCCTTCTGGCAGAAGTAATGGCCACTAAAAATGCAGCCTTCCAAGTCACATACTTCAGGTCAGCTGATGACATGGGCTAGAAAGGAGGCTGCATAATTTGTGCTATGCAAATGTTTAAGTCCCACACAGAGGTAGGGACTTTATGAGGAGGGTGCAAATGCAGTAGCCCCTTAAAAAACTTTCAGAACACTGCATTAGAGGCCAAAGAGGATGGCTTACCTGCTGACAGGTAAGCAGACACTGCAGCCAAATGCACCTTCAAAGTAGAGGCCCTGAGGCCTAGGGAATGAAGATGGGTGAGATAGTAAAGAACTATTGATAAGCCAGCCTGGGGTATGGTCCAAGCTTTTGCCCCTGCACCAGAAAGAAAATCTTTTCCACTTAGAAGTATAGATTTTTCTGGTAGCAGGTTTTCTGGATACCCTAAGAACCTCCATTAGTCCTTCTGAAAGATTCAAATTTGCATACTCTATATCCTAAAGAACCAGGCTTTGAGTCTGAGGGATTGAAGGTTGGGGTAGAGGATCCTGCCCTGGGAGGAGGTCAGCAAATTGTGCCTCCTGGGTAGGCTGATTGGCTTGGCTACAGAGAAGGACAGAACTAGAGAATACCATGGCTATCTGGCCCAATCTGGGGCAATGAGGATCATTGTGGCTGGCTGGGACCTGAGCTTGTTCAGGACTCTCAGCAACAATGGGAAGGGAGGGAAGGCATACAGGAACTTCCCTTTCCAATCCAGGGTTAATGTGCCCAGTGGTACTGTGCCCTTCAGTGGGGGTCTGCAACAGTACAGAGGGAGCTGGTAGTTGTCTGGGGAAGCAAAAGAGGTCTACCTCTGCAGTGCCCCACCTTCTGAACACCAATTGCAGTACTTGCCTGTTTAAGGATCATTCATGATGGTTCTGATTTATTCTGCTAGGTGCATATGCCAGCACATTGTCCTTCCCTGGAAGGTGAATTGCTGACAGCAAAATGTTCAGGGAATAGGCCAGGGTCCATATTTTCATAGCTTCTGTGCACAGGGGTGTGGATCTTGTGCCTCCCTGTTTGTTGATGTAATACATAGTGGTCATGTTGTCTGTCCTGACCTGGACCACCTTTCCTAGCAGCATGCTGGTGAATGCTTGAAGTGCTAGGAACACTACCCTGAGCTCCAACAGGTTGATGTGCAGCACTGACTCCTGTTTGAGCCAAGTACCGTGGACAATATGCTCCCCTAGATGTGCTCCCCACCCTCGTAGGGAAGCATCTGTAGTGAGCACCAGAGATGGTTTCTCTTGGAGGAATGGGACCCCTTGTCTGAGGTTTTCCAGATCCTGCCACCACTGCAGTGCCTGCATGAATGTTTGAGTGACTGGGACCAGCTTTGACAACCTGTCTCTTTTCTGATGCCAGTAATGCTTGAGGTGACATTGAATATCCCTCATCTGAAATCTTGCTCCTGACACTGTGGTAGTTGAGGCTGCCATGTGGCCTAACAACCAGAGGAAGTGCCTCACCGACTTGAGGCTGTGAGGCTTGAAGGAGCCTACCAGCTGCCTGACAGTGTCTGCCTTCAGCTGAGGAAGAAAGGCCCTTCCTCTGACTGAATCCAGTTCTGCTCCTATAAACTCCAGGAGCTGTACTGGCTGCAGCACTGACTTATGCTGGTTTATCAAGAAACCCAGGTACTGTAACAGTTCCTGTGTTAAGGCCAGAGACTGCTTGACCTGCTGAGGAGACTGCCCCACTAAGAGCCAGTCATCCAGATATGGAAAAACTGCCACTCCCTGCCTTTTTAGGTGTGCCACAACCACAGCCAAGCATTTTGTGAACACCCTTGGAGCAGAACTAAGGCCAAAAGACATTGCTCTGAACTGGTAGTAGCCTGATGGAAGTCTGAACCTGAGGAACTTTCTGTGAGACTGCCTTATTAGGATATGGAAGTAGGCATCTTTTAGATCCAAAGATGCCAGCCAACCCCTTGCCTTAAACTTGACAGAATTGTTTTTAAGGTGACCATTTTGAATTTTGGTTTCAGCAAATGCCTGTTCAGGTGTCTGAGATCCAACATCGGTTGCCACTCCCCTGTTTTCTTGGTTGTGAGGAAGTATCTTGAGTAAAGGCCCTTTCCTTTCTGTAAGAGAGGAGCTTGCTCCACTGCTCCTAATGAAACAGGTTTAATGCCTCCTTTTCCAGCAAGAGTGTCTCTGAGGGGGAGGAAGGTTGAAAAACTCTTGCCCTCAGTCTTGGTCTGAGTTTGAAACTGAGTGCAAGGCCCTGACCCACTACTCCAGGACCCACCGATCCGTGGTGATGGACTACCATTCCTGGAGAGAGTGAGTCAGTCTGCCCCCTACTGGATCTGGGGAGGTGACCCGAGCAGATCCCTTAGGGTGTCTGCTTATTTTGAGGTGCTGACTGGGTGCTGGGGGTAGTTTGGTTGGTGCCTCTCCTGCCCCTGCCTCTGAAGTAGCCTCTCTGCTGTTGATATTGTGGATAGGCTTGAGGCTGGAAGAATGGTCTCTAAGGTCTGCCCCATGACCCCTGGCATGCTGCATTTGGGGTGTAGGAGCCTTATCCGTAGCAGCAGCACTTTGGTATGCTGCTTTGTATTCATCCATCTTCCTCATGTAAGCCTCAGTCTGCTGTCCGAACAGAGACGAAGGCTCACATGGGAAGTCCATGGCTTTGGACTGGGTGTCTTGTGTAAGATTGGTAGTCCATAGCCAAGCAAATCTCCTGAGAGACACTGAGGAAGCCATCTGCCTGGCTGCAGTGTCATTGCTATCCACTGCCATTCTGAATTGAACCTTGAGGCCTCTCCCCCTCTCTTGGCAGCTTCCTCCAGGTCTGCTGCCATTGGTGCTGGCACAGATTTTGTAATCTCCAGCATAGTGTCCCAGAGTGTCCTATGATACCTGGCAACATAGGCCATGTATGAAGCCTGCCTAATTGCCAGGGAAGAACCCAAATATTGCTTCTTTGCAACAGAATCCAGTTTTCTGGAATCTTCGCCAGGAGGGTGTGATGCTAGGGGAATGCCTGCTTTATCACAGGCAGCTACCTGTACCACACCCTCATGGCTAGGGTGACCGACCATGAACTCGGCCCCACCCTTAGCCACCCAATATTTCTTATCCACCTTTCTATCAACTGGTGGAATGGAGGTTGCGTTATGAAGGATTTTCATAACCTGCTTCTTCAGGGACTTGTGGACTGCCAGTAAAACTCTTTTAGGAGCCTGAACATCCATCACGTCTCTATAGTCCTGTTTCTCCTCCTAATCAGTTGATTCCTGTGTGGGGAGGTCCAGGGACTTAGCCACCTGTTTCACAAATTTAAAATGAGAGGTAAAGTCCTCGTTTCCCTTGTCAGGGGAGTCACGACGATGAGGATCAGGTGAAATATCTGGATCAATGGGTTCACCATAGTCCTCGTCCTCAGCATCGTCAGCATCATAATCATAATCCTCAGCAAAAGTATCCAACTTGGGTTCCAAGGAACCTGGAACCAGAGTGGAACTTGAGGCATCCAAACGTGGCCACTTCCAAACCTGAACCAGGGTTACCAGTTGAAGCGACTGAATTATTCTAATAGCATTTACTATTTCCTCAGCAGTTGGAACCGCGGTACTCGCTTGCGGTTCAACCACCGAATGTTTTTCTTTTCTTTCTCTTTCCTCTGCAGGGTCAGCAGGTCTCTTGTTGGCCGAAGAACCATCACCCTTGTCAGAGGGCTGATCCTCCAGTTCTTTTTGGCCAGAAATCGGTTTGTCTGCAGCTGGTTCAGCAGCCTTCTCCGACATCTTCTCCTGCAGTCGTTTTAAGCGCCTCTCAAGCATTGACTGAGGGAAGATTTTACAGATATCGCAATCCCCTTTGAGGTGGTCAAACCCCAAGCAAAACACACACATTTTGCGAATGGTTCCCCATACTCTGTACAATGTTAGAAACATGGGGCCTGCTTTTCTTGGTCTGTGACAGTGATTGGTTGTAAAAATGAACTAGACCTAGAATTACCCCGGTAAATTTAAACTACGAAAAACCACCTTACCGGACGGTAACCAGTAAATTTAACTTAAATAAAGACACAAAATAATATCAGTTCCTTCCCACTTCGAAGAATCGAGGAGGAACCGAAAAGGCTTACCAAAACTACACTAATCTAGCTAATTCTACCTGTGAACCAAGGACAGTGCTTCAAAAATCAAAATAAAGTAAACGGACTTTAAAATAAACCGAGAAAATAATTTCTTCAGTTAGAGTGAAGGACAGCTCTCTGGAGACATCTTACTGAGGCAAGTGGAGTAAAGAATCTGATGGTTGCAGGAAGTGCAACCAGGGACAGTGATTTGAAAACTGAGCTTGAGCCTAATATTCCACTATTAGCATAGGTTCTATTAACCATTTCGGTTCCGGGGCAGTTCTATGGTGAGACTATACTGCATTTGTCAGAATACAGTAAGATTTCCTGGAGTTTGAACATTAATTTATTTAGTGGTACCCCTCCACAAAGCTATGCTCTGCAAGTATTTGTTCACACGTGATCAGATTGATAGAGGGTGGGCCCTTGAAAATGTACATAAATACAGCCATCATGGAAAGAAAGTATAAGACTGAAACATTCCAGTTACTTGTTCACTTCAGTGGAACAGCAGTCCAGCATTGGTCGCTTAGTTTGCTCAATCAAGAAGCCATTCTACGTCTCATGGGCATGTGGCAACACTGTGCAGCTTGGGGATAAGTCCTGTTACAGATGAGACATATTACATAAAATATTGCTTATGACTTTCAAACAGCACAGCTCTGAGAGGCTGGGACAGTACCATTTGGAATATGCTTACTCTACCTGTCCCAGTTTTCTGTTAATGTCAGCTGCTGTTTAGAGCTTATAAAGAAAAGAGCTACTGACACCTCCTGGAAAACTTTGGGAAGTATAATTTTTGGTTCAATTCAGTTTATATTTTGAATTGTGTTTAATTTCCCTAATTCTTAATTACTATGTAAATCTTCATGAAAAGATAATCTTTGACTTCTGGACATCAGCTTCCCAGCTTGTTTTTTTCACTTGATGTCATAAACCTCTGCTTGTGACTTTGCAATCTGTTACTGTGGAAATTATCATGGTGTAAAAAGCAGAGGGTTATGATTTCATGAGGGGGGGACAAACAGCAAAAGCAGATGAAGTCCAAGTGGAAAATATATTTTTTTAGGCATGCCTTAGCTGTAAGGAGGGAAGCAGTTCAGTGTTTAAATCACAAGTGACCCAAGATCATGAGGACCATAGAGTATGAGGATGGCATCTGCAGGGGGAATTTGCAGGGAGTATGTGGGTCTGCAGGAAACTCTGCCCATTTGCCCACAGAAGTGAGGCATAAATACAGCAGACATACAGGTTACCCTCAGGGTTCTGGCCTCAGGTAAGGCAAGGACTCTGTTAGGAAAAGTGAAGGCTACTTATAGGGAACTAAGTTCCAGGCTGAAAGGGTTTGCTGGAAGTGTGGCCTCCTAGAAGGTTCTCCAAGTGAAAATGTGAGGGAGGCAAAGAAGCTGAAAATGTACCATTAGCAATTTTCTGAAAGAGTGGTGTACTGAAGAGGTGTTCTATTTCCTGGGGGACTGGAGTGCTTTTTGGAGGGATAGAGATAAAAGCCTATTTAAACAAGATGGCCTCCATCCAAAAGACGTACATTTCTGGGTATTTAAATTAGCAGAGGGAATGCTGAAGGAAGAGGCACTGGGATATAAAATTGGGAAATCATCAGCAAAGGGGCAGGAGCAGGTAATACTAATGGGAGACTTGGATCTTTCAGATGTAGACTGAGTGATCCTGATAGCCAAGAGTGTCAAAAGTCAAGCATTGGTAGAGGTAGTACAGGATTTCTTTCTTGTACAGTGGATCAAGGAACTATATCATTGAGGATGTGAGGGTGATGGAACCAAGAGGATCCAATGGCCACAATTTAGTATGGCTTCAGATTGGCCTGTCACTCTATCTCAAAATAAATGTCCTAGGCATTAGAAGAGTACATTTCAGGAAAATGGATGTGCTGTTGAGAGCAAGATTAGCAGAAGAAGAGAGGGCAGAGTAGAGAGAGTGGAGGCCAGATGGGATATGATTAGAAGAGGCCTAGCTAAAAGGGACCAATACCTGAATTAGGTAGGTAGGTAAGAAGAAGAAGTGTAGATGCCCATGCGGTTTACCAAAGAAGTAGGGGAGGCAAATAAAGCTATGAGTGTAGCTTTCTGGAAGTATAAGGGAGAGCAAAATTAGAGCAATAGGGGACGCTGTTTATAGAAGCTAAAGGAAGCCTACTGGACAGTCAGAAATGCAAAGGCAGATACAGAGCCGAAAACTACAGAAGGCCTCAGGAAAGGAGATAAAGAAAGGAAGGAAAATGAAAGAGAGAATAGTTAAGTTGAAGACTGAAAGCAGATGGGTGGAAGATGACAGCAAAAAGAGTTTCCTAATGATGGGAACACAGTGAGAGTCTGTTTTCCAACAAAAGCCTGTATAAACCTGTTACAAGCAAAATGTTTTTATTTGCAAGAAACAAGTGCTAATGAAGTAGATAAAAACTAGGGGGTCAGTTCTTAAAAGTTGGGCCAAGCCACGCCAAAGGCAGCGTGCACCGATTGTTGATGCACCAGGTACCCAGTGCCCAATTCTCTATCGGACAGGGTACTGGTGGCAAAGTCCCATGGCTTGTGGCAATCCTAGAAGTGTGCAAAATAGAGGGTGCACCTGGACAGGTTGCTGCAAACCTGCGGCAGTGTACAGAGGCAGAACACAAGTGCCCCCCCCAAGCCCCGATCACTGATAATATTATTTAAAATGCCCTAGTGGGCTAACGGCCCACCCCAGCCCTGATCGCTTGTAATATTAAAGTACAGTGCTCTGGTGGGATAGTGGCCCCTCCAGCCTTGATCTACAACATTATTAATTCATATTGCCCTGGTGGACTAGCGCTCCCCCAGTCCTAATCTCCGGTAATATTATTGAAATAGCCTTGGTGGGCTAGCAGCCCCACCCCATCCCTGATCTCTGATAATATTACTGAAAATAGCCCTGGTGGGCTAGCGCCCCCCAGCCCTAATTGCCCCATTTTGAAATCTGAACTATACTTTGGTGGTCCAGTAGATCCCCTGAGCCCAATTCCCCATTAGCTACATAATCAACATACCTGGTGAACTAGTGGATCCCCATCCAGCAGTACCCCACCACCCCACTCCCCCAACCCGTAACCCAGCTGGTGAATGGCATAGCCCACCTCTCACCACCACATCCAGCCACCAACTGAGCTATGAATGAGCTCATACTGTATATAATGTAGTGTACGCTCTGTGACTGACAGCTGCTTGATGATTACTGAGCCCTAGATGTTTACTGTGACATATTGGGTTTTTCTCTGTAAAAGGACAAACTCACGGTGAGCCAGAGAAAAGTGTAATTCAACAGGCTGATCAATAGTATGAGATAAGAATGGGGGAACTCTGAGGTGACTCAAGTTCTCCAAAGACAAGAGACTACTATTTCCATATCTGTGTAGCTTGAAAGTTTGGGTTTAGTAAATCTTTTGTTGGCCTATAAAAGGTATCAAATCACCTACTTTGTTCCTCTTTTGTACAAGGGCCAACACAGCTACAAACAGTTCTCCATATCTTCACCTTTTTTTATATACAATTTTTTATTCTTTTTTTATGTAAAAACACAAAAATCTTTACATGAATATTGCAGACATATGCACACAAATACATTAACTCACTTATAGTTCTATGACAGGAATAGCTATTTAACTTATAATTTACACATAAACATACACCTTCCTCTTCACACCGTGAATGAAGGGGGCAACATTGACATTATTTCCCTCTATGATGGATATGGATCCTCATCTGGTTGTATTACTTCTGTCCACAATTTCTCAAAAGATGGGGCCTCATGGAATAAATACCACCACCTATTTTGTTCTAATGGTTCAATTTTGGGGGCATTCGATTGTTCCAAAATCAGTCTTTTTGTTGTCATTGAGGAAATTGCAATAATTGTTTTATGTGTGTTACTTACTAACTTGCAACTCTTTCATATCTCCCAAAATCATTATTTCAAACTTAATGGATATAGATTGTTGACCTAACTGCTTTAGTAATCCACCTGTTTCTTGCCACCATCTCTGTATAACCATACATTCCCAAAGGCAATGATGTTGATTTGCAGTTTGCCCACATTGATGCCAACATGACTGATCCCCACTTTGTCCTATTTTACCAAGAATTTGCAGCATATAGTAATAGCTATCTAAGATTTGTTTCTGTATCATCTTATTTTTAGCATACGAGTATTATTTTATGCAAGTTATTCTTAAATTTCTCCATTGTTGGTCTGTTAATACTATTTTTGCTTCATTATTCCATTTTTGTTTTTGTTTTTTTTTCCCCATGGATCCTTTGAATTTAAATAACTCCAATTATATATTCTAGGAAGCATTTTTTTATTCCTTTGGCCTCAATACTGACCTGTTCTTTTATAACTTTGGTGAAATCAGTCAGTTTGACTCCTTCACAAATCATCATAACTTTATTAAATTTTTCTCTAATGGGCTAATAAATAAGTCACAATAATTTGGGGATCACAAATTTGTTTGAATCTTTCATATGTACAAAAGTTTTGTTTGTGAATTAATTGGCTCCATTTACTTAAGTCTGATTTGCTTAATCTTAACCATTTACCTTTATGTTTCTCTGGCCAAATAAATGTATTAGACCAAATGTCCAGAGATAGCCATGGGATTATTTTATTTTCTAGTAGTTTTTTTTTTTTATGGTGGACTTCATTTTACCACTTAATGGTTTGAAATGATCTGTTATTCTTTTTGGTAAAAACAACACATCAATTAATAAATTATTTCTCCTCTGAACTATGGAACACCCATTCCCACAAGATTCTTATTTGATTTGCTATTGTGTGTCTTAATGGGTCTGGGCAGCTATAACCCCTTATACTTCTGGGTGTTACTAGTTGGAGCCATGCTATTCTGCCCCCATAAAAACTTGGCAAAAATAATGTTCATACTACTGAACCATTAGGGTATCGGGGTACCAGAAATGGCTTGGAAAACTAACATTAAATGAGGAAGGGCCAACATTTTTATTGTTTCAACTATACTCCAAAGGGAGATAGAAAGCTTCATCCAGTTATCTAATAGCACTTTTATTTTATTTTTAGCCTTGTCATAATTAGAGTTGATAGTTTGATTTTGATTTGTATGTATTTTGATTCCCAGGTATTTCAGAGTCACTAGATAAGAAATCCTATTGTATCCAGGAATCCAAATGGTACTGATTTCTGGACATTTTACAGTTGTTTATATTATATTATAAATTATAACATATTTTTATATTTTATAATATAATTATAAATTATAGTAGTTTGTTTATTCATTTCATACCCTGATACCCTTACATATCTTACTACCACTGTTGAAAAAAGGGAATTGACTCATTAATTTCTTTAAGTACCAACAACACATCACCTGCAAATGTGTTTACTTTAATTATATCATTCTTAATAGGTACTCCTTTAATTTGATTATTGTTTCTAATATGGTTTAAAAAGGGTTCTAGACACAGTGGCCCGGATATTCAAACTGCGCCAGGCTGTGGCGCAAGCCTGGGCACAGCTCAACTTTGTTGCGCATGGGTGTGGCCAGGGCGATATTCAATGGAGCTGCACTATGGCACAACTGCTTTGAATATCGCACCCTGGCCACCCCCACTGTGCATGGCGCAGTGGCACTGCACCAGCGCAAGTGGTCAGAGTGGAGCATGGAGATGCGGTGGAGCTAGTGCCATTGTGCCATGCACAGCACCTGCGATATTCAAAGGGGGACATGCAAATGGGGCCATAATTTATGCAAGGCACACAGGGGGCCATTTGCATCTGATTACGGCCCCATTTGCATGCCATTAGCATGCAGGTGCGCCAATCCCTGACTACTTGTGCCTGGCGAGCAGCCGTCGGGGACTGACGCCCCCTGCAGCCAGATCATGGGAAGTCCTGTAAGTGAAAAACAAAGTCCTATATCCCTGGTGGTCCAGTGGACCGTGATGAGCCCGATCGTGGGCATCACTGTATCCCCCCAAGTCCAATATCCCTGGTGGTCCAGTGGACCCCACTGAGCCCAATCGTGGGCATCATTCATCCCCCCCAAGTCCAATATCCCTGGTGGTCCAGTGGACCACACGGAGCCCAATCGCAGGCATCATTCATCACCCCCCCAAGTCCGATATCCCTGGTGATCTAGTGGACCCCTACCCCACCCACCCACTGAGCCCCACCACCCGGCCTCCGCCCTGTCAGCCCGGCAGGCGGCAGCACCACCCACCTGCCACCCCACCACCCACACACTCGTGGGCTGCATGCCCATGGTTCAGGGCATGAGTCAGTAGGCGTGCAGCCATACTGACTAGTCAGTCCAGATATGTGAATGAATTTATTCACATATCTGGACTGACTAGTCAGTATGGGCTGCACGCCCATTGGCTCATGCCCTGAACCATGGGCATGCAGCCCTACCGAGCTGTCAGTCGGCAGGCGCAGGGCAGCAGGTGGGTGGGTGCTGCCGACCTGCTGGCTGACGGGGAGCGGGGTGGTGGGGCTCAGTGGGTGGGTGGGTGGGGTCCACTAGATCACCAGGATATCTGACTTGGGGATGAATAATGCTCACATTGGCCTGCAAGGTCCACTGGAGCACCAGGGTATTGGACTTGGGGATGAATGATGCCCGTGATCTGGCTCAGCGGGTCCACTGAACCACCAGGGATATTGGACTTGGGGGGATACAGTGATGCCCTGTGATCGGGGCATGGGGGGCGCCACTCAGGTAGGGAAGTGATGCCACCCACAGGTGGCAGCTGCTGTGTTGCTCCCGCACGTGCGCAGCTCACCTGTGGTGGCCATCACTTGTTCCTTTTTTGGTACTTTGCAGGCACAGGTAGGTTGCGATGATAACTGCACAGCCCGCTGAATATCGGGCTGTGCAGGTTGCATGGGCACACCCCCCACCTGTGCCTGTAGACATTATTGATACCCGCGATCGGGATTTGTGCGGTGCACTTTTCCCTTTTAAATATCGCACCGGGGCGCATCAGTGGGTTGTGCATGGCGCAACACCATTGCGCCATGTGCAACCCTTTTGAATATCTGGGCCAGTATATATAATACCGGTGACATTGGGCATCCTTGTCTCACTCCATTAAACATAGCAAAGGGTGGTGTAATATAAGAGATGATAGTAAACCTTACTGTTGTGTTGTTATGTAACCTCCTGATAAGTGTTATTAATACATTAGAAATTTTCCATTGTTTTAAACATTTAAATACAGTAAATAAACTCATTCTAGCAAATCAAAGGCTTTCGCTGCATCAATTGAAATGATCTGTTGTTCTTTTTGGTAAAAACAACACATCAATTAATAAATTATTCACTTGTTGTGTATTAATTTGGTGAATAATTTGTTGTATTCTTCGAGTGGCTTGAAACATGTTCCTGTCTTTTATAAATCCATATTGGTCTCTGTGGATGGCTTCCTGTAAGCCTGTTTTAATTCTGTTAACTATTAATCTAGCTATGATATTGTAATCTGTATTTAAAAGTGCTATAGGCCTATAACTCTCTACCAGTTTCTGATTTTTCCCATCCTTTGGTATTAATTTAATTGAATTTAATTGTATGTTATGTTACAAATGCACCTGTATGATTAGGTATGACATTTTTTTAACTGTATGTCTTGTTACAAATGTAATTGAATGTTTAATTTTGTGTATATTTTAAATGTTAAACTGTATGTCTAATTCTTCATCCAATTGTAACCCCCCCAAGGTCACACCGGGAAACAAGCAACTTGGTGTTCAGTGTGCCTTCCTGGTGAAACATTTCAATAAATAAATAAATAATTATTACCCTGGCTTCTTGACATGTTTCTGGGAACTTTAAACCCTGTTGTAATACTTCATCAAGCATTAATAATATCCACAGTGTCAACTCCTCTATGAAACATGCATAAAGTTCAGCTGTATAGCCATCTAATACAGGTGTTTTTTTGTTTTTTTTCCTTTGGGTAACATTTTAATAACTCCTTTTAGTTCTTCCTTAGTAATGGCTGGAAAGTATAATGACTAGCTAGGCAACCTGAACTGGAGCCCGGTCAAGCTCCTCCTGACACTGGATGAGGCCCTGGCCTTCTTCTAAGACTCACTCCTCAAGGCGGCATCCCTATTTGCCCCCTTCAAAAGACTCCAGGCAAAAGGAGGCTGCTATAAATGGATCTCCCACTCAGTGAAAGTTCTGATGAAAAGAAGGGATAAGGCCTGGAAGAAATACAGGCTCTCCCTTCACCCTGTCGACCTGGTTACCTACAAAACCTTAAGAAACACATGTAAGCTTGACCTCAAATGAGCCAAAAAGGAGTAATGACCCACCTACAAAGATCCACACTAGGGAACCCTAAGCATTTCTGGTCACAAATCAATGAATTGCTCAAGGGAAACTCCAAGGAGGCACAAGGTCAAATCGAAGTACTTGGACAGTGTACCAGCGATGGCCAGCTCATAGCTACAGCATTCAACTACCACCTTACCAACCTTGATGGGTTCAAGCTGAGGCTTCGTACACCCAGGCCTGTACAGACCACCATCGAATCCCCCAGTCTGAACTGACCCCAATTTCACCTTAGATTAGTCAAAATGTGTGAGGTCCTGCACCTCCTGAAGACCCTCAAACACAAAGGGTCTGATGGCCCTGATGGAATCAGCCCTAGGCTACTCCAGGAAGGAGCCCGGTCACTAGCCAAACCATTGACCTGGATCATCAACAGGTTATTACTCGAAGGCTACGTTCCATCCCAGTGGAAGGTGGCCAATGTGGTCCCCATCCTTAAGGGTGGCTCTAGTGTACAAATTGGCAACTACAGGCCCATCTCCCTCCTGTGTACACTGGCCAGACTGCAAGAAAGGCTAGTTTATGGCAACTGAGAGATTACCTGGAGCTCCACCAAATCCTAGCCCCCTCGCAGCATGGCTTTCGGATAAACCATGGCACAGATACAGTGCTCATCCAACTTTCGGTGGACCTATTCATGGCAATGGACGCTGGGAAGTCGACAGCCGCTATCTTCATAGACCTGTCCAAGGCATTTGACCTTGTGAACCATAACATTCTTCTTACACAGCTGCAATGCATTGGTCTTGATGCCCATGCCCTAAGCTGGCTCAAGAGCTAGCTTATGGGTCGCTCCCAGAGGGTCATCTGGAAAGGAGAGCTATCAGCCCCCCTTCCCATAAAGGACGGCATTCCTCAGGGCTCTATTCTAGGCCCCCTTCTATTCTCTCTCTTCACAAATGACCTAAACTGTCACTGTGGAGATAGTTCAGTAGTTCCATATGCAGATGATACTGTCATCTACCGTTTCATATGTTTACCACATGACCTGGGCCCTGTCCTACAAGGAGATCTAAACACACTTGAGGCCTGGCTCACATCCAACAGAATGATCCTCAACACAGCTAAAACAAAAGCCATGCTGTTTGGCCCTAGATCCCTTGGCCTGGACAGGGCCAATTCCCTTAAACTGTCTTCCCTTGACGGGCAATGTATAGAAGTAGTTGACAAAATAAAATACCTCGGGCTAACAATCAACCAAGGTCTCACCTTTAAGCTCCATGTAGACCAGGTAACAAGGACTATCCACGTCAAACTCAGCACCTTGTATCAGCTAAAAAAACAACTAATCCCGAAGGCTAGACGAGCAATTGCCACTAGTGTCCTCCTACCCACATTAACTTATGCCACCCCGGTAATTTAGGGTATGGCAAAGGGTGAGGTTGGCAGGCTTCAAGACCTATACAACAAGGTGGCGAGGTTTGCGACAATGTGTCACCCAAGAAACCACCCCTGCATCTCACTAGCCCAGCTGCAATGGCCTTCCTTCGTGGCTCAGCTACAGTATCCCCTGCTCTGCCTAGCATACAAACTGCAGAGCCCAGCGACCCCACCAATCCTAACAAGAATCATCATGCCCAAGCCTAACCCCTGAATGCTCAGGACCTCGGGTCAGTCCCTATTGGCGATTCCCAGAGTCAAGACTCACAAGGGAGGCACATCTTTTGCTCTTATAGCTCCCAAACTGTGGAACACCTTCCCACCTTCAGTACAGGAAGCCCCCTCATTGCTAAACTTTTGCACAAGGCTTAAGGCCCATTTGCTCAAGAGAAGTTCTTGCCACTGCGAGGGTATAGGATAATTCACCTCCAATCCCAATCACAACACTCACCCCTCTCTCCTTGTACCTAACTGGGACCTAACCTTGCCTTGATTTGCTCAGGGGTTGCACTTATGATCTACTAATTGTATAACTGCATGTAATGTTATCCTCATAACCGTGCAAACCTTTTGTTACCCTGGATCACCTGACTGTATGTATTCTACTGTTTTCCGTTCCCCGAGTCACCCCTGAAAAAGGGATCTTCGGAGCCCAGTGGGCCAACCTGGTCATCAAAATTCAATAAATAAATAAATATCCCTTCTTTACATATTATAGATTTTAAATTGGCTTTTTCTTAAATAATTTTCTATTTCTTAGACTGTACCTAGCCTTTGTCTTTGGTATATTCCTTTATATGTATTATTAATAAGAACTGCTATTTTCTCATCCTCTATAACATTATTACCCAGTGGCTCTGTTAATGACTAGATTATTGTTTGTTCCTTTTGTTTTTTGAGAAGATTTGCCAATAATGTTCCTGATTTATCACCTTGGATGTACTTCAGTCTTTTCAGTTTATTTATGTTCAATAAAGTTTCCTGATTATTTATCTCTAAGTATTGAGCTTTGAGTCGATACCATTCTTGATTATATTTATAGTAATCTGTAATTATTAGTCAATCTAATTCTTTAAGTCTTTGTTTCATCTTTTTATTTTCTTGTAGTTTAATTTTATTAATAGACACTTGATATGATATACAGGCCCCTCTAACTACCATTTTAAATGCATCCCATAATGCTGTTACTGGTTTACTACCACTGAAGTTAAAAAACCAAGGGCCAGATATTCAAAACTTTGCTCTGGGTGCAAACCATTTGCACAGGTTTAGCATGGGATTAGCGCGAGTCCGCTGTATTCAAAAGGCCAAATAGTGCACGCAAACTGCATTAGTGCCGGTCAAAATAATAATGTATGCAAGGGGCAAAGTGAGGGTGTGTGTCAGTGCAATGTTATATTCAGAGACAAGTGCCACACAAAGTGGTTTAGTGTGACTTAACGCAGTGCAAATTACCACCCAGGAAAAGGTAATCTTAACCCTGGGCAATCAGCTTTGTGTGACATTTTGGCTTTGCGCTGCATTTACGTGGCTTTTGCATGGCTTTTCATGACCCTAACAAAACAATATGACACATAGACAGAGCCAGACAAAGAGAAAACATGATGCTCACAGATGGTATTACAATGATGCCACCATCTGCCTCTAGTCCCAGCCATGCCAGGCAGTAAGTGGTGACCCAGCCACCAGTGGACACCATGGCAGTGTGGCCATACAGCACACGCCTGCAGACCACTCTTCTGTGGACACCAACAGATGCTAGCACACACATGCAGCACTGTGGGCATGGAGGATGTTGAGGGGCTGGTGTACGCGTGGCCAGTCTGTGCCAGAGACCAGGTGTGGCCACAGTGCTTGGACACATCATGCAGCGCACATGGGCCAGTATTGGAAATACCCCAACACCAGTGTGCCTTTCTGATCATACATGCCCCCCAGCCGCAAACTGCACAGCTGTACAACTGCCACAGCACACACAGCCAGCCATGGATATGTCACTGTGAGCATCCCATGCCAGAGGTGCAGCATCTGTGGGTCACACACATGACTGGATTAACCTGTATGCAAATTACGCCATGGCGTAGGTCCCGAGGTTCAGGAGGGCCCCCACTGTTAACTTATTTACAGTTACTTTCTTTAATTCTGGCTGTAATGGATGACCACTGACAGGCCGAATTGCCCAAAAAGAAGCCCCCTCCATAGAGTCAGTCAGCCCCCCCACCTCACTGAGTCAGCCTGGTGAATGATACCCCCCCGCAGCTGCTCTGAGCAAGTGAGCCTCTCAGTTTCTCTGACAGCTGATCCAGCTTCACCTCTGATCCACCCTGACCCCACCACACACAACCAATCATGTCCATCAGAGGTCCTCTGGAAGTGTGGCTACTGGGGAGCAGGAATCAGTGTGTGCATGTGCATGGCGTCAGGACATGTGGCTGGGCAGTAATTAGGAATAGAGGAGGAGAACGAGAGAGAGCTGTGGCGGTCAGTCGTCAGTGCCGGTGGTTGGTCTCATCTAGCAAAGAAGAAGAGTCTCTGTCTAAAGACATAAAAGTAGAGAGAGAGAGTCTGAGCAGGCCACAGAGGGGGTCACCCGGAGTCAGGCTTGGCTTCAGTGCAGCGTCACGTACTGCTGGTGTTTTCAGTGTAGCCACTAGCCAGGGTCAGTCAGTGCTGCTGCTAGTTTGGCCTTTGGTCCTGCTGTGACTATGAGGAGTCCTCCCATGCCGGACTGTGCTGCAAGGCTGTGGCGTGTCACCACTGCCTGTGTGATTTTGAGGAAACAATAAAGAGGACAGACTGGACTCATCATAGTCACATTCACATCAGTCAGGCCACACCAGGTATGTTGTGTTGACTAGTCATCTGCGTGCTGCAGTGTCCAAGTCATTTATGCTGCAGAAATAACTAGTTTTATTGCATTGGAGAAACAAACCAAGCTGTGGTTGCCTCTGGTCATGGTCTGTCTGTGAGTGTTCAGTAACCTGAGTAGTGTACTGAGTCTTTAATAAGATTTGAATTTGGCACTGAGTGGACCATGGGATGCTAATAGGTCACCTGAGGGGAACTAACTTGTGTGACTTGCTCTTGCTGGCACAGTTTTGTCTTGGTTTGATTTGAGTCATATACATCACTGGGAAGTTGCAGCAGATTGCTCTAGGAAACGTAATTTCTGAAGTGACTGCAGTCAACACCTGCAGGTCCTGCAGGGTTCTTAAGGCTCAGTCTTTCTGGCACAACTCTGTTTAGCTGCTTTGGCATCAATGACTTGGAGTAGGGGCAAGGATGTGGCAACTCAGCATTGGCAGCAAAGCAACTTTTAAGCTGACAACAAAACTATAAATGACAATGGAGATGGAGGAGAGGAGACAGTGGGAGAACAGACAGAACTGAGAACAAAGATAGCTGCACAGAGGGTGATTGTGGCAGATGCATTGCGGAGGCAAGGAGCTTGAGCATGTCTCAGGTTTGGAGCTCGAAGGAGTCTCTAGTGGGGAAATAATGGGAGGGAGCTGTGAGCCCCATTAACTGCTTCAATACATGCTTCAGTTTTTTGGTTTTGGCAGAGAGAATAGGTATTCAAGGAGGCATGTTCAGGGAGATCGTGGCAGCTACAATCCCCTTTTTTATTAATTTATTTATGTGGAATTTGAATTTGATATCTGGGAAGGCCAGGCACACTAATTGAAGTCTAATGTCTAGGTGTTTCTCAGGAGAGGGGAAAAAAAGAGGAAGAAAAGAGGATCCATAATTATTAATAACAAAAATACTTACAAGGTACAGTAGTGGCAAGGGAAAAACAAGATGATTTATAGGTAACTAAAAAGTGAAAATTTACAAAATGTTAATATTGTACTGATAAAATGTTTCTTTGTGCAGTATTTAGTCATTCTGAAATGTGTTGTTTATAATCAAGGGCATGTGACCTGTCAAGTCATGTGGCATAACACATAGCATTATAAACCACATCCTGCTGGAGTACCCTGGTCGTTACTGTAGAAGAGTGGAATGTTGGCATTTAGGGACCCCCCGGGCCACAAAATATGACTTGGAGTAGGGCCCCCACATCCATTAATCTGGCCATGGTCACACAACAGCATAACAGTAATGTCCACTGTCAGTAAACACCTGCAAGTTGGGCCTGTCACTGTGTACAGTGCAGTCATCATCACTGCCCTACACACCATAGGCAGTGCTGTGTCCCTCACACTACTGACCCCATTGCTACTGTAGTGTCTGCTGTGCACTGTAGCATGACCTACAGTGTGGCGGTTGCATGCACCACCACCACCTGTGCCTATGCTGTGTTGTCCCCTGGGGTACAATATGCTATGCTATGCTGTGCTGTTTCTATGTAGCCTGCAGCTGTCATCATGCACTGCCAGACTGACCTACAGGTGGAGCTGTAGCTGGACCTGGCCAGCCCATGTACTTGCAGACTGACTTACAGGTGGAGCTGTTGGACCCTGCAGTAATACTGGGCAAACTTCATGCAAATCAGGGCATAATGAGATGCTAATCTGGATGTTTGCCCAGAGACCACCCTAAGTAGGCTCATTTGCATGTCAGTTTTGAATATGACAAAGTTTAGCGCCGGGCAAACGTGTTTGCGCTGGGCAAACAGTTTAGCTCCATGCTAAACCCGCACAAACGTGTTAGTGCTGCGCAAATGGTTCTGGGAATATTTTACAGTTTTGCACACTGTACTTTCACTTGCGTTGCTACCTGCAGCTGTACTGGGTCCAAGCATTTGCTGGCACACACATATTGGCCACATAGTTCACTCTACCTACCTTCGCGTCGCTGTGCACTGTGTTGCTGTTGTGGTTTGCACTTCCTGGTTGCTATATTCAAAGCTGTCTTATTCCAGGGCTAAGTTTGCCCTGCACTCCCAGCCCAGTTTGCCTGACTTCATTCCCATGCTATATTCAGAAGCTATTTGCCTGGGCTATTCCTTTTGAATATAGCTTGCTTTTTGCTCCAGGCTAAGTTTGCCCACTGGGCAGTGCTAATTTAGCCCAGGGGCAAAGTTTTGAATATCTGGCCCCAAAAATCTTGCATTACTTCCTTAATTTTTTGTATGAACTTGTTAATTCTCCATATCTTTACCTGTAAGTTTGATCTGTCTATAAGAAAGATAAGTTTGCATTTTTATGGGACTTTTATGAGTCTGACAGGAGGGAACTCTGAAGTTGCATAAGTTCTCCGAAGACAACAGACTGTACTATGTTCATATTTTCACCTGTGAGTTTGACCTAGGAAAGCTAAGTTTGCATTTTTATGGTTTAACTCCTGTTATTTTCAACGTTTTCTCCTGTAAGCACTTTTGTCCTATTTTGAACATTGTGCAAGTATATTGTGTAAATAAATTAGTTCTTATTTAACAGAATATACAGTCTGGTTGTGCATTTCAAAAAAATGGGGTATAGTTTGTGAATTTCTGGGGTAACCATCATTCTAAACAGGCATACTAAATCTGGTTTAAGCAATCTGAAAATCATATTTCTTCCTAATACAGGGAAAGGAGTGGAATGAAGTTTGATAAGTAAGAACCCACACTTCACCTGGGGTTCAAGCATTTGGCCTTGGCTTAATCCAGAAGGACTGGTGACTGGGTTCAGGAGGTCCAGGTGTCTGGAGTGCACCAACTTTACAGAGGGTCAAGCATCGGAACAAAACACGATGAGGGAAAACACGGGTGAAGGTCTGCAGCAGCCAGCTGTGAAAGGGGCACTGGATTGGGCATGGATAGGTGGGTTTATCACACTGAGTTATTAAGTTTGCTGGTTACCCAGAATTCCAAGGGTAGGTGAATCTCAGTAGTAGTTTAATGAAATGAAATGCAATGTGACATGCCCAGGAAATGGCTAGAAAAATGGCAGATGAACATCAATGTTAAAAAATACAGAATGCTTCATCTGCACTGCAGAAAGTAAGAAGACTAGAAAAGACTGAACAAGAAAATACTACCTTGACAACACAGAGATTACTGAAACACTTCAGGAAAAGTACCCAGGATAAGGACAACTTTTAATGGGCGGAGCACCTGGCAAGGCAAATAAAATCATTACATTGGCATATATCACCACACCACCCAAGAGTCATTGGGAGGCTGCCCAATTGGCTTGCTTACTTTATCAGTGCTGCCACCAACCTGGTTATGACTCATTCAGAGCTGCTCTCTTTTTGTTCCACCATAGGCTCCTGCTGGTATCCCATGATAATAGCACTAGCATATGGGTGACCGTCAAAACGGTGACTGATAAGAGGGTGCTATTATCATGGGTGATCATGGAGGTGAGTGAGTACTGTGCCCACGGGTGGAGGTACAGTGTGACCAGAAGGTAGGAATAGTGAGGGGAAGGGGAGGGATGGGAAAGAGGGTTATTATCCTCTGGTGTGCCTCCTCTGCTGGGACAGCTGTGTGGTGCGGTGAGTAGGGAGGCTGGCTCTGATGGAGGAGTTCCAGGGTTTGGGGCTGGGGCAGTAAGCTTATCATTCCCGTGACTGGGGTTTAATTTTTAATCTGGGATGTGCCCCTTCCCAACATGCACTGGAGTTAATAACAATATATAGTCAGGAGGTGTGGGGGGCAAGGCCCCCTGCGAGGGGGGGCATGGGGCACAGCTGCCCCCACAAACACACTTTAAGCTTAGTGTGCTCCCAGTCACCTGCATGTACATATTGCTGAATTGTTGCTCAGCGATAATGCACTCTTCCCTTATTGCGATTGCCATTTGGTGAGCACTATAATCACATGTAACCCTCCTGCTCATATAGTGCATGGCCCCTTGGACACAGGAAACCCATTTGGTTACTTCCAGGTGCACCTTACCCATAATTTGTATCAGAAGCAGGTTTGCTTTTTAATATGGTAATGTTCTGGAGGTGGATAAATTGAATAGCCCATAAAATACAATAGATTAACTATGCTATGTAAAACACTGCAGTCACATATATATTCTTTTGCAAAAAAACTGTGTTAATGAACTAGTTAGGGTTAAACTTAATGCCACAAAAATTGGGAAATGTGACATTAGGGTTTCCAAACCTAACTCCCCGACCCCCAAGCAATCACAGACAATCATCATCAGATAATACAAACAACATACAGCTGTTTCCAGATGATACAAATGCAGTAACACTGGTGTGCTGCCTTCATGGATTTGTATCTGTGGCATTCACACTGCAAGACATACACACACACTTCTGGCTGAAGATAGAAATCCACAGCACTCAAATCACAGGCCTGTGCAGCCACAAACACAAATCCATGATTCTCAAATTACAAGAGTTCTTTTGCCTGCAGAAGTGCAGGCCCATGTAGGGCCAGTGCTCCTGTAACTACAGGCTCTCATGCACATTGTAAGACATACATACACTTCTGGTTAGAAAAGCACGGGCCCCTGAAAGGCCTGCACTTCTGCAGTCACTGGTATAAGACATACACTCCAACCTCTGGCTGCAGAAGTGCAGGTGCCATGAAATCCATGATATCAAAATCATAGCAGTACTTCTGTCTGTAGAACAGCAGGCCTCTGAGGGGCCTGTTCCTCTTCAGCCACAGGTGTAAGACATACACACCAGCCTCTGACTGCATGAACCTCATGCAGCTGCTTACAGAAAACAATCTAGTAATGAATTCAGCCATGTAATGAGGTAGCACCTTCTACCCCATTAGACTAGGAAAATTTAGCTGTTTTAACTCAATCTGAGCTTTAAAATGTAACATTTTACTTTTTCTGGGAAAGTGCTAACCCCTAGACAATACTGCTACCCTGTTGAAAAATCTCTAGATCCACCACTGAAATCATGATAGCCATACTAGAATAGTACTTTTGTTCATAGAAGTGCAGGCCCCCATGGGATCTGCACTTCTGCAGCCATGGGTACCATGCACACTGTACAACATATACACACAGGTGAGGCTACCAACTAACAGACCCCTGTGAGGCCTGTGTTTCTGCAGTCACAGATACAAATCCACAAAGGTGGCACATCAGTACTACTGCCTTTGTGTCATCTGGAAACAGCTGTATGTTGCTTGTCATGCCTGTAGATGGCTGTCTGTGGTTGCTTGTATGGTCTTGTCATTTTGCTGTGTGGGAGGGGAGCATTAGGGTGGGAAACCCTAACACCACATTTCCCTACTATTGTGATTTTAAGTTGAACTCTAACTGGTGTAATGCATTTTTTTGCAAATTTTTTTTTTTTGAGATAGTGATTCATATCCTCATTCACACATATCTCTTGAGACCTGGGTGAACAGATACAGAAGTGCAGGGTTCTCTGGGCCCTGTGCCAAGAGAAGAAATTGTCTGTCTGCAGAAGGGCAGCCCTTCATTTTCATGTGGCAATGAATGTCAGTAATTTGTGGGGCTATGTGATGGGCTGCAGAAGTACAGGACCCTCCAGGCTCAGCACTTCCATGAGGCTACAGATACAGACATGTGGAGGAAACAGTCCACCTGTTAGTTGAAGTATAGGGCCCCCTGGCTGCAATGGCTGCAGCTGCACAGAGTCCTATGCTAAGATAATATTTATCTTTAATATATGGTACTTGGGCCCATGGGGGCAACCCTATGCCTTCCCTCCTTTCCCTGGCTGGGTAATGGTGCCACATGACAGCACTGTCCCCCCAGCCTTGGGTCAACAAGCAGGCTCACTTAACTCACCCCTGAACTCAGGTCTCCAACACAGAATCACAAAGCACTACTCACTGGGGTAAAGACTGACACTACACAGGAGGGTCAGCGTGGCTCAGCTGGTAGCATATCTGCCTCTGGGTCAGAAGGTTGTGGGTTCTTGTCCCAACCTGGGAATGGTCTCATACCATAGATACTGGCACCTGAGTGCTGTACTGTTGTGGTATGTGTATTTGGATGAGATGTTAAACCAAGGTCCCTTCTACCCATCTGTGGTGCTGTCTAGGTGGAAGTAGAAGTAGAAGAAGCCAAGGTACTTTTCACAAGAGTAGGAGTATTTTATCAAAAAGAACATGCCAACCATAAGACACTGCATATAAATCAATCCATATATTATATGTTGTATACTATGTCCTTCTTAACAACATCACTTACTATATAATGGAAAACACAGTTAAATGCCCACCACCAGGAAATAAAACCCAGTACACCTGGCTCCTTATTCTTTATCTAACCAAGAGACCCCACTCCAGAGAGACCTAAAAAGTTCCTTTGATAATACAGAGTATTTTTTTTTTCTCCAGTATTATGCATCTGATTCATTAGCATTTGTGATCATACAGAAAGTATAATATCTTTTTTCTGTAACATATATTGGCACAATGCTTGCCAAATACACCATTTCAAGCAAGCGAACACTACTAGTGTCGTACTCATGTGCCATTCTTTCCAAGAATTTCTGTGATTCCCCCAGAATCAATTGTTTGCATGTAATGTCCATAAATGTCAGTTCCTTACATGTTGTTACTAAGTATGTCCACAAGTGGGCAATATATGTACATTTAAAAACAATTGTTACATTATTTCTATCTCTTGGTCACACTCTGGCCAAAGACAACTTCTATCCTCTATGCTTTTGTGCTTTGCATTACCCTTCACATTTAGCCAGCCATGCATTCATAGCCATACTGTGACACACATTTTTCTTTTGAATCCTGTAGTCCATCAATTGTTTTACTATGATGACCTCTTCTATTCCAAAATTTTCAATCATAAAATTTAGATAATGAAAAAATGCCCTCTGATTATCTTTTTATATAATAAATCCCCATTATTACCTTTATGTTGTTTATTGTTAAATTCCATACCTTTATTTTCCTTGAACAGTTCTGTATATATTAACTAAAAATACCACAAACAGCTTAATCTGGTTCAAGGTCAGTTGGCATTCATCTGTATTCCCCTCCCCCGGGTCGTGCCTTAAAATAGGCAGGATTTGTCTAGTGCACTTACCCGGTCAACAAAAACTAAATAAATAAATATATTTTCCTTGAACAGTTCTCTCTCTCTCTCTCTCTCTCTCTCTCTCTCTCTCTCTCTATATATATATATATACTACATTTAGAAATGCTCAACCTGAAATTTAAGTTTCTGTTTTTCCCGCACTTTTATATAGGGGGTCATAATTCTCCCTAAACAGGCATAACCCTGCAGTCAATGAGGAAAGCAAACAATGGCAAGGGTAGGGGAGTTTATTCAGGAAAAAGCAAACAATAAACAATTTACATGTTTTTTTCTGTGTGAAAACAAAAAGAAACAAGCAATACAATGATACAAAAAATAGTAACTTGAAATCATAGTAGAAAACCAACTGGTTTATGATCAAGGAAAGAAAACACAAAAGAGAAAAGGGAGAAAGAAAACAAATTATCATAGCATGTAAATCACTCAAGTAATTGCAACATCTGAATCAGTTATCCTTGTCAGATTTCACCATGATTTATCTAAACAATCTCTTGTAAGTTTTCGTGCTTCTGCAAAATAAATGTTTTGTAAAGCCAAAGTAATTTTTGTAATTAACTCAGTATGTGTGATATGCTTTTGCTGTAGTGTAAACAAACATCTGGAATTCCAGATAAACCATTTAATACTACAAAAAAATCACATGAAGAGTATTGTGATCCCATCTTTTCCAGGAATTTGGGTAAGACCTGAAAGACAACATTTCAGGTGTCACTTTAGAAAAGTGGAATGCTGACCAAACATTGGCTAAAGATTGCCAACAACTCTGTATATAAGAACAGGAAAAGAATAGATGATTTGTTATTTCTAGTTGTTATCTACAAGTAGGCCTGCTACAGTATCGTTCCCCAAGTTACTTGTGTTTCTGGTTATTTTTAATGTTCAGACAGTTATGACAGGTGAGCCAATGTATGTCCTACATCCTAGGTGGGATCCTAGGGCAAAACAACAAATCAATCAATTTGTCTTAAAGGTGAGAGAGACAAGTTGGAAAGGTAATAGATTCTGTAAAACAATGATCCACAACGGAAGTATACAATATCTTCCTATGTCAGTATTTTTATACTAGTCAGTTTCCAAATTCTAAATTTATAAAAACATTCCCTAACATATTTGAGGGTTAACACTGAAGAGGTCAAGGTCTGTAATGTGCCCGATTCCCATTTACTAAACCAAGGTTGGCAGGTAGAGAACCAGAGACCACTCCAACTTTTTCCTGTATTAAAAAGTACAGGTCTAAAATTCACATAGAATAATATTGTACAAAAAAACCTAAAGGATTTACCATGTTTAAGTCTCCCTTATTTCCAGGGAGATATAAGATATGCCTTTTAATAGGATTGAGGTGGCTGCCCCATACCAATTGAAAAAAAATGCTATACAACAGTGTTTCCAGGGATTTCGGGGGAGGGGAGGCATAACTGAGATATAAAAACAAAGGGATCAAGAATGTTTTAATTAACATAATTCTCTTTTTCCCCATTTCCCATTTCTTCTACTGGGAAACTAGGGCCTTACCGTGATTCAGTTTTTGGTCCCTGTTGTCTATGCCCATTTTAGGACCTCCAAATGTTATACCCAAAATTAATAGCAATGTGTCAGTCAACAGCTCATGAGTATTAAGACTGATGCCTTTACTTTTATGTAGGTTTAAAGAAGCACCTGAAAAGGACCTGTAAGTGTTGCAAATAGCTATTGCCTCTTTTGCAGATTGGTCATTAGAAATAAGAATACAAACATTATCTGCATAGGCAATAGCTTTAAAAAGGAAAAGGGCCATCTTTAGTCCAAAACAACTGTATTTTAGAAGACGATTTTAACGCTCTCAATAAAGGGTCTAAGTTAAAAACGTATAAGAGGGGGGTATAAGGGATGACCCTGATAGACCCCCCCTTTAATGGGGATCAAGGGGCCTTTCCAGCCATTGATTAGCGGATGTACAGCAGTCGTTTTACAGATGGCTTGAATCCGTATTATGACCACCAGTGGAACTCCATACATACTCAGAGCATACCATAGAAAGTCATGAATGCCTCTGGCTGATCCAAGGAGAGGACATAGCTGCTGAGATGGTTGGAATTTACCCATTCAAAGACCTCCCTAAGGAGTAGGAGATGGTCTGTGATTGCTCTATCAGGAATGGAGCAAGTTTGTGCTTGACTAATAACAGTGTTTGCAAGAGGCAATAGTCTAGTGTGCAAAATCTTCATAAGGAGTTTAAAATCAGTATTAAGGAGACTGACAGGCCTCCAGTTACCCATATTTCTCTCATCCCCATGTTTGTGTAAATAAATTAGCAGACCTTCTGACATGGTTAAAGGGACCGATTGAGTTTGTAAAATTTCCATAAACACCAAAGTCAGTTCTGGGGCCAAATCTTCCTCTATCATTTTATACAAATCTCCTGTAAGGCCATCCAGCCCTGACACTTTGTTCTTAGGTAAGGTAGAGATGGCAAGCATTATTTCTGATGCTTGTATATTCTGTGTTAGGGAGGTCTTTATCTCAGCTGCACTTTGTGGGATAGAAAAAGTATTTAAAAAGGGGAATCGGTGAGTAGGATCAGTAGTCTGAGAACCAAAAAGTTTTGTAGTGCATGTAACTACTTCCTTCATTATACTTTTACTGTCCGAAATAGGAGAGCCATTATGATCCCATAAACATGTAATAGATTTTTTTGATATTCTGCCTGCACAGTACAGGTAGCATAGGGACATAAGTTATCAGAGTTACCCATCATACAAAATCTCTGTTGGTTTTTAAGGTTATCCACCTGTTTTTGATGGAAAGATAACATGCCAGTATTAATATTTTTCAACTGATTAGCATAGGAATGCCATGTCTGGTGCATGAGAGATTGTAATAATTGTAACTGATTCCTATTCTGAAGATATTGGAAGTATTCCAAATTATGATGGGATCTCACTGTAGATTTTAAAAGGTGCATCAAATCATAATTAGTATCTTGCCACCAAGTAATACAGTCATCATACAAGACCAACACTGATTTTTTGGCTTGTATGAATGATTGAAGGATTTGAAAGCATTCGGGGCCTGTCAATAATGATAAATTCAATTTCCACACCCCAGGGCCTTGTGTGGTAGTTGTGTTACCTTTAAGCAACAACTGTAACAGATCACGGTCCAAAAATGCAACCAGGGTATTTGTAATATCTTGAATACGGAGTGCCTTAGAAACACAAATAAAACTGATCCTCATGGCCAGGCTCCCTTTATGAAATGCAGGGTCTGCAGTTTTATTAAAGGAAAAAAAAACATCCTCCAATTTTGCCGTTTTAATCACGTGTGTCAAAAAAGGCATGTCACAGAAAATGTTCTGAGTTGTGCTATTTTTATCCGTATCTAAAGGGGTCAAACCACAGTTGAAGTCACCTGAAAAAACATGGTATGGGGTATACAAATAAGGCTGCAGTAACTGAAAAAGAGTGATCCTATCAGCTTTTGTTTGGCCAGCATATATATTAATGAAACGATATAGGACATTGTTAATCTCAATATCTAAAATCAGCACTCTTCCAGGTGCTAAATCTACTAATTTAATAACATGTAATTCCACATCCCTAAACAGTATTCCCAGTCCTGAACAGAGATCAGAACCTATCGACTTATAGGAGGGCCCTACGTACCATGTCTTAATAGCTCTTGCCAATTCTGAAAGGGAATGTAGTCTGGTATCTGTAAAAAGATTATTTGAGAGCGGGGTGAAATAAGGTGGGAAAAAACAGCACTTTATTTTCTAGCACTTTTAATGCTATTTGTATTTATTGTGCTAAGGGACAGGAAGGATATCAATTTAACTGCTGCACTCATGTCAAGCGTGCAACATGCGAACCTGATGTTATGTTTACAAGATTTTCACACCAGCATACCTGCTGCACACACTTCAAGCTTGCAGCATGCGGACCTGATTTGCTTTTTAGACGTGGTTCTCTTAGGTTCACTTTGTGTATGCAAACCACATGCAAACATTGCATAATTAAGGATGTGGCATGCATTCTGCATGTACACAGCGCACACATATTTCTGTAAGGGATTATGTGAAATGTTTTCATGCTGCGCACATAAAACTACCCATGTGATATGTATGCTGCGAGCATGAGTTACATGTTAAATTGGAACAGATTGCATGCATGTGGCATGTGTGCAGCAAGCAAGTGTGGAAAGCATGCTTTTTATGTTAAATTGGAACAGACTGCATGCATGTGGCATGCATCCAAAAAGTAAGTGGTCACTGATAACTGCACACATAAAAGTTAAGTAACTTGCTAAGAATCACAAAGTATACATGCGGGGTTGATGCGATTCAAACCCTGGTCTTCAGTTCGCTGCCTTTAACCACTAAGCTATACTGCCTGTATACTGTACATATGGTTTGCTTGTACTTCACTACAAATCTGACTACATCTGCATGCATGTGGTATGCTTATAGCCACTGATATACTGTTTAGTTTTCCTGTCCCCCCATCTCAGCTGAACTGTAGCACACATACCAATGGAAACACGAGTGGTTCTTCCCACCCTCAATACAAACAGTTACCCACAAAACTACTTCATTTCTTCTGTCTGGCCTGTACCCCTACTATTTTCTCTCCATTGTTTTGAATACTTCCATGCAAACAGACTTTAAGGGGCAAATTCAAAAGTAGTAATTACCTGATACCCACCCACCCACATGGCCAGTCCCCCTCCCCATGTACACATACTATAGTGGGTGTGGTCACGCTGCTACAGACAACCCGCCAAGAATAGATATAAGTTGAGACTCTCTTACCTTAGTATTGGGGAGCCAGAGGTAGGAGTCTTTAAGAGATGATGTCCATGAGTCAGAGTGCTTGTGCGTACCCCCTTGAAATGAATGGAATTATTTTTTATTACTCTTTTATACATTATGATGGTGAGTTGGAGAATAATGAAGGCCACTGTTCTACTAACAAGGCCTTCATTAATCTCCAACTCTCCATTAATAATGTATAAAACAATAATAAAAAAATACCCCCATTCATTTCAATGGGGTGCTCCCCTGCACTCTCCCTTGCCCTATGTCTTAATGTGCCTGAGCGTGGGGATTTGGAGGTCAGCTTCACTGGAGGGGTGCCTAAGCCTGACTATAGTGGGGCTCCCAGAGTCTTCATACCATACCACTCAACTGTTCCTGAATGCAAGGGATAGCCCTCATTTTACCCCTGAAAACTGCTCTGACCCTCATCCATCCCTCATGGAAAACATACTGCTCACACAGAGGATCTCCTGTAACTTTAGACTTTATGGCAGGGGTGCCATTTCAGATTTCAGCAGGGGGGAGCCAACAACCAGTGGAGGCCAGGTGCTAGTTAACCCCTAGGCAGCAAGCTCTGGAATATCTCTTACATCTCTAAAAGGTGAAACTTACTTGTTGTGACTGAAAAGTGATATGCAAATTAGAAAAATTCTAATGTATAAGATTCAGCTGTCTGTATCCCGGAGCAGTGTATCAGATTTGGGCTTAAACCCACCCAGTTACTAATCAATGTTTTTCCCTGGCTAAAGTTCTGTATCCCCCCTCCAAAAAAAAAACTTTGTCCTAATTTCTTTCCCCAAGTCCTTTCCATTCAATGCCCATCCTATATGGGTCGTGAAGCTGCCCAAAGGTGCAGAAACATGAAAACCACGTCAATATTTCAGTCCTTCCTCCTGTAAAAAATATTTACTTTTACTTACCTGGCCATCTGGCCAGAACCTGTGGTCTGGCCCAGTGTGCCACCAGCCCAGTTTTTAGCCCACTCCTCCTCCGTCCTTCTGCCAGAAGCTGGATGCTAGAACTGACCATCCCAGGTCCCAAAGTGGTCCATGACCAAGTCACTTCACCAACTGAACCCACCCAACCTGTGTTGCTTGCTTCTTGCTTGGCTGCTGCTGTGGCTGGTGCTGCACTGCACTGATTAAGGCCTATGAAGGCTGCCCACACCGCTGTTACCACTGCTGCTAGACTAAGCTTGCTGCCGCGGGGGTCCCTTGCTGTTTTTTTGTGAGGTGAGCCTAGTAGAGTAAGTAGGTAGCCTAGTCTCACGTTAGCTTCTAGCTCACCCCCTTTGCCTTCAGCCACCAAAGGAGATGGAGACTCACTAAGAGTAGACCAACAAAAATATGCCACCACAACACTGCTATTAAGAGTTCAGTGTTCACCAACACCTCCAAACTGTAGTGTGCAGCCTGTCTACTCTGTGGCAGGAAAGACAGTTTCGCACTTACATGAGTCATGTGCTCTTGCTTGGCTGGAGCTCCTCCATGTCATGCTGCTAACAGGACGAGAGAGTGGACAACACAATACAGACATAGTCAAGTTAGGAGTGCACCTGCAGCGTGAGTCCACACAAGCCAGGGGGGCACTTACTGTGCAAAAGATTAAATCCAAATTTAATGCCATTATTGCCACACCACAAGAACAACCTAGGCAGAAATGTGGGGGGGGGAGCAACTGCCCCACTCTACCTAAATCGCACCCCTGCTTTAGGGAAGAAATTCATTCTCATGTGCTAATATTAATACAAGTAAATACAATGGTTTCCACTGTGTTCTGAGGTATTGTATCTCGATGTTTCAGGATGTGTCCTGATCATGGTGAGGGTTAGTGTCCCTCATTGTCCCTCATTTCAGTGACAAAATGTGAGGTACATTATGGTGCATGCTTCCAAGAGCCTACTCAACACAAAGAGTGCTGAACATGGCCATAGTGTATATGCGCCATACAGAATGACAAAGGTAGAGTAAGTGATCCTTAACAGTCATGGAGAAACACATTTGTAGCACTAAATATGTGTAATGGGATTTGCATGGCCCATGTTGTGTTCCTCTTGTAGGGCAGGGGTTTGCTCACCAGCAGGTACCATGGTGCAATCCTGGGGTGTGGCCTGAAGGTTCACAAGTAAGAGTCTTGGTGGGTAATGGAGTAAGGTTTTCTGTAGTGAAATCTCTTTGGCCTCCCCCAAGGATCCTTTATACTATACACTGGTTCGGGAGGGTCATTGAAGTCATACTCAATTACACCTTTAAGTGTTGTTTAAAACTCTTTTATTAGTTCCCCTATGTTTCGCTCCTTTGTGGAGCTTGATCACGGGGTATTTTTTTTTTTCATTGCTTTTTACATCTGTTGATATATTAATTTTTTTTTTTACAAGAGTACATTAAATTTAGTATCAAAACATTTATATACTTTCAAATTCTTTCAATGTAACACTGTGGATGGTATGAAATCTATATATACACAACATTGAAAGAATTTGAAAGGGCTGAGACAATCAAGGTGGCACATCTGTCCCAAGGTTAATGTTATAGTGATAAGAAGTGTGACCCTTCAAGAGATCCTCCACTGGGGGACATGTTGCAAACTGCAAAACAGGATTTTGCATTCGGTGTCAAACCTTCTGGTAAGGAGAAAGGAGAGTGACTACCTCAATTCACATCCTCCATTTCTGTCTCTGAAACCACGCTCAGCTCAGCACCTGATGCTGATGGGGTCCTTCCCCGTTTCTGGCCCATAGCCTTGACAATGTCTGTTGGACTGCTTTCCCCCTCCCTTTTTTTTTCTTTTCCTCACCCCTGTTCCCCCCACCACCAAACTTCCACATAGGTATTTCCCCGGTATGACCAGGGTTGTGACTTTTACTATTGTTATACTTTATACGATTGCTCTTTACTGCATGTAACTTTATTCTGTAAACCACTGTTACATTGTGTTCTTTTGTTATTTGTATTGCACCTGTATGTTACTACTGTTGTATCTCACACTGTAACCATGTCTACCCTCCCTGCGACAAGGTGCCTTTGTAAATGAGTCCCTGACTCAAAGGTTGTAAATCAGACTTTCAAAAATAAATAAATAAAATGCTGTATCAGGAAAAGGTATTGCAGAAGCGTTAGTGCTATCCCCTTGAATAATGAATGCATGATTGCTCACAGTTTTTGCCATGCTCTGAGACTGTTTTTCAGGGAGTAGTTTCATTATGCCAGTGGGGAAAAGCCTGAAATCCATTTACCAGAGCCCTGTATTTGTGCCCTTCCTGCCCCTCTCAGAGCTGAGTCTGATATCTAGATACCAGCTCTAGAGTAAATAATAATATAGATTTTTGTATGTCTACAGTGTTGGCCAAAGAAACACTTGAACACAAGCAGGAGTAATAATGATAATTTATTACAATACTTATGCAAAGCGTGTGACAGAGAAAATCACAAGGGAGATGGGTTTCTCACCACTCTCCTGAAGAATGTACATAATGTTCTGAATTTCTGAGATCTCCATGAGGAGCTGGGTTACACAAGGTTATATACTACAGATAAGAACATAGCAACAGAAATTACCTCATAGTTACGGACATGAGAAACAAAATGTGTTGGTTCTAGATTATAAACACTATGGTATAAGACATTTCCCATTGGATAATGACCTGGGAGACAGAATTACTAGTGAGTATCATATGAGACAAAGAATATGCTCCTGTCAGCATGAACCTTGGACAAAAGAAATGCTGACAGGCCCAGAGTACATGTGGCATTACTTGCCTATGTGTAAGACAAAACTAAGGCTTTCCCTCTGTCAGCTTGCTTAGACAAAGAGAAGTGCTGACAGGCCTCTACTACATATAATTATATATATATAGTATATAAAGTAATCACTGATGGTCCCTAAGAGTCATCTTATTAGTGATTAGGTAGATTATATATGGACTATATGTAAAAGAAAAACATAATGCATTATAGCGAGGTATAATAATCATGCATGATATAATCCTATAAAGGATGTAAACATTGGCATATATTAGCAGCAAAGCACATTCCTGGCACTCTTGCTTATATGATGGGTGCCTAAATCTACATGTTAGTGCAAAATAGCAGTATCACAGTATAATAGACCAGGAATACAGTGTAAGGTGTATGTGGGATGATAGGGGGCATAACATAGATGTAACAAGTCCACCGACCATGTTTTAGTCTGAAAAGTTTGTTCGGTGTCTGACATAGGGGGTTGTCTTAGGCTTAGCACCTCTGTGCTAGTAGTAGCCATTCCCGATGTTGCACCCCTATTGATCTGATCCACAAAGATAAAAAGTGGAGCATTTTTATTTTGAGCTGCAAAAGAGTATTCAGTGGAGAACGTACTTGGCATTTGTGTACACTCTGTAGTCCATTGCAAAGGCAGAATCAGCAATTCAGTTTGTGCGGTTGGTAGTGAAGGAGCTGTGTCACTCATTGCCTGGCCGACTGGAACCTCTCATGACTCGATCACTTTTAGAGATGCTGATGCCATTTCAGTGGACACCATCTGTGATTGCAACTCCAATTTCTTTTTCAGGAATTTAGCCTCTTCTAATGCAGGTTCAGTAAGCAAGTGTTCCTTTTGCTGTTCCTCAGTCATGTTCATTCTATCTTGAACCGTATGTTCCGTATCCATGGAGGTGTCAGTTCAAACAGCAGAGTCTGTCTGTCAGTCCTCAAGCTGGTGCAAGCCTGGTGCAGGCAAATCATGTAGTTGTGCATCCAGAATAGTATCTGCATCATAAAACAGGTCAGTCTGTAGTGCTGCTGAGGCAGAGGAGGAGGAGACTCACTCCCCAGCTTCCAGAACATCTCTTCTCTTCTCAGAAGGATCGAGAGTGGCTATTCAGCCAGCCAGCTGTGCCCCCTACTGACGAGTAGGGGATTTTCCCCAGTGTCTTGGTCAACATTTCCTTTCCCATAAAACCAGTTCACGCAATTGTCCAAGGCTGTTTGTGGGTGTTGATTTGCAAAATGGCTGCCACTACACATCCAGTCACTTCACTACCAGTCTTGCATTGCTTGTAAAGTGCTTTGGGATACAATGTGTATGCAAAATGCTATATAAATGTTGATTCATCTTCTTCTTCTACATCTTTGGTATTAATTTTTTTTTAACTTTTGACCCAAAATTTTCAAGACTCCCCCTTATAAACATGACACGTGGCTTTGATAGAATAGTGGCTGAAATGTCATTTTGCACCACATGTTTGAAAACACATTTCATCTAGGATTTAAAAAACAACACCTGTCACACTTATGAGGTGGTGTGAAAAAATGGCCATGTTGAAAGTCTGGAGTTATAATATTGATAATTACCAAAGTTATGATGGTGGGAATGCAAAATGGTCTTGAGACCCCCACATTTTCCATGTTCTTTTTGTCTAAAAAAATAAACAAGATGGTTGCTGTCATGACCTAAAAAATTGTTTTTTGAGTCATGACAACTAAGTGGTGAGGACACAAAATAGTCTTGTGATTCCAACATTTTCAGGCCATGACCCAAAAAACAGTTTTTTGAGTCATGACAACTAAGTGGTGCAAACGAAAAATGGTCTCGTAATCCAAAAACATGTTTCATCCAGGATTTGGAAAATAACATCTATTATGTTTATGAGATGTGAAAAAATGGCCATGTCAAAAATGTGGTCATAATAGTGATAACGACCAACATTATGATGGTGCAAATACAAAAAAACTCACAACTCCAAAAATGTTCTTGTAAAACACCAAAAAACTATTTTTCGACTCATGATAACTAAGTGCTGCAAACAGAAAATGGTCTTGGGACCCACAAATTTTTAAAGCTGGGCACCTGGGATTTTGTGGTACCCAGAAAAGGTATTTGTGGCCCAAATTTAAGAAACAAACAAACAGCAGAGTCTATCTAAACAGTTCCAGTTTAGCTAGGTTCAGCTATTAGTTTTTTTTTAAAAGACATAATTTTTAGGTATTTTTAGGAATTTGCCATGTTTTTTTTAGTTTGAAGAAAAAAAAGATGGCCGCCGTTATGACCTGAAAACTATTTGTCAAGTTGTGAAACTAAGTGGTGAGAATACAAAATGGTCTTGTGACCCCCAAACTTTCAGATCACAACTTGAAAAACTATTTTTCAAGCAGTACGAATGTAAATGATCTTGTGACACAAACATTTTTGGGTTGTATTAGATTGTTATCGAAAAACCCTACAGAGAATCTTCAGAAGTACCTTGGCACTAGGGTTGGGAGAACTCGGTGAAGTTCTGACCCCTATTAAATTGGAACCAGAACATGGTGGAGTTCAGATTTGTTCTTATCAGTTCTGATTATTTATAAATATTTGAACAAAATGCAATAAAATCCATAAAATTGGCCAAAGTCATCATATTCAACACAGAGGCCAAAAGGAAAAAATTGAATGCATGATGTGTATACAAAATTACAGTAAAAATGTTAAATAAAAGCAATAACTGCTAGCTGCTTCATGACTGGGTTGTATTGGTGGCATATCCTGCTTGGGCCTGTGACGTGAGTGTGCTGGGAGATAGGAAGAGAGAGAGATGAAGGGAGACAGACAGACAGATGCAAGCATTATGTTGCCTGCCTGCCTGCCTGCCCTGTACAGTATACACACACTGCACAGCCACACCAAGGGCAAGATTCATTTCTTTATTTGTGATTTCTGTGACTGCAAAATTTCTCTTTGGCCCCCAGTAGTCTATCTCTCTTTCTCTTTCTCTCTTTCTCTTTCTCCTCTGGATGGCACAAGTCAAAGATTTATTTTGCCAGCCTTTTCTTGCCCTGTGTTTACACATAGCCATACTAGGGCCAAGAAGAAACTTTATTTGTGATTTCTGTAACTATAACATTTCTCTTTGGCCCCTATAGTCTCAGTCTCTCTCAGTTTCTCTCAGTCTCTCTCTCTCTCTCTCAGTCTTTCTCCTCTGGATAGTGGCACAAGTCAAAAATTTATTTTGCCAGCCTGCTCTTTCCCTGTGCACACACACACACACACACACACACACACACAGCCACACTGGGCCAAGAAGTGATTTCTGTGACTATAAAATTTCTCTTTGGCCCCCAATAATGTCTCTCTCCTTCTCTCTTTTTTTCCTTTGGATGGTGGCACTAGTCAAAGATTTAGTTCATCAAAATGTACAGTGAGGTCAAGGATCTAATTTCATTCTCAGTTTAAGGTAGTTCTGCTATATTCCTGGGTCATCTCTCTATGACCACAGGCATGATAAGACAAGTTCTGGACAGAGCCAATAGGGCTACAGGAGAGGACTCTGGGTTAAAAATATTGAAAATTGTTTTTTTTTTATATTTTTATACTAAATTTTCAATACAGCCTTGTTATGACCATGCCTCATAAAGAAGGGCAGAACAAATGTTCAATTCCTGGCCTAAAGGTGATGTGGTGCAGGGAATGCAAAATCAACTTTTGGGCTGCAAACGCACATTTTGGACAGGAGTTGAAAAATGCTGTCACATTCATGAGTTGCTGTACCAAAATGGCTATGTTGAAAATGTGCTGTAAAAATATTGAATATTACCAAAGTTATGAGCCTGCATTTGCAAAATTCAACATAGCCTCATAACTTAATAAGTGAACATATTAGAATCATAGAACACAAGAATGTGCAAAGTATAATACCACCCCATATTAAATTTATTCAAGGCCAGGGAATGTATTGCTATTTTTTTTTTTGGCATTGAAAAAGTTTTACTTGGTCCATGGGGGTGGGGGGATTTTGGATACAGCTTTACTTAATCAAGCCCTAAATACCACGATTTCAGGATAGAAAGGGGTTTAGGGTGCACTCAGATGGAAGTGAGGATAAGGTCAAGAAAATGTATTGTGGTACTGTACTCCATAAACACCCTGCTTAAAGAATGTAACGTGTCTGTCAGGCAGAGAAACACCAGTTTGGCATAGATGCTGAATTATTTGTTGCGGTCTTATACTGTAGCATGTTAAATTGTGTTGGTATTAATTTTTGAGTGGGGGATTGTGAGAAATGTCAGATGATTGTCAATTCCAACCCACCTTTTTTTCTTCCTTGATGACAAAACTGCTTCTTTAAGAAAATGGGCTCTGTAGACCATTAGGATCCATCATATTTTCAATAACCCTTACCGAAATACAAGAGTGCTGCGTGCATGCACAATGTATTCCACATGCTTAATTGTGCAACGTTTGCATGCGGTTCACATAGACAAAGTGAACCTACTGTATGTGAACCAGGCCTAAAAAGCAGATCAGGTTCCAGGCCCCATGAGAGGAATTCTGGGCCCCAGGAAAAGTTCAGACTCTGGGGCCCCTATGCAGCTGTGTACAGTAGCATGCCGGACAGCCTGGGCCCCTCTTTGGTGCCCAGCTCCTCCATCCTCTCAAGAGCCCTGTCAGGTTCACATACTGCAAGCCTGACATGAGTGCAGCAATTAAACTGGTGTGAACATCTTCTAAAAATCACATCAGGTTTGTGTGTTGCACGCTTGACATGAGTGTGGCAGTTAAGCTGGTGTGAACACCATTTAAAAATCACATCAGATTCCCATGTTGCATGCTTGCCATATGTGCAGCTACTAAGCTGGTGCAAATCTCATCTAAACAAGCATTTGTCCATGCCAAATGTTTGCTTGCTGGCCTTGGCAGTGGTAGTGTAGAAGTTACAGAGCTGCGTAATAGGAATGGCAGTGAAGTATTGAACTGAAGCCAACCCCACCACCACCCTGCAGAGAGTGACAGGCATTGGGGTGTGCGTTTGGGTTATCAGGCATAACGGCCATGCCATTTCACTGCACCCCACCCTGCAGACACTGACAAGTGTCACGGTGTTCCTTGGGGTCTTTGGCCCTTATGCGCACCCCATTTCATTAGGAAATATGGTGAGATGAGTGCAATATAGGAGAATGGGGTGAAGTTTGGGGCCGAAGAGTCCAAGGCATACCTCAATGCCTCTCACTGACTGCAGGGTGTGGAATGGTATGAGCATCACAGGCAAGAATCCAAAGTCACACCCCTGATGCCTGTCATTCTCTACAGGGTTGGGCGTTATGGTTGGAAACCCTAATACCTCAGGCATTCGTTGGTATTTTCACTCCAAATTTTCAACATGTTTTTTTGTGACCCACCTCATGAACAGGGGAATATCAGTTTGTTAGCCGAAAGCTGCTTATGCACAGTGACTACGGCATTTTGCACCACAGGTGCAAAACATTCGAACAGGATGTAAAATGACAGCTGTACTGTTCATGGGGAGTGTAAAATGACAATGTTGCAAATCTGTGTAAAATATAAAAAAATGGTGAAGTCACGAAGACATAGAAACTGTGCAACTGACACCCAGAATATAATTAGGTTGGGATTTTACAGCAGATTGTCAACTCAGGCATTTTGGTGCTCCGATCACTAACAGTGTCACTGTGATTTTCTATATCTGTACCGAACAATGATTTCCCACAGCGAACACACATCTCATGCTTGAAAGTGTGAAAACACACTTCAGCCATAGTTGTGAAAATGACAGCTGTACTGTTCATAAGGAAGTGTGGAAAATGCCACTGGTGAAAATCTGACTGAAAATATGACAAAGTCATGAACTAACGAGGGTGCGGAAACTGCGCAATGCTCAGTCGTAACACAGTCATTTTATGGACTTTTGTCACCAAATTTTCAACATAGCCATTTTAAGACCTCTGCTCATGAACAGTGTAACTGTGATTTTCTTAATCTGTCCTAAACATTGCTTTCGCACACCAACAGCACCATTGTGCGCTACATGTGCGAAAACACATTTTGGGCAACATATGAAAAATGGCAGCTGTACTGTTCATAAGGAAGTGTAATAAAATGGCAATGTTGAAAATCTGGAGTGAAAATATTAAATTTGCAACCATTTGAAGATGTATAGGAGCTGTGCAACGACGTCAGAATACAGTCATTTTTAGGAAATTTTCACCAGATTTCAATATAGCCATTTTAAGACCTCTGCTCATGAACGGTGTCACTGTGATTTTCTTAATTTGTCCCAGACATTGATTTCAGAATCGATCGGGCGCCATTGTGCACCTATATGGGCGGAAACATGTTTTGGGTGAGATGAAAAGTGACAGCTATACTACTCATAAGAAGGTGTGGTAAGATGGCAATGTTGAAAATCTGGAGTGAAAATATTGAAAATTTGCGAACTTAAGAGCGTGCATAGGAACTGTACAACGCACGCTCGTAAAACAGTCATTTTTAGGAATTTTTTTACCAAATTTTCAACATAGCCATTTTAAGACATTTGCTCATGAACAGTGTCACTGTGATTTTCTTAGTTTATCTCGTATATTGATTTCTCACACCGACTGCGCCATTGTGCACTACATGGGTGGAAACATGTTTTGGGTGAGATGAAAATGACAGCTGTACTACTCATAAGAAGGTGTGGCAAATGGCAATGTTGGAAATCTGGAGTGAAAATATTGAAAATTCGCTAACTTACGAAAGCAAGTATAGAACTGTACAACGATGTCAGAAACAGTCATGTTTTGGAATTTTTCACCAAATTTTCAACATAGCCATTTTAACACCTCAGCTCATGAACAGCGCCACTGTGATTTTCTTAATTTGTCCCGGACATTGATCTCAAGACACCGACGCGCCATTGTGCTACATGGGTGGAAACATGTTTTGGGTGAGATGTGAAAATTTCAGCTGTACTACTCATAAGAAGGTGTGATAAAATGGCAATGTTGAAAATCTGGAGTGAAAATATTGAAAATTGTGACCTTACAAGCGTATGTAAGAACTGCACAACGCACGTCCGTAAAACATTCATTTTAGGAATTTTTTCACCAAATTTTCAACATAGCCATTTTAAGACCTCTGCTCATGAACAGTGTCACTGTGATTTTCTTAATTTGTCCCTTACATTGATTTCACACACAGACTGCGCCATTGTGCGCTACATGGGCGGAAACACATTTTGGGTGAGATGTGAAAAATGACAGCTGTACTACTCATAAGAAGGTGTGGTAAAATGGCAATGTTGAAAATCTGGAGTGAAAATATTGAAAATTCGCGAACTTACGAGCCTGCGTGGAACTGCGCAACGCCGCCAGAAACAGTCATTTTGATTTTGCATCAATTTTTAGGACTTTTGATGGATGATCTCAGCTGTTATGGCGTTATCTGAGCTCGAAGGTGATTTCGTGCAGTGACTGCGAAATCACCCTTCGGGCCTGAATAACGCCATGACAGTGACATCATTCATGAGAAGGGGTCCCAAAAACCCCATGTTGAAAATTTGGTGCAAACATTCCCAAAAATGCCTGAGATATGCAACAAAGTTGAAACACCCCTATCTGGCCCATTATACAGCTTACCGGCATTTCCTCAGTTCGTGGTCGGCTTTGAAGAGTGCAGACGTGTTCCCGGTCCACTGAAGATCATCGCGCCGAGGTCTGGAGGTAAGTATGGGGTGAGGGGTGTGGGGAGGCAGGGTGCAGTGGGTGGGTGCCGGTTGTGGGAGGGGCCAGGGAGACTACGTGGGACCCGTTTTTCTTTGAAGGTAAAAAAAAAGAACGGCTTGATGTTTGCCACGCTGGAGTGGGCTCCCAGCATGGCACAAGGATGGTTGGGGGGCCATTCAGCCGACTAGGGGGATTGGGCACCCCACAGCCAGTGAGGATTGCCACGCTGGGGTGGGCTCCCAGCGCGGTACTTTAGTACTGGGGTGAGTACAGGGAGCCGACGGGGATTGGGCACCCCCAGCCATATCATTACCCCAGCGTGGCATTTTCAGGGCTTTGGGGGCAACGAGCACAGCCGACGGGATTGGGCACCCCGTTGGCTATTCAGTGTGTGCATGCATGCGGGGGCGGGGCGACGCTTCGCGTATGCGCTGTGTGGGGAAGCTGCGCATGAGCAAGCGATATCTTATCTCTGCTCACTCAAGCATAGCTCCCCCTTTGAACTGTATGCCATTGCATTTTGGAGCTTGTCATAGACAGCTCCAGAATGCATTGGCTTACAGAGGCCGCGCATGCCAACACACTGACTGAATTGGAGGAGGAGGTGACACACCTCCGAAATCTCCGATGATGGCACTATGTTTCTTGCACATGCGTGCAAGCAAACATAAAAACGTATCAGTTTCTATTTATCATACTACTGCTTGCAAATAGAATGATTAAAATACCCTGTTCATTGATTTCCCATTAAAATTAGGTAAACTCATTAATTCTGAACCTTTTGCAAAATGTTTAATGGTTTTTGATTTTGGTCATTAAATTGGCATTCATTTGTAAAGTATTGTTTGCTTGCTGCATTAAATGCCTAGGATATGGTCAGCCAACATCCCCCATTTCAGATGTGCAAAGAGGGGCATCTGTGTTGTAAAGCCTGACCTTTTTGTTTTGTGCCATGCAAATCCCCTTATGCACATTTAGTGCTACAAATGTGTTTCTCCGTGACTGTTTTGGCTCACTTACTTTCCCTTTGTCATTCTGTGTGGAGCATATACAGTACACTCTGCCATACTCAGCACTGTTTATGCTGAGTAGGGTCTTGGAAGCATGCACCATACCTCACATTTTGTCACTGAAATGAGGGACATGGAAGCTCAAAATCAAGGACAATGAGGGACTCTAAGCCTCACTTTGATCAGGACACACCCAGTGGCGGAGCTAGAGGGGGACCTGGGGGGGCAGTCGCCCCTCCTGTCTGCCCCAGTGTGTGTAGTGTCACCCCACCACCATCTTTATTCACTGTTTAGTGTCCATTGTGGAGCCCGTGATTGACTGAATGGCCCCACCGGCTCCCAAATGTTCCTAAACCTGGCTCCGCCACTGGACACACCCTGAAGCATGGAGATACAGTACTCCAGAACACAGTGGAAACCATTGCATTTAGTTGTACTGATGTTAGTTATGGATAACTAATTTCTACCATAAAGTAGAGGTGCCATTTGAGTAGGGCAGATGAGGGCAGTTGCCCCCCCCCCCCCGCATTTGTGCCTAGGTTGTTCTTATGCTGTGGCAATAATGGTATTAAATTTGGATTTAATCTTTTGCGCAATAAGTGCCTCCCTGCCTGTGTTATGCTCACGCTACAGGTGCACTCCTGACTCGACTATGTCTGTATAATGTTATCCACTCTCTCCACCTATTAGTGGTGGTGCCATCACATGTGACATGGAGCAACTCCAGCCAAGCAAGAGCACATGAGCCACACGAATGGGACACTGTCTTTTCCGACACAGAGTAGACAGGCTGCACACTACATCTTAGAAGAGTCGGTGAGCACTGAACTCTTAATAGCTGTGTTGTGGCAGCATATTTTTGTGGGTCTGCTCTTAGTGAGTCTCCACTTCCCTTGGTGGCTGAAGGGGCTGCTGGGGGTGAGCTAGAAGCTAACATGAGACTAGGCTACCTACTTACTCTACTAGGCTCGCCATGCAAAAAAAAACAAACAGTGCAGGACTCCCACGACAGCAAGCTAGGCTTTGCAGCAGCAGTGACAGCGGTGTGGGTGTCCTTCACAGGCCTTGATCAGTGCAGTGCAGCAGCAGCCACAGCAGCAGCCAAGCAAAAAGCAAGCAGCACAGGTTGGGTGGGTTGGGTTGGTGAGTTGACTTGATTTCAGACCACATTGGGGACCTGGGATGGTTGGTTCTAGCCTCCAGCTTCTGGCAGAAGGACGGAGGAGGAGTGGACTGGAAACTGGGCTGGTGGCACACTGGGCTAGGCTGCAGGGTCTGGCCAGATGGCTGGGTAAGTAAAAGTCAATATTTTTTTTACAAGGGGATTGGGGAAGGAGGAAGAAGTAAAATATTGATGTGTTTTTCATGTTTCTGCACCTCTGGGTGTCTTCACGACACATATGGAATGGGTATTGAATGGAATGGACTTAGGGAGAGAAACTGGGACAAAGTTTTTTTTGGGGGGAAGTGGATTCAGAACTTCAGCTAGGAAAAAAATTGGCTAGTAACTGGGAGAATTTAAGCCTAAATCTAATGCACTGCTCTAGGGTATAGACAGATTACTCTTATACTTTTTTTTATTTATTTATTTGATATATCGGTTTACAACCTTTGAGCCAGAGGCTCATTTGCAAAGGTACCTCATCACATGTAAGACAGATGGAAACATAGAGTAGGTATAACAACAATTACATTAAACATAAGATACATAGTATAACAGTGGTTACATTAAGCCCGTGTTACAGACATTTGTCACAGACAGTATTTACAAGATTTGGAAGTAGGTATTTTCAGACGTTATTTATAACCTTTGGATGATGATATTTACAACATAACAGCAGTGAGGCATTATAAGCTTGAGAATGCATTTAAACATAGTAGTCAGACCTAATCATGGGTTTGGTGTTAAAGATGGAGGTTGCAATCCATAATGGACTTTGTCAGAGAATATTGGATCAGAGTGGGTAAGAGAGTGAAAGAATTAGACGCAGTTGCAGGAGCGGATATTGAAGAGGTGGTTGCGAAGAGTGGTTTTGAAATGGGCAATCTTGGGTGCACTAGTGATGGTGCTTGGGAGTGCATTAAACCATGTGGGTGCCCTATGGTGGAAAGATCTCTGGGCAAGGGAGGTTTTTACCCTGGGCACAAGCAGAGGAGCTTTATCTGAATTGCAGGTGAAGACAGTGGGGGTTGCAGGCTGAAGAGAGGCGCTGACCCCAGGGGGGAGAGTCCGAGCAGTATTTTCTTGGAGAGTAAGCAGGTCTGGTAGTGGAGCCTTTCATCAAGGTTGAGAATATTGGCAGAGGTATAGAGCGAGCAGGTGTGAGTAAGCCTGGGTGTGCCTGTAAGGAGCCTGCAGGCCTTGTTTAGTGTGGCCTGGATTATCTGGAGTGTGGTGTTATTTGCTGCACTGTATACAGGGAGCCCATAGTCCACTAGGGACAGTATCGATGAGGTGATGGCAAGCCTAAGGGCGTGGGGGGGAAGGTAGTCCCTGTGCTGATAAAGGAGTCCAATCCGGGTGTTTGTTGTAGCAGCAAGGGTGTTTATGTGGTCATGGAAGGTAAGGGTCGAGTCAAGGGTAACTCCAAGATATTTGTAGTTGGATACCTGCTCAAGGGGGTGCTGGGTGCTGGGGAGGATGCTGAGCGGTGTGTTCTTAGCTCTGTTTTGGCGGTGAGAGAAGATCATTGACTTTGTCTTTTTTAAGTTGAGGACCAGTCTATGGTCCTTAAACCAGGTTTCAGCCTGGGAGAAGGCAAGTTGGAGGAGTCCTGCAGGGTGTGGGTTTATGATGGGTGAAGAGCACTGCACCATCTGCATATAGTAAGATTTTTGTGAGCAGGCCTTTGCAAGGAGTTTAGGTAGAAGGGAGAAAGAAGGGTCCCAGGATAGAGCCCCTGGGGCACCCCAGAGTGGACAGTGTCGGATAGAGTTCCATTAATTTGACGCATTGGGAGCGGTTGGAAAGGTAACTGGAGCACCAGGCCAGGGGACCTGTGGAGAAACCAAGTTGGTGGAGTGAGTCGAGAAGGAGAGGGTGGCAGACTGTGTTGAAGGCCTTGGATAGGTCTATGAACACAGCTCCTGCAATGTTTCCGGCGTCTAGGGAGGAGTGCAGGAAGTTGGTGAATTCTAGGAGGGCTATGATGGTGCTATGGCCTGAACGGAAGCCATGTTGCTCTGGGCATAGGATGTTATACTTGGCTAGGTATTCAGTAAGTTGGGTGGCCACCACTTTTTCTAGCACTTTAGAGAGGGGGAAAGAATGGAGATGGGTCAATAGTTATTAGGGGAGGCTTTGTCACCACTTTTATGGATGGGGGTAACAACAGCTGTTTTCCAGGCACTAGGGAATTGCCCTAGGCATAGGGATTTGTTGAGCAGGTCTGTTAGGGGACTAGGACCACGCCGAGGACTAGTCAAGGAGCCTGGCATCTAGGGATCATTTATAGGTTATTGCTCTTAGCGCTTTTGTAGGTAAGGATGAGCTGTGGGGGATATTGTGCACAGGAGGAAACAGGGATGCTGCAGGGTTGGAGGTGGGGATTGGGGCACAGGTCAAAGAAATCGCTAGGAGAACAGTGCTGAGATCTGAGAAGGTGGTGTTTAGACAGTTTGCTATGGTGAGTGTGTCTGTGGCGGCAGTGCCATTTATGGTGAGCTGGAAGGAAGGTGGGGAGCGAGATTTCCCATTGAGTTCTTTGATGTTATTCCAGAAGGTCTTTGCAGACCCCCACGTGGTTGTGAGAGTGGATTGATAGTGGTCTGCTTTGGCTTTACAGATGGCTCGAGTGCATTTATTGTGAGCGGCATTATAGGAATGTCTGTCCGCCAACCTGCCTGATTCTATGGCTTTGTGCCAGAGATTATCCTGTCTCTCAACATTTGAGTAGGGAGGGGTTATCCACGGGGCATGTTGCCTTTTGTGGAGTTTGGTGAGTGGAGAAGAGGTCGTGAGGCCTTGGTGAAGGCCTGTGTAAACTGGGTGAGTGTAATTTGATGCTGGGGCTGTATTAATGGGGACCAATCTATCTGGATGAGCAGCTGTTTAAGCTTTTAACCCTCCTGGGTGGAGACGCCTTCTGAAGGTTGTTTGGGCTATGGGTTTGGGTGGAGGAGGTCCATTGAATAGGATGGGTGAGTGGTCACTTAAGGAGTCAGGAAGTACTTGTATATCCTGGATTTTGTGGGGTGGTTAGAGATAAGGATGTCCAGGAGGGTGCGGCACTCAGTAGATGTGGGAGTCTAGTGGGTTGGGTAACCACTTGACCATGTCAATGGCCGAGAATGTGTCCTTATTTGGTGCTGCAGAGGGCCAAGCCAGTTGACGTTGAGGTCCCTACTAGTGTCCGTTCTGCATTGTGTAGGTAGGGTAGAGGTATTGGTGAAGGATGTGATGGCAGTCTTTTGGTTCTTAGGGGGTATGTAGGCAACTGTGAGGTATTGTGGGGCCCTGGAAGGGTCAGGGGTGATTTTTAGGGTGAGGGCTTGTGCTCCATTTGTGAGTTTGGGGGATGGGAGCATGTGACCAATAATGTTGTTGGTGATGTAGAATGCACAACCACCCCCACACTTTCCTACCCTGTCTTCCCGATGTAGGGTGTATCCGGGGAGTGAGACAAAGGCATTGGGAGTAGATTTGGAGAGCCAGGTCTCCACTAGGGCAATGATGTCTGGTTGGTGAAGGGTTACCCAACACTGAAGCACTGCAGATTTCTTTGGCAGGCTGCGTATATTCAGCGAGACAATGCGGAGTCCAGAGGATCTGGCAGGTGGAGTGGTGGGGGCAGGGCCTGGATTAGGGTGGATGTTACCAGAGAGGAGAAGGATGACTAAGGCTCTAAATCACAGGCAGCAGGTTGTTAGAGTTTGGGGAACATTTAGAGGGGAGGGAGGGAGGGATAGTAGTGGGGCAGGGGATGGGCAGGGTTTGGAGGGATTGATGGATGCAGAAGGGGTGGTGCCAGGGGGGGCCTGGGTGGGTGCTGGGGTAGGGGCTGCCAGTGGGAGGTGGATGCAGGGGTCCAGTGTGTGATGACAAGGTAGGGGGGGATGGCCAGATCGGGAGAGCCGCAAAGGTGCAGTCCACAAGGGGCATAGGGTGAGGTGTGGCAGGTGGGAGGTGAAACCCAGGGTGGTAATGAGGATGAGGCACATAAGGTGGAATTGAGCAGACATGGTGCATAGAATAGCTTTGGGGGAAGAACAAAGAGGTTGTGGGGGGAGCCAAAAAAGCTGTAGGGGCTTTGAGATATGCCACGATACAGTAGTTTAAAAAGATAGTCAGATATGATGGCTGAGTGGCAGTGCTGTTGACTTTGGCAGCAAGGGTGTAGCGTTCAAATTCTGCAGTAGCACCCAGAAAATTATTTTAGCAGACTATGGGGGTTAGAGGCTTTTAGAGTCTTAAAACCTAGAGCAAATAATAGTCTGATGTGATAGCTGAGTGGTGGAGCCGCTGAATGAGATAGCAAGAGTGCAGGGTTCAATGCTTGCAGTGGCACCAAGAGTAGAAATTTTGGCAGATTGTGGGGATTAGAAGCTTTGAGAGGCATAGAGTATAGCTAACACTAGTCTAATAGGATGGTTGAGAGATAGAGCTGCTGACTGTGGCTACAAAGGTGCAGGGTTTGGGGCCTGTTGTGGTACCAAGAGAGAAATGGTGAAATATTTTGGCAGACTTGAGGGGGGGGGTCAGAGACTATGAGAGCCTTAGAAAGTAAGGATAAGATAGCCAGATACAATGGTTAAGTGGTAGCGCTGCAGACTCTGACAGCAAGGGTACTGGGTTTGAGAGCAGCAGTGGGACAGAAAATAGGAAATATTGTTCCTGAGAAGGAAGGGTTAAAAGCTTGAAATTAGAGGTAAATATTGGCCTGGTTTGTTGGCTTAGTGGGTGGGCTACAAGTTTGAGCTCCTCAGCTGGGCAGTGTTAGCAGGGGAGAGGCCCTATAAGTGGAAGGGAACAAAGGAATCCATTAGTATGCAATGGGCTAGTTCAGGACCCTACTGTGCATGTGCAAGATGGTGGACAGACACATGCTACAGTTTCTACACAATTCTAAAGAAGGTAAACACAGTATTGACAGACTTCTAAAACACAGGATAATTGTGCTAGATTATCAGTAGAGACATGCAGAAAACTAGCCCTTAAAGTAACACAATTAAAACCCCAAATCCCCTTGCAGAAAAGTCCAGAAATCCAGCTGCACAAACAATCAGTCACTGTGTAGGGACAGAAAAACAGACCCCCAAAGTGTTTAAAAGTTCTCTGCTGGAGGGAAGGAGGCTTTACCTCTTAAGGCTCTCAGCAATCCCCAAGTTCAAGCTCCTCAGCTGGGCAGTGTCGAATTTTTCCTGATTTGCATATCACTTTGCAGTCACAACAAATAGATTTTACCTTTTAGAGATGTTTCAGATATTCCAAAGCTAGCTGCCTAGGGGCTAACTTACGTCTGCCCCTCCATTGGTTGGTGGCTCCCCCCCCTCCACTCCTGAAATCTGAAATGGTGCCCCTGCCATAAAGTCTAAATTTACAGGACATCCTCTGTGTGAGCAGTATGTTTTCCATGAGGAATGGATGAGGAGCAGAGCAGTTTTCAGGTGTAAAATGAGGGCTGTCCCTTACATACAGGGACAGTTGAATAGTACAGCATGCACTGACTATTAGAGTCCCACTATAGTCAGCCCCCCCAGTGAAGCTGAACTCCACATCCTCATGCTCAGTATGACATAGGGCAAGGGAGTTGCAGGGGCGTGCACCATTGAAATGAATAAGGGTGTGTTTTTTATTACTATTTTATACATTATTGATTGAGAGCTGGGGAATAATGAAGGCCACCACTCGACTAACAAGGGCCTTGTTTATATAACAGTGGCTTTCATTATTCTCCAACTCACCATTATAATGTATAAAACAGTAATAAAAAAATAATTCCATTCATTTCAAGGTTATGCGCCCCAGCATTCTGACCCATGGACATAATTTCTTAAAGACTCCTACCTCTGGTTCTCTAGTACTCAGGTAAGAGACTCTTGAATTATATCTATATTTGGTGGGTTGTCTGATGCAGCATGGCTGCACCCTCTACAGTGTGTGTGCATGGGGGGACGGGCTGTGTGGGTGGGTGGGTAAGTATCGTGTTATTGCTACCTTTGTGTTTCCCCTTAAAGTCTCTTTGCATGGAAGCATTCAAAACTATGGAGAGAAAATAGTGGGCATACAGGACAGAGATAAGTAATTAAATAGTTTTGTGGGTAAGTGTGTGTATTGGAGGTGGGAAGAACCACATGTGTTTCCATTGCTATGTGTGCTACAGTTCAGCTGGGCAGCTGAGATGAGGGGAGACAAGAAACCTAAAAAGTATGTCAGTGGCTATAAGCATGCCACATGTGTACATGTGAATGCAGATTTGTACTGAAGTACAAGTGAGCTATATGTATGCAAGCAGTGTAGCTTAGTGGTTAAAGGCACTGAACTGTAAATCAGGAGACCTGAATACCTAGGTTTGAATCTCACCAACCCCCACTTGTGTACTGTGTGATCCTGAACAAGTCACTTCCATTTTATGTGTGCAGGTATCAGTGACCACTTGCTTTTTGCATGCATGCCACATGCATCCAGTCTGTTCCAATTTAACATAAAAAACATGCTTTCCACACTTGTTTGCTGCACACATGCCACATGCATGTAATCAGTTCCAATTTAACATATAAGGCATGATTGCAGCACGCATATCACATGGGTTATTTTATGTGTGCAGCATGAAAACATTTCATATAATTATTCCTGTAAGGGAAATCCCAACTTTTTACACCCTGTGGGTCACTGCCCCACATAGGAAAACTGACCTTCGCACTCCTCTCTGAGTGCAGACCAAGCCCCTTTGTGTTAACAAATTTCTTCCCCCATCTGCCACTTGCTTAGTGGCAGTGAATTTATGCAGCATTTTTTAATTCTGCATATCTGTGCAATCACATAAAGTGCCTACTGACATCCTTTGTAAGCTTCCCTCTATCAGTTTCTTCATATTTCTTCCAGTGTTTACATTTACTGCAGCAGTAAAGAGAATGTGTTCAGTAATAAAAATAAAAACAAAATTGCTGGTGGGCTTTCTGTTTAGATATCACTGTTAAAGAGAAGCCACATTTTCAAAACAGGAATACCTGGAAGGATCTAACAGATTATATCCACATTTATGTTTACTAATAGTTGTTATCATCTTTTCCCTGTAGAACAGCAGGCTGAGGTGGGACATGATCTCAGTCATCCTATTCTCAGGGGTATTGACAGGATTGAACATATGGATATGTTCTCCAGCAGGACACAGGGACATGCTCTGGAGGTCACAGATGGCAAGTTTAGTGGTAACATTAGAAAGCATATTTTGTCCCAGAAGGTGGAGGCCTTCTAAAATGACCTGCCAATAGACACTGTGGACATGAAGACAGTAGAGAAGTCTCCAGTGTTGCCCATCCCTTACCTTCTGCAAGCACTGAAACTATCAGTGTGAGAACCCTGCACTGTCCCTATCCCATGCTGTACCTACCCATGTGGATAAACTTGTAAAAGTAAAGAAAAGGTGCACACAGGAATGTTGGTGGTGCATGAGTATAGAGCAGCCAGTTCAGACAAACATAACTGAGAAAGAAATACTCAGCACTTGGTTTCTGTGATAAATTACTGATGCAAAGGTGCAATTTATTCTGGTGGGGTGCATTGGACAAACAAGTCCTGTGCTTCAACACTCAAGGGGGTCTTCCTTGGGGGCTGATCTAAGGAGTCATCAAACGTAGACACTTTTAAACAATGTAATTAAAGTGACAGTGCTCAATAGTGATAACACACAGTGGAATTAAAACATAAAATCATTCCAAGTTTTCATGTAACACGCAAACATCTCTTGGTGATGAATTTCTCTGTAATCTTTACTGCTAAATAAATCAATTTTTATCAATATAAGTATTTTATAATAATCTACCACCAAAGGCTTTACCAATAGGAGTTCACTGTTGAATTGATTTACAATAAGTCACACTTTTAAATAAACTCTACAATACTTATGTGGATAAACAGAGGCTTCAGCCTCTAGTGCTGTCAGTCTGCCACCTTTCATCAGCACTATATCTATCACAGTGAGCAAACCCTGGACTGCCTGTTCTACACTGCTTCTGCCCCTGTGGATTTATAGAGGGCTTCAGTCTCCAGTGGTGCCAGTCCCTTACTGTTCACCAGTCACACACCGTACCTGTCACTGTAGATAAACAAAAGGCTTTAGTCCCCAGTTCTGGCAGTCCCTCACCATTCACCAGGAGTAAATGCAGACAGTGTGGAAACCAAGCACTGTCCCTGTCTCCATACTGTAGCTGCCTCTGTGGACTACCAGAGGGTTTAAAGCTCTAGTGGTGTCAGCCTATCATCTCTTACCAGCACTAAATCCATCACAGTGTGGGTAAGTTTGCACTTAGCCTGCCCCACATGGTACCTGTGGATAAACTATTGGCTTTATCTACTTTTTACCAGCACTAAATGCATCACAGTGGGTGAGTCGGTGAGGGGAAGCCAGCACTGTCCCTGTCCCTGTGGATAAACAAAGAGCTTTAGCTTATTGTCCAGTACTGTCTGAGCTGTATCTTTTATGAGCATTAAATACATCATAGTGGAAAAGTCAGCAGTGAACCCGCTTCTGTGGATAAACAGAGGTATTGTAAGCTTCAATTTTCACTAGCACTGGCTAGCAAATATACAAAAGCTGAATAGAAAAAATATAAAAATACAGAAAAAAATGGTCTCAGATCCCAATAAATGCCAATAGGAATAAGGGTTAAAACTTAGTTTATCTGTAAGGGGGAGGAAGTGGTTGAGAGGAGAAAGTTGTCAGCAGCTTTGGACAGAGTTCTGCAAAGACACACACACACACACACACACACACACACACATTCTTCAGTGCCAATTTGCACACATTTATTTTTTTTATGCTGCAGTGAGTTTCCAATTTGCAAATGCATCCTTTTTTATTACAATATAAAAAATACACAGCATTCCTCCACAGTACTGAGAATCTTGGGTTTGAATTACATGGGCAATGCTGGAGCTGGACTGTCTGTAATTTAACACTGTAGTCTGCTTAATTAGACACTGACTGCTAGTATTCAGTTAAAGTAATTCCATGGTTAATCTGACATAAAATGGCCAAGGAGATAATGAGTTACCCCTATGCTGCTGAAATAACTAGAATGAATCTATTTGATTGAGCTGGACAGATGCTCAGTCTGCAACCTTGCATGGATTAAATTGAGGGGCTACAAACTCAGCAGCTTCAAATTTTTTTTTTTGTTTATATCCTGAGAAGTTGGGAGGCACAGTAGCATTTATTTATTTTATTTATTTAAGAGTTTTACCAGGAAAGCATGCTGAGCAGACTACTTCTCAATTCCAAATGTGTCCTGGGTGAAGGGGGAAAGGTACATAGCCAGTACATAAGCAAATTACAGAAAACATCAAGATACAGAGTAAAGAAAGTAAACATTCAAAACAAGTAGCGTTACACTAGATCATAGCAACAACAGAACACAATTCAAATTGCAGTGTGGTACTGTGCAGCATCTGGAGAGGTGCACAGCGTATGGAACTTAAGCTGAGATACGCAAGTACTCCAGAACTTTGGGACAGTACATATTACTGTACGAGTAAATGAGCTGATCTCGGGGTAGTCCACGTAAAACTAGTTGCACATGCAGGGGGAGGCAAAATTAGCTTTGAGGAGGTAGTTGAGGTGCCAGGGTGAAGTGGCATGTCTAACTCCCCTGGGGAGGGAATTCCACAGCGTAGGCATGTGATATTTGAAGGCTTGTTGGCCGGCAGTGGTGGACATGTGTGGTAATGCTAGAAGCCTGCTATCATTGTTTCTCAGTGAGTACGCTGGATTGGTTGGAGCAGATAGCACAGATGTGAGGTAGGTCGGAAGGGACTGGGTCCAGTACTTGGCTATGATGCTAGTACAGTGGGTTAGCCTACCGGACTGGAGTGAGGGGAAGTCCAGGGACTGGTAGAGAATACAGTGGTGGGTGGTAGGAGGACAGTCAAGAATGAAGTGACAGTTTGGCGAGCATGTCACAAGTTTATTACACAAGATAGGCTCTGTCTTATCAAGTTCCAAATATTACACAATTTATATTATACACCCCAAAAATTGGCTAAATTTGAAATTTCTTCTTCTTCTGTTTGCACAAGATGTACACAGGACGAAGGTAATTTACTTCATATTTTCTGGCTCTGCCCCAAGATAGCTCCTTTATGGTCACTTATTCAACAAAGAGTGGATCACCTCTTAGGTCTTAATTACTGGTTCTCAGCTAGAATTTGCCTCTTAGGGGACTTCTCTGAAATCCCAGTAACTAATCGCAAATTTTATATAGCTTTAATATCAATGTCAGTTAAAAAATTAGTACTTAGACACTGGAAAGATAGTGAGGAAATATCATACACGGAATGGCTGAAGGAGCTCTTAGCTAATCTTAGATCTGAAAGAATGATTGCAAGCCTACGGAACAACATGGTCAGATTCAATCGAATCTGGGGCCCTCTACAAACTCTTTATTCTCTTCTATCTGCCTAAAATAAAGATTACACTTTAGAAATTGTACTGTTAAGTATATGTTTTAGCCATGCAATATTTGGAGGAGTAGGGAGGGGGAGGGGACATATCTTACAGTTTGCTAGCTTTGGATTTGTTCCATATGATTGGGTGAGGGGATAGAGGGGGAGAGGCACATCTTAAAGTTTGTCATAGTTTGAACTGTTCTGTATCATTTGTGATGTATCATCCTCTGTATGCTGAAAGCACTAATAAACTTTGAATGGAAAAAAAAGAATGAAAAGACAGAAGGAATGGAATAGTGGGTCCAGTCTGGCTAGGGTGGACTTGGGTACGGCACTGTAGACTACATCTCCATAGTCAAAATTGGGCAGGATCATTTTCTGTACAATGGCATGGTGGGCCAACAGCGGGATGCATCCATGATTACGGTATAGGGCACCCAGTCTGGAGTGCAGCTTTTTTTGGGATGGCATTGATGTATACAGAAAAGTCGAGGTGCTGGTCAAGGCAAACCCCATACCTTCAGATGCCTTTAAGACAGAGCAGCAAATAGAAAAAATCAGAGGGGGGCACACTATTTTGCAGTTGTGGATGGATACTTCCAAACGTCCAAAAAGGAAGTTCCACAGTAAGCTTGTTTTTAGAGCTACTGCAAGAGGACTGTAGGCTCCACCTACCTACAGCCCTAAAAATGGCTCCACCAGCACTCACATCTCCCCATGTAGGTGTAACCCCCCCTACAAATGGGGGTTCCCAAAAAGTCTTCCTTGAGCTTGCCTAAATGCTCACTGCCAGGCTGGTGTCCTGCATTTTAGCTGTTTAAATGTGATTACCAGAGCCTGTATAGCCTCTGTGTACTGTCTCTTTAAGAGCTGCTTGATTGCAGCATAAGTAATTTGAAAGGGAGCTCTGTTGAAAGATGTAACTATTTGCTGAAAATCATTTAGAGTGATAATGATAATGCAGTTTGTCTAACCTGCCTTCTTTATAGCAAGGACTGTTTTGTTTGTCTCCACTATCTTGGTCCTGGACTGCAAATTGGACCAATCAGTTCTGGTGGGACCTAAAATGTAGCCAGACTACAGGAGCTGTCTGGAGTCAAAATCTGTAGGGACTGTAGTTTGGGGCTTTTGGCACCTTTTGTGCAACTCATGGGGGAGCTCTTGCTTTGACTGACAGCCAAATCAGCCAACCAAACCTTCTGGATCTTGGGGAAATCCCAGACTGCTTGCAATTTTCAGTTAGTTCTGAGCTGGGAAGTGAAATGAGAAGAGCACAAATGTTTTTTCTGATCAGCAATCCTGAGTGGATTTACATGGGACAACTGTGAAAGGGCTAAGTTTTTGGCTTGCATCTCTGCTTGCTGCCCTGAGAGGGGAAAGAGAACTGTTTTAGACTGAATCTGAGTTGCGAGACTAAAGTAAGCTACTGACGTGGGCCAGGCTCAACCTGAAGAAGACCGAAGATTTTGCTGAATGCGATCAGCCTGTCAGGAGTTCCAGCTACTCCTACACTCCTGGTGTGTGCAGAAACTTTGCGATTGTGACCGGGGAGCACTTTGCCTGGTACAGTAGAATTCCCTTACATGTAAATGTGCTATGAGCTGCTAGTGGGTCTTGAGTTAGTTCTCCACTGTGTGAACTGTATTCTGCTTGCTGGAAGCTGTATCCAGCCCAAAATGGACTGCATCTGAATTTGTCTCCATGCGGTCTGGGCCTTGCCAGACTGGCTCAGCCAAGCTACCCACTGCACAGAGAAGCCATTGACGAGAGACCTGGGGATCAGCCCCCTGCTCCACGCTTGAACAGGAATGATGCCTCTATGACTTGTGTGGGCTCTGCTTCTCCTGGCATTCCAGATCAACCACCTGCAGTCTCGATTTTCGTCCAGCCTGTGTCCAGTCTTGGGTATCGTGAGTAAATACCAGGGTAGCTCCCTGCAACAACAGCTTAATCAAAGTGTGTCATCTGATTGTCTTGTTGTTTTGTTTCCTTTACGAACTGAGCCCTCTGGCTCCGGATTACAAATATTGTGTACTGTCCATGTTGTATTTTCCATCACCGGGCCCCAACCAGCTGAGAAGCCGGCCAACCCCGGGCAACAGTCCTGACTAGCCCATCTCTTCTCCACTTGGGTACCCAGAGGTGTGACTGTGTGGGGGGACTCAAAGCGCATGCATAACTGCTTGATTGATATAACCTTTAAGCTAATTAACCTGATTTTGCCCCTCCTTTGTTCAAGTCCCCTGAATAAATCAGATTTAACTTTTTCTGCCTGTAATCTAACTGTGGTTCCAGATTGAGCTCAAAGTACTGTACTGTTGCTATTTGCTGTGCATAAATTTGTTTTACAGGGGGTCTCCAGGGTCGAACCAGAGGAACCAGCCCTGGTGGTAAATGCAAACAGTGTGGGTACTTGTGTGGTGTACCAGGGGTATTGTGAAAGTGATTATTGTACAGTGTTCAGGCCACTAGAGGGGAAAGAGGGGGGGTTACAGTGTCCCGGAGGGCTGTGCCCAGGTTAGCTTGACCACTACCAACCCTGACCACAGGGTGGAGACACCGGTTTCAGAACTCAAGCCCCTTAACCTGCTACTAGCCAAGCAGGCAGGGGTAGTAGCCTTTGGGATAGCATCACCTAGGGGTTACATAAGGCCACTGCAGGACAGCTGTCTCCCCAGATGTAAGGCTGGTACTACCTACTCCACCACAGCGCTAGTCATAGAAGTTTGCAGTGTCTCTTAGATTCTTTTCTCACTCACTAGTGATGGAGATTCATATTAGGGATGGACGGACCAGCTCTGCTGCACTTCTGAACCTTCCCGGACCTGGCTGACTCAATTCTGCTCGAGAATACCGAGCCTTTCTTGGCTCGACCTGAGTTGGTGAGTTCGCCCGGTTCAGAAGTGTGGTTCAGTCCAGTACTCGATGGTGCGGGACGGGGAAGCCAGATTACAGGCAGCAGCATGTTCCATGGACATCTGTGTGGTGTGGAGGAAGACAGGGACATGCCTTGAGAATGCAGGGAGGGTACCGTAACCTGGAAGAACTACTAGCAAGGTCAGCAAGCAGCACCAGGTTACAGGCAGCAATAAAAAAAAAAAATAACACTCACTACCAGTACTGCAATGTGCAAGTCACCAGACAGGGTCAGGGCAGGGTACAGAAATAAAAAAAATAAAAAAATTCCAATCTCTAATGAGTCATTTGACCCTGACATGACCAGCAAAGGCAACACTCATGATACTGGGGCACTGAAGTCAGCCAACCAATCAGGGCCTTTTCTGTGTGATTGAGTCATATTCTTGCCAGTCCTGTGTGTCAGCCACCACAGCACATCCCAAGGAAACAGTGTATGCAGATCATTTGGGGCTCTGCATTGAAAGGAAGCAGTTGTGTGTGTGTGCAGACTCCACAGTAAAAATTAGTTTGGTTTTTTATTTGTCAAAAAGAGAGAGAGAGAGAGAGAGAGAGAGAAAGTAGAGAGAGATCAGCAAATTCAGCAGCAGACAACAGCAGAGTGCATACATTCTCTTAGTTTTAGAAAAACTAAAGGAAATAGGAAAGGATCAGAGGTACTACAAAAAGCATGGCTTGCAATGCCATGAGGCAGGTGTAATTCTCATGAAATCATCTAGCAACAAAAAATTATAGTTGTGATAGGTTAGTTAGGTATTAGTTTCAGTCTCTTTTTCTTGCAAAATCAACAAAATAAAAAAAAAAAGTATACCATAGTTGACTGTGCATGGCCACTGTGAGTGCCGGCCCCTACGGTCCTCAGGTCCTGCACTACATGGATCCCTGCCAGCGTCACGATGGGGGAGCGGTGATGGGGCTGGGAACTAGCAGGTGGGCCTCATGGCAGGAGTAGGCGGTGGCTGGGGCTAAACAGCTCTATAAAAAAAAAGTTTATCATAGTTGACTGCAATTATTAATTGCTGAAGCTTTTACGATACATCCAAAAACGACAATGCCATGTTGGGGGGGAGGGGGTAAAGTCAACCAGATAAAAAGTAAGTTACAAAACACAAGTAATAAAATAATTGGCCAGTCAGGCAGGAGTGTGTGGTATAGTTTGGGGTCCATGATGCTTGTTACAACATCAAGTAGGCAAGCAAAATAATTACAAATAAAAAAAATAACATCTGAAGTCAAAATGGTGGAAGGGATGTCTGGAGCCCCATCGTATATCCTGCTCATGCCGCCTGTCTCTCACCAAAAAGCATGCCAGACTCAGTCAAGGTCTGCACTGTGATGTTGACTTTCTACTACAGATGGGTGAAATTGTCTAAATTCGCTTTGCGAATTAATCAACGAATTTAGCGCTATTCGCAAAGTGCAGCTTGATCAGTGAAGTGTGGAATTTCACCACAAGCAGCGGAATTCCACCTGCAAAGTGCAGAATTTCACCTGCAAACAATGGAATTTTTGCCTGTGAGTGGCAGAATTTCACCGTTCACGGGTGAACTTCCACTATTTGCGGGCCAATTCCACAGTTTGCAGACAGAATTCTGCCATGCGTATGGAAAACTTCGTGATTTTGGGTGAAGTAGAAGTTGTTGAGGGTAGGGAAAACTTCACAAAACTCCACAGATGAGAATTTCAGCCACATTGTAGCAACTTCACAGATGAATTAAAACTTCGGCACATCTCTACTTTCTGCTGTTGAATTCATTGGTTGCTCTCCCTCTCCCTCTCTCTATCTTTCTGACTAAGGTCTGACATGCTGCCTCCTTTCATTGCAAAGCCCCAAATTAGCTGCATACACTGGGCTGGATTCACAAATGTTTTTGGGACAAAGTCCCATACCGCAACTCCAGCTGCAGAACGAAATCTCCGCAGCTACAGATTGCTATTCACGTCTACTGCAGCTGTAGAAGATGTTACAGCTGGTCCCACCAGCCATAACATTTTTCCACATCTGTGGGGATTTCCATAGCAACACCACATGCAAGCTGTCGTAAATCATGGAGCCAGTCATAAACTGGCTCCACTTTTGAGAATAACATAGTTGTGGGTGAAACTGCAGTTCCACAAGTGGCAACCCACTTGTGCAGAGTTTTTCCCGCACCTGCAGGATTTTCAAGAGTTTTGTAAATCCAGCCCACTGTTTGCTACGAATGTCATGTTGTGGGTAACACACCAGACTGGCAAGAACAACACTTAAACTAAAAAGACCCTAATTGGTTGGCTCTCTTCAGTGCCCCAGTATCACGAGTACAGTTCATACACTTTGTTGGTCATGAGGGTCCAGGGAGTGTTCGGTAAGAGACTGGGTAAACAATTTTTCTTTTTTTTTTTTGGTACCCCCCTGACCTCCTTGTTCAGTGACTCACTACTGCAGTACTTTTGAGTGTTATACATCTATATATATATATATATATATATATATATATATTTTAGTGGCGCAGTCGCACCACTATAGTTAGGGTTGAGCGGCCGGTTACATACAAAGTCAAAAGTTTGGACATTAATAACTTTGGACCCATTCAATGGATTTGGTACAGGCATTGGGGTGCACTAGATCTCTTGATTTGTCAAATTGCGTTTCTATCGGAGTGCTGGTCTTCGTGTACGAAAGCGCTGAAAAATTCAAAATTATCCATTTTTGGAGGCACCTTTTGACATTCTTATTGTGGTCATGCACGGCCATTTGTGGCATGCCACTCTGCAAGATGGCTCATTTGAAAGAGCTTTGGTGGCCGAACATGCTGCTTTTTGTTTGGTGAAAAAATATTAAGGCATTCAAAAGTTATGGCACTTTTAAGTTCCCATTATAAGTCAATGGGAAAATTTATATGTATATCTTGCAATGAAAGAATGGGGGTTCTGGCCATCTCATCACAACTGGTGATCAAAGAATTTGCAGCCTCACAGTTCAAAAATCTTTGTCCCTGAGGATTTTGAAAATTCTTTGATCGCAAGGTCCGCCATTTTGTTTTTTATTTTCCTATTGGAAAAACACAAATATCTCGGCTCAGGGGTCACTTCTGATGTAAAACTTCGATGGGTTTTACTCAGGGGGCTCTGTTCTATCGAGCCATGCCTTTGGTTTCATAAAAATCAGTCAAAAAATAGAGTTATAAGCTTTTAAAATCTTTAATTCGCGGCTCATTAATGATCTTTGATCGTGAGCCTGCAAATTCTTTGATCGTGAGATTCTTTGATCGCGATCTTGCATCGCAACCTAAAAACACTAATATCTCAGCTCAGGGGTGGACTACAGACACACATGAGAGTGGGTTTTGTTCAGGAGGGTCCATTCTATCGAGGCATGCCATTGGTTTGGTTCAAATCGGTCAATAATTCGTGTTTCACCATTTTTAATTCTTTGATCATGAGCCTGCAAATTCTTTGATCGTGAGCCTGCAAATTCTTTGATCGTGAGATTCTTTGATCGTGATCGTGCATCGTGAGCGAGGGACGAGATGGCTTAATTTAAAAATAAATTTTCTCAACCATGGGTTGTCCTAGGAAGTCAAATGAGGGTGGGTTTTACTCAGGGGGCTTCGTTCTGTTGAACCATGATGGTGGTATACCGGAATTTCTTAAATTTTTTGATTTACAATATTTTTAATTCTTTGTATGTGAACCTGCAAATTCTTTGATCGTGAGCCTGCAAATTCTTTGATCGCCATCTTTGATCGCGAGGGAGGGACAAGATGGCCAGATTTTTTATAATGGAATAGATAGGGGAATTTTAGTAATTTTTCATATTGAATATCTCGGGAACAGTTTGGTCTTTTTACTTGAAATTTGGAGGGTGTTTACTGCATGTCCTGTAGATATGAATTATCATGTTTATATGTTGGAGAAATTTTTTTTGCAGAGATATTGCGTGACGCACTTTATGTGTTGCGGACAGTGTTTTGCTTGTGGTGGTGGCTTGAAATTGATAGGGTACCTAGCCTTAGTGTCATGGATGTAGTTTTCAGTTGTTGTGTGTGTTAAATGTCAACAGGTGCAGAACTGTGCCAGTTTGACAAATGAAAATCTCATACGTTAAAATGTTAAATCTTGGACATGGTTTGGTCTTTTCACTTGAACTTTGGCAGGTGTTGACAGCATGTCATGTGGATGAAAATTACAGTGTTTCAGTGTCAGAAAATATTTTTTGGGTGCAGATATGGTGTGGGCAAGTTTATGTTCTGCGGACAGTGTTTTGCTTGTGGTGGTGGCTTGAAATTGATAGGATACCTAGTCTTAGTGTCATGGATGTAGTTTTCAGTCATTGTGTGTGTTAAATGTCAACAGGTGCGGAACTGTGCCACTCTGATGAATGAAAATTTCACATTTTGATATGTCACATCTTGGACACGGTTTGGTGGTTTTACTTGAAATTTGGAGGGTGTTGACGTCATGTCCTGTAGATGTTAATAGAGGTGTTTACATGTTGGACAATATATTTTTATGGACATATTGTGTGGTTCAGTTTACGTTTTGTGGACAGCGTTTTCTATTGTTCTACTAGATTAACATTTGTTTGGTGGCTGGCCTTGCTGTTGTGAATGTACTTTTTAGTCATTGGGCGTGTAATGAGGCCTGACACTTACAAGTTGGTGAGAGCGCGGGGCCCTTACCAACTTTTGCTATGCTTGACTACACTGTGTGACTTTGTCCTTTGCAAATGTATCCTGCTCTGTGTAATTTCTTATGTATCCTGCAAATGTATCCTGCTTTGTGTAATCTCTTATGTATCACTGTGTTCTGTAACTGTACCTCCCGGGTCGTGCCTGAAAATAGTCACTTGTTGGCTAGCGCACTTACCCAGTCAACAAAAACTAAATAAATAAAATAAAAACTTGCACAACTTTCTACTTTTCTATTCTTTCTTAAAAAGTAAGGAAATTCTATGCAACAAACTTCATTAATGCATCAGTTAGGGTTCTTCTACAGTGAAAAAAGTGAGTAAATTCGGGGTTAGGGTTGAAAGCTCCCCTTGGACCCCAACCCCCTCAGCCTACCCCCCAACCGGCATCGGGGTGTGTGTTGGGGTCATTGGTCCTAACTCTCACTCCATTCTCCTATTCCTCAGCTTCTTTACACCATGTGATGGGGTGAGAGTTAGGGCCAATGATCCCAATGCACCCGATGCGGTAAATAGGCTAGGGGTCAAGGGGCTTTCAACTCTAACCTAATTTCCTCGCTTTGTAATGAAAACAATAAATAATGAAATTTTACATAGAATATATATATATATATATATATGGCAAAAACTCAGTTTAATGCATCAGTTAGGGTTGTTCCACAGTGACAAAAGCAAGGAAATTCGGTGTTAGGGTTGAAAGCCACCTTGGACCTCAGACCACCCCAACAGGCATCGGGGTGGGCATTGGGGTCATCGGCCCTAACTCTCACCCCATCACATGTGTAAGAAGCTGAGGAATAGGAGAATGGGTGAGAGTTAGGACCGATGACCCCAAAGCGCACCCCGATGCTGGTTGGGGGGGTGGTCTGGAGGGGTCCAAGGGAGGCTTTCAACCCTAACACCAAATTTTCTTGCTTTTGTCACTGTGGAACAAATCTAACTGAGGCATTAAACAGAGTTTTTTGCCTCTAATATATATATATATATATATACCTCTATATACCTGAATCTAATAATGTATATCCTGTATTATACAATGGCAAGAAAAAATCCTGGACTCTGATTGGTCAGTCTTGGGCTGGACCCGTGATGTTATCCCAGCACAACATCACGGGTCTAGTCTCAGCACTGTGAACTAATGCAGATGATGTTATGGACCACCATCTTTTTTTTTTTTGCATCTCCTCTTAAGAAACAAAAATATTTTTCCACACTAATAAAAACATTCTTTAAAATTATTTTTTTATTTTATATATAACACCGAGCCATTGTATAATAGCAATAATGCACTCCAGGGTGTGTGTTGTGCTGGGATAACGTCACTTCTGGGGTGATTAGTCGCACTCGGCCTGCGGCCTCGTGCCTAATCACCCCAGGCGTGACGTTATCCCAGCACGACACACATCCTGTTGTGCATTATTCCTTTATTATTTAATGATGCTCCAAGTGTGATGATGATGCCTCAATAACCCATTGACGTGGAACTTTTGCAAATGAGCACACGTGCTCAAAGGTTGTGTCCGATTACACCAATAAATAAAATAAATATTATTTTTGTATTGCTGTTGGCTACTTGCTGACCTTGAAACTACATGAAAATACAGACAAAATATTTTGTTTAAGTTCTTTTTTAAAAGAGGGATCTAAAAGAAAAATACTGATGCATTTCTCATACTCAAATAGATTAAAATAGGTCTCCAGTTCATCAGAGTAAATCAGAGTAAGTCAGAAACTTTTGGAAATAAATCAAAGTCAGAATCAGAACTGGGTTGCAGCCTACCCTCCCATCTGTAGTTCATATCCAGAAAGAAATAATAAGGTGGTGCCTCCACTCAGAGACAGATTTAAGTTGGCCTGATGAGTGGTCAGTACAACCTTCTGGGATGCTGTACCTAACCACCTACACCACTGTGGTCACCCTTCTTGCAGACCTGAAGCAAATGCAACAGTTCCACCAGATTAGAATGAACTGTAAAATCTTTGGAGTCAATAAGAAAATATGGCATTGACAAAGAACAAAACGTGGGGGGCACAAGCCAGTGTAGAAGGTGGCTGCATGTTAGCTTAGCTCCCTCACCAACATTTGTTATGAAGACAAAAAAAATAGTAAAACCTCAAAAACCCTTATTATTTTTTTAATTCGTATTGCTAAGCAAACTAATGGGCATGCAGCAACTGGGTGAAAAACAGTCCCAACTGAATTTTCTGTAGGATGCAGCGAACAAACTTTCCACAGATTTTCTAAGGCATTCGTTCTTCATCAGTCCACTTCACTGCATAATGGCCTTCCTTAAGTACCCATCCATTGCCCTCTAGTTATGATGTGGCAGGATCTGATATCTCATCATTCTTCCAAACTGCTGCCACAGAGTTTGTGCATTTGATCTTCTCTACTAGTTCTGGTTTACGAACATGCAAAATAGCCAGCAGAAGAAGGCTTGCAGTCTATTGAGTCTGATCAATTGTGGAGTCCCGGATCTAGAGATTGCAGTGGGCCCCCCTTCTCCAACTGTGACCCTCCCCTTTACCTGTATCACCCTCTCTAGAATCCCCCACACCCCACCATCTTTTGAGCAACAACCTCAGCTAGAAGTTCATTCAATTCTGACACCACTCGCTCCATAAAGGAGTCTCTCCTGACCACCTTACTAAATTTCCCATTGCCAGGTTATAACAGCGCCCCCTAGTGGTATTGTTTTTACTGAGATGTAACCCTGGTGCCGTTATACCAAGGGCTACTACCCCTGCCTGTGTCTCTGACGGCAGGTTGAGGGGCCTGGGTTCAAATTATGGGACCTCCACCTAGAGTAATAATTAAGTGGGTAAATTACCAAACTAGTGCAGCCCTCTGGGAAGCTATACCTATCCACAACCCCAACTACTGGCCTAACACACAGACTGAAAATAAACAATGTATTTTTCCTGCAATACCACATTTAATGGCTAGTGCTAATAATATGCTTACCAGCTTTACACTTACCAACAGGGCCTGGACTTCCAACATACGCCCTGTGCCCCCTGCAAAAGGACAGTTTCAACAATAACATAGCACTTATCACTGTACCCCTTGCATGACTCAGTAACGGGACACTGAGTAATAATATGCTCACAGCCTGAATTACCATCAAACAGTAAATCTAGTTTATTTAGGGGGCTTGAACAAGGGAGGGGTGAGAATTTAGCTTGAGTATTGCAGCACTATAGTTAAACAGATAGCGTTTATTATTTATTTTTTATTTATTGAGGATTCAGAAAATACCTTTGAGTCAAAGACTCATTTTCAAAGGTTCCACATCAGTACAGATAAAAACAATAAGAGAACAGTACAGAGGAATACAGAAATAATACACACGCAAGCAAACAATATACAAATATTCAGGGAGTCCCTGAATTAATCAGTTTAACCAGCTGATGGGTACCCAGAGTGGAATAGGTAGCAGGCCTGAAGCTTTACTGCGAATTGGCTGGCATTGCAGCTGGTTGGGGTCCTTAAATAAAGAAATGATTAAAGCTCTCTTTTTGTACTTGGCTGTAGCGATCATAAACACTTTTTGAAAACCCAGAAATTATAAGCCCCAGGCCTGATGGCCTGCAAAAGCAGTCTAAACCACATGAAACTTGAAAGGCAAATCAGATGGCAAAACACTTTTAATTGGTGTTGCAGGGTAAAACCCTATTGTACTCATTGATCCTTGGACCTCAGAAACTGGGTTGATTTCCAGGATGACTCCCCTTGAGGCAGGATTCGGGTCTCTGGCATGTAGCTGCAGACTGCAGAACTTTGTCCTTTTCAACAAGAACCAAGCTACAGGGACCAGGGCTATCACAACTCACCCCCACATCTGGGCATCTCTCCCAAGGGTGGCCACTACCTGTGATGGTCTTCTCACAGGAGCTGTCTCCCTTCGTTGGTCGTCTGGCAGCTGGGTTCTCACAGGCAGCAACAGTCTCTGTGGAAACTTTTTCAGCATCACAGGTTCAGCTTTTGGTACAGTTCGACACAGGCTGCACAGCTTACCCACTTGCAAGTTGCAGTCCTTGAACTATAAGCTGGCAAATAAAGTTCAGGTCTCCCTCTTTTAGCACACAGTTTGGAGACAGATCTGGTGACCACAGGCTTACTATTTAGGCCACAGACTCAGAGGCAAAAGCAGTTTCTCACCATAATGCAAACTGGGGCTCTTTCAAGCTCTGATCCCACTTCAGTCTGGAATTTCAGTTCTAGGGAAATCACCTCTTTTTGTTCCTTCTGGAGAGTTTTGGCTTGCTCTGCAGGCTTGGCAGTCTCAGAAATAGATCAGGCCAAGAAGAGACTAGCAGGCCTCTTCCCAAAATCCCAAGCTGCAAGCAGAGCCCCCTTCCCTCTGGAAGCTCCAGCCAGAGTCTCCAGAACTGAACTTCATTCAAACAGTCCCCCTTAAATAAGGAGCAAAATTCCTAAACTCCGATTGGCTGCCCAAGCTGTCCAAAACAGTCAAAGTCTTTTAATTGGCTTGTATTTGGATGCCTAAATTTGTTCTTCCCTTTTCCCCCAAAAGTCTGTGGCACTGTCCCAAAAGTCTCTTTTGTAAATCCTGGCTTCCAATTGGTTGATGGCTGCAAAGATGGCATTTGTATTACAGTTCTTATTGAAGTTTCTCAATGTTCCAAAGTTTAAAGTCCTGGTACAGCCAGTATAGACATATTTTGTTTACAAAGACCCCACAGACCAAAAGCCCCTCTTGTGCTCTTTCAAATGCATCCACTCTTTAATATCTATTTTCAGTAGCTTTCCAGTTGCTGCCACCGAAACACAGTGCCCGTAGGCAGCCGGCAGCAGCCTCATTAATATTCATTAGGGCTTATGCATTTTTATGAGCCCCAAGTTATGCCCATTTCAAAACTTAATTTTTACAATGTACAGAGGCTTCTCAAATGCCTCATTTAGGTCACCATTCACCATTTAGTCTAGCAGGGGCACCAGGATCGCTGAAACACATTTAGATTGACCTCAATACTGGCAGTCAGTAAATCAAAGCGCTACAATGTGCATGTGCCGTCGCCGGGTCTTCAGGAACTTGCCGGCGACTTGCAGTTTAACTTTTTAAGCCCAAAATGGGCTAAAAACAAGTGCAGGGGATAACTGGGGAACCTAGAGCACCAGATGCACTCGGGCTGTGGCAGAGAAGTGCCAAGGGGAAAACGGGGATGTCAGCAGCAGGCGGGAGAAATGGGGGAACATCTAAGGTAAGCCCCATTACAGAGACAAAAAGGTCCCCGATGTTCACCTTGTTTACACCTTTCAGGTTCTTGAAAGTTTCAGTCATGTCCCATCTCTCCCTCCTCTTCTCCAGTGAGTACAAGTTAAAGGGACACTGCTAACCCCATTATGCTGCAAAGTGTCATTAGTTTCAGAAACACACCTTATGATTGCTCTTGTTTTGTAGAGTTCATTGATGCAACTGGTAGTTTAATTCTGATTCATTTATTTTCATTTTAAAAATGCAAAACAGACTGCCCAATATACTGGTGTTACCACACAAAATATATGTTTGTTTACATTCCTTAATCAACTCCCACTGCATCTTTCCTGGACTTGGGAACACTCCAACTCAGTCTAGCCACTTATGATGCAGTGGGGGGAGAGGAGAGGAGACTATTGAATCATAAGTGGCTACACTGTATGGAGGCGCTTCTAATGTTCTGGAAGTATGCAAGAAGTGCAGATCAAGGATTTTAAATAAAACAAGGTTAGGTATAGTTACACCATTAGAGCATGCATCTCAGTTCTACTTGGAAAGGAAGCAGATAAAGCAACCAGAAACATAAATGAACTTTAGAGAAGGTAAGCAATCACAAAATGCGGGTTTTCAGCTAGAAACAATATGATGCAGAAAGTGTTGACAGAGCCCCTTTAAGCTCTCTCAGCCTTTCCTCATGTGCCCTGCTGCCAATACACCCTCTTTGTTGCCCTCTTTTGAACTGCTCAAATCAGTTGATATCCTTTTTTTCAGGTAGGGGCTCCAGTATTGAATCGTACTCTAGGTGTGGTCGCATCAATGATCTGCACAGTGGCTGCATAACTTCCTCCCTTCTACATAGAAACATAGAATTTGTAAGCAGAAAAGGACCACTTGGCCCACCCAGTCTGCCCAGGTTTCTCCCATGCTTATTCTGTCCCAGCAGAACTTAACTGATCTCCAGTGACCCTCTTCCCATTTTTATTTAATAGTATTCCCCTATGTCTATCCCATGCATGTTTCAGTCAGTGTCAGTGGCTCAGCAGGTAGCACATTTGCCTCTGAGGCTGGGAGATCAGAAGGCTGTGGGTTGTATCCCCACACCAGGCACTTGGGTTAAATCCCAATACTGACACTGTAGTGCAGCATGAGGGGGGTGCTGCACTCCTGAAGTGCTGTCTTCTGGATGAGACATTAAACCAAGGTCCCATCTGCCTGGATTGGTGGTAGTTCAGGTGGATGTTAAAGATCCCATGGTACTTCTCGAAAACAGTAGGGGAATCTCACCGGTGCCCTGGCCAAATTTCTTCCCATTCACTAAAAATGCCACCAACAGCTTATTCTGGTTCAAGGTCAGTTGGCAATCATCTGTAGCCCCCTCCCACGGGTCGTGCCTGAAAATAGGCAGAATTTGTCTAGTGCACTTACCCGGTCAACAAAAAATAAATAAATAATAATGTTTGAACCCGCCCATAATTTTTGCCTAACTACATCTGCTGACAGGTTGCTCCATGTGTCCACCACTCTTTCAGTGAAACAGAATTTGCCTGCAGATAAGGACCACTTGGCCCAACTATGCTACCCATTTTTCCCTACTTACACTATCACAACAAATCCTTCTTGATCTCTGGCTCATTTTTCCTCCCCCACCACTTTCCCATAAGATTCCCTTAAACCTATACCATGCATTCTTGAAACCCACCACTGTTTTAGCCCCAACCTCCTCCACTGGAAGGCTGTTCCAAGAATCCACCACTCTTTGTATGAAGAAGTACTTCCTTATATCTCTCATGAATCTACCCCCTCCAGCTTTATAGCATGTCCTCTTGTTTTTGAGCATCTTTTCTCTGAGAAATACTCCTTTCTGTACCTTGTTTACCCCCATGGTAACTATATGTTTTTATTCTTTGGTAACTGGGTAAGGCCTACTAGACACAATGCCTGTTTTTAAGTGTCAGCTGTGAGCACTGAGGAGGTTAAGTAATTTGCTCCTGGTCACACAGAATGCAAGGGGAGATTGGGAAAATCAAACCCAGGTCTGCAGGATGTACCAAGCTCATTCACTGCTCATTACTTTAACCTCTAGGCTATACTGCCACCCTGCCATCCCTGAAGTAGTATTTTCTCATATCCCTCTTAAAATTCCCCCTTCTATCTTCATTTGAAGCCCTCTTGTTTTGTTGCACGTTTTTATTTGGAACAAGCTCTCTAAGTGTACCCTGTTCACTCCCTCGATGTACTTGTGGGCCTCTGTCATGTCCCCTCTCTCTCTTCTCTCCTTCACAGTGTACATGTTGAGATCCCACAGTCTTTCAACATACAGTTTCTCATGCAACCATTTTAGTTGCCCTTCTCTTCTCTGGACTATCCTGTTGATGTCTTTTCTGAGATACGGCCTTAAGAACTGTACACAATGCTACAGGTGTGATTTCACCAATGACCTATACTGTGGTAATATCACCTCCTTCCTTCTGCTTGTGATACCTCTCCCTATGCACCCTAACAATCCATTTGCCCTGGAAGAAAATAAAAGAAAAGCACCTTCAAAAGATGCACAGCACAGTCAGATAAATGCTGACAAAATTATTTATTGCACAGAACATGAAGGAGAACATTAAACCACTGTCCCTTCCCACTGCCTTGTCACATTGCCCTGCAACACTGAGGTCATCAGAAATTATAACCCCTAGGTTCCTCTTCTTCTTAGTAATGATCCCTAGCTGCCATACCCCTGACCACTCCTCAGATTTTCTATAGTCCCTTCTCATTTTCTCCTCCCCCTCCTGAGTATCCACCCTGTTATAGATCTTGGTGTCATCTACAGAAAGGCACGCCTTCTCTTCAAGCTCTTGTGTGATGTCAATTATGAAGATATTGAACAAGACCAGTCTGAATACTGAACCCTATGGCACACCATTGGTCACTCTCCCTTCATTAGAGTGAGTGTTATTTACCACCACACTCTGTGATCTATCCATTAACCGGTGTTTTACCAATTTAACAACTTCATCTCCCACTCCTAGACTATTGAGTTTCTGTAACAGTCTCATAAGTGGTACAGTGTCAAAGGCTTTGATGAAGTCCAAATAGGCCACATCCACTACCCTTTCCTGATCTATTTCCCTGGTCATCCAGTCAAAGAAATGTATCAGATATGTCTGACATGACCTCCCTCTTATGAATCCATGCTGTCTTTGGTCTTGCAACCCCTTACATTCCACTAGCCTTTCTTTTACCAAGGTTTCCATTAATGTCTCCACCACTGATGTGAGAGACCAGTCTATAGGTGCTAGCCTCTTCCCTATTGCCGCTTTTATGTAATGGAACTATATCAGCTCTGCTCCAGTTCCCTGGCACTTCTCCATTTTCTAGTGATACAGTATGTTGAATAAGGCTGCCAGCCGTGCAACAAACTCCTCCTTGAAGCACCTTTGGATAGATCTTGTCTGATCCCATGACCATGTCCACTTTCAGGTTTGTAGGTCTCTTCAAGGTTTTTTCCTCTGTAGTAAGATAACGGAAAGACTAGTCAAGAACAGAATTGAGTCTGAGCTGCATGAGAAGGGAATCATGGACAAATACCAACATGGGTTTACCAACAGATGCTCGTGCACCACAAATCTTGTGACCTTTTACAATAATGTTAGTTCTAGTTTAGATACCAACACACCGGTGGATGTTATTCTACTAGACTTTGGGAAGGCCTTTCATATTGTCCCTCATTATTAACTGATTGTTTAAACTTACAAGTATGGGCCTCAGTCATTATTTAGTTAGGTGGATCAACAATTGGTTGATGGAGCGAACACAGAGGGTGAGGATCAGGGATCATCTCTCTCATCTTGGCAGGGTTAGGGTTACCAGTGGGATTCCTCAAGGTTCGGTACTTGGACCAACACTTTTCAGCTTGTTCATAAGCAACATTAACAAAAACATCACCAATCCATTGATAAAGTTTGCTGATGATACAAAACTAGGAGAGGAAGTCGATACATTATCCAAACATTTGAACCTGGTTCAAGATTTAAAATCCATCTAACAATGGTCAATTAATAATAAAATGAATCTAAATCCAGATGAATGTGTGGTACTATATATGGGTAAAAAGAACCCCTGTTATAAATATGTATTATACAACAAAATCATAAAATCACCAGAAAAAAAAGGGAATTGGAGATAATCAGTATTTATAAAATGACAACCTCTGACCATTGTAAAAAGATAACTACGTAGCCAACAGAATGTTAAATAGCATAAAACGAACATTTGTAAATAAAAACGAGTTTTGCATTATGGCCCCGTACAGATCATACATTCGAATGCACTTAGATTTTGGATCCCCTTTCTGGAATCCTTTTATCAGACAAGACAAAAACCTGTTTGAAAGAGTACAGTGCAGAACAACAAAACTGATCCCAAACTAAGGAATCTATCCTACTCTGAGAGTTTATCCAGAACTGGGCTGGCTAGCTTAGAAGACAGACAACTTGGGGGGGACCTATTACTTACTGCTTCACAAAATACTACAAAACAACACACTATCCACACAATGTAGTTTACAGCTTGCTATTAGAAAACCAAACCTTAGAAGCCACAACAAACACCTAGTTACAGTATACCTAAGCCGAACACGAAGAAAGGGGATCATTACTTCACAATTAGGGCAGCTAGGGCCTGGAACAAACTGCCCCAAGAAGTCATTGATGCAAACAATTTTGAGACGTTCAAAACTAAACTTGACCATTAGCTAAAGTGGACTACCAACAGTGGCTAATTCACCCACCAGGTGGTGGGAAACATTCTTAATGGGCAAGTGCCTTCTTATGTCTTTGATAACCTAGTAAACCTAGTAAACCCAAGGCGCCCATCATCATCACTAGCAGAGGAGATGGGTGGAGAAAGGTTGACTCTGTCTTCTGGTTGGAGATGTACAGCAACCAGAGCAGGGAGCGGCAGAGTGAAGGGGTCACCTCTATGAGATACTTTGACTGAATGTTGAGATCACTGGCCACAGAGGAACCACTGTGGAATCTTCATCTGTAGCTGCACCAGAGGGACAGTTAAAACAGCAGCAGCCATTAGGCCTATCAGTCTGAGAAGACATCTGACTGAGACATAATCACTGGATGAGACCAGCTGAGCCTGGGCAACCAATGCCATTGCACGGTCTGAAGGAAGAAAAGCCCAGTCCGCTGGGCCCCATCTCCAGAACCATGCCAATGTATCTGAGACATGGGCATGGAGTGAGAATGAGCTTTGGCTCCTTCACCAATATGCCCAATTACTCAAAGAGCTGTCTGGTGCAGAAATGAAAATGACATACTATAATTGCTGATCTTCCAGAATGTCTTCACCATTGAGTGAGACTTGCATGTCTAGACATGCACGAGACTGGTTGGGCCTTTTGCAAGGGTTGAGTGTCATTTACCTATGGCACCAGCATGCGAGTAATGTTTTTGCATATTTATCTTGAATAAAAGTTGTTGCCGCTAAACATTTCTGCTGGTGGATGGTAGCATCTGTTCTGTTTTTTTCCATCACATTCTGTGAGATGTGGCACGTTAGCACTGGAGAGACTGTTTTTTTATTTTTGGTTCATCTAGAGCCGGAGGCACCAGGAACCCATAGGAATTTTTTTTGTGAGGAAGGGAGCCAACTTTGGCTACTGATGCTGCCTGTGCACTGCACATACCTGATGTGGTGCCATTCGCTTGTCAATAAATGTTGTCGGCTCCCTCACACACCTCAGTTCTGTTTGCCAGGACAGAAACAAAGTGGAGAGAAATAAAGGAGAGGACTAGAAACTTTCTAGCACAAAGAAAAAGTAAAAGAATATAGGAAATAGATATAAAACAACAAGTTGTAACCCAGCTACCAAAGAACAACCAATTATAACCTATCAAATTAGATACTAAGGGTTGGGCCTACTAGGTGGCACAAATTTAGCGTGTCTAAAAATTGCGCCAGAGCCTCTTGACACTAGCCAGACAGAGTGTGGGTAGGGATAGGTATAGAAAAGGCAGCAGACCTGATGAAATGGCTCTGGCAGAAGTGGCAAAATAGGGTAGTCCAATTTCGAGCCCCTAGCAACTGAGATGGCAAAAACTGCTAGACATTAAAGAATGACATCCGGGCCCCCCAAAATAATAAGTCCATGCTTCTTGATAGTCTTTGAGTAAACTTGAGAGTAAACCCCTTACTCTTTTTCCTGTATACTAGAAAAAGAAAGAAAAGTAAGATGAAGGGCATAGGAGTTGCAGAACTACGAGTCCTATGAAGGCAAGATGTGGCCATCTCATCTGGCATGCTCCAGGCAGAGTGAGATAAGCCCAAATCTCACAGTGATGCAACAAGGGATACCAACCAAAAAATTCCAACATGAAAAAGATTTGCCCTGTTTCTCCCTGCAACGGAAGTGATGTACAGTACCTTGTGTGACGCTAATACATTGATCAAGCAAGTGTATTGCACCCTTTCACAGGCAGAGAATCTGCTCAGTGGAGATAGAGTGGATGGTGCCCAGGACACATGTTGCAACTATGAGGGATATACCCTATAGGGGAAAAACCCTGGGCAAGGAGAAAGAGGAAGGAAAGAAAATGGAGGGAAGGCAGCCACATACTGTTCTCACTTCATGGGGAAAATAATAAAAAAGCTATTTCTTTTTTTCTTTTTGCCTGGTGGGGAGGCACAAGGGACCCTCATTTCCTTTTTTTTTGTTTGGTAAGTGTTATAACAACTGGCCACCAATAAGGACCATGGAAGAGGCGGTAAGCAGACAAGAAGTGCTGCCAGTACCTACAGGGTGAGCTGCCAGAGGCCCTGGCTCCACACTGAACAGAGAATGGTGGATTGGCATCTGAATCAAAAGTGAAAATATTCTGGAAGAGCAACAATTATGGTAAGCACATAATGCTTATATCTTCCAAGAATCAGTCATCACTGCCGAGTTATACTTATGGGTCCTAGTACTAAGCTTCCCCAAAAAGCAGAAGCTGGCTTATCCTAAGGATGACAAGAACCCTCAGCCCTCAGCCTGGAGGAGACCACCTGAGAGCAGGGCCTCCTTACAGTTTTGGTGAGACCCAAGACCAGTCTGGATCAGACAGATGAGCAGGAGAGTGCCCCAGTAGGTCCTGTCTGACACTTCAGGACAAGAAGTGAGACCCTTGGAATTTTTCACCAGGCCATAGGAGCTAGTTTGAGTGAGGTTAAGCCATGCCGTCCACCACATGCTGACTCCAGTTCCCACTAGTCTGGAGACCACTTCATTAGTGACAAACGATGCCTTTGACTGGTGCCTCACCAACTCCAGGCTCTTGGTGGAAACGCAGATGGCTTGCCTGACTAACTCTGAATGTGGCATAGCAGCTAGGAGCTGTCCTAGCTGCACCCACAGGTGCTGATTGTAGGCTGCCTGATGTGGAGCAATGCAGCACTGCACATCATAAAGCGAGCTGAGGAAAATAAGTTCCTGCCCAAAACATCTGTCTCAGCAGAATCAGCTTTGGGAGGCCAGTCGTGCACTAGGTGATGAGGCCCTGTCAGAATCTGAATGACCTGAATCTCAGAGCTGGGATAAGGCAATACACCTTCAGAGCTTGTGAGTGTGCAATACCTTTATAAGAGTCCCTTAGGGCTGGAGGGAGAGTAAGGAGACACTTCCAAGCTGTCCTAGAACATTCCTTGAAGGTTCTGGGTCAGGGAGGAATGACACAGTTGGTATCACTGAGTGCTCCTAGGAGTCCCAGCTGACAGGAGAAGGTATTGCACAAGGCAATAATGTTAAGGTCCAGTGCATGCAGCATGTCCAACAGCAATCTCTGGTACAGATGGCTGAGGACATTTGGAGTGAGGATTCTGTGCCCTCTAAGGAGGATGATGATGGAGAGGAGGTGCTGGACATGGAAGCTTGTGGTACCAGGGAGCTAGGATGAAACTGGACCCAGTCAGTGTGTCTATGATACTGGTACAAGACCAGCTGTATTTCCATGCTGACTGCAGGTGATAATCTGTAGAGGACCCATAATGCCTGGAAGTTCAGGCAGAGATAGCATAGACCCAAGAGGGAACCTGGAGCTAGAGGCTCTAGGGCCTATACCTGAGCTGTGGGGATGTTCAGAGGACCTCACCGAAGGGGAGAGCCTGGCAAAACAACCTGAACAAGGTCAGCCTACTAAAGTGTAATGAGCAGGTCGGTGCCAAAAGGGGAATCCCAAGGTGAGGAGAGTGGAGCCATTAAGTCCCCTCAGCTAAGCTCTGCTCCTCACCAGCAGTGGACTCAGCATGCAGTGACAGAGAGAGCGTCATGCCCCAGCTGTCCTCCGGACCTGAGCCTGTGCTACCTTCAGCACCAGACTCAGGACCAGGAACTGAGTGTGGCATGTGCTCCTCCCCGGCTAAGTGGCTGGTGCCACACTTGGTGTCAGTTCTGATGCCGTCTCTGGGACCAGGTCCATCCCTGTCCCTGCCCCAACACTGCAAGTATTCTCAGGATCTGGCCCAGTGCCACGAATGACAGTAGAACTGGTGGGGAACCTATGGATAACACCTTCACCCATACCACGCCCAGTGTTGGGCCCAGAACTGACACCAGCACCAGTGCCACTTCCACTGCCGGGGCAGCATCAACTTCCTCCCCAGAGCCACAATGGCTGCTCGGGGAGAGATTTCAACCTCCACCTCAGTAACTACATGCCTCACGGCCCCAATTCTGGTCCCTCTCCCAGTACTGCAAACGGTACCAGGAGGGGGCCTGACATCACAGCCTGAACCACCCCACCCACTGACACTGGGGATAGTGACAGGAGCTGAGGCAGCACTAGACCATGACCCTGAGGCACACTCAGGAGTAGACAGAGTGTATAACTTTGGCCTCACCACTGGGAATGTCTGCTGCACAGAGCAGACAGACTGGTAGGGAGCTCAGCTAGCCACCCAGAAGGAGCCAGCTGTTCACCAGACCCGCCCCACAGGGCCTCTACTGCCTCAGTAATGCCAGGAGAACTCTGGTTTTCTACAGTACTGGCACTAGGAAGAGGCCAAGAGGAAGGGTCCAGAGACTTAGCCTTAGCCACACGGGTGAGTTGAATGCCTGACAAGGGGGGAATCAGGCGACCCAACTTCAATGTACGAATTTCAAGGGTGCAGCAGTCCATCGAGAAGCAAATGTTGCATTAATCCATATCATGTGTTAGGCCAAGGCAGGTCCAGCATGTTGGACCATTGCCATGATCAGTTTCCCAAAGGGGCAAGACACATGAGAAGAGCTTGCCCCTTCCCCCTTCTTTTTTTATCAGACTTCGACATCTTTGGAAAATAATAAAATGCAGGCAGAGTCTACCAGCAATGCCAAATGGCAACTATTGATGTGGTCACTGTGTCCACTGTAACAATTCAGTGGACTCTACCATTTTTAAGCATTTGAGTTCTTAATATAAATATAAAATCAATTCATTTATCGACTGCTTTACTACTGCAGTCATTTACATACTTACTTGCCCATGTGAGCTACAGTAGTACTTGTCGGCCAGATGAAACACCAGCTTAAGGAACATGTTGGTGAACTCAAAATCAGCCATTAGAAATAACTTGGCAACAAATGCCATGGTAAGGCCACCATCTAACTTGAGGTTTACTGGAATTGAACTAGTCTCAGTGGCTCTGAGAGGTGGATATCTCCAGAAAAATTAGCACAAAGCGAGTGCTTTTGGATCTATACAGTGCAAACCATGAGTCTGTTGGGGCTTTATGAAGAACTTCTGCTGCATTGTTACCTCTGAATCTCATGAACTAATGAACTGCTACTAGTCATCTAGATATTGCCTACTAACCTCTGGACTACAGCATCAACTGTGTCATCTGTTTCCCTGCTTTGACACTTCTTTGCAACTGTTGCTGTAATGTTATTTTTTAATCAGTGATTCTGCTATTTGCTAGCCATTGACTCCTATCTACTGTTAGCCTTCTGGCTACTGTGTGTTATGTTCCCCTTGATGTTTTGAACCTTCCTCGGTATTTATTCCCTAACCTCCTTCATGTTGTTCTCCATCACCACCACCCCGTTCACCCAAAGTGTCTGTTCTCAGTATTTGTGTTTATTTGTCTAGTCAGTTGAACAAACACATGAACATACAGAATTGTCAGCAGAAAAAGGCCCACAGGTCTATCAAGCCTGCCCGATTGTGCAGCTCTTAGTTTCATATCACTACAGCTGCCCCACCCAAACCCCTCTCTTCCTCCTCTCTTCTGTTCCTTCCCCCCTTTGTGTTCTTGTCTGTACTAACCCTGCCCTTGACTCTATCCCAACCCTGATTAAAGCTATCCACTGTCCTTTGAGCAATTAACTCCTCCAGCAGTGCATTCCAACCCACCACCACTCTCTGTGAAGTAGTGCCTCCTCATCTCCCTCCTAAACCTTCCCCCATCCAACTTCAGACTGCGCCACCTAGTGGCCCTTCCCCCCTTTAAGCAGAACAATCCTCCCTCCCTGACTTTGGTTATGCCTTTCAAGCACTTAAAGATCTCTATCATGTCCCCTCTTACCCTTCTGTCTTCCAGTGAGTACATGTTGAGCTCCTTCAACCTTTCCTCATATGGCAGCTCCCCTAGTCCCATGATCATTTTTGTAGCCATATGCTGCACCCCCTCCAGTAATCTCACATCCTTTTTGAGGTATGGGGAAGAGTACTGTACACAGTATTCAAGTGTGGCCTCTGTGAGTCTATGTACTTGGGATGACCTCTCCTTTGAGAGGTGGTCCTCTGGCAATGCACCCCAGCATCCTATTTACCCTTGCTGCCACCCTCCTACACTGTGCTGATACCGTCATGTCCCCTGTAACTATTACCCCAGGTCCCTTTCATCCTCTGAAGCTGGTACCTGCACTCCCCCCAGCCAGTAGCTGTTCCTGGCATTTCTGGCTCCAAGGTGCATGATCTTGCACTTCTTAACATTAAACCCCAACTGCCACTCCCTAGACCAGTGTTTGAGTTTAGCTAGATCCTCTCTGAGTGCCTCCCTCTCTTCCTCATTGTCCACTTTTGCACAAATCTTAGTGTCATCTGTGAAGAGGCTGATCTTACTCTTGACCCCTCTGCAATGTCTCCAATGAAGACATTGAACAAAATAGGGCCCAGCACTGAACCCTGCAGTACCCCACTCATTACTGGCCTTGGCTTGGATGTCTCCCCCCCTTACAACTACCCTCTGTTTTCTGCCCTGTAGCCAGCTCTCAACCCACCCCACTAGTTTCCCCCATTCCCATGTCCCTCATCTTGCTCATTAACCTCCTGTGCAGCACTAAGTTGAAAGCCTTGCTGAAGTCCAGATACAGGACATCCGCAGCATGTCCTTCATCAACCACCCTAGTGACCCAGTCGAAGAAGTCGATCAGGTTAGTTTGGCAAGATCTTCCCATGACAAACCCATGCTGTCTCTCATCCTGCAGACCATTGCTATCAAGAAAAGTTATCAACCTCTCTTCCTCAGAATGGTCTCCATCAACTTCTCCACTATGGAAGTCAAGCTCACTGGTCTGTAGTTACCCGGTTCATCCCTGGGTACACTCTAGTGAAGGGGCACCACATGAGCCATTCTCCAGTCCCTGGGTACATTCCCCATGTCCAAGGAGGTGTTGAACAAGTCCATCAGAGGGCCTGCCAACTCCTCTGCCAGTTCCTGATGATGCCTATAATCCCTTACTCTGTTCACCAGATGTCTCTGTTTTTAGTATGTGTGTTTATCTAATCAGTTGCCATGGTTTTAAACTGTTTTTATTCTCACGTTGCACTTTATTCCGTAGATTTTTGCACAGAAGCTGGTTCAGCATTCAGACAACTGATACACCCACCTCATGAATATTCTAATGAGAATGCGTATTTATGAGGTTTGGGTATCAGCCAATCAGCTCTGAGGCAGATTACACCAAAACATCAGCTGTTTAAGTGTGTACATGTCACGTGCATGCACACTGTCTGCCCGCCTCCAAGTCCCTGTCACTGTTTGGGAAGCACTCTATGTGAGTGCTGGAGTGATGTTCATTTGATTTTGTTGGCCAGTTCTCCTGCTGCCCCTGCACTCTACACTTAATAACTTTGTGACTTTTGCCGGCGTTTTATCAGGACACATTGCACTTTTTGAATAAAGCAAGTCACTAATATCGGTAAGGTACACTGTGTTGTTAGTATATACAGTGCTCTCTGCTTTGGAGTTTAGTGCTACAGGGTATGGGAACTACCAGCTCCCTGTTGTTGTACTGCAGCCATTTCTCTGCCTGTTTAGCACCAGATTGGGACTGACCATTGAGGTTGATGCCCTTCACTCACCTTCCCCTTATGTATTAAGAATAGCCCACCGGAGGTACAACGGACTCGATTCTCAAAAGTGTTGCAATGCAGCAAGCAGCAGGTGCACTGAACACAGTTCACGTGGGGCCGGCAACATTCCCTGGCTGACAATCAGGATTCTCAATCCCCTGCAGCATGCGCCATAAGTCAGACCAGCTTTTACTGTAGAGGCAAGGGAGGGGTGCCAACAACCAAGTAGGGTCCAAGGTGTAGTAACAGGCAGAGACAATAAGGCAGACTAGATGTGCCTACTGGTCCTTTTCTGCTGACAAATTCTATGTTTCTATGTTTCTAGGATAGTCCTGCAGAGATGCAATATCTCATTTTCACTGGGGTCTTGCTTTTACACATTTTTACATTACATGTACCCATCTAGCACAGCAGAGATCCCATATCTCATTTTCAGTGGGGGTACACACTTTTACATATTTTTACAGGGTATTTACCCAGAATAGTGGAGGGTCACTAATGGAGGGTGGCAGTGGAAGAGTATGCAGTGGGATGGGTGTTGTTGTGTTTTTGTTTAAATGTGCAAAAATAAAAAAAGCTATGAGTAAACATTGGAACAACGCAACGGTTCTTCATAGCTTCATTGTTTTTTGATGTTTTTGACCCCAGATTTTAAACGTGGACCCCCATATTCAAACATTTAGCACAGCACTAACCAGGTTAGTGCCGCAGGTTCAGTTTGAAGCAGTGACAGCACAGTGTATAGTCACTATTCGCTGCTGCAGCCCTATATTCAGACACAGCACACTAACTGTCATAATGTTGGTCAAGGCCAGTCATGTGCTTGGCCGACTCTGAATATGGAGGCCATAGTCTTTTTTTTGACCCTACCTTATGATCAACAAGGTAACATTTTTTAAATCCCATCGGAAAGGATATTTCACACAGCGACTGTGAAAAAATACTTTGGAGGATGATTTGAAAACTGACACCTGTCATATTTATCAGATGGGGTAAGAAATGGGTTGTGTTGCACATTTGGGCCCAAGATCTGCAAAAATCACAAAGGTATGAATAAACATTGAAAAAATGCAATGCCTCCTTCTAACTTTGTTGTTTTTTGACATTTTAACCCCACATTTCAGCATAGTCTTTCTGTGACCCCACCATATGATCCAGATGGGTGAATTTTTCAAATACAGTCCTAAAGGTGATTTCACGGAGTGATTGTGAAAAAATGTTGTGGAGGGGATATGAAAAATGGCATCTGTCATGTCCATGAGTAGGGTAACAAGAGGGCTATGTTGAAAATCTGGGCCCCAAATCTACAAAAATCACTAACATACAAGTCAGTGCTGAAAAAATCAATGTTTTCTCATAAAGTTGTTGTTTTTTGACATTTTGATCCCAAATGTTTAACACAGCCTTTTTGAGATCCCACGATAAACACCAGGTAGGTGAAATCTTTCACATCCAATTTGAAACAGGACTTCGCAGAGCAACTGCATAAACTTGATATGGGGGGATTTGGAAGATTTTGCCTACCTCAGTCATGAGGTGGGGTAAAAAAAAGATATGTTGAAAATTTGGGACAAAATATTAAAAAATGTCAAAGTCACGCCGACCCAGTAGTGCTGAGGGTTGAGGCGCTGAACACCACACCTCGCACCACGCCAGCAACCCGAGTTCGGGAGTGAGCTCAGGCCACCAGGGGTTGGCCAGGGAGGGAGGGCGAGGAGCCAGATTGAGTAGCCGCCAGGCATCTCTCCTCTCCAGGGAGGGGTGTGAGCTTTCCCCAGCTTTTGGCTACCACCTGGTGGAGGCTAGGTGGCAGTGCCAAGCCAAGGGAGGCACCTGGTACCAGGCCAGGAGGGAGGAAGAGGCCATCACCAGAGCCACAGAGAGCATGCGTGTCTCCACGTGCATGCTCAACTGCAATCTGGGGTTCTGGGAACAAGGGGAGAAAAAGAGAAAATACCATGTCTTCCCCGATGCCAGTAAGGTAGGAGGGGTAACGGGAGCAAAAAGGCTAAGTAAAAACAAATGTCAAAAATATGAGTAAAAGTTGAAAATACATTAAAAAGCCACTAGGTGAACTTACCTTGTTTTTAATCAGTGTGCAGTCGGCGTTGGAAGCAGCTGGACATTCTGGTCATTGGATGAGTTTGCTGGATAGCATTTACATAACCTGTGGCGGGACCAATATGGAATCAGAAACACTGCCATGCCATTTGGAGAAAACACTTACACACTACTGAAAAGACTCACATGAGATGTGGGTAGACCAACATAGCATCAGCAACATCAGCTTACCATTTGGAGGAATAGACATGCCAGGAGAAAAGGTATGGCAGTAGTAAATTTTCAACATGGGGTTTTTGGGACCCCTTCTCATGAATGATGTCACTGTCATGGCGTTATTCAGGCCCAAAGGGTGATTTCATGCAGTGACTGCGCAGTGACTGCAAATCACCCTTCAGGCCAGTAACGCCATGACAGTGACATCATTCATGAAGGAATCCTAAAACCCTATGTTAAATTTAGTCCAAATTCAAAAATGCCTGAGATATGCAATAAAGTTGAAAAACCCTATCTAGCCCATTATACAGCTTACGGCATTTCCTCAGTTGGCGTTAAACTTTGAAGGTGCAGGCGTGTTCCCGGTCCACGAGTAAATCGCGACTCCGGGTAAGTATGGGGTGAGGGGTGTGTGGGAGGCAGGGTGCGCAGTGGGTGAGGTGCGGGTTGTGGGAGGGGCTGGGAGAAGCTCCGTGGGACCGTTTTTCAGGTTAAAAAAAAAAGCGGCGTGGGATGTTTGCCATGCTGGGGTGGGCTCCCAGCATGGCACAAGGATGGCTGGGGGGCCGTGGAGCCGGCGAGGTTGGGCACCCCATCGGCCATATGATTAGTTGCCACGCTGGGGTGGGCTCCCAGCGTGGCACCTTCCGGGGGTGAGGACAGTGGAGCCGGAGAGTTGGGCACCCCGTCAGCTATTCTATCAGTTGCCGCGCTGGGGTGGGCACCCAGCGTTGCATGTGGAAGGCTTGGGGGGCGCAGCACAAGCCGGCCAGAGATTGGGCACCCCGTCGGCTATACGTGTGTGCGGGGTAGCACGCAGTGTGTGTGTGTGTGTGTGTAGGGGGAGCTGCGCATGAGCAGGCAATATCTTATCGCTGCTCACTCAAGCGTAGCTCTCCCTTTCAACTGTATGCCACTGCAGTTTGGAGCTTGTCATAGACAGCTCCAGCATGCATTGGCTTACAGGAGCCGCGCCTGCCAACACACTGACTGAATTGGAGGAGGAGGTGACACACCTCCGAAATCTCGGATGATGGCACTATGTTTCTTGCACATGCGTGCAAGCAAACATAATAAATGGTTAAGCAACATCGGTAGCTGGTCCTGGCACAGAAGGAAGCAGCACAGCAACACACTAGATCAGCTGGGATCTTCGTATGCCCAGATCAACTACAGAGACCTTGAAACACCTACACTCTGCATACACATACAGTGCTATACAACACCACCTGTTGTTCACAGCCAAAGGAGCTATGTTTCTTAAATGTGTTGCTACAGTACACATTACAAATTCAATTGTAAAACATTTTTAAAAGTTTTAATTTTTTTTTTATTTTTTTATGAATACACATTTGAATCCAGTTCATAATAGCAATAATGCACTCCAGAGTGTGGAATATCATAGGATATCATCACTTCTCAGGTGTTGGATGCACTCAGCCTGCAACCTCATACCCAACCACCCGAGGCATGACAATATCTCATGATATACCACCCCACCCTTTTGTGCATTATTGCTTAACCAAAAATCTACCGAAGAATATTCAAGTTTATGATATACATTGAATTAACACATTTTTGCAGTTTATGCCCTTTAATTTTAACTAAAAGTTTATTTAGTCGCATAGGCATAACTTTGATATTTCATCCAGTATGTTAGCCTGAATGAAAATACAGCCAGAGTTGTGTGGTGCTATATCACATTCACAGCGAGATTCCACACCACTCCACTGTATAAAGTGATATGTACAAGTGAATGACACAGATCCACCCCGCAATGCTTAAAGGTGCTATGCAGCTCCAGCTGTGTTTACATTCAGGCTAATATAATAAGGCACACAGGTCAGTGAAACATTATTTTATTGTGTTTTTGAGAGGAATTTTGATTTTGTAAAATAGCTGCAGCTGTAGGACTGGTGCTTGTGCTGCTCACAACACAAGCTTGATTGACAGGGAGGGATTACAACTGGGTGGTTGTAAAGCATAATTATGAAATGCGTAGAAAGAATACTGGTTCCTGATTAGCCAAGAGGTCATTTCAGCCAGGCCATTATCCCAGCTCAACGTAGCTCAACAAAAATATGTTTAAAAAAATACATCCAGTTTACTAAAACAGACCAGTTTCATAATCACAACAAGCATTTGTCAATGCTGAATGTTTGCTTGCTGGTATTAGCATTGGAAATGCAGGAGTTAGACAGATGTAGAGTAGGAATGGCAGTGAACCAACCCCACTTCCACCCTGCAGAGACAGACAGGCATTGGGGTATGCGTTTGGGTTGTCACCCATAACGTTCATGCCATTTCACTTCACCATATCCTGCAGACACTGACAAGTGTTGAGGTGTGCCTTGGGGTGTTCGGCTTTACAGTCACCCCACTCCATAAGGACATACGCTGAAATGGGTGCAAAATAGAATGGAGTGAACTCTGGGGCCAAATAGTCCAAGGAACTACTCAGTGCCTGTCAGTGGCTGCAGGGTGGGAGGTTGGGGTTGAAATGGCATGAGCATTACAGTCAGCAATCAAAAGGCACACCCCTGATGCATGTCAGTCTGTACAGGGTGGGACGTTATGGTTATAAACCATAACACCCCAGGCATTTGTTGGTATTTGCAGTACAAATGTTTAACATGCCCATTTTGTGGCCCCCACTTCATGAAAGCATTTGGGACCTCTTCTCATGAACAGCGGCAGTGTGATTTTGGCAATTTGTCCCGAAATTTGAGTTTCCACAGCGACCGTGTTATTGTGCGCCAGGTGTACGAAAACACAGATTGAGCAGGATGTAAAGCATGGCAGCTGAACCAGTCATAGGGAGGTGTGAAGAGATGGCAATGTTGAAAATCTGGAGTGAAAATATAAAAAATGCTGAAACTTCCGAGCGTATATGGAAACTGCGCAACGCATGCGCGTAACACAGTCATTTAGTGGAATTATTTCACCAAATTTTCAACATAGGCATTTTGTGACCTCTGCTCATGAACACTGTCACTATCATTGCTTTGTCTCCACTCCAGAGACCTTGCTGTAATATTGGACCACAGATGACCCTGGGCAGCAGGGTGGGCATTTCTAAAGTCCCGGCAGAGCTCCATTGAGCTTGCTCACTCCCCCTCTCTCACTCGCTCATTCTATTTCTCCTGACGCTGCAGGCTGCCCTTTTGTACTGGGCTTCTGCTTGCATTGGCACCTTTTTCTGCTCACAAAGAAATCCACAGCAGTCCCGATAGAGCTCTGTTGAGCTCGCTCACTCCCCCTCTCCCACTCGCTCATTCTGTTTCTCCCAGCGCTGCAGGCTGCCCTTTTGTACTGAGCTCCTGCTTGCATTGGTGCCTTTTCTGCCCACAAAGAAATCTGCAGCAGTCCTGACACAGCTCTGTGAGCTCACTCACTCCCCTCTCTCACTCACTCGTTCTGTTTCTCCCGCGCTGCAGGCTGCCCTTTTGTACTGGGCTCCTGCCTGCATTGGCACCTTTTTCTGCCCACAAAGAAGTTCACAGCTGTCCTGACAGAGCTCCATTAGGTCGCCACTCCCCCTCTCTCACTCGCTCATTCTATTTCTCCCGGCACTGCAGGCTGCCCTTTTGTACTGGGCTCCTGCCTGTGCTGGTGCCTTTTTCTGCCCACAAAGAAATCCGCAGCAGTCCCGACAGAGCTCAGTTGAACTCGCTCACTCTCCCTCTCTCACTCGTTCAATCTTAGTCTGTCCCAAACACTGATTTCCCAAAGCAACCGCGCTATTCTGCACTGGAAGTGCGAAAACACATTTCAGCCAGAATGTGAAAAATGACAGATGTACTGTTCATAAGGAGGTGGGAAAAAATGCCAGTGTTGAAAATCTGGCTTGAAAATATTACAAATTTGCAAAGTTAATAAATAATAAATAATAATAAAACTTTATTTTATGGTGCCTTTCAAAAAACCAAGGCACTGTACAGAATAAAACATTAAAATTTCACATATTGTAATACAAATGACAATCAAATAAATATAATCAGTCTCCAAATGCATGCGTCCAAAGATACATTTTTAGGGCCTTTTTGAATCCCTCCACGGTTGCGTGCTCCCGTAACTGGTGGGGTAGAGAATTCCAGAGGGTAGGGGCCACTTACATAAATGTACTAGCCCCAGAAGATTTCAAAGACACCCTCGGGATCTCTAGCAACCCCTCACCAGCTCAGAGGAGTGATCGCCCAGGGCAGTAACGGACAAGGAGCTCTTTCAGGTAGTCAGGGCTAAGTCCATGTAGGGCTTTATAAGTCAGAAGACCGACTTTCAAGGTGATGTGCCACTGCACAGGCAGCCAGTGCAGTCCGCGCAACACCGGCTAAATATGGCTGGACTGAGAGGTACCAGTCAAAAGCCAGGCTGCTGCATTCTGCAACAGCTGCAAGCAGCGGATTTCAACCCCAGAAAGCCCTAGATAAAGGGAGTTGCAATAGTCCAGATGTGAGGACACAAAGGCATGGACCAGCGTAGGAAGATCGCAGGACGGAACAAGGTGCCTAATCCTGGAGATATTCCTCAGATGGTAAAATGAGGACTTGACAATGGCAGATACCTGTGAATGCAGGGTCAGTCCCTCGTCAAATATTACCCCCAGGTTACGCACCCATTCAGAGGTCGGGAGTGAAACATCCCCAAGATAAAGTCCAGAGGGTGAACCAACCCCGGGCCCCCCTATCTGGCGCACAGAGTCCATTACCAACACCTCCGTCTTTTCCGAGTTCAACTTCAACCAGCTTGAATCCATCCACTCCTGGATCTCACTAAGGCAGTTATTAAAGACCTAGAAATCTCCATCCTGATCAGGTGCAAAAGAAAGGTAGAGCTGGGTGTCATCAGCATAGCAGTGAAACTTCAGCCCATACCTTCTTACAATGTCTCCAAGGGGCAGCATATACACTGCAAACAACATGGGGGACAACACCGAGCCTTGAGGAACCCCACAAGACATAGAAACTAGATCAGAGGAATAAACCCCAGAAACCACTCTCTGCATTCTTCCAGCAAGGTAAGATGTAAACCACCTGAGGACTACATCCGATAGTCCACAGTTAAAACTCAAATGCTCAAGTAAAACCCCATGGTCCACAGTGTCAAAAGCTGATGAGAGATCTAGAAGAACCAGGATGGAACAGTTCTTCTGATCCCTAGCCATCAGGAGATCATTGAGCACCCGAACCAGCGCTGTCTCAGTACTATGCCTTTTTCGAAAACTGGACTAGAGGGGTTCATAGATATCATGGATGGTCAAATGGTTCTCCAGCTGTACAGCCACTACCTTCTCAATCAACTTCCCTATAAAGGGAAGGTTAGAGATTGGTCTGTAGTTTGCATGGCAGTCAGGGTCCAAAGAAGCTTTCTTCAGGAGGGGTGTTACCACCGCCTCCTTCAGGGAGCTCAGAAACTCACCTGTTTCCAAGGAGCACCAGACAATCCGTGCTAGGACCAGACCAATAGACTCGATACAACCCAAAATCAGGGAAGCTGGTCCTGGATCCAAACTACAGCATGTAGGGTGTTCACCCCGAACAATCCACATGATATCCACAAATTCCAATCAGTTGAAGGCACTCCAGAAAAACTGAAGGGCAGCAGCCTCACACTGATCCAGAGCAGCGCCCTTAGAGTGTGCCAGCTGAAGTGACTTCCTAATGTCAGCAGTCTTGTTTTTGATGGATCTGGCATTGTATAACTCAGCCTGAGTTGGACGAACTTCCAGGGCTGCCCAGGCCACCTGCCCACTAGTATAGGTGGTGCCCTTGGGGATGTAAACCAGGCATGGTAAACCACGTTCTGGGTTCCATTTTGCCACAGGGCATCTCCTGGATCTCACGACCCCGATGTGGTGGCCCCACTCACTCACCCTCCACTGTTCACCACCCCCCACCCTTTTCCTCCCCCTGCGAGCAATTCCCAGCACCAGACAGCACTGGTAAGTAGTAAACTGCAATGGGGGAGGAAAGAAAGGGCAGAGGGCATAAAGAGCAGATGGTGAGTAGCTCACGACCATGGGGGCAGGCCTCCAGCACATCGCAACACTTTGCTGACCTACAGAATAATACAACAAAAACAAAATAACTCAAACTAATAAATCCCACAAAATTTCCGTAGGAAGGCTAATCCTCAGCTGCTAATAGATAGCAAGCTTTAGTCCAATTAACAGTCACACAACACACAAAGCACAGTTCAGGAGGTCTCCAACACAGCAGAAAATTTAGGGGCACAGATAAATCCAAAGGGGGACCTCCCCACAATGCTCCAAACTCACATACCCATCAAATTACAAATAAACTTAAGATTTCCAGCCCCCAGTGGTCCTCACACCACCAAAGGAGACTGGTAAATGTAGAAAATCACAGTAATTTCCCCACCCCCCCAAAGTACTCTCACCACCGGGGTTGGTATTACTGATATGTTCAAACACTTTTGTTAACATGGTGCACTCTCACTGATCCAGAAATAAAAGAAGGAAGGCACTCTCACTGCCTTCTAACCAACTTGTAAATGAAAAATATAGATAGGTCTGACCGTATTTGCAAGAGCGGTCCCTGACAAATCCTGCTGGGAGGCCAAACTGCAAGCCCGCGGCCACTGCTACAGGCCCCCACCAAGGTCCACTTAATAGCAGGCCCCACAGAGAAACCTAAGAGGACACCGGCCTAAATCACCAGCTACCTGGCAGAATAGAACCAGGACCCCTGCTCAGCCGCAAACCGCAGTCAGCCCACCCACAGGATCAGGGCACCAGCTCACTACTCCAAATCAAGCTGGTCTTCACGTACCCACTGATCCCAATGATCTCACAGCAGACTGCCAGTATTTCAGATACAATCTCCTGCCAGTTAATCCAAAGTCTTCTCTTAAAAACCAAATTCCCTTCTCCACTGTTCTTGTTAACAATATAACCTCCCAAGATCTTTGTCGAGTGTCTCAGCCGCCCAAAGGATCACAGGCATCAACAGCGCTAAATCCACAACTGGAGATTCAAACAGGGGCAGCCAGCTATGGCAAGCCCCCTAAGTCCACCGGAGTAATGAAGCAGCGGTAGCAGTCCGATAGTTTACATGTGCAGTAATAGTGGCGTAGTAATAACGGTAACAGGCCAGGACAAAACGATCCAATGCACACCACAGAAATCACCCTGGTACAGTTCTCACACTTCGGCACACTCAGCTGCTGCGGTTTATTCCAATTTCAACTCAGAAAAGATAAACTGCATAGTTGAGATTCGGAGACAAACAGCTAGGAGACCAGGCAAGTCCGTAAGAAATACATGCAATACCAATACACAAATAAGTCCATCGAATCCGTGATGATATAACAATAAACTCTAAAAATTAAGAAAAAAAAAATACAACTGAAAAACGGCTAAAAACAAGGGTGCATGGAAACTGCACACGCACACTCGTAACACAGTCATTTTATGGACTTTTATCACAAAATTTTCAACATAGGCATTTTAGGACCTCTGCTCATGAACAGTGTCGCTGTGATTTTCCTAATGTGTCCCAAACACTGATTTCCCACAGCGACTGCACTATTTTGCGCCAGAAGTGCAAAACATATTTCAGCCAGGATGTGAAAAATGACAGCTGTACTGTTCATAAGGAGGTGTGGAAAAATGCCAATGTTGAAAATCTGGAGTGAAAATATTGCAAATTCGTGAAGTTACGAGTGTGTGTAGCAACTGCACAATGCACACTCATAAAACAGGCATTGTTTGGATTTCTTCCACCAAACTTGCAACATAGGCTTTTTGAGAGCCAACCTCATGAACACTGGCACTGTCATTTCGTTAATCGATCCCAAAAGGTGATTCCACGCAGTGACTGTGAAATCACTTTCAGGACCGAATAACACCATGACAGTGGCTGAATTCATGAGGAGGAGTCCCAATAATCCTATGTTGAAAATCTGGTACCAAAATTCCCAAAAATGCCTGAGATATGCACCAAAGTTGAAAAAACCCTATTTATGCCATTATACAGCTTACTGGCATTTCTTCAGTTTGTGGTCAGCTTTGAAGAGTGCAGATGTGTTCCCAGTCCACCAAAGATCGTTGCACTGGGCTCGGAGTAAGTATGGGGTGGGGGAGGCAGGGTGCACAGAGGGTGGGTGCGGGTTGAGGCCAAGCCACAGACACAACGAGGACCATTTTCTGGTTTAGAGGGGAAAAAAAAAAAAAACATGGACTGTTTTTTTTTTTTCAAGGTATATTGGCATGCTGGGGTGGGCTCCCAGCATGCCATCTGAGTGGTTGGGGACTGTAGCCATCAGGGATTGGGCACCCGTCGGCACATACTGAGGGGAGAGAGCCGAGGGGATGGGCACCCCTCAGCAGACAACAAATTGGGGGGGGAGACATTATGCCGACAGGGATTAGGCACCCCATCAGCAAAGAAAGACGGGAGGGCATGATGCCGAGAGGGATTGGGCACCCCCTCAGCATACAACAGAAATTTGGGGGTGGGGACATTATGCCGATGGGGACTGGGCTCCCCATCGGCAAACTGAGTTGGAGGCATGCAGCAGTACTGCCCTGCAATGATCGGTCGCTTCCTTATTGCAGCAGAATGGCTGACGCTGCAATGACAAGGTGGCCTCTGATTGCAGCTGCTAAAATGTTTTACGGTGGTGGCACGCTGGCTGAACTAGTGTCAGCAGCAGCGTGCCACCCCATTGGGGAAAGTGGGCCAAGCCTCAAAAGGCAGTGTGGGCACTGGCCACAACAGTGCCGCACCTCCACAACCTGCTTCTGCAGCAAGCTGCCGCAAAATGTTTCTTGCGCATGAGTGCAAGCAAACATAATAAGGCACTCCAGGAGAGTACCTATGAGAGGCTAACAGCCCTTCTTGGGTGGTGGAAGCACTTGGCTTTACCTCGTGCTTCAACCACCCAAGGCGAAGTCACCCTCGTCATGCTTATTGCTTATTTACAATGGGACAGTTGTAATACATAAGTATAAACTGTTTATTCGAGCATTAAAATGCTCTTTAGAATTATGTAAGCGAAAACACATGATAGGGCATGGGATTATGCTGTAATCACAGCACGCCTGAGGCTGAGGCATGAGGCACAGTCAAGTACCTTCAACTACCTGGGATGTGCTGTTAGTTCAGCGCTACCACACACCCTGGATTATTATCAAACTTATTAAAGGTGAAAAAAGCCCCCAAAGCTTACATTTAATTCAGGTGGCTGCACAGAAACAAATATATACCTCTATTTTGATTCCAAATGGTAAGTTTTCTATTGGGGATTGTAGAAAATGTAGCACCCCGTCTGGCACACCACTGCTGTGAAATGCAGCAAACCAGAATACTGGCATACCACAACTCTGATAGTGGCACACCAAACAGGAATACACTACAGTAACAGAAAGTGCTGGTATCCCACCCCTACCCCGGAACTGAAAATTACCAGCATGCTGGGATGTCACAATCACCTCTTGAGAGTCTTGTATTTTACAGGACAATCAAGCAGTCTACTATTACCATGATTATTATTATTATTAAATGTATTCAAAATTGCTATTATTATTATCAGTATAGTAATACTGTTATTAGTACAGCAAGTGTATTTTTTATTCATTGCACTGCAGTGGCTCCTTGAATTTACTTTCAATAAGGTGCAGCTCTCATAACCCACACGAGCTATACCACTTGGCTATCTCCACCACCCAGGGGAACACTCTAGATCAGGTGGGGTCCTTCAAATACTTAGGGATACAGCTTGACCCTAATCTCTCCTATGGACCTCACGTAAATAATGTAGCTAGAGCTGCTAATACATGGCTTGGTCTCCTCTACAAACACAGACAACACCACATGCAAGAAGCTTTGAAGGTTGCAGTCCTGAGCTCTGTGATCTCTGTAATTGACTATGGTCTCATCATTTATGGCTCGGCCACAACCACAACCCTTTGGCGCCTCTCAGCTGCCTTAAGTAAGGCATGTCGGCTCATCACTGGTACTCACCGTCTCACCCACACATGTGACCTGTACACCCAGACCGGCTGGCTCCAACTATCAAACCACATAAAGTTTCTCACCTGCTCCATGGTGAAAAAAATCTACCTTGGCCTTGCACCTTCTGGGGTCTCAACTCTGTTACAACACCAAATTAACAAATGGTGCCTTAGGAGATCCACGCTACAGCTACTGTAAGTCCCCCACTGTCACACTTCACAGGGACAATGCTCTTTTGCTTATCGAATGCCACTCTGGTTCAATGGCCTCAGACCAACCATCTCCTCTGCCCCAACTATTGGTATGTTTAAAACTAGGCTCCGGGACTATCTCACTACCAACAGCTCCTGTGTCTGCCCAACTTAACCTTGTTTCTCCACTTCCCTTTCTGCTCTAGTTGTCCCCCTCTCCTCCCCCTCCTCACTGGATTCTACCCTCACATCTTGGTATACCCAATGCTGCACTTTTCACCCTCTCCCCACCCTACCTACATTCCTTCTCCCCCCCCTTCCCCTCTTCCCCTCTTCCCTCTCCCTATGACTCTGGCACTTCTTATCTCTTGTCTGTTTTCTCTGACAAATGTCGCTGGCTGCCTTGCTTACAATGTTACCCTTGAATTGTATTAATCTGTAATCTGTTTGCAATGTCCACATTGTTGTAATGTCTGTTTTGATGTTCCCCATAATTTGTATTTCTCTGACGTGGAACCTTTGTAAAACAGCCTTGGCTCAAATGTATTTGTAATCCTAGACTTGATAAATAAAAAAAAAAAAATGATATCAGCATTGTTATTATTATAGTAGTGATAGTAGTATTGTCATTACTATCATTAGTACACCATACTGGTATGTCTTTGTATTAATTTCACTGTAGCTGCTCCTTGCATTTGCATTCCATAAGTTGGTAACAATATTATTATTTTAGTAATTTTTGTTGTAGTGATATTGGAAATATTATCATTATCATTACTACCATTATTGCAGAAGTATTATTACAGCATACAGGTATTTTGTATTCATTGCACTGCAACTATTCCTTGCATTTGCTTTAAATAAGGTGGTATTATTAATTGAACAGCCTACTCTGTTACACCTGCAGATTATAACAGGAAGGGGAGGGGATGTATACTAATGTTATATGCCAGGGAGGGGAGTGACAGGGCTGGGCAGCCCCCAGATCCAAACTGCAATTTGATGCTGCTGCTCTTCGTACCTTTGAAAAGCTGGTTCCCACACAATGGCACAACCACTGTCATCATTCTGGACTTTTTTTTTTTTTTTTTTACTTTTTGTTTATTTCGGATTTTAGTATAATTGGATCCACAGAGCAGTATTACAGGAAATCATCATTATAGACAATGAGTTGCATACTTCATAGATTTCAATAGATACACGTGCAACAGAGAAAATTAAAAATCCAATGAATAAGTTATACGGTAAGGTGATAGTCACTGGTCTGGGTTCTAAAAACAAAGTAATGGGTTTTACTCGTATATCTAAGAGATGCATGTGCATGAGTTAGGTTTGCAATTGCTTCCTAGGGTGAGAGGGGAATCTGGGGAGCCCAGGATGCTGCAGCTTCTGTCAATATGTTGGTTAAGTCAAGTCTCGTCCCAACCATCCGAAGGAAAGACCACCAGAAGGGGGACATAGGGCTGGCCGAAATCCCACAGAGCAAACAAGAGGAGCCGCACCCGTAGATGTCAGACCCCTAAGGGGGCTGGTCTGGTCTAAGTTGGGAAATACTGAGGAACCAGATGTTCCAATGGTTCATTAGCTCTGGAACTTTGTTTTGTAGTCTGCCATCATATATTCCAGTTTGTAAACATCATATATGGTATCTTCCCAAGCTGAAATAGTAGGGGGCTCCGGTCGGAGCCACAGCCTAGTAATACATTTTTTGGCTGCGCCCAACATAATATTAAGAAGGTAGATTTGGTGTAGGTCCTTAAAATGATGTGGATAGTATAGGAGAATCCCCATAGCTGGGGAAAGGGTTCCCAGACTGGGGAAGAGGTCTAGGACTCTATTATTGATCTCAGACCAGTGTGACGTCTGTACTGGGCATAGCCAGAATACATGTGCGTTTGTTGCAATCGCACAATCGCAGTGTCTCCAGCAGGTGGAGTCTCCTCCAGCTGAGTACTTGGTGGTGATCTGGGGTGTGCGAACAAATCTGGACACCACCTTCCAGGAAAATTCTTTCCAGATATATATGAGGTTGAGGTTTTATGTTGTCTCCACCAGATCCGGAGCCAATCCTCCTGGGTGAGTTCGATCTGAAGCTCAGCCTCCCAATGAAATTGTACCAGATCCATAGTCTGTGAGGGGGGCCCCCTGTAGGGCCTTATAGAATCGAGAGACTAAGTGACTACAATCTCCGCAAACTGCTATCTGGAACAATAGGGGGCACAAGGGAGGAATAGCCTGGGTAGTAACATCTAGGCCAATTTTAGTACTCCAGAAGTGGAGAATCTGTAGGAACTGGAAGAAGTCACTCTGACTTAAGGAAAATTCCTGTCTAAGTTGTTCAAATGGTTTAAAAATGTCTTTATCAAAAAATTGGTATGTACGTTTTAGACCCCCATGAGCCCAGTTCTGAAAGGTGACATCTAACCGTGCAGGGGCCCACAATGGATCTTCTGCAGGGAAACCCATCCATTATCCGACCGAGCAAGGAATTTCATCCAGCTCTGAAGTAGCTCTTTAGTGAATCTAGACCCCCATCTCAGTTGGGCTATGTTATGAGGCTGAAACACTGGGAAATAGTTTAAAGGATGGTCCAGCATGGCCCTCTCCACTGGGAGCCACCATTCTGGACTTTGGTTTGAAACTCTCTCCTGTCATCACACACATGCCTCTCTCTTTTGTTCAGCAGGCTCTGAGCACAAAGTCATATGCCGTAAAATCCATCATCTCCCTACTGAATGGTGCCCAATTACTTCATCTCGCTGGCTCACCCTCTTACCATTTTTTTAAGCACCCAATGTAACTCCCAGCATCTCTTCCCCATCACTGACATTAGTGTCTACCTTCGCAACTGACTGTAGCAAAGTCAACTGTGCCGGCTCCTGTAATCCCGCTCCTTGATGCCTATTCCCTGCTTGGACTGGACATCCAGGAAACATTACCGTGGCAGTGCAACTGATGGGTCAGAACTTCAGAAGATGAAAGACAACAGTGTGGGGAGGTACTGCATCACTGTATCACTGCTGACATTACTGTCTACCTACACAACGGAATGTAGCTGAATCAACCATGCTGGATCCCATAGGCCTGCCCCTTGATATCTACCCCCTGCTCTGACTGGATGTCCAGGAGATGTTAGCAAGGCAATGCAACCAGTTATCCAGAACTTATGAAAAAGAAAGACAACAGTGTGGGGGGGGGGGAGAGGAAGTGCACTGATTCCTGCATACTCATTATGTGCTTCAGTTCCACTACTGGGTGAAGCAACACCAATGCGTTCAGTATCTATTCACACCCTTCCAGAACCCATATATTCTCTCCTCCTCTGTTAGCAATATGCCAGCATAGCTCTCACTATGCAGCCATAATAAGGGTGTCCAGCCAGATAAACTGTACACCATGCCAGTAAAAGTGTCTCCAGGTAGAAGGCCAGGAGTTTTTCTAATTCATGGGCAAACAAACATCATATTGGTGTGATGAACTCCCTGAAAAAGGGTCAGCTGAATAACTCACCCTCAAGGGCTACCCAAACAGATGCACATCCAGACTTTTCCCCTGGCAGTGTGAGACATAAAAGTTATGTACTTACTATAACTGTTGATCTTCCAGAATATCTTCACCACTGATTACCACTTATGGGTCTGCACTGGAGGTACTAGGATCCTGTGGGAATAAAGTTTTTGAACAGGCGCCCACCATGGCTACTGGGCATGGCCCCTGTGCACCCCCATGTGGTGCTGCATAATAATTAATAACCACTGCTGACTTCCTCACCGACTTCAGTTCTGTTCACCAAGAGAGGAACTAAGTAGGGAAAAATAGAGGGTTAAGAATTTCCCCTAGCCCAAAGGGATAGAGAAAAGATATAGGAAAAGAACAACATAATAAAACCTGGCTACCAACCTTCAACAGTGAAAAAGGGCACATTAGGTGGCACAAAAGGGTAGTAGGGTATGGAACCAGAACCTCACACCACTAGCCAGACAGAAGATGGATATGGATCTTAAAGACAGCAGCCCTGAAGTATGTGGCTCTGCAGACCTGAAGCATGTGGCTCTGGCAGGAAAAGTAAGAGGGGAAAGCCTAGAAATGGGACTCCCGATCCCCTTGCAACTGAGATGGCACAATATGCCAAAAATAGGAATGAATCATATAGACTCCTGGAAAACGAAACCCCATGCTACCAGATAGAGAAGTGACTGAATAAGCAGTTCAGATATGCCCCTTTTTTCCCATCAGGAAAAAGAAAAGAGGATCTCAGGTGCATGTGGAACTGTAGGGTTGAACAGCCCAAAGGTGTCAAAATTTGCTCACCTTCCCAGTCATTCCTGTGGGTAGCGGGCTAACCACCAAACAGACCTAAGAGAGGAAAAAGGGCATACCAACCATAAAGGAATAGTCTGGCATAGCCAGAAAAAAAAGACACCAGAGCCAACAACCTGCTTCTCCTGTCACTACAAGGATGTACCCTGTGCAAGAGCTAGTGTAACTTGATACAATCCAGTGCAGAGCACTCCTCCTGAACAGTGCTACTGTCAAGTGCTGTTAAACTGGACAGTGCCCAGAGGCACAGATTGCATTTAGCAACTAATGGGGATATACCACAAGAAGGGGATATACCCCTGAGAGGGAGAAGGAGGACAAGAAAGAATGAAACAGGAGGAAGGGTCTCTCTCTTTCTCTCTTCTCTCTATCTCTCTCCTCCCCTCCCTCCCTCCTCTCTCTCTCTCTCTCTCTCTCTCTTCTCTCTCTCTCTCTCTCTCTCTCTCTTTCTCTTATGAGAGCCCAGAAAGAAAATCCTCAATCCCAGTTTCATAGTTGTTTTTTTTTTAAACAACTTTTCCACAGGGAGTACAACTGGGGAGATGTCATGACACTAAGTACCAGCACTGTCCGAGTGAACTTCCCAGAGGCCCTGGCTCTGCTACAGCTGGGGACAGTGGGCAAATGTGGTACAGTAATCAGTGGTGTAGATATTCTGGAAGATCAACAGTTACAGTAAATACGGAACATTCACTTATGGGTTTAGGTACCAAGCTTTTCCTTTTGTCTGAGGGAGAAGATGGGTCATCCTGAGGGTAAATGATACCCTCAGCTCTCTGCATGGGGAAGACCACCTGAGACCAGGGGCTCCTTACAGGTCTAGCAAGATCTGAGACTGGACAAGGCCAGGTGGGACTCCTTTTTTTTGTTAACTATACTTTATTACATTTTTTGGAAGAACATGCATAACACAAAACAACCAAGCAAGAACATTGATATACATAAAAGAGCAACATAAAATGGAAAAGAACCCTGTATAGAAAACAACCACCTTCCCCCTGAAAAAAAGGAAAAAGAATGCCAACCCCAGCAACCCCACAGTCACCAAAAAGAGAAAATAAAACAATGACCACCTGCCCCCTACCTGAGGCCAAGAAACAAAAAGTGATCCATAAAGAAATATAACCAAACGTATCGTAAACCTGAGTTACAATGTGAGTAGCCAAGCATACAATGGACCCCACTTTTCCAAAAATGAAAAACGCTTTTGGCAAACATTATCAATATGTAATTCTAAACTGAAGGCACTAAGAAGCTCCTTATGCCATTCAGAACAAGTAGGGAGTTAGTCATCAAGCCAATACCTCAAAATAATGACCTTTGCGGCAGCTGAGATCAGAGCAATATAATTCCATTGATATGTAAACAAAATATTCTGATACCAACCAAGGAGACAAATCTCTGGAATAGATAGGTCATTCAAAGCAAAAGAAGAGCCCAACTGACTCTTAATAGTATTCCAAAATGGCGCTGAATTCTCATAATACCAAAGCACGTGGAGAAGTGTGCCCTCTTCTTTATGATACCTGTAGCAGTGGGGCTGATCAATCTGTCTCATTCTAAACATATTCACCAGAGTAAAATACATTTTATGTAAAATCTTAAATTGAATCTGCCTATAGCAATCCAACTTAACAATTTTTTAAAAATTAATTCAAACCTTGGACCAGTCTGGCACCACCCAACTCAAAGACAGAGAATTCTGCCAGTAATAGGCAATACCAGAAGGCTTAAGTGGGGCAAGGGATTAATAAAGGTGATACAATTGAGCAATAGCAGGATGAGAAACAGATGCTGAAATCATATAATTGAAAAGAGAAGAAGAATGGTCAGCCCAGGGAGGTGCACAAAAGTGAGCAAGAAGCACCTGAGACAGCTGTAAATATTTAAAATAAAACTTAGGTATGAAAATAAACCAAGTCTAAAAAGTCAGGGAAATCCAATAACTGGTCTTCAGAAAGCAAAACAGAAACTGGATTAGTAGAATCAAGGGGAAGGAAGGAATGCGGAATAGGCTTTTGTACAATCTTCGAATTAGGATTCGCAAATAACGGTTGCCCCAAACTAGTTTTAACTACAAAGTGGAGGTATTTACACAGCTGCATATGCACATGTAAGGACCAATAAATGGGAGTGGTACCTTTCAAAGAATGCGGAAGGGCTGCAGGAGAGACATACAGTACAAAGGCACCCAAGATTGCCAGGCAGGACTCCTGTGGCACAGGAGCAGGAGGGTTCCCGATAGTTCCTGCCTGACCTTAGGGGAGAAGAAATGAGCTCCGTAAAAATGTGAATCAAGCACCTTATGCAGGGCCAAAGGTACTAGTCAGGAGAGGCAAAGCCATGCCATCCACCTGATGCAGACTGCAATTCCTGCCAACCTGGGAGGCCACCTCATTGCCATCATAAGATGCCTTGACTGGTGCCAAGTTACTGCTAGACCTCAGGCATAAAGATCTCGCTTTGCAGCAGTGTAGCCAAGAGCGAGCTTAGCTGCAACCATAGGCGATGGTTATAGGTCTCCATATGTGCCTGGTGTGCAGAAATGCAAATTAGGACACATGCCGAGGAAAAAGTCTTCCTTCCCAGGGCTTCCAGCTGAGTGGAATACACTTCTGGAGGCTAGTCATGCACAAGGCTCTGTGACCACAACAAGATCTGCCATACTTCAAGCCCCAAAGAAGGGTGAAGTAAAACATCAGTAGACATCGTGGGTGCACAACACCACATGCAGAGGTCCCTGGAGATGGTTGGGTTGGAGAAGCAACACCACGCTGCCCTGAATGCCCCCTCAAAGGTTCCAGGCCATGGAGGAAAGACAGCCTGGGAGTGAGTCCCAGGGTTGTAGCCTGGGTAAAACATTGGCTGGACAACAGGATGCAAAGGGTTATAGTAAATGGAGTCCACGCCAAAGAAAGGGAGGTTACTAGAGGGGTACCACAGGGTTCAGTACTGGAACCAGTCCTATTTAATGTCTTTATAGGTGACATTGCAGAGGGACTGGAAGGGAAAGTATGCCTCTTTGCAGACGACACAAAGATCTGTAACAAGGCTGATACACAAGGAGGGATGGAAAGGATGAGAAGGGACTTGCCAAGGTTAGAGGAATGGTCAAAGATATGGTAGCTTAGATTCAATGCGAAGAAGTGCAAAGTAATGCACCTTGGAAACAAGAACCCAGGAGAAGAGTACGCAATGTGGGGGGAGGTACTAACAACAACAAAAATGGAAAGGGACCTGGGGGTAGTCATATTAGATGACCTAAAGGTAGGCAAGCAATGTGAGAAGGTAGTAAGAAGGGCTGGGGGGATACTGGGGTGCACAGGGAGAGGCATCGCCAGTAGAAAACAGGAAGTTATTATCCCTCTGTACAGACAGTTGGTGAGACCCCATCTAGAATACTGCGTGCAGTTCTGGAGACCTCATCTCCACGAGGACATAGACAGGAGAGAGGCAGTCCAGAGGAGGGCAACTAAAATGGTACAGGGTCTGCACCAGAAGCCATATGAAAAGAGTCTAAAGGAGCTTAATATATATACCCTCAAGAAAAGGAGGGGGGGGGGGCATGATAGAAACATTTAAGTACCTCAAGGGAATCAACAAAGTCCAAGAGGGTTGCATCTTTCAGAAAAAGAGATGTGCAAGAACAAGGGGGCACAATTTGAAGACAGAGGGGGCGGCTCAGGGGCAATGTAAGGAAGTATTTTTTGCAGAGAGGGTGGTGGATGCATGGAACGACCTTTCTGAGGAGGTTGTGGGGTCAAAAATGGGGAATTCAAGAATGCATGGCACAGACATAAAGCAATTTGTGTGGGGGGTAGGAGGAAGTAGGCTGTTGATTAACTAGGATCTGCAGCTTATCCAATAGGTAGGAGAATGGGCAGACTGGGTGGGCCAATTGGTCCTTATCTGCCATCAGAGTCTATGTTTCTGTGTAGGTTGAGAACTACAAGGAGTCCCAATGGCAGGGCTGCTGGACTGTGGCTTGTAAATGCATGTAGGTCTAGCACCTGGAGCATCTTCACCAAGAATTGTTGGTACAAGTATACTCAGCAGCTGAAGGCAGGTGGATAAATAATTTCATTGTTCTCTGAGGAAGATGTAAATGGAGACTAGGGGCCATCTTCACGTATCATTGATGGTAGGGAGCAGTGCCAGTGCTGGACCCTGTCAGACTCCCTATTCCAGCTTTCTAAGACACCAATGAAAGCCAGGTGTTGGTCCATGTAATGACATGTCAAAGCCTATGAATGAGGGAATTCTTTCTAGGAAGTGGTAAAACCCAGCTACAGAGGTTTAGACTCCTGGTCTTGAGGACCTCAGCCTGGGTGCTAAACTGCATAAGAGAGAGGGCCCAAGGGGAGGGCTCAATCAGAGTCACCGAAAAAGTGTCCTCTTACATCCGAGAACTGACCTGATTGGTGCCCATGGGGAACCCCTATGTGAGGAGAGCAGGGCCATACAGTTCCCATTGGGCAACGGTCCTCACCGGTAACTGTGACATCCATTGGCTCCAGAGAAAACTCCATCTCAAGGCCATCATCCAACCCTAAGTCAGCGCCATCTCCAGCAATGGGCTCAGGATCGGCTACAGCCTCAGAAGTAGGGTTCTCCCCATCACTATGGCCTGCATTGTCCTCAGCACCTTGATTGGTGCCAACTTCAATGCTGCACTCGGAGGCCTCACCCTTATCGGTGTTGCAGGCAACACAGGAGTTGGGAATAACCTCCAAGATTACATCATCATCAGCACTTCACTTGGAGCAGGGCCCTTGCCACCTGTATCATTATGTCCGGAGCCATCACTTTCCTCTGTGTCACTGGCGATCCAATGAATGGTGACTGAAATGGCAACAGTGTGGGCAACAGCCTCGACACTGGTTCCTCTCCTGACACCATGAACAGTGTAAGCAGGGGGCCTGGCATCATCCCCAGTGTTGTCCATTGTGTCATCACTGTGAATGGTGAAAACAGCATTGGTGATACCAGAGGACGACATTGAGGTATCCACCAGTGTAGATCTAGCAAATAGTTGTGGCCTCGCTACAGTGGATGTCTGCTGCTCAAGGCAGACAGACTGTGGAGTGTTCACAGTCGACTGCTCAAAAGGAGTCAACTGTCAACCAGACCCATCCACTGGAGTCTCCAATGCCTCAGTGTGGTGAGGTCAAGTACTCCATATTTCCATGGAAGTAGAGGTCCTGGGAAGAGGACCGGGGAAACGCCTAAAAACCTGGTCTTGGATGCACGTGTGCGAGGCTTGCCTCTGAAGGTGGGATCAGATGACCCCACCTCAAAATGTAGTTCTCAAGTGTACGGCAGTCCATTGAGAAGCAGGCATTGCATGCGTTCATATTGTGCTCTGATCCATGATAGGCTGCATAGAACTGATGCCGATCTGTCACAGTCATCGGTTCCCACAGGGGGCAATGAGGCATAATGGACAGCTGTTGGACTTTCTTTGATGACTTGGCCCTTATCAGAATTCAGCATCATGGTAAAATAATAAAGACAGGTAGCACCACAAATAAAGAAAGATTACAGTGGGGACACAGTAAAATAAGTGGTGATAAGGAGAACTGAGGTGCTTCACTCCCACGGTGTGCGCTCGAAGGCAGGAAGAGCAAAACTGAGTGTGGTGAGGGAGCCGGCAATGATTATTGGCGAACACACGGAACTATGTGGAGGATGTGCAGGCGCCATGCCCAGTAACCATGGCCAACCCCCTGGACAAACGTTTTGCTCTCACGGGGTCCTAGTACCTCCAGCATAGACCCATAAGTGGAAATCAATGGTGAAGATTGATTCTTGGAAGATTCTGCTTTCTTCAGATGGACAGGGCTCACAGGAGGGAACCTCAAAGGTCTGAGTTAGCTGTTTAGTGGGAGCAGGGTCAGGAAATTCCGGAACTTACAAAGGGAATGTGGCTTTGGCCCATAGGACTACTTTAGGTTCCTCCAGCTATGAAATTTAGTATCCAAAGAACAAATTTTATTTATTTATTTATTTGTTTGTTTATTTATTTGTTTTATTTAAACATTTGATAACCGGGAAAAGCACACTGAGCCAAGGATTGTTTTCAGGTGCAACCCAGGAGTGAGGAGGAGGGAGTTACAAACAGCATACAGTACATACATAGAATAGACACATGAGAATATTACATACAATCACATAATTTTGTACAAAGAGTTACTTACATTCAGTTGTGTATATACAGTTATTTACAATCAGTTACATGAATACAGTAATGTACAGTACAGAGGTTTTGAAGTTTAAACCATGTTCATTTGGCTAAAGGCAGACTAGTTGCAGTTTCAGGTGGGGAAGGGGAGTTGATGAAGTTGAGATTTAATGGAGTTGTGCTAGGGGGAGTTTTTGGGGGACTGGGAAGCTGGTTCCATAGGTAGGGGAGACGGCAGGAGAAGGCAGATTTTCCAGCTGATGAAGATGGTTTGGAGAGGGAGAAGGAGCGGGAGTCCCTAGAGCGCAGCGAGTCAGGAGAAAAGGCTGGAGGGGTTAGTTTCTTGGCCACGAAGGGGGGGCAGTAGGTCGAACCAAAAATTGAAAATAAAAGAAACGGAGTGGCAAAACAGCAATGGGAGAGGAGTGCTAACCAGAGGGAGAAAAGGAGTGTGCAGTAGTGTGTTCTGAAAGGGGAATTTGTTGCAAAATGGCAAAAAGTGTGGAATAAGGAGTCCAGCCTTGATAGCAGTAGTAGAGTTTATTTGTAGGTGGAGCCCTTCTTCGTAGGCTCAGGGCGCCCTTACAATAAAAATACAAACATACAAAAACAGTACGGAATAGTCAACATAAAATCCATAAAAGTTTTCCATAAATCCACTACAAATCTAAAAGCAGACTAATTTCTGAACTGTTTGATGATCCACTAACTATATCAATAGCTATATCAGGTCCCAAAGGCCTGCTCAAACAAGAATGTCTTCAACCATTTCTTAAAAATCTCTACAGGGGCCACCTCCTGGAATTACCCCAGCAGAGAATTCCAGAGGACCAGGACTGCTACTTCAAATGCCTGGTCCCCGGAAGATTTAAGTATTGCCTGGGGGACCTCCAGGAGGGCCTCTCAGCCGATGTAAGAGAGCGAGATGGGGTGTTGGGATGCAGGAGCTCCTTTAGATACCCTGGACCCAACCCCTGTAGGGTCCTGTAGGTCAGAAGACTTACTTTATTTACATTTTATCCTCCTCCTCCTGGAGCCTGGCAGGCAGCTCCAGTCCCCCCCTCAGAGGGACTCGGTCTCTGGCCCCAATGTCCCCACACCCAACCCATCCGGAGATCCCCCATGGGTTACCCCCCATGACAGGGCCTAGGTGAAGGGCATCAACTTTCCCTCCCCCTGGAGACCAGCACCCGGATAACCGGAGAGCCTGGTATGAGTGCTGTGGAACCATCATGGAGCCCGCCAGCTCCATTTTCCACCTTGTTTTCTCCCTTCCCCTTGCCACGGTGCTCACGTGCGTGTGGAGGCACGAGCACGCAGTGACTCACAGCACCTTCCCTTGCCTAGTTGCTCCCGTCTTCACTACTTCCGGGCCTCCACCCAGGGCAGCCTTGTAGCGGAAGTGGCTGTATCCCCACTCAGGAGTGGAGAGCCGCCCTACAGCCACTCAGTCCATCTCCTGGCCTCCCCCTGCCCGCCGGCCTGGGCTCATTCCCGAACCCGGGTCACCAGCATAGCACGAGGTGTGGTGTCCAGCGCCTCAACCCTCAGCGCCAGTGGGCCAGCTCAGAAGACCTACTTTAGAGGTGATGCACCAGCACATCAGCAGTCAATGCAGTTCATGCAGCACTGGTGTAATGTGACTGAATCCCGAGTGTTCAGTCAACAACCGGGCTGCAGCATTCTGCAAAAGCTGCAGGTGCCGCAACACACCTCCCCTGACCCCGAGGTAGAGTGCGTTACAGTAATCAAGGCTTGAGGTGATGACAGCATGTATCAGCGTGGCCAGGTCATCGGGGGGGGGGAATAAGGAACTTCATTCAGGTGATGTTCCGGAGATGGTAAAACCCTACACTTACAACAGTTGACACCTGAGCGTCTCGTTATCCAGAACAATGCCCAAATTCTTCACGTTTATGGAGACTTCTAGCTCAGTGGGGCCAATAAAAAGCCCCAACCTATCATCAGGGAACCCCCCCACTCCTCCCCTTTGACCTGGCTCAACCACCAGCACCTCAGTCTTCCCCAGGTTAAGTCCCAGCCAGTTATGAAGATGCCCAAGCCCAGATCTCGGCCAAGCATTCATGTAGCACATCAATCGCATCTGATCTTCCAGGTGCAAAGGACAGGTAGAGCTAAGCATCATCGACATAGCAAAGAACACTCAGCTTGTATCGCCTTATGACCTCACCCAGGGGCAGCATGTACATTGCAAACAACACGGGGGAGAGGTCAGAACCTTGGGGAACTCCACAGGGCAGGTCAGTTGGGACTGAGGAATACTGCTCCAGTACCACTCTCTGGGATCTGTCCCAGAGAAAGGACTCGAACCAGCTGATGACTTTACTTGTGAGTCCTACATACACCCTCAACCTATCCAACAACACTCCATGGTCCACAGTGTCAAATGTTGAAGAGAGATCAAGGAGAATGAGAATCGCTTGCTCTCCTCTAATCCTCACCCTGAGCAGGTCATTTAGCACCCTAACCAACATGTTCTCCATGCTATGCAAGGCCCAAAATCCAAACTGGAAAGTTTTGTAAATGTGGAAGTCCATGAGGTGACCCTCGATCTGTTCCATGACCACCTTCTCAAGAACCTTCCCCAAAAAGGGGAGATACGAGATAGGCTGGTAATTTGCCAAGGTGTTGTGGTCCAATGATGTTTTTTTCAGCAGTGCCTTAACCAGAGCCTGTTTAAGAGGCTCCGTAAAAACCCCAGCCAACAAGGAACTCCCCACAATCTCGGTGAAAACCGGACCCAGAACCTTGAAGCAGCTAACCAATAGATGCCTCGGGCCTGGGTCAAGGTCACAGAATGCTGGTCTAAGCCCAGGGATCACCCGACAGACCTCCACTGTCGCCACCAGCTGGAACCCTCCACAAGGCGACCAAGCACATCCTGTCCACCTGAAGGCCAGCACTGTTGGAGACTGGTATTCCACTAGGAGAAATCCCAGCCCTCACGGAGGACACCCTGTCTGAGAAGGACAGAGTGAACTCCTCACACTTGTGAGATGAAACTTCCCTAATGGGTTCCAGACAGGCAGGATGTAATATCCTGTCTACAGCCTGGAAGAGCTGAGCCGGTCGGTTCTTCCCAGCTGCAGTCATCCCAGACATAAAAGATGCCTTTTTCTGGATGATTGCAATCTGATACTCAATGTAATGAGTAATCAGAACCAGCCTGTCCTCCGCAGACAAGGATAGCAAGGTGGAGGGGGTAATGTTGTACACAATGTCCATGTAATCAAAGATGGGAGTGATCATTTTTGTTAGCAGTGTGTGTCTAACAGGTAGTGGGAGGGAGTTGCGGTTTCTGTAAAGAAGACCAAGCTTTGTGGCGGAGCTTCGAAGTGATGGCATCTATGTGTGTTGAATAGTTTAGCACGGGGTCTAGCCATACTCCTAGGTATTTATAGGAAGATACAGTGTTTAGTGTGTTTCCATCCAGGATGGTAAATACAGTTGGTGAATAAAGACACGTATAGTATGACCTTCCTCTTGAACTCATCAATTCAATATATTGTAGCACAGGTGGAAGCACCAACAAAAGGGGAAGACATAACTAAAGTAGCCAGCATACGTCAGGAATTACAATCTAGTCATGCAGCCACAAAAATACAGAGCAGGTGGAATGAATGGCTGAGCTCACCTCTCTTGGAGGAACGGTATAGGGGAATATGTAAAGGAGCACAATGCGCCACCATGGGCAACAGCTGGTGAGAGTTCAGGTGGAAAGTAATCAGCTTTTATTTCAGAACACCTGTAATCACAAAACACTTCTGCACCGCAGCCACAGACAACTGCTGGATACAGTGTGGGCAGAGGGCAAATCATCACCATATTTGTGGGGATTGCCCTGTAGTCGCCCCATTCCCTGAGGAAGTAGGAGGGGGTTATTTAAAATCCAAAAAATCCAAGTGTGGCTCACTGAGCAGCACATAATCTCGGGCTTGATGCACCAAGTAGCAACAAGATACAGGCAAAAAAATCTATACAAAGCTGGCCCAGTGGCATGGGGGGCTGATGCTCTGGGTGCATCACCTCCTGCCATGCTGGTGACCTAGGTTCAGAAACCGATGCAGGTCAGTTGGGGGCCAGTGAGGGAGGGAGGACAGGATGTCTCACTCGGTGGCTGACACCTAGTATTTCTGAGTGGCAGCATGGTGTATGGGAAGGTGACCTGCCTATCGATTCCAGGGGCCACATCCAATGAGGTGAAGTGTGGTCAAGACGTCATTGCACTTGACTTGGGCCCCTGGGAAAAAAACAAGGTAGAAAATCCCTGACCTGGCAGGATGGCAGCCAGTCCCTCGCAGGCTCCACACTTGCAACTGGGCTCTTCTAATGTCCTGTGGCTGAGGACCCTAGGACAGCAGCAGCAGCAGGTAAGCCCCAGGGAAGCTGGGTGATGGGGCTGGGGGGATGTGGTCCTGAATGGGGTCAGGTCAGTAGTGAAAGGAGAAAAATTACTAATAAAAGAAACAGCTACTGCATACAACAGTCTTATAGCAGCCGTAGCCGAAACAATAACCTGCCTAGGGCAGTCAGATACTGCTCCAATCCTGGAGATGTGGAGACCACAATGCAAGCAAATACAAACAATGGAAAATATTGCCTACAGAGTAAGGTTCCAAAAGGAAACATAACGTATTTGATGGCTGCCTTTCTTTACTTATCTGAAAGAAACTGAAGGAGTCCCAGATATAACTTGTCTGATGGTCTAGGAACAGTAATTAAAAATATAAGACCAAGCCTTTATTGTATATTGAGCAAGGTATCTGGTGAACGTGAAAGTGAATTCAGTTGCAAATATGACTGAATATGATAAATGAATTGAACCCGTGTGTAACATGCAAATAATTTCAATAAAATGTTATTAAAAAAAGAAAACTTGCTGCATGGGGATATTTTCATGTCAGGCCCACCTGTACATTAGTGCACTTGCATGCCTTGCATCAACTACGTTGCACCATTGATTCACACAATACATTTGTTTTTTGCAGTGTTGCCTTATAGAATTGGGACATGTTAAATGTGCGCATGTATAATTAAATGCACTTTATGCAGCATGTCCACGACTGGGGTACATTTGCCTGCTATTCTCTGGCATGACTGAAGCTCAGAACCCTTTGTATCAGTTTGTTCCTGCAGCTGACGTCCTTCATTCCTCTCTTTGTCCACCCTTTCTACCTCCCGCACCCTTCCTTATTGGTCTAATTTCTTGTTACCCCCACTCATTATTGGTTGAATTTCTACTCCAGTGCTCAGCACACCTTGTTTTTTCACTACTATGTTCTGTATTATTGCTTACTGCAAATATTTTTTCCTATTTCTGTTTATTCTCCTGTTATTTATACAGCATTATCACTGTTTGCTTTCTGCACACTGTCTTTTAAACCTGTGTATAACTTTTGTACTTTTTTAGTGCATAAGTATTTATGATTTTCACTAAAACTCTTTTATTTACTTTCTTGCACTTGTAATTCCTATTGTACGATGACCTAGTCACATGCACCTATTTTGTGTTTATTTGCACCAGTTACATAATCTTGTGCAGTTTCTGTAAAGTACCTTATTAATTCCATTATTCTCTTGTCCCCTTCTTTGATAAAACTAAATAAGGTGAATGAGAAACAAGCTGCTCACAGTTTAGTGTGCTTTTCTGATGGAAACATTTAATAAATAAATTTAATCAGTGGTAGCCCTTTCAAAGGTACAGTTCATTTTGTCTAGCCTTCCAATCAAAGTCCCTAGTACATTCTTTAGGAAACTGAACTCCAAGATGTCAGCCTTTATTTGGGATCATAAGGCACCTAAAACAAAAATGCAGGTCCTTCAAACCAGATGGAAAAAAGGGGGATTTGGGCTTCCTAACATGTGGCTGATCCATGAAGGTGTAGCTCTTAGACAAGCCATCATATGCTGCAGACCAGACCTGTCCCCTTCCCCCCCCCCTCCACAATGGACTGGTTTAGAATTGGTACAGGCAGATTTGGGTCAACCACCAGCCCCAGTGATGTGCTGGAGGGGGCTCACAAAGTCTCTAAATGGGTCAACTAGGTTGTTAAATGTTGTCCCCCATTAATATGAATGGGAGAGGAAGGATAGGGATCCAGTTGTTAATGCCTGAGAACCTGTTGTTGAGTATTTGGCAGAACATCACTGACCAGCACTTACCAGACTGGAAACTAGGAAGGGGAGCTTTACAATGCACTCACTACACCAAGCAAGTGTGGACAAAGCATATGAACAATTTCAGTGGGTGAATAAGTCATCCCCGGGCTTGCCCCCATCTGGCACAACCCATAGCTGCAGATTGGGAATGAACCTCTCTCTTGTGCCTTGTGGCAGCAGAATGGGATCCATAAGCTAGAAAATCTATACAGAGACACTTGAGTTCTTAAATCCCTTGAAACTATCCAGAATACCTATGAGATACTCCATATGCACATCTGGAGATATCTCCAACTGGGAGATTTCCTTAAATCAAAAGTGGCCCCAACCCATAACACAAAGGATCATCCCTTGGTAGAATGAATTGCCTAGGGAAATAATAGTCATTTTATTTATTTATTAATTTATTTATTTATGTAATCCCCTTTTATTGGAGTGCTCAATAAAGTTACTTATCTCCTCCTTTTTTCCCTTGAAAGGTCCAAGGGGAGGGGTAGGTGTCTGCTCCTGTGTGGAGTTTGCCTGCCCTTCCTGGGGATAAAAGGGAGAGGTTCTGGAAGGACTGGGGAGGCTGACAGGGAGATGAACACAGTGGGCCATGGTCCGACCCCTGGCCCAGGAGAGCGGCCTAGCAACAATGACGTAGGTTAACTGCTTGGGATACTGGTGTTGGGAGGTGCCAGGGAATGTGATCAGTGGGGATAGGACCCCATGGGAGTTAGGAGCCACGGCCTGGAGGAATGGTTTCTTGGAGGCCTGCCTTGTGCTCCATGGCACTGGAGCAGGCTGGGGTTGGTAGGTGAAGAAGGATTGGAGACGGTGGTGGCACCTCAGTGGTGGCAGCACCAAGGCATGGCCCTGAGTGGTGGTGGCAGCACTTCTAGGGTCCTACACGTGTGGCATCCGTCTGATCTGGGTGGCCTGCCGAGTCCGAGAATTGTTTGGTGCCCCCCACCCCCGACCAATGCTGAGCCTGCTCCGGGATGGTGAGTGGGGGCTGAGCTTAAGCCTGTTGCAATGCAGGAGATGGTGACGTAACAGTGGAGCCACTGGTAGCAGTTTGACAGCCCCTGGGTTTTGAGGATAGCCGAGTGGACATGTGGCATAGAGCAGCGGAATAGCAGCCTGAGTGTGAGAGCCAGGGAGGAAGCATGAGAAAAGGGAGTCCTGGAGTTTTGAGGCCTGAGTGAGCTGCTGGGTTTATGAGACCCTCCCCAGCTCAGTGTATGTGGAGCCCATTCACAGGGTCATCTTGGCCTGAAGTCTGTGCTGTGGCCTTGTGCCACTGATTTATCTACCTCTATGTGAATGTAAGTGCTTGTCTCCAGTTGCATCCAGCCCCATGGAGCTGCTTGTTTTATTTAAAATAAATTAATTATGTTTTATTCTTTTATCCATATGTGCCCTCTGATCTATCTATTATTGCTGTGCTAACCAGTCACCCCTCAGCATCTCCGGGACCATACCTGTTCTGCCACCTCTGATGCCAGTGTTCCAGATGCTGGTAAGCTGCATGAAAAACTCTACTAGTGCCATCTTTCAGGTGTGAGGTTTCCTTTTTCTTTTGGTTCTGATGAACGTCATTGCTTGTGCTTGCCTCCAGTGCAAAATAACATCAGGCCCCTAGACATAGGCCGGGGGGGTTACTTTTAAAAATTTGGTAACCGGGATAGGTACACTGAGCTGAGGCCCATTTCCAGGTGCAACCCAGGGGAAAGGGTGACAACATACATACAGAGGGAGATATAAAGTTACATAATGACACTAAGATACCTAGTATAGTTGGTAAGAGTATAACAACAAGTTAGGTTTCAATACAAATGGTCAACATTTATATATATAGAATTGGGAAAATGCTTTAGCAATGGAGTCAAAGCTGTAGGTCAATATATTAAAGTACAATATACAAGGCAAGGTAAACCAAACATCAAAGACAGAAAACCAGGCAAGCAAGCAGGAAAGACAGAGGTCATTTACACATTATTGCAGGGTTAGAGTGGACAAAACTGATTAGGAGAACTGAGGGCAACTGCAAGTAGTGACAGGTGTAGGTCTGAGCAGATGCTTAAGGGTAGGGAGCGAAGGAGTGAACCAAATGGAAGAGGGAAGTTGATGCTAGAGGAGTGGAACATGAAAGGAGAATGGCGATTGGCCAGCTGAAGTGTAGGGATGAGGAAGAGCGAAGGTGCAGGGGTAACTGGAGCGCTGGGGGTATGGGGAGGGAGTAGCAGGAGAGTGAAGGGAGGTGAGATGGGATGGGAGGGGCCTAAACCAGTATTTGGAGATGAAGGCAATGTTGTGGGCAATGTGCCTATGTTGAAGGGAGGGAAGGGAGAGAGAGAGAGGAGTAGAGATGACAGTGGTGCATACAAAAGGGGGAGTTAGAAGCAAAATGACAGAAAGCATTAAAGAGAGTGTCAGTTCTAACAAGGTATGTAGCAGAAGCAGAGCCATGAACAAAGTCAGGGTAATCGAATATCGGGAGAACCAATTTTGTGATCAGATCTCGATGAACTGGAAGGGATAGGCAGTCTTTATTCCTAAAAAGCACTCCAAGCTTGGGGCAAAGTTTAGAGTGTATGGGGTCTATATGGGATGAGTAGTCAAGATTTGGGTCGAGCCAAACCCCTAAATATTTGTAGAGGGGGACCTCATCGAGGGGGGTGCCTTCTGGAGCAGTGAACACTGGAGAAGATGGAATCCCAGCCATTTTTCTCCTAGTGCCAAATGTCATAGAGGCAGTTCTTTTGGTGTTCGTCTTGAGTTGGTGTGCTTGAAACCAATTTGCCACTTTATGGAAGTCTTTTTGAAGAGGGGCCTGGATGTCAGGACTGGATGTGTAGGTGACAGTGTCATCCACATACATGTGTATGCAAGAGTGAGAGCAAATGGAGAGAAGGTCATTTATAAACAGTGAGAAAAGGACAGGGCCAAGTACTGATCCTTGAGGTACCCCAGCAAGGATCTGAAGGAGAGGCGATAAGATATTCTCCACCTGCACAGCCTGTTGCCTGCCTGTAATGTAGGAACTGAACCATTGTACAGTAGGGTCCGCTAATCCTACAGAGTGCAGTTTATTTAGGAGGAGAGAGTGAGAAATGGAATCAAAAGCCTTGGCCATGTCTAGGAGGTGATATGACTGCGGTCCATCTCAGAGGATGCAGTTGGTGAACCGTAGGAAGGAGTACAAGGTGGAATGAGATTTTCTAAAACCAGATTTGACAGGTGAGAGAGTATCGGCGGACGTGAAGAAGTTCGTAAGCCTGGAGTAAACGATGGCCTCTTAGAGCTTAAAAATGGAGGGAAGAAGAGAGATGGGTTGGTAATTACCAGGGAGAGAAAGGTCACCACCTTTGTGAAGGGGCATGAATTTAGCAAGATTCCAAGCCAGAGGGACAGTACTAGAGGAGAAATAGAGATTTAGCAGGTGCGAGAGAGGGAGGACGATGGAGGGAGCAGAGATGCAGAGAAGCTTGGGGTCAAGGCCATCAGGGCTGGACTTGGCAGAGTTGAGGGACGTAAGTGCCTGGAAGACTTCCTGAGGGGAGACGGGAGTGAAATGGAAACTGTCAGATGAAGGGGAAGGGGAGGGACCTGATGGGGTAGTTGGAGGGTCAGGCGGGAGTGCACATGTTGTGAAAAAGTTGTTGAGAATGGATGCAACTGAGGAAGGATCCAAGGCCAGTGCACATTCCACAATGAGGACTGGGTTTAGTAGAGAGTGGAGAATATTCCAGAATTTAGTGGGAGTGTGACTAGTGGATTGCAGGTGAGATTTGAAGTACTCGGCTGTAACCTTTTGGACTGCCTTCGTGCATTGGTTTTGAAGAGCTCTGTACAGCTGGAGGTTAGACTGGGCCTGGAATTATTTAGAATGGGTTCAGGCTTGGTCCTGGGATTTGTACAGGACTAAGAGATCAGCAGTAATTCATGGGTGGTGCAAGCGTTTGACCCTGGCTTTTTATAGGGGGGGCATGGGAGTTCCATATCTGCATGAGAGTGTCAGTGTATAGGGCAAGTGCTGAGTCGATGTTGGGGGCAGGGAAAACTACAGACCAGTCTGCATCGGCAAGGTCGCAGAGTAGGATGCTTATATCAAGTGTCCTGTGGGGGCAATACCATATATATTTAGGGCTGCATATGGGGGGGCACACCTTCCTAACTCAGTAGATAAGACAGTGATCGCTGAAAGCATCAGGAAGGGTGCCAGCCCTTCCTGACATATTGTCATAGCATGTAGCATGTAGCCTATAGTCATAGCATGGAGATTTTAAAAAGTCTAGATATACATTACAAAAGTAGTATGGGACAAGGAATTTTCCATTGAGAAATGGCGAGCCTTAAAGGGCAATTTGCACCACTGGCTTGAAACAAACCTATGAAGCCCATGACCTCTCTACATCGTGACCAATCGAAAAAAGTGGATCCTGCAGCTTAAAAGCACATATCTCACAGGCAAATACCTGCAACTTAGGAACAGAGAACTCATCACCCTTCAGGTACTAGTACCATGCGGCCCATGGGATCAAGAACCAGACATCCCTATCCTCTTAGAGGAATGGGACTATGTGTTGCCCCAGAACTATGCAGCAAGCAGAGAGCTGCAAGCCAAGACCTTGAAATATGAGGTCTTACATACAGCCTACCAGACCCTCCACTTGTTATACAGGGCAGGGTTCACCCCAAACTGTGACTGTTGGCACTGCGACTTCTCACAGGCCACATTGATCCACATCCTGTGGATCTGCCCAGCAACAGATCAATACTGGGACATGCTCAGCGCCAAATGTAGGGACCTGGTACCAGTTCCCCTTATGAAAGGGGCACTCTTAGGATTACCTCCCTACCACAATGTTATTATCCCCTCCCAACATAGCTTAATGGAGCCTTGGCAGCCACAGAGAAGATAGTGCTTAGGCACCGAAAGGATCCTACTGTACCTCTCCTTCCCTCCAAGAATGGGAAAACCTAATACTACTTACAGCAAGATGTGAAAGAGTGGCACGTGCAGCAGAACGTAAACTTGATGAGTATCAGAGAATCTGGGGCCCATACCTAGACTACATCCAAACAGCAAGACCAAAGCAGCAGCCAGCTATGGGAAGGTCTATCTCAGACACCCATGATGAGCAATGGAACACCCTTGCTTCTACTTAACCACTTTAAGCTATGCAGTGAATATCACTAAGAACTGAGCTGTCCAGATATCGTGTGATGGCCTACAGACTATATGTCCGAGACTCCAACCCCTGACCCCTCTGTCCTTTCTTCTTGCCCCTCCTCACTTCTAGGATAGGAAGTGGTTAATGCTATCTAGAGATGAACCAAATGCAGCTTCAGCAATTTTTACTTGAGACTAAGGGCCCGATTCTCAAAGGTGACTGAGTTCGGCTCAAGCTGCGGCAAACTGCAGCTTGCACCAAAGCCCCCTGCACCAGGGACCCTGCACCCAATTCAGGTACACGACATGTCCCAGAGCCTAAGTTCCCTTACGCGTGGTAACACCCCCTATGCATCCAATGCATGGCGCATGGACGGGGTGTGCTGCAAGCACCTTGCGGCAATGCCCAGCTGGTACCCCCTATCCCGATGGCCCCTACACAGGCCAATGACCCTCCTGGTGGTGGTCCAGCCCCCCACCCCAACAGATAGTACCCACCTCATCCCCAGATAGAGCAGGGGACCAGCATAGCCCTCCACACACCTCCACGGAGGTCCCCGACTGCCCAGAATGTGCAGTAGACTATACAGTGTACACGCTAATATTAGCGTGTACACTGTACAGTCCGCTGCACATTCCGGGCAGTCAGAAACCTCCGCAGAGGTGTGTTGAGGGCAGAAAATGTACTAGGGAAGCATCAGGGTTTGGGGTGGGATGGGGACAGTACTAGTACCATGGGCTGCATAGGGGATGGGGGGTTGTATATTACCATGGACATGACATGGGCCCTGGCACCACTAGAGGAATGCGGCATAGTGCCGCATACAGGGGTTGCATCCAGCAGAGCATTTTCTAAGTCCCCTTAGACCAGCCCTGGCTGGTCTAAGGGTACATAGAATTCTGCCTTCAGGGCGCAGTTTGTGAATCCCATGCCCAGACTGTGGCAGCTTGCATCTGCCGTAGTGCCTCTTGCACCTTGTCACAGCCCAGCTCTGGGCACAGGGACAGCGCAAGCCCCATTTGGGGCAGGCGGCCTACGGTCGAAGCAGGCCACCTTAGTGAATTGTGTGAAGGCAGCCCTGGATGCAAGGTGCACCTTGCACCATATCTGTTCAGTGCAAGCACCTTGCATCAGATGCAAGGCTTTGAGAATCATGCTCTAATACTTTTGCAGCGAGTCCTAGAGTAGGATGTGTACTACTACTCCAGGCACAGTCCCAGCGGGTGTTCGCACCTCCTCCTTTCCCCATTAACTCCCCAGTACCTTTCCCCGCAACTCCTCTCCCATTTCCAGTACCCTCCCCACTTATCCTGAGAACTCTTATAACAAGCAAAGTGCAACACAGATGTATGTAAAAAAGGGACTAGACACAAGAGATGTCATTTCAGGTTTCGTTTAATGAACTCCAACCTTGTAATTAATTTTAGCAAATACAGCATTAAACCAGCTCTAGAAGGGTGTGGGTACCATGAACAGTTTACTTGCTCTTCGAGTTGCATTATTTATCTTGTATTCTACCAAATACCTGTACTTGTTCCTCCTGCTGTACATTGTACAGAAATGTTTAATTGTAACTGTTGTACACTGTTATAAGTTTCCCTGTTGTACAATGTTATAAAAAGTGAAAATCAAATAAAAACCTGTTTGGGGAAAAATAAATCAATACATTTCATCAATGTCTCCTTGGGACTTGCACTAAGCCACAAGAGCAGTGGACACATTAGCAGTTCTGCCCACCTCAAGGACCAGCTCCCACTTATTGCGATTCAGGCTGCTTAGTGCTGCTCCCAGACAATGCATTGCACCTCTGCTAGGCCAGCACTGGAGATCGCATAAAGATGCATTAGAAAATAGGGTTGAGAAATCCTTAAAGTGGATTGGCTGATGGCATTCTAATGCCACACATTCATGTACCAACATTTCCCCACTAGAAAAATTCCCCGTGCCAACCTGCCTTCTTACCAGACAGACATAATGTGCTCGGATTCAGACTCATATTTTGAATTAGTCCCCATTTGTTTCTCCACTGTTAACTGGATGAAGGAATGGAGAGAGAGAAAGAGAGAGAGAGACCCATTCTCAGAGAGCTGCAAGTCAGGTGAAACACTAGAGAGAGAGAGAGATAGAGAGAAAGACAACAACCACAAGTGACCCAACAGGAAAGGGACGGGACTCAGCAGGGCGGTATGTGCATATGAAAGTGCACTTGCACTAACAGCCATCTTGTCAGCTTTGCACTCACCTCCTCAGTCCTACCTACAGTACAACAGCAGAAGAAGTAATTTCAAGGGCCCAATGGATATTTAGTAATTTAATAATATTTTTTAAAAACATCAAAATAAAGACGTCTTCTGACCCATTTTCTGAGCTTAATAAGACACTCCAGAGTAGGCAGTGTTGGGCCATGCCTACTTTTTCAGGGGCAGTAAAGTCTGTCACATGCAGTGTCGGGCCTCACTATGCCCATGGGTACAGAGCTATAGCATTGCTTACTGTTATATATTACACTTACTAACATTTATTTAAACAAGAATGTTGATGCTTCTCTATTCTGATTCACTATTCCTCCAGTTAATTAGACATTAAGGAGGAGGAGGAGGCAGACATTGTGGGCCAGAAGTCCAGGGAGGGAGAAGCATTCCCTGAACCCAAGACATCAAGGAATTTTCTATTTTGATAAAATTGTCCCTCTGACCACCAAAGCCTATTCTTTATGTCAGCTGAACCACCAGGGACAGTCCCCAACCCCATCCCACTGAACCAAAGGGCATTGGTTCATTTATTTAAGGCAGTTTAATTTTAGGTGTCCTTTCCCGGAGACTCAGAGCACTGTAAAAAACACAAAACACATAACCAATGAGTAAAGTAAATAAAATAATAGATAAATATGTGACTAGCTCCAAAGACCATAACATCCTCACAAGCTGCATGTTTAGAAACATAAATTCATTAAAACAGGTCAGACAGTATGCCAATTTGGACAGGTGGAATTTTAGGGCACCTTTAAAGGCCTCCACTGTGCTGGAAGAGCATATGTGACAAGCAAAGAGCTCTAAAATAGTGGCTTGGCCACAATAAATGCTCTCTTCAAGGACAATGTCATCCTAATCAGGGCACCATTAGTTAGCCAGCATCAGTGGAGTGGAGAAGGCAGACAGAAGTATACGGGGGCAGGAGAGGGCGTCCCAGCAGTAAGAAGCATGAAACTTAAGAGGTAGACAGCAACATGCAACAGCAAGACAGCTGCGCAGTCACTGAAGAACATTTGTAAGAAGGAACACATTAGTGTCATTAAAGGCAGAATTAAAGAAGAATTTAAAGCAGTAGAGTGGGAGCTCGTATAAGCAAACAAGAAGGAGGAAACATGAAAAAATATTGCATAATTGAAAAGAAACAGACATAGAAGAACAAGTTGAATTTCACAGATCAATTAATTCTCCCTGAAGAAGTTGGATTGCCAACAAAATGTTGGAGCTGGTTTGATCTCTGAACAAGAAAATAACATTTAAACTATAGAGCTGAGTACAGTGCATGATTTCTAAACAGACCCACTGAATTGGCAGCCAATGTAAATGGTGCAGCACTGGAGTGCCATGATCCCTACAAGATGTACCAGATATCAATCAGGCAGCTCCGTTCTGGACCAGCTGCAGGCAATGCATCAGACTCACTGATAATCCAAGGCAGAGAGTGTTACAGTAGTCCAGCCTGGATGTGCCGAAAGCATGGACTGGCATAATCAATTCAGGTCACCAGGCACCAGATACAGTTTAATATGGGCAATATTTCGAAGATGGAAATGACACAATGGATTCCCACTGGCACCCAATGCTCAGGTGTCAGCCTGCAGTTCACAGTGACTCACAGATAAGTCACAAGTCTAAGGGTGACACTATTAAGACATGGTAACAGGCAATACTCCTTGTCACTCCTAACTCACGGGAACCTGGTTTGACAATCATCACTTTAGTCTTTCTTGGGCTGAGGCCATCCACTCATTGATCTCCTGCAAACAATGACACAGCACAGAGCCAGGCTCTACTCCATCAGGTATACATGATAAAGTATAGCTGGATATAATCTGCATAGCAGTGACACTACAGACCATAATGTCTAATTATATCACCCGTTGGCAGCATGTACATGCCAAACAGCATAGGGGGTCTTGATTGATCCTTAAAATCATAGTTGAGTGCAGCCATCTCAGAAATGACATTTCTTAAGACAAACTGCTGCATTCTTCCAGGAAGGTAGAAATCAAACCAGCCCAAAACAGTGCAGTGAGTCCCACATAGTGCCTTTGTCATTCTAGTAGTGCCCCTTGACTGACCGTGTCAAATGCCAATGAGCGATCCAGAGGGACAAGAAAAGAATGCCCTCTGTCCCTTTCAGTGAGGGGATTATTGAACACCTTGAAGAGTCCAGACTCCAGGCTAGCAGTGTCAGTGGCTCAGCAGGCTGCACACTCGCCTCTAAGGCCAGAAGATCAGAAGGCTGTGAGTTCTATTCCTGCACCAGGCACTTGGGTTAAATCCCAGTACTGACACTGTAATGCAGCATGAGGGGGGTGCTGTAATCCTGAGGTGCCATCTTTTGGATGAGATGTTATACTGAGGTTCCATCTGCCTGTTCTGGTGGTAGCTCAGGTGGATGTTAAAGATCCCTTGGCAATTCTCAAAAAGAGTAGGGGGAATTTTTAATTAAAGAAAAGAAACAATAAAAATGCAAACAATGGCACATTCAAGACATATGAACATTAAAAAAAAGAAAATCTCAAATATCCACAGCAAATCACAGCCAAAACCACACAAGCAGAATTAACCTGACCAGACTCCACAGCAAAAGTAGGGGTTCCAATAAGACCATGATACTAGTTGAGGAACTGTCCAGGCAACCTCAACATTAAAATAAAAACTATAAATCTATAGGAAAAAACACATAAGGTGAAAGTCCAAACCATAACCACAAAGGGTAGAAGGCGATACCTTAAGACAGGCAAAAAAGCCCAAAAAACACATCCATAATGGCCAGGAGGGCCTAGGAAAGCCACATCCAGGCATCAGTATCTCAGCAGTGGACCAACATCACAGCTCTCCAACAAGAGCTGAGTAGCAAAGGGGTCAACACTACCTTGTCTCTCCAGTATAGGGAACACAATTCCATGTCCACCAGGTGTAAAAGAACCGGGAGGGAGGGGAGAACCAGTTGCTAAAAAGAAAAACACATCTAGAGTGCCAAAGATAAAATTTCAAACAAATGAACAAAAGACAAAGTGTACTGGGATCATACCCCATAAGAGAGGTAGAGGAACCCAATATGACTTCTGAATAAATCAAGGAGGACCAAACCACATTTCCCCATGCTGTGGCCACATAGGACCAAAACCTCTGCGCATATGGGCAATGAACCAAAAAATGGGACATTGACTCCAAAAGCAATTCACAGCCTGCCCTTGGACTATTCCATTCCGAAGGACTCTTGTGTTTGGCATTCCCCTTAACACTAAGTCGGACGTGAAAACTGAGCCAAAGGACATCCCACATTTTGGGAGGGGTTTGAGGATCTACCAGTGCCATTCAAACATGGGGATAGTGGCTCACTGGGACATCAGAGAACACAGGAGCATCCAAAGAAAAAGGTATGCATCACATCAGCATACAATTGTTTTGAAGGAACTATACCCACAACGTGAGGAGTAAAAGACTAACATGTCATTCTATCAGCAATAACACGTACATAGGGTACAGCATTTCTAGAAAGACACCGTGCAATAGGTCAGGGTCCCAAAAAGGACTGGATCAAAATCATCCAAGTTGATGCCCATGGAGTCCATGGCTTAAGACTTAGCTGAAAAAAAAGGCCTCAAATTCCACTGCAAAAATTGACAAAAAGAAAAAAACGGGATTAATCATGCCCAAGCCCCCCTGAGCAACCTGTAAATAAAGAAGGGTATGTCAAAGGGGATTTAATCTGCTACCCCACATAAGATGAAAAAATAACCCATAAAATCTAGACTCCAGAACTTTTGGCAATGGATTTACCATACTCAGATAGGTAAACAGAGGTAATACAAAGCGTCTCAAAATAGCCACCTTCTTTTTCTCGGTTTGTACCCAAGTCTGCCACCATTGTATCTTCCCCAAACTGGCAGAGATACACATATCCCAATTAAACAAAGTCATATCCTCAGCCCCATATACAATACCCAAAAATCTTAGCTCTGGGAGGGGTAACATCAATCCCTCCGATCCATGTCACCAAGGGAACCAGGTTCCCCACTGTCAAACCTGTACATTTACTAAGGTTGTGGGATGACCCTGAAATGGGGGTAAAGGAGTCAAATATCTCCAAAGTCAGCTACCCGAAATATCATCTTTAACAAAAAGGATAATGTCGTATGCATATGCCGAGACAACAACAGCAGAACCCCCCAGAGCAACTATGCCCCTGATCTGAGGATGCTGCTGAAGTTTCCACAAAATGGGATCATTACAAAAAAGAATAAAGCAGCGGGCTTATTGGTCATCCCTGCTGCACTCCCCTATGAAGGGGAATGGCCTGGCTCACATGGACATTAATCAGGGGTCTCACAGTTGCCTTCTCATATAAAATCTGAAGCCATGCAACAAAACCCACTGGAACATGATAATGGACTAAGACCTGAAACAGGAAGTCATGTGACACCCTGTCGAAAGCCTTGTCCTGGTCCAACATAAGGAGATATCCTGAGGTCATCCCCTCCCCAGCAGATCCAAGTACCTCATGAAGGAGGATTAAATTATCCGCAATATGTCTAATGGGGACCGCACAATTCTGTACAGGGGAAATCACTACAGAGGCCAGCGTCGCGAGGTGACGTGTCAAAATAGTCATCAAAATTTTCAGGTCCGAATTCAAAAGACAGAGGGGGCGCCAGTTGGTCAAATCTGTTCCCCGACCCTTCTTATAAAGGAGGATCTGGGAAGCCTCCAAAAAGGATGTGGAGGGAGCACCTGAAACCAAAAATTCATTAAAAACTACCATCAAAATCTCTGTCAAAGGAGTATGAAAAGACTTGTAAAATTCAGAAGTCAATCCATCTGGACCTGGAGCAGTATTACAATGTAATTTAAGTATAGCAGCCCCCACCTCATCGGATGTGATAGGACGTATCATAGCCAAAGAACTGTCCACCTCTGATTTAAGGCATGTCCACGGAAGCAAGAAAAGCATTAGTGGATTTGGCTGGGCCTTTAGTGCCAAACATACCCAAAAGATAAGACCGGGCCTCAGCCAAAATACCTGGAGTATCAGTCACAACATCCTTCTTCTCTGTGTCAAGTGCGGTAATAAGCTGCCTCCTCACCCTCATCCTGCAGCTCTCAAAGGGGTCTCCAAGGCACTGTGTACCCTGGCTACCCGCCTGATGCTCCTTACACAAAGAAGCACTGTGGTCATATTGTAAAAGCTTCATCCTAGATTTTAAGTTGGAAATAATTGAACCATAATCCTGCCAGATTCATTCTGCAAGGAAATGGCCCGAAATAAATGAGATCTCAGGGACAGATATTCCTTAAAGGCTGTAGATTTAGTACGACAGGAATGATAATGAAGAAAAGCAGCCAGGGAAAGTTTAGTACAGTAGCCTCCCACCAGGCACTAAGGGATTCCTCCATGCAAGTCACTGACTGACAAGCCTGTAGGAAATCCACAGTCCTATCACAAATCTGGTCATCTGAAAAAATACCATGCAACAAAAGATGGTCCAAGGTTTCCAATGGTTAGAGACCTATCGACCCAATAAAAAAATTGCTCTGAGCAAAAAAGATAATCAATGTGCGTGGCAAGATGTGCACTATGGTATGTCATGCCACCCGTCAGGAACCGAGCTTTGAAAACGTCCATAAGAGACGTATCTGAAATCAATTTCCACAATGAATGGGCATCACAATATGTCTTTAACCCAGGGTGAACAGGGTCCAATCCTACATTAAAGTCTCCCCCAAAATAAGAGGGCGGGACGTGTGGAGATAGGACTGTAGCTCCTGGAATAATTCCACCCGGGCCTTCTTAGTCGAAGGAGCATATACTTTCAACAAAAAGGCGACCCCTGAGTCAATACATCCACTAACAAGGCTCACCCTGGAATAATATCAACCAGGGACTGTAGCACAAAATCGCAATTGCTAAACAAAATTCCTACACCATCACAGGCATTGGTACCTATGGACTAATATGATGGTCCCCATCACAATGCTTTTTAACCAACTGCAGTTCCCTAAAAGTGGGCAATCTGTTCTCCTGCAAAAAAATAATATCAAAATTATGATCAGAAAGCAAAGCAAACAAATATGTGTGCCTAGCAGGAGCCTTCATGCTGTTAACATTTTATTTATTTATTAGCTTTTGTTTACCGGATAAGCACAGCTAGAAAAGAAATGCCTATTTTCAGATACGACCCGGGAGATTACAGAGCATGGTTTACAATCAGTGTACTATACAACAACATGAAATACAGGCAATGAACAGGGTGAAAGACAAATAAAACATTTACGGGATGGACAGGTAAGCATAGTCATTAATGGTGAGGAGAGGTAAACAATAATGAATGATTCATGGTAAGAGAGAGCAGATTAACAAAGATTACATTTCATAGTAAGATTACAATGATTACATTTCATGGTAGGAGCACAGGTACAATTTAAAGGCAGTTATTTCATTTAGGGTGTGGTAAGTGCTGAGCTGGGGGCAAGTACTCCCCCTAGTAGAGCTCAAAAAGTGTAGAAGACTAAGAATAAGGTGGGACCCAGTGGCAGAGGATGTCAGGCAGCCTAGTAACAGTTACAGGCTGAGACAGACTTTAGGTGTGACCAGAGGGAGCTTTTAAAGAGGGGATGGGAGGGATACACCTGAGGGGTTCAGGTAGGGCTTTCCAGAATCTAGGGGCACAGACCACAAAGGCACGATCACCGGACAGTGTACGAGTTTTTGGGATAAGGAGGGGGTGCGATGCAACTGATCCAAGCTGGTATGAAGGTGGTGCCAGCCGGAGGAGTTTGGACAAGGCAGGTGGGGTGTCATTACGGACAACTTTGTCTATAAAGCAGCCCAGGATGAATGAGCAATAGTTACTTGTAGAAAACCAGTGTAATTTATTGTATAGTTCACAGTGATACATGAGTCGAAGGATTGCGAGAGCGAAGCGGCAGATATTATTATGGGCCACATCCCATTTGACAAGGCTAGTTTTTGCTGTGAGGGTAAAGGTTGTCAACCCATAGCTGAGGGAGGGAAGAAATAAGCCTTTAGCAAGGGCAAGCTGAGCAGCAACAGTAAGGGACCCATGAGCACTGTACGCAATTCCAAGCTTGACTTCGGTTGCCCTGCACACATTGTGAATGTGTAAAGATAGGTCTAACTGGGGGTCGATGGTAACTCACAGATATTTAAAGGAGCATGTAATGCCTAGTGGGTCACCACCAGGACTTAGGACATTTGGTGGTGCGGGACATTGTTTGAGCTCGGCCGGGGTGCAAAAGAGCGTGAGTTGAGTTTTCTTTATGTTGAGCAGGAGCTTATTTGTCTGGAGCCAATTTTGCAGCTTGTTGAAGTCAGCTTGTAGGTTTTTTATTTATTTGCTTTTGGTAACCAGGTAAGCACACTAGACAGCCAAGTGCCTATTTTCAGATGCGACCCGGGAGAGTTACAAGGTATCCATGAAACAAAATACAGAGTCGAGGTTACATACAAGAGCCGCATGCTCCAACAGTGGGTAAAACAGCTTAAGGTACAGACAGGCTCAAAGCTGGACTGAGAGCAATCAAATGACAGATAGGCATGACATCATAGGGAGGTAGAATAACATCAAATAACAATTAGAAATTAGTATCAAAGAACAACTCAAACGGGAGCAACATCAAAATTGTTTGGAGCACACATGTATACTCTAGCCTGACCTGAATGCCTAAAGTGAAAGAGAAGACTCAGTGCTGGACAGGGGGTGGTTATTGATTATGAACAGTAACGCCACTCCACCTGAGGGTGGTAAGTGCCTAAAGAGGGTTATCAGCGGAGGTAACAATGCTATGAGAAAAAATGAATGGTGCTGACGTCGCCTGAGTTAGATAGGAGGACCAGGTTGTTGGTGTATAGAGTTGTGGTACTATAGGTAGGGACTGCTGGGAAGTCATTAATGAAGAGTGAAAAAAGGATAAGGCCTAGGATGGAGCCCTGGGGGATGCCGATCATGACGGGAAGAGGCTCTGACAGAGCCCTATTGTATTTGACAAGCTGCAGCCTGCCAGTGAGATAGTTTGAAAACCAATTTAGGGTGTGACCAGTCACACCAAGGGAGCAGAGCTTTGCACAGAGGAGGAAGTGGTCCACTAGATCGAAGGCCTTTGAGAGGTCCATAAAGATGGCCCCAGACAGCAAGCCCATTAACAGTCGCAAGGTGAAAAGTAAGCACTGTCATAATGAAATAATAGATAGGGACCCGTGACATGGTCAAGTCACATCCATAACTACAGTCTGGTCAGCAGGCAGCTTCTTCACTGTTGTCTTTCACTTCTTATGTGTTTTCACAGGTGGAGGAGAAAGTACAACATCCATATCACCCTCCGTGTCCATGGAAACCACAGGTCTAGAGGATGGACAAGAGGAATAGTCAGATTCCATGCCAGTATCTCCTTTATGGGAAAGGGCATCAAATCTGTTTTCTAAAGATAACGGGGAAACTCCATTGGAAGTAGTGGACAACTCCTTCAGCAGGTCATGGGATCATAAGGATCTTTTCCGTGTGTGCATCAGCAAGGTTGGAGGTGGCATAGGACTAGATGCCAGTGTGAGGATTCAACAGACCATTCATCCACAATGGGTAAGACTGGAGTAGTGTCCACCTGTAATCCAAGAGATAGAGGGTCGGGGCCCAAGGCAGCCAGAGAGGATTCTAAAGAAGCTGGCATCTGAGGGGGAACAGCACCCCCCACAAGATCCCCACTCATCAAAACTTGGTGGGCCAATTGAGCAGCCAAGAATTTCTACATGCGTTGTTGTGCCTGCCACCTTGCCTGGTTTAAAAGAGTGCCGATTGTAAATTCACCATCATTAGAAGTAGCCTATTGACACTGGTGATAGGTGTGGGCAGTGTCCTCACACAGGTTACACCTAAGTTCATTCAAACATTGAGCACTGGAATGTCCCAATGTTAAACATAGCTAACAGCAGAGTATCACAGGCCGAAGCTAAATGGGAGTCCGATCCACAGCAGAAGCAGGTTTTTGGCTGTCCAGGATAAAAACATTGAGTGCGGTCCCAGCCGATTTAAAAGATATTGGGAAGATATATAACACCAGAGGTTGCATGCCGGAGCTTCACTTTGAACCGTCAATGTCCAGTCCAGAATTCTTACAGGTCCAGAATGAGGATAGGGTCCCCCAACACCTCACACCGTTGAGATAGCTAATAATGGATATCCTACACTTGTACCCCTTCATTTTTCAACATCACTGTAAGAGTTTGGACAACTGGTTTTGTCAGTGGGACAGCCTGAAAGGGGAGCCAAAGCAGATACTCCTTCAGAAGATTATATTGTGTCCAGAAATGATCCAAAAAGACCGGGGTCTGAAAGCTAAGATCAAAATAACCATCTGCAGGGGCATGGAGCAAGGCATGCAATTCATTGGGGGTAACATGCAACGGATCCTTTAATAAGACCCAACCCACATAGGACCAATCCGGTGACTCCATTAACCCACCTTTGTATAACAGCTGGGCCACATTCTGATGCTGCGTTGGGGAGGGGGCCGAAGGGAAAGCATCCGTCTTCCAAAACTGCACCCACCGTTGCACCGAAGAAAGAGGGAGAGGTGAGGTCATAGTTGTTGTCTGCACTACAGGGGTCTCATCAGCAAGTTCCACCTGCTCCGCCCACTTAAGTGGTACCAAAGTCAATCAGGAGGGCGTCTGGGCCTGGGGGGGTTCTCGAGGTTCAACTGACTGAAAAGGGGGTGTCATCCCCTGGGCAGGCATTAGATTATCAGCAATAGGTATGGTACCACCCCCTCTATCCCATCCATGGTTCTATGAGCTGTAGATCCATCAAGACAATGTGGAACAGAGGAATCACCTCTCAGACAGAGCAATAGAGGGCTCTCCCAAGTCAGGAACAGAAAGCATCGGATCAGACAAAAGGATAGGGCTAGGAATAGAGGTCACCTCTTATGACAATGCTTCCCCTAAGAAAACATCTGGTACAGACAAAGGGGATAAGGGAAAGGATGGTTTAGAGTGCCACTGTCCCGCACCATCCTGGCTCCAACCTGCTTCTTGCAATGCTCGCACAGGGGACCATGACGTAGGAGGGCAAGGAACAGTCCATCACCCTTGCCAGGGACTCTGTGTATCAGGTGTAGGCTGATGCCAAAACATTTCCTCTCCCCCTTCAGTATGGATAGCAATGTCACCCCCAGAATGTCATGAAGGACCTACACTGTCCAGTCAGATCGGCCCAGCAATGGCCGGTTGTAGTGATCCCACAGGATGGTGTGAGGGGGGCTTGGAGCATCGCAGGCAGAAGTACAGGCCGATCTCCCATAGATAAGTCCCCCTCTGAATTATTTAACAAAGATTCAATGTTAAAAGATAATCCCTGCAATTGGGCAGGTCAAAGCGGCAGCAAGGAAGACACCACTGCCATCAGCCCACGAACTACCACATTTCGGTCCTCCATAGAATCAGCAAGCACAATACCTGTGGGGTTCTCCATTCCAATGGCATTCAGCCTCCATAGTTTCTCTCACTCTAGAAGTGGCACCCATTCTTCATCCTCTAAAAAAGATAGCAAAAAATCCCAATTGTGTTTGACAGCGTCCTGTAAAAGCCCTTCAGCCTCCCAAAAGCCAGAGGTCTCCAGCGACTACATCAACTCCAGTTCAACTGGAGAAACTGTATTCTGGGCAGAAACAGCAACAGCAACTCCCTTCTGAACACCAAGAGCAGGAATCCTGGTAAGAACAGTGACAGAAGGAATCAGAGCTTCCCCAACCACGTCCTCCTCCCAGAATGACATGACTTCCAGTGATCAGGAAGTCAGGCAGCAGTGCCCCCTATCGTCGAGTAGGGGAATTTTTATTCAAGAAACCAAAAACAAGTAATTACAAGAACGTATACCTTAATCTTCATCCATTAATGCACACAAAAGTATTTCCAAATTCATCTTAATTACATTCTTATCTGACCATTATATTTTCCCATAATTGTTTCACATAACCTTCAAATATAACACATTCATTTTGATATATTATGTCAATTTCATCCTAAATTTTAAATAGTAAATCCTGTATTGTACATACTTTGTTTTGCAAAACTTTCTGACACCTAACTTGCCAGATACACCATTTAATAAGACAGAATTACATAAGCTGTGTGTTTATTAATATTTGTCCAGTTGTTTTTGACAGAGGAGAACTTTGGTTTCAGAGCAAGAAACAGCAGTCCAGAACTACAGATTTTTTACTGATATATCACTTCTATCTCAGCAGGGGTCAGTACCTGTTTGGATTAAGCAAACAGATACTTTATTAGAAGAAGGGGGCTTCATTTAAGTAAAAAAAAAAAGAAGAAGAAAGTCACTGTGTGTTTCTCTGAGGAAGGGGACTGTATCAGTTTAATCTACTGAGTCAGGAGCAGAGGGTGAATCTAATTGGGGGTGTGGCTTAGAAGTTTAGGAGTACAAAAGCAGGTGTCTCCAAATACAGCTTCCTGCTGTTTTTGACAGAGGAGAACTTTGGTTTCATAGCAAGAAACAGCAGTCTAGAACTACAGATTTTTTACTAATTGCCCTCCTTCTCCCACCCCTCCACCCTCCCACCCTAAGTCAGTTCTACTTTTATAGCCACTAGATTTGACTGACAACAGGAACTTACTGTTTGGCAGTAGGAAGGGAAGGGTCACTTAGACACATTAGTTTTATCAACCTTGAAGGAACCTAAAAAAATAACTTCTCCCCCCCCCCCAGCTGCTGAAGGTCTGAATCCAAGCACGGAAGAAGGAGACTACTGAAGACTACAGGAAGTTCCTGTCCCAGAACAGGAAGGGCGAGAGTTGTAAGGGCAGATAGGCTATAGGAAAGTAAGTGTAAAAATAGATGGAGGGAGGAGACAGTAAGCATACAAAGCAACAGGAGAGGGGACACAAAATAAGTCAAGATGGGAGTGGTGCAGTGCAATGGCTGTGGGGCAGCAGTGTTCCAGGAGACATTCTGGAGGCTGCAATGCTGCCCTGTTTGCAGGCACCTCTCTAGTCTGAGGGAGGAAGTTATCCGTCTCCAGACTGACCTGGCTAGGATTCATGAAACTTCTTCCCCCACCCAGGGACCACCAGGGCCACCACCATTACCTCAGAGGTTGCCAAGAAAAAGATGGGGTTGGACCAAGGTGGGCTCAGGGAGGGAGAGGGCGGTGGAACAGAGGTGCATCCCTCCAGTTGTACCTCTCCACAATTCATATGCTGTTCTGGAAAAGAGTGGTTCCTCTATGGAGGCACTGCAGTGGAGACCAAGGAGGATGCTGGGCACCTTCACAAAGGAGAACCACAGGAGGGTGGCATGAGACTCCACAGGGGAGGGAAACAACTCCTGGTGGGGGACTTGATCAATAGGGGGGTAGTAGTGGGGGAGGAAGGGGATAGGGAGGTAAGGTACCTGCCTGGTGCCATGGCTCGGAGGGACAGGAAGCGAATCCTCAGGATTGTGGGAGCAGCTGCACAAAGGAGGGAGCTGGATGTCATTGTCCACCTAGGGAAAATGACCTGGCTGTGAATGGGATCAGATTGGTGCAAGAGGAGTTTGTGGAGTTGGGGAGGGGCCTTAGAAAAGTAGCATGTATGGTAACCTTCTCAGAGGTGCTGCCTGTCTATGACAGGAATGATGCTAGGGTATTCTGCACCATGGGATTCAATGAATGGTTGAAAAACTGGTGTGGAGCTCAGGGTTTTGGCTTCATTGGGGACTGGGAAGCCACCTGGAGGGATGCAGGCTTATACTGGCACGATGGTCTGCATCTGTCCGGGGGGGAACCAGGATCCTAGGTGACAGGTTTAAATGCTTCATTGACAAGCATTTAAACTAGCCAAGGGGGGGGCACTGAAAAGGAGCAGGGAAATCCCAGCCTCCCCCCACAAAACACAGCAGTTAGAGAGGTAAACACCAAGGTAGAGAAGTCAGTAGGGAGCAGGACTGGGGTAAATACAGAAAAAGGCAGTAAGGACAGGGATGGGGCTAAAAGGGGTAAGGCCATAAAAAATAAATGGAAGGTAATGAGTACCAATGCCCGCAGTCTGCGCAACACGCTCCCTGAACTAGTGGCCTTGATGGAAGTGGGATGCCTGGGTATTGTGGCAGTCACTGATACATGGTACACAGAGAACCATGACTGGGATGTCAGCATACCAGGATACACAGTCTACTGGAGGGACAGGATGGGTAAAAGAGGAGGAGGAGTAGCTCTCTATATAAGGGAAGGGATTAAAGCAACAGAACTAAAGAGTAAACAGGAAGTTGATGAGTCACTATGGTTCACCCTGGAGACAGGAAATGGCACCACAATCCACATGGGAGTTGTGTACAGACCCTCATCTCAAGGGGAGGAAATGGACAAGGAAATGATAGAAGGCATCCTTAAAATGGCAGAAAAAGGGGAGATATTGTTGATGGGGGACATGAATATGCCATACATTAACTGGAGTACCTTTGCTGCAGGCACATCCAAGAGCAGGGTCATTCTTGATGCCCTACAGGTGGCATGCCTCAGACAGCTAGTGTTGGAACCCACTCAGGAGGGAGCAATCTTAGACCTGGTACTCTCTAATGGGGAAGGAGAAAGGATCTCAGATTTAGAAGTGGGTAGCCATCTGGGAACAAGTAACCACCAAACAGTGTGGTTCACAATAAACACAGCCATAGCGTCAAGCCATACAAAAGTAAGAGTATTGGACTTTAGGAAGGCTGACTTTGGAAAAATGAGAGAGTGCCTCAGAAAAGCACTAGCAAATGGGCAAGAAGGAAGGGTGGAGGAACAATGGGAAATAATCAAAACAGCTATCGCAGAGGCAACAAGCCTTTGTGTAAAGCAAATCAACAAAACTAAACGAAGGAAAAAAAAACTATGGTTCTCAAAAGAGGTGGCAGGGACGGTTAAGGAGAAAAGGATAGCATTCAGGAAATGTAAGGAAATACAGAAGGAGCAGGACAGAGAACTTTATCAGTTAAAGCAGAAGGAGGCAGAGAAGGCAATCAGAATAGCAAAGGCACAAACTGAGGAAAAGATAGCAAACTCTGATAAAAAGGGGGATAAAACCTTTTATAGGTACATTAGGGAGTGAAGAAAGACCAAGGGAGGGATACATAGACTTAATAAAGGGTAGGGAATGTGAGCAGAGGGTGACAGTGAAAAAGCAGGGATACTGAACAAATATTTCTGCTCAGTATTCACAAAGGAAGAGGAGGGGCAGGTACCTAAACCAAACAAGAAAGAAACTCTGAATGGGGTGTCGCTACCAGTCCATTCACAGAAGAAAGGGTTTTGAAAGAACTCTTGAAACTTAGGGTGGACAAAGCAATGGGGGCTGTTGGGATTCACCCAAGAATTATAAAAGAACTAAGGGTAGAACTAGTAACACCACTGACTACTCTCTTTAACAAATCATGGGAGGATGGGGTGGTACCTGAGGAGGAGGGCAAATGTGATTCCACTTCACAAAATCAATCAATCAAAATCTTTATTTATCCAGGCGGGCACCATTGAGCAAGGCTCATTTGCAAGGTGAACCTGGTCATGAATACATCAAAGTACAGTACAGAAGCAAGTATACAAAAGCAATAATATACAAGGAAGAAAAAGTATATACAGTGTATACAGTACGAGTACAAGGTTAAAATACATAAAAAAACAGCATTATTTTACAATTGAAGAAGTCAGCAGATGTACAATCAACCATAGGCATACAGGGGTTATAAGCAGAGATCTTTTGAGTGAGGCAGCCAGCAACTACACATATAGGGGAAAGAGGCCATGTATGGGGTGGCAGGTTAGAGAGGTAAAGAAGAGAAGGGATATATTACCGATGACTGGGGAAAAAATTGAGCTAAAACTACAGAAAGTGACTATGGCTGTCGTGTACTTGTTTATTATGATAATGACAGAGGAGGGGTAGATAATTGGGACACTATTATGGATGGGGTGGGACTTTAGCCAGGCTGGAGTGGACAGGGAAAGGTGGGTGCAGCAGGAAGAGTTAATAGGGAAAGAGAGAGGCAGGGGTAGAAACATGGTGAGCATCAGATGGAAAGGGGGAGTTGCGGAATTAGTGGGCTAGCGATGAGGAAAACATTTGCAAGGTGCTCATGTAGCGATCATAGAGCGCCTTGAAGATATTCAGGCTAACAGGGCAGCTCAGCTTCAAGTTCCTTTGTAAACCATTCCACAATGTGAGTAAAGAGAGAAGCTTAGAGCAGCTTTGCTGAAATGAGTTTTGACCCTTGGAACTTGGAGGGCAATTAGGGAACAGCTCCTTAGAGCGTAGGTGCCTAACACACTCCAGGGAATACAATCTGAGACATATGAGGGGAGCTGGTTGGTCACTGCTCTGAAGGCCCATATGGTGGCATTTCTATTCCTTCTATAGTGAAGGGAAGTCCAGCCTAACAATGAGTACAGGGAGCAGCGGTGTGTGGAAAGTGGAAGGCCAGTAATGAACCTGATAGCTCTGTGGTAGAGGGTGTCCAACTTAGCCAGTGCAGAGGCAGTGCAGTGGCTGTACAGCAGGTCCGCGTAATCTATTAAAGATAGGAAGGTAGCTTGAACCAGTTGAATCTTGGTCTCCTTTGTGAGCAGGTGGTTAATTCTGTAGAATAGTCCTAATCATTGCCTTAGTTTCTTCTGTAGTTCTTCGAGATGGTCGGCGAAGGGAAAGTTTATGATCGAGCCAAACTCCTAGATATTTGAATTTAGCTACATACTCTAGTGTTTCTCCAAGAACAGTGGTAATTTGTGGGATAGCTCCCCCCCCAGCAGGAATTGCCGCATGCAAGGAGGGGGAGAAGAGCATGGCATTGAGCAAAAGCTTTTTGTTTATGAGCTGGTATTGTAGAAGGTTAAATTCAGCTTGGAGGTCTTCACAGGCTGTTTCTGGCATGGGACGACTCAAGTACAGTACAGTGTCATCCGCGAATAAGTGGATGTTGGCTTTTTTGATGGGGTCATTGATGTTGTTAATGTAGACTGCAAAGAGGAGGGGACCAGGATAGAGCCCTGGGGCACGCCCCTCAGCATAGGTTTTAATGGAGAAAGATCACCTTCAGCTTTAACCTGCTGTTTCCGTTCTCCGAGGTAGTCTGCAAACCAGCACATAGATTTATGGTCCAGGCCTAAGGTGCTTAGGGAGGAAAGAAGCAGGCTGTGATCGACTGTGCCTAATGCCTTACTTAGATCCAAGTAAATGGCACAGACGTGCTTCTTGTTGTCAAGGTCTAGGAGCCAATCATTGGTCACCTTAGCTAGGGCTGTTATGGTGCTGTGCTTTGCTCTGAATCCAGACTGAACCGGGTTTAATAGGCTTCTGGATTCTAAGTATACCCCTAGCTGGCCACACACTATTTTTTCTAGTAATTTAGACAGGATGGGGAGGAGGGAGATTGGTCTGTAATTAATTAGATTGCAGGGGTCACCTGCTTTTAATAGAGGGATGACATGGGCTATTTTCCATTGAGGGGGGAGGCTACCCTGGGAGAGTGACATGTTGAATAGGTGGGTGATTGGCACCACAAGCACAAGGTAGGAACATTTCAGATAGTATGGCTCTATGAAGTTGGAGCCTGCTCCCTTCCTGGTGTCCAGTTGCAGCAGTAGGTCTTCCACCTCTTTTAGAGAGACAGGCAGGTGGGAGAAGGCCTTCTTGGTAGAGAGGGACTCATGGGTTGGTGGGCCCTGAGCTTTGTGGTGGTCATTGGCAGGAGAAGTATCAACTGCTAGCCTTGCCGTTGCAAAATGGTTATTGAGGGCTTCCAATATTTCTGATCGGTTAGAGATAACGCTGCCACATGACTTAATTTTTGCTGGAATGGAATTACCAGGTGGTGTCCAGACATGTCTTTTAATGTTTTCCAGAGCTTTGAAGGATTTCTTGAGGCAGAGGCTAGTTCCGAACGATAGTAGGTGTCCTTGGCTGCTCTGACCAACTTGGTGCACTTGTTACATGCTCTCTTAAAAAGATACCAGTCCGAGTCATTCTTGCTTCTTCAGGCTTTTTTCCATAAAATATCCCTTTCTAACAGGGAAGCTTTGAGCTCAGGTGAGAACTAATGGCAGGAACTGCTCCTGACCCATACCTTAACCAAGAGTGCATGCTTATTTAAAGCCTTACTTAAAATATTGTAAAAAATAGTATATGCCCTGTTAACCATTTTGGCTAGGAAGAATTCCTGCCATCGCGGTGAATGTTTCAAGTCATGGACATAAGCAAACAAGTCAAAGTTGCGTTTGCACCTCTAGATAGACAACTTTGCCACAAACTGTGGGTTGTACACAGATCTAATGGTGGTGATTATACAATGATCGCTAATGTCTGAGAAAAATGTTCCGACATGAGAGAACAGGTGTGGCTTGCTAACCAAAATTACATCTAAGAGGAAGCTGTTGTTAAGGTTCTTTTTATTTGGATGAGTAGGCTCCCCAATGAGTTGCACCAGTCCTAGAGTGTCACAAAAGGATTTCAAGGTAGCTGATGCACTTGATAGCCAAACGTAGTTCAGGTCGCCAAGAATAATGGTTTCCAAGGAACTAAGCCCCAGTACGGAACTGAGGTGAGACAGAAGATGCGGCCCGGCAGAAGGGGGCCTGTAGCAGCCTATTACACAGAGTGCACTGGAAGGAGAAAGTTCGATCTTTAGAGTCAAGCACTCAAATTCTTTGGGGGAGGATGATGCGTCTATGCATGTGGCTGAGTATTTGTCCCTTACATAAATTGCCACCCCACCTCCTCTTGATTGCCCATCTGCTCAGAAGAGTAAATAATTTGGGATATTGATTTTATTGTCTGGGGTGGCTGGCCTAAGCCAGGTCTCAGTGATCATTAGGATGTCAGGTTGGGTGTGGCTCACCCAAGCCTGGATAAGGGTGAACTTTTTCAGCACACTACAGGCATTAAGATGCATAAAAGACATTCCTTTGATACCTGCCAGGTCTGATGGAGAAGCAAGGGTGTCTAATGGTCCTGAGTTGAGTTCGACATTGCCTGAGCACAACAGTAAAAGAAGCAGGATTCAAAAGTGGAAGCAGGTCAGAGGCAGGAAACTACAGACCACTTAGTTTGACTTCAGTGGTAGGGGAAATGATGGAATCACTTCTGAAGGAAAGAACTGTTGAGTACCTAGTGGCCAGTGGGCATAGGACTGAAGGCAGCATGGTTTCACAGCAGGAAGGTCATGTCAGATGAACCTAATAGATTTCTTTGACTGGGTGACAAAAGTAGTAGACCAGGGAAGGGCTGTGGATATGGCCTACCCAGATTTTAGCAAGGCATTTGACACAGTCTCACACAGAAGATTAATATACTAGTTAACCAGTCTTGGATTGGGTCCCAAGGTGGTAGCCTGGATAAAAAACTGGCTGAACAATAGGACGCAAAGGGTAATAGTAAATGGAGCCCACAGTGACGAAAGGAGGGTAACTAGCGGGGTACTGCAGGGTTCGGTACTGGGACCGGTCCTCTTTAATGTCTTTATAAGTGACATTGGAGAGCACCTGGAAGGAAAGGTATGTCTGTTTGCAGACGACACAAAGATCTGCAACAGGGTTGACACACAAGGTGGGGTGGGAAGGATGAAAAGGGACTTGGTAAGGTTGGAGGAATGATCAAATATGTGGCAGCTCAGATTCAATGCAAAAAAGTGCAAGGTAATGCATCTGGGAAATAAAATTCCAGGGGAAGAGTACACAATGGGGGGTGAGTTAATAACAACAACAAAAATCAAAAGAGACCTAGGAGTAATTATATCAGATGACCTAAAGGTGGGCAAGCAATGTGAGAAGACAGTAAGGAGGGCTGGGGGGATACTGGGATGCATAGGGAGCAGTATCAACAGTAGAAAACAGGAAGTTGTTATCCCTCTGTACAGACAGTTAGTGAGACCCCATCTGGAGTACTGCATGCAATTCTGGAGACCCCACCTCCACAAAGACATAGACAGAGTGGAGGCAGTTCAGAGGAGGGCAACTAAAATGGTGCAGGGTCTGCACCAGAAGACATATGAGGAGAGACTAAAACAGCTTAATATGTATACCCTTGAGGAAAGGAGGGAGAGGGGGGACATGATAGAAACTTTCAAGTATCTTAAGGGAATTAATAAAGTACAAGAGGGTAGCATCTTTCAGAAGAAAAGATGTGCAAGAACAAGGGGGCACAATTTGAAGATAGAGGGGGACGGCTCAGAGGTAATGTTAGAAAGTATTTTTTCACAGAGAGGGTTGTGGATGCATGGAACAGCCTTCCTGAGGAGGTTGTAGAGTCAGGAACAGTGGGAGAATTCAAGAATGCATGGGACAGGCATAAGGCAATTCTAGTGGGGGGTGTAGGAGGAAGTAAGCTGTTGATTAACTAGAATCTGTAGCTTATCCATCAGGTAGGGAAATGGACAGAGTAGGTGGGCCAAGCGGTCCTTATCTCCCGTCAAATTCTATGTTTCTATGTCCACTCTTCTGTTAGCTGCCCATATACTAGAATATTGTAATCGATATTCCTAAACATCCTCATCTCCCAAAAAGAAGCCAAATTATCCCAAAAACTTTGAATAAATGTACATTCAAAAAAAGATGTTCCATGCTTTCTTCCTGTAGACCACACATAGTTTCTAAACACAGTCTCTCCTCTTTACTTTTATGTTTGTGATTTCCTCTTACATTAAGCTTGCCATGACTACATAGCCATACCGTCTCTTTCATTTTTTCTTTGGAATTCTTTTTTCTAAAGTAATCTATAAAATGTTGCTTATATCAATACCTTCCATCACCTTAAAAACTGGTTCTTCATAAAAATGTGTTACCACTATTTCTTTATACACCTGCTTTCTATTTTTCCTAAGAACTAAATCTGTTGTTATACTCCACCTCGGTCATGTATTTTCTACAGACTTCCATATACTGAGGTATCATTGATTTCCTCTTTATAGTTCCTTTAATCCCTATATTTCCCACTACTGTGTCCACCCATATTTGAGCAAATAACCCCCATATAACCCCTTCCCCTTTCATAAATGAAGCCAAATTAGCATAAATAAAATTATTTATGAATAAGACTACTGGTTGCACTATATTTAAATCTCCCTTCTTAACTGGTCTATTCGTATGCCCCTTTTTCACCGAATTCAACCTAGAACCCCATAATAACTGAAATAACACACCCAAGATTTTAGACTGCATTTTTAATGGTACTGGAAAAATACAATAAATATATAAAAATATAGGGATGATAAATGTTTTTAATAAGTGTATTCTTTTTTCTTTAGTCATAGACCAGTTTTTCCACTTCTCTATTTTCCCTCTTGCTATTTGAAATTTTGTTTCCCAATTTCTTTCTATTTGTTCTTGACATATTCTCAGGCTACCTTTTTGCTCACAACTCACTTCTCCTATAGGGTAAATCTTACTTTTCTCCAGATTTATTTTAATCCCAGTATATTCATAATATCCTGCCAAGAATCCCAACATTTTCTCTCGATTCTTGATTTTGTACTAGAATAACACTATCATCTACATATGTACAAGTTTTACATAACTGATTTCCCTCCCATGATATGCACTTAATTCCCTAATCATTTTCTATACACCTTAATATCGGGTCAACACATAATACATATAGGAGCGGACTCAATGCGCAGCCCTGCGTCACCCCATTTTTAATGTACATCGGGATTCCTAAATGCCCATTCACCATGGGACTAAAAATGCCACTAACAGCTTAATCTGGTTAAGTATCAGTCTGCATCCATCTGTATCCCCCTCCCCCAGGACGAGGCTGACAATACGCAGAATTGTCTAGTCCTCCTTTCCCGGTCAACAAAAACTAACTAACTAAATAAAATGCTTTGATGAGAGTAAAATCTGGACTGTGCTGGCTTGTTGATGACATATCTTGCCAGGTAAGCCTTCAACTGTGTTGTCACCACCTTCTTGATCACATTAACCAGAAAGGGAAAATTCAAGACAGGCCTGTAATTCAGGATCCCAAAAAGTTATTTTTAGATGGGGCCTTCACCACTGCTCTTTTCAGGGCTGCAGGGAAAACCCCTTCCCTAACCTGAAAATCTCTGAAATAATTAGACCTAGCATTTTCCATCAGCCAGTAAGCTGCCAGGTAGGCCCTGGATCCAATAAACAGTAGTTAGGATGCAGTCACAAGATCACCGGAGAAGCTCTTCATCCAAAACTGGAGAAAGCTACCCCCAAGATGGCCAAGCACCTGAGTCCGTTCTAGGACTGGCACTGCTTGCCCATGACAAGCCACTTGAGGAAATATGACCAGTAGAGAAGGCAACTTGTGAAAGGTCTGATAAACTGTCTGCACTTTTCAGCTAAAATGTTTCTCTTGGACCACTGGCAGGTGGGATTTAGTTGCTTCACTATGGTGCAAAATAGTTGAGCTGGTTGGTTCTTCTCATCAGCAATAATCCTTGACAGAAACTCTGTTTTTTTTTTTTTCAGGGTGATTGCCACTGATATACACCTTAGTAAGTTTTCAGTGCCAGTGTGCTCTTCAACTAGTGGGACCTCTGCTAAGAATTCCCCAACCTCCATCCCTTTGTCTTCAACCACCTCAGCTCCTCACAGTAACATGGTAAGCTCCACAGGGATGTCAAAAGGTGAACACAATATGGTGCAGCAAGTCAAGGACAGATGTAATAGCCAATTTGTAGCCCTCCACACTCTCATTAGCTCTGTTAGCACATGCTGTCATCATGCCTAATATTTCCAACACTGTCAAGTTTCCAAGGATCCAGATTACATTTAGGGCATTATTTGACCAACTCCACATGGAGGGGATTAAATGGGGGTCCCCACAGGCCCATGTCATGGTATGATGATCTGACCAAACAACAGTATCAACTTTGACCTCACCTATGTCATTAACAGACAAGAAGACCTGGTCCAAGGCATGGCCATGCTGGTGGATAACAGTGGCAAATGCCTGTGATAGGTCCACTGAGGTCATCTGCTAGAGAAACTGATGACCAAATTACAATGCTTAATTATTGTCCAGGCATTGAAGTCCCCACGCAAAATCAGTCTTGAAGATGCCAGCTCCTTGTCAGTGGCAAAGTTTACCAGTTCCTACAAGAACTTATTCTCTTGCCCTGGAGGCCAATACACAGGAAATGATCCTGCAACCTGGACCCTAACAACCATTCATTCAGAAGCCTAGTCATGTCCCTGGGGCATGCCGTGAGTCCCAAAGTGGGACTAAAACAAATGCCCACCCCCGCCCCTCTGCACTCCCAACCATCTTGGGCAATGCACCCTTGATTATCCGGATAGGATAGATGCCTCAAATGCCAAGCCAGCATCATCCCCAACCAGATCTCTGTGATGCAAACAAAGTCAGCTGAGGAGTCTGTGATGAAGCTGTCTATCACTATGACTTTAACTCTCATTGATCTTGTGTTTCATAAAATGACCTTATTGGGAGGAGCACAGTCAGCCATTCTAGTTACCTATTACTAGCTAGTAATCAGCGCAGCTCTGTGTATTGGAACCAGGCTGAGCGGAATCCTCTTCTGCTTCCAAATTCTCCCAGGATATCTCCCTGACCTTACAACCTTCATCCTACCCATGATGTCTACCCCTGGTCCCTGCCACAACATCTGCCATGTCCCCCTCAGGATCCCCAGATCCACATAGCAGTTAATAACCACTGTAGACAGATCAGAAGGGGACCCCCCCAAAAGGGGCACAACTACTAAATGTGATTAGGAGTAGACATGCCTACCTGGGCCCAACAGCGATGCATACTGGCCAAAAATAAAACCTAAGCAATACTTCCAGATAAAACACCTCCCAAGCACCCTCAACCCATGACTCAACACATGCACTCCCAACTCACTCAATAAATATAACAATAACCCTATATCAATCACACTTCCGAATCATACATAACATAAGGAATAATGTATGGGCGACCATACAAAACAAGCCTGTGTTTCCATCAAGAGGTCTAGATAACAACATATGAACCTCGAGAATGAAGCTCAAGAGGTTCATGCTGTTATCTCGACCCTGTGATGGAAACACAAGGCTTGATGGAATTGGCGAATGCTGCCAAGTGCCAGTACAGAGAGAGAGGGAGAGGGGGAGAGAGAGAGAGAGAGAGAGCGAGTGAGCTGAGGAGCGGTTCTGCTGAGTCAGTGCTTTCAGTACATTTTTTAATTTACTTTATATAAAAAATGTAAAATCTGGTACAAAGAGTGAAGCAGTGCCAGTACAGAGAGAGAGTGAGTGAGCCAAGGAGCAGCTCTGTCAAGTAAGTGCTACCGTGCTCTAAAGGGAATCCCCTCACATACTCTGATGGTTGGCATTGTGAACCGCTAGTGCTCTTGCAAAGGCTGACTGCAGCCTGCGCAAATCACGCTCAGTGAAAATGAAAACATGGGCCAGGCAGGAGTCAGCATAAGCAGGGACATAGGTACACTTGATGACAGAACATTCCCAACAACTTGTGGAATATGCACAACTTTCAGAACATGCAGAATAACTTTTAGAATGTGCACAACAACTTTCAGAATATGCAGAATAACTTGTAGAATGTGCATAACAACATTTGAGTAGCCACTCATTTCCATATACAATAAGCCCTAACCACATACTATAATTGTAATAAAGTAAAATAACAAACAAAACAGCTTTAAAATCCAGCCACAAAAAAACAATCAAAACAAAACAAAGAAAAAAGGGAGGTGTCCTGCGTGGCTGCACATCACAGTACAGGAAGTATTTTCCTGCAAAGCAGAAAAGTGTAATACCAACGCCTCATCTGCTGCCACCAGAAGTGGTGTAAAATATTAACACTGTCCAGACAATGCAATACCAACAGTCATCGGAGCTGAAACAACCCCCTACAGTTTAGAATGAAGCTGAAACAGCCCCCTACAGTTTGGAAAGAAAAGCCACTGGCAGTTGATGTAAATCAATGGACAGTACTATGGTGACAGTTGCACTGTAATTGGAAAACCCACAGCAGCTGTCACCCTTGCTGTCTGTGAGTAACTGTACCTGTACTGACCAGAAGTCGAGGAGTCAGGAGTACATGCAGTCCCCCTTCTTTAGCTGCTCTCTCACAGCAGCCTCAGATGACATTGAAACAGAAAGCTGAGTGCTTCCCTTTATTGCCTGTACTCGCTCTCTCTCTATGGGCTCTAGGAGATGCTCAACTCAGACACATGGGGCTGGATTCTCAAAACAATCTCAAGGTGCAAAACCATCTGCATCTGGAACCATCTCTTTGACGCTCATTGCTGTAGATGCACCTAATTAATCCCACTGTGGGATCCTCCTGTCAGGCCTCCCTGACTTGACAACGTCCTCCGGACAGCCTATCCTCTCCCCCTCCATCCCACCAACCCCACTCCCGATCCCTACCTCCACCCTCTCCAGGTATTATCTAGGTATGTCCTGGGCTGTACCCCCAATGTAACCCATGGGTACCTTGTATATGATTGTAACCTATTATAAGTAACATTATTATGTAACCTGTGTGTACTCTATGTTTAATGTTCCACACCTGTACTGTTCTCACTGTTGTAACCACATTATGAAACTCTGTCTACTCCCCTGAGACGAGGTGCCTTTGTAAATGAGTCCATGACTCAAAAGTTGTAAATCCGACTGTTCTAATAAATAAATAAAAATAAAAGTCCCCAAATGTTCCACAGTTGAGGGAAAAAATGGGAAATTGCACTGAGTGGTATACATAAAACGTCTGCAGATGTGGGCAAAAATTTAGTTGCGGCATATTCACAAAGAAAATTTCTGCAGTTGCAGAAAATCGCAAAACAGGCAAGTTGCGAAATTCTGCAAGCGCTGAAAATCTGCAACATTTTTTTCCCCAGCTGCTGAGAATTTCCAAGTGCAGATCCATAGCTGAGGAAAAAGCTCAGCAGGCACAACAGGTGATCAATATTAAATGGAGCAGCAGACTTTTGCCATAGATGCAGCAGTAAGTACTCACAGAGAGACTGGCAGCCAGTCCCTCAACTGGGACCCTCCAGCACCACTGGTACCAGCAGGGCCATGCACCACAGTGGCTGTCTGTAACTGCTGGTGGAAATGATGGTTACGTCTCTCCCTGGGGTGTTTATGTTGCCTGCTTCAGCAGCACTCACTGCAGGGTGTTACCAGCTCTGCCTCTACTGCCTGTGTGACTCCTTTATGGGCTGCACTGGGTCTAATGGTTGTGATTTGTTGCCTTTCAATACAAATGTGTGCTATTTTTGTTGTAACAACTGACACTATTATACACCCACTGGTCTGCTGTTGCTTGGTGCCTAAACCTCCACTATAATTGTATCTCAATTGTTGGTACACTACACTTTGCTCAGGGAGAGTTACACCTCACTCTCTGTGTTGCAGCATGTGTGCAACATTTTTTCCACAACTGCAAAAAAACACTGGCTGAGAATAGCCTTTAAGGGGATATGCCATACTTTTCAATTGCTTTTTTTCCCTCAGGAACTTCTGCAGCTGCACTTTTTTCCTCAGTCTGCAGTGTATTTTTTCCGTAGCTGTGGAAGTTTTGAGTATACCACTCAATGCAATTTCGCCTTTTTCTGCAACTACAGAACTTTTGGGGAGTTCCAGATGGTTTTACACCTTCAGAGTGTTTTGAGAATCCAGCCCAGCTTTCGCACCCATACTTTTGGCATCTGGAATTTTTTTCATCTGTGGCCTGGCAAGGTGAAGATCTGCTCCTACCTTCTTGTGAGTGGACCAACTTGTTGCATCATTTCTCATTCCCTGTTACAGACTAGTGGCAGGAGCCAGTGGTTTGGGGGTGGGTGTGGTGACGACAATAGAAGGTGGGATATCCACAGTTAAAAGTTGGAACCCTACAGCCGTCTGGGACAGCACAGCATTCGAACCTGCACTTTTGGTATCTGGAACTTTTTTCATATGTGGCCCAGTGGGGTAAAGATCTGCTACTGCTTCTTGTGAGTGGACCAACTTGTTGCACCGTTTCTCATTCCCCTTTATTGGCTAGTGGCAGGAGCCAGTGGTTTGGGGTTGGGGGTGGTGACGACGATAGAAGGCAGGGTATCCACAGTTAAAAGTTGGAACGCTACAGCTGTCTGGGACAGCACAGCATTCATACCTGCACTTTTGGCATCTGGAACTTTTTTCATCTGTGGCCTGGCGGGGTGAAATCTGCTACTGCCTCCTTGTGACTGGACCAGCTTGTTGCACCCTTTCTCGTTCCCTATTATTGGCTAGTGGCAGGAGCCGGTGGTTTGGGGATGGGGGTGGTGACGACAATAGAAGGCAGGGTATCCACAGTTAACAGTAATCTCACCCAAGTGGATCTCTGTGGTGCAGCTCTCCACGTGAGAGGCTCCTGCAGGAGTGGCAGGAGTCGCCGGCGGGAAACTACAACGGGAGGCTGCAGGGAGGCTGTTTGCAAATTATACTGTCATAGTTTTCGGTATTAAGTGTGTTTTACAATTTCGATTACAATGGAGTCAGGACAGTTAATTGCATTGCCGATCTAATGTAGTTTAGTGGGGGGTTTAAATGCGCCATTATCCACCCATTATAACACCAGCGGACAACAAGTGCTATACCAGCAGCTCAAACAGACAAATGTTTCTGGGACAGTAGATAATATCAGAACCTTTGACTCAAGTCTTTTAAAAGTTCAGGAGTACAACATAAATGTATTACTACAGAATATGCTGTTTAGCTCTGGTAAAATGATCAGTCGATTGTGTCACAGCGTGTGTGAATAAACATCAGATGAGGCAAATTTACAGGTTTAAAACACACTGTGGTGTGATATTTATTTTTCAAAAGTTCGAAAAATAATAAATGAAAACAAAAAAATTGCAAAGAAAATCACTACTTAAAATCAGTAGTTCCTCACATATTATAGTCCTGGATCCTAGAACTCCTAAGACCCTTCTCCTCTACATTCAACAGCTTGTCTACAGTAGCACCTCTCTCCCTCTCTTAGGGCTGAGCCCCAGTGGACTGAACTGAAGTGAACTTAGAGAAGAGGCTTTATATCTTTTGGTGAGGTCACCTGATTGAGCCCTTTCTGTATTTACATGTCTGGACATGTTGTTTCAAAACCGGGGGTTGTTTCAGGAGACTTCCTGGTTTAGTTAAAGGTACAGTGTACATCTCCACATATATTTACTATCTATATCTCTGATCCACAGTGACTAAGCACTTATACAGTAACAGGTTTATAATGTGAATTTATAAAAATACCTTAAGGCCTTCTTATAACTGTCCTAATCATGACATTATTATTATTTTATATTGCTTCTGCATCCTTTTTATTTAAAAAGGCTTCATTAACTGTATGTATTCCTATTTAAAATAGCCTTCATGCTTTTTGTACACAAAATGCACTTATGCACTTTACACAACACCTGTCCTGGCATCATTCCAGGGACTGGATGGATAGAAATAGAAATGGAAAAAGAATGAAAACAGAGACTTAATAGGAAGTTTAGTAGGGACAGTAAAGAGCAATGCTAGGTGGCCAACCTAGGATGGGGGATAGAAGAAAAGAAAGAGAAAAGCGTTAACTGTTGCTAGGAAATAAGGAGATAGAAAAGTGGCCCATCAGTCACAGCAGAGGGTGTAGCCTAACTCCGTCACAGATTGGTTCACTTGTACTACAGCTACGTTTATGTTTATACTAGTCACATTACTAACTCACTTCATAAGACTAGTAGAATCAGTAGAAAAGGTTTTACATACTGTCACAAATTTAGACAACTTATTTTGTTGTTCTTAATGTTATCTCGCTCCATACATCCAAACCCGGATCCCATTGATAATATTCCCTCACTAAATCATTCTATTGAGTCCAACACTGCCTCCCTTCATATGGCCCACTTAAATGTATGTAGTTTAATTGCTAAAAAATCCTTAATAGAGTGCTGGGTAGTTGAAAATAAATATGATGTAGTTGCCTTGACTGAAACTTGGCTGACAGACAAAATTACAAACTCTGAAATTCAGTTACAGGGCTATACCATATTCAGGAAAGATAGAGTGGGTGGGGGGGCTGCTTGTTTTATGTTGCTGATTATTTATTAGCAAAAGAATATTCTATTATCCCTGACAGCGCTATGCATGAGTCATTTACTGTTTCTATCACCGTAGGTTCTAATAAAACTTTAACTATCAGCAATGTTTACGTTCCCCCAAACAAATCTAAGGAGGGTGTTCCTGCTTTTTTTTAATTTTCCTATTTTACCCATCTGTAGGGAACTTATTTTAGTTGGTGATTTTAATTTGAATTGAGTTTCATCCATTACTTTTGATGTTAGGAATATTATAGCTGACCTGGGATTCCGCCAATTGATCACTGACCCCACCAGGGTTAATTATTAAACAGGGTATGAGTCCACTTTAGATTGGGTTATTACTAACAACCCTTTGCATATTATTACCTCAGGTGTTTCCCCTGATGGAATCAGCGATCATAGCTCAGTGTACTTCAACTGGTCAGCCAAAGTGTTAAAAAAGAAATTTAAGACCATTACATACCAAAAGCTGAAAGATTTGGATGAACAGAAATTTATGGAAGAAAAACATAAATAGATTGGTCATTTTTAGACAACATTATAGATATAGATATAGCATATCAAAAATTATGTGACTATTTTATTAACATATGTGACAAAGTAATTCCTCTGAACACAGTAAGGGTTAAGGGGGGGCAATAACATTTGGATCACTCCTTATTTACTTAAATTGATCAGAACAAGAAATAGGGCTTGGAAAATCGATAGAAAGACCAAACAATTAGATCATCAATTAATTTATAAAGACCTTAGGAACAAATGTCAGTCAGTCATACGTGCAGCCAATATAGATTTTTTTAAACAAAAATTGACTGAAGCTACGGGAAACACTCAAGCCACATGGAAAACACTAAACTGTTTAATAGGTAATTCAAAAGGGACAGAAAATTACGTAATTGAAACTGATGATTCCATAATCACTGACTCCAAAACAGTAGCAGAAGCATTTAACTCACATTTTTCAAATCTGGGGAAGTATAATACTGCTTCACAGAACTTAGATGAAGCAAAGGATAACTTCGATTCAGGTAGATGATTGTAATATCCCTAGTTTTTACTTTTGTTATTAACAACCAAAAGACATAGTTATGTTTCTAAAATTAATCCTAGGCCTGTTACTGGACCAGATAACATGCTAAAACTAAGTTTATGGTTTTCTCTCATCCCAGGAGATCAATCACATTTGAAATTACTATTTTTGACAACTCAGGCCATTCCATAGAGCAAGTCAGGGTATTTAAATATCTTGGGTAGAGGTGGGGGAAGTGGGCAACATTTGTGGAGTAATGCAGAATCCGTGAAATAATCCTCAATGTGAAGCAGAGTACTTCACATCATAATGAGGAATGTGAAGTCCATTGATAACAATGACATCACATTACTCTGCCTTCCCCCAACCACTTCTGCACCAATTTTAATGTGAAGTACATAGAAATCAATGTACTTTGCATCACTTCGCCTTGTTATTAAGCTCCAAGGCAAATTTTGCAGTGATTCATGGGATTGCAGGTCACATGGGCTCTAGATTGTTCTGCACAGCCTCAGTTCTGTTTAGTGTGTGTGTAGTGGTAGATGGAGACAGTTTCCTCTCAGAGCTCTGTGATTCAAATCCTCAAAAAGCTGTTAAAAAACCTTTTTGAGCCATTTTTTTGCTCAAAATTTAGTACATTGATTGTAGGAAAACCTCCTGCACTCATATCATCAAGTGTTTATTGTTTGTGTGTGGATTTTGAATGTTAATTTAGAATATTCAGTCTGTGTACTGACAGACACGTCAAGTGTGCTTTGGGGGAGGGGCGTATCTGTGGTGGAGGCAGGTTAAAACTGGGAGAAAAAGGCGGTCTTTCTGTTTTGGTTAAATTTTTCTTGTGTAACTATGTTAATGTACACACAGTAATATTTTCAGTAATTCTTGAAATTTTTTTGCTGATTGTTGTGGTGCAGCAGTGCATAATTTCAGTTTGTTTAAAAGATTTGGTTATATTACTGAAGTTTTCAATTTGCTACGCATTACGTGTAGTGTGTGTGTGTGTGTGTGTGAATGTGTGTGCGTTGCGTGCCATCAAATCAGACACATTTTATTGTGCCATAGAGTAATTGCAGCAGTGTGAACCTGCTATCCACCACACCTGCGTGATATTGTACTGCTTTGTGGTATCTTGGTTTTAGATTGTTACTGCAGTGCACTGCACCCCCCCCCCCAATGGCAAAGATATTCTTTTCCAGATTGGATTGTGACTTGTGAGCACTGGTTAAAGTGTTGTTGTGACTTTGCATCTGCATCTCTTCTTGATTGTGCAGTGCAATCTTAATCTGTCTGTGTTTTTGCATCTGTTTAGTGCCCAATCTCCATCTGCAAGCCACAGTTGTTGTTTTTTTGGCTTCACATCCACCAGCCCAGACTGAAAGTTCAGAAATCCAAATTTGTTTAGAATTTTCTTGGTGATCCCCCAAAATGCCTGCAAAGAGATGTACAAGCAAAGCTGTTTCTGGCCATGGCACTGCTGCCAGTGGCAAGATTGTCCATGGGTGTGGTAATACGCAGAAGTGCATAACCGATGTCAGTATAGAGATTTCTCCATCAATGTTTTTTACAGCTCAATCTGTAGCTTCTCTCATAGTTGGAAGACATGAAGTTGTCCCAGCTGGTGGTGTTAGTGCAGTTTCTGCTGGCATGAGTATTGCTGCCTCAATTTCCACTTCTGACCAGTTAACCGTTTCAAAAAATATAGTTGAGTCTAAAGCTGTGACTGACAGTGTAGATGATGTCATACTCTCCATTAAAATCCCCATGGTAGTTGAACATGATTCTGATCCTGGCAACAATAACTCATAATGTCACATTTCTTCCAGCGCTGTTGAGGTCATGCCTTTGCCATCCAATGATTCAAAGTGTGGCACAAAAATATCGGGTGATGATGATGATGCTGAGGTTGGTACATGTTCTCCACATGACAGCATCCAAGCTGAAAATGTGGATGCGGATGATGTTGATGAATACGATAATGATGTCAGTGACCACTGTTGGGAACTGGAGAAAAAGAAAATCAAGGTGGCTGTGTCTGGGTCTGCTGGCGTTAAATCCTCCCTCCTCAAAAAGGTTGTGATTTAGCGGTTCCTGTTGATAATGATGATGACCCAGTAATAATCATAGGTAGTTGTGGTGGTCAGTTGGAGTCCAAGTGTGTCCAGCCTGAAAAATCATGTAGCACACCCCCCATTTCAGGGGTGAAAAAACTGGAGTCCAATAAGCAGCATCAGGGACATGTTAAAAGTAGGGGATCACAATCCCTTGTTTGGGATTTTTTTGTCCAAGATTCAAATGATGAGTCAGTTGCAATCTGCCAGCTTTGCCATGCATGTGTGAGTCAAGGTAAAAAGGGGAGTCATCTGGGCATGGGGCATGGAGGGTCAGCATACACATCTTATGAACAGGCACATGGCACTGTGGGCCCAGTACCAGATGGCAGCTAATGCCATAGTGGGGCGTTCACCCTCGTCATCAACCTAACTGAGCATGTTATTCCCTTCCATGAATGTAAGACCAAGTACGAATGTCTGCAGTAGCGATTAAATAACACCAGAGGATTTATTTATTTATTGAAAAGTTTCACCAGGAAAAGCACACTGAACAACAAGTTGCTCATCTCCTGGTGTGTCCTGGGGGAGAGGGTATAGGGAGTAAACAGTATAAGAACAAATGGTGTACAAATAGTCAACTACATACAGTTTGAGCAGATTCGCACAGCATACAGAGCGGTACATTAGGGGGCATTGGATAACATCATAAGCACAACAAATCATACATTCTAATAGAAAGTCTCCAGGTAAAGGCAGAGAAACAGGTAGCATTTTGACATTTAAAATTAGTCTATCATAATTTTGCCTGCATGCAATACTAACAGTTGCAACATTTGAGTATGCAGGCATAATATCACATTTAAAAGTAAAAAGTGCCCCCAAAGAGTGTGAAACAGCTAGACACCTGGTTAGTCCCCGAGTGGCTCCAGACAGGCAACTGGGAGCTTAGAAGCAGAAGCAGTTTACAGATAGGAAATGGTGCAGGGCAGCAGTTACAAAGGCAGGCAAGGATGAATAGCAGATCTGTAGGGGAAGGGAATTCCACAGTTTAGGGAACCGGTAGAAGAATGCCATCTGCCCAGTGGAGGTGAGCCGTTGGGGGACTACCAGAGTTCTATGGTCGTGGGATCTGAGAGAGAGTGGGTGGGGGAGGAGTGGAAAGGGAGGAAGTGAGATATGAAGGGAGTGAGCCGAGCCACAATTTTGAAATGAACTTTGCACAGTGGTGCAGTCGCCTATTTGCAAAAGATGGGAATGCCAGGGAATGGTAGAGGTAACAGTCATGGGTGAGGGGAGGAGCGTCCAGGGCAAAATGACAGAAGGAGTTGAAAAGAGTATCCAGCTTGTCTAGAGTGGCAGCGAGGGCTAGTACCGTAGATGATGTCACAGCAGTGGATAATCAGGAGGATCATCTTTTGGACCAATTCACGTCTTGCCAGGAGTGGGACGCAGGACCAGTTCCTATATAGGGCACCAAGTTCTGGGTGTAATTTTTTTCTGTATGGAGTCCACGTGGTCTGAGGTGAAGTGTTGATCAAGCCAGACACCCAGGTATCTGAACGAGGAGGAGGTCTCAATAGCATTGCCATCAAGGGTAACAGAGGATTACTACAGGCATGATGAGGGGAAGGATTATGATTTAGAAATCTTGTCAAGTGGTGGTCAGAGTAACAGTGGTGGTGGTGGTCAATGCAGTATGTCTAGTGCAAGTGGTTCATCAACCCCTGTACGTAAAACGGGGAAAATAACTTCATTTGTGGACTTGTCACCTGTGCATCCCTCTTCATCACACGTCCACACCCCACCCCCGGCCATTCACACAGCTGAGCCATTTGTCACACCCCGTGTAAAATGTGTACGTCATCCCACGTTGGAGAGTGTTTTTGCCCATAACCTCCTGCCTGCCTGAAGCATATGACCATGTGATGTGTAAGCCATGTGATGTGTGTGTGGGCTGCCTGTGAATTCTCACTCCTCCTTAAAGTGGAATAAGGTAGAGTGCACAACACAAAGTCATAATTACAACACGAAATGGCGAAGTGGCAAAGTGAGGGTTTAAAATGGGCACTCCACGTAGCAGAATACTAATGTGAAGTGGCTGCTTCGCGAGCGGAATCTTACTTCGCTGCATCTCTAATCTTGGGTTATTATTAGATTCTCATCTGACATATGAATCCCATGTTATGGATCTGATCAGCAGATTACATAAAAGATTAGGATTTTTATATCATATAAGAAGCACTCTTACAGTTGATACTAGGCATTTATTAACACATAGTTTATTATTTTCTGTTATTGACTATGGATCCATCGTTTTCTCATATACCACTGATAGGATACTTTCAAAACTTCAGGTGACCTATCATTCGGTAATATGCTTTGCGACTGGACAATCCTGGTTAACACACCATTGTTCCCTTTATAAATACGTTAATTGTCTTTCCTTGGTAGGGCATTTTAATCTCGGGTCTTTGCTACTTCTTCACGAGATCTAACTGGGTTTACTTCCAAAAAGTATTCTCTGTCTCTTCCCAAGGATTCGTAAACTAAGCTATACACAATTGCAAAGTAAGAATTGTTTTCAGATTCCTTATTTCCATACTGTGTTTGCCCAAAACTCTTTGAATTTTTCTGCTAATAAGTTATATAATGAACTACCAAGCAGTATTACCAGTCACAAAAAGTTCCTTTTAAGACAGCCCTCAGAAACAAAATGCTCAATTCTGTTTGCAAATATTTCTCTCAAAATGTGTAATTCCACTGTTAGTCTATGGTGTCTGATTACATTGTCACTATGTTTTGTATCTGTGTTATTTTATGTGTAAACTGGACGTCTGTGAAAATGGGTTTTTAGCCCACAGACCTTTCAGTATAAAATTAAAATGAAATGAAATGATAACAGCCTACAGTGAGTGCTACTGAAGCAGAAAACATAAGCACCCCAGGGAGAGACGCAATCATCAGTTTCACCATCAGTTATAGACAGCCACTGTGGTGCATGGTCCTGCTGGTACCAGTTGTGCTGCAGTGGTCCCAGTTGAGGGGTTGGCTGCTGGTCTCTCTGTGAGTACTTACTGCTGCATCTATGGCAAGACTGTCAAAGTCTGCTGCTCCAGTTCATATGGATCACCAGTTGCTGTGTCTGCTGAGCTTTTTCCTCAGCTGCGGATCCGCACTTGCGAATTTTCAGCAACTGCGGAAAAATGTGGATTTTCAGCACTTGTGGAATTTTGCAACTTGCCTGGTTTGCAATTTTGAGCAACTGCAGAAATTTTCTTTGTGAATATGCCACAATTAAATTTCTGCAGTGCTGCAACGCTTTTTTCCGCAACTACAGAAGTTTTGGCTCTCTTGTGAATACTGCCCAAAGTCTGTAGGTATACCGGCATCATTTGCAAGGATCAAATGCATACATAGTCATGGCCCCTTTGGGTTTGGATGAGTGTTCCTCCATGCAGTCACCAGAGGCTTGGACACAGTTCTCCAGATAAGGCTCACAAATAACCAAATGTGGACCCCAAATGGCACAAAAAAAGTGGGAGTGGGGCATTATACAATGACTTGTCAGCTAAAGCCATTCAAAAAGGATAACACTAACAACGGTCTCACAGCATGAACCTACCTCCGAACCTTGTCAAGCTCTTTCAGATGGCACCCTTAGTTGTAAAATGTGTGACAGTAGAAGCTCACCTCTTGCAGCAAATAACGTTTATTGCCATATGCAGAGCATACAGGGCACCTGAGCAGGAACAAACAACAACCTTCAACTAAAATAAAATATTAAAATACCTACAATAATTAAACTTTATGACCTGACTATTCTAAAAGGTTGATAACCTGGCTAATACTAATTAGATGATGGGTATCTGTTGTAAACCAGTCACAACCGAGAACAGCTCTCAGTTATTCTCCCACAAACTATATCTAACAACATCAAGAGTTGGTTATTGAAGTAAACCCCTCGCACAGTCGGTTAATTGCCCTCCAACCACACCCACAGTTGATTATTCACTCCTTGAAAATGACAAAGAAAACCCAAAAAAAATGGCAGCAGAAAGACCGTCCACTTCAGCCGCTCCCCTACTGTAAAATACTCAATTTTTTTCAATATTCTGCATTTTTCCTTCCTGAGTCCAGTCTGAATTCTAGGCAGACCGCCGCTCCCCTGCCTGCACTGCTCGCATACCACTTAAGCACCTCGCTACTCCTACTTGAAGGAGTATTTTTTTCCAACCATGCATTGTAAATCTATATTATGGTGGAGGACGGTTTCCTAACCGTATAAAAGTGACTCCCCTGTTAAAAACAACCATTTTAGTATGCCAAATTGAGTGACTGAGATAGAAATCTGTGACTCACAAATGCGCATGCCCCAAGTCACAGCTTTCTATTTCATTGACTAAATCTGCAGTATTAAAATGCTTGCTCTAACAGGGGGAGTCACTTTCACAAAGTTAGAAAACCATCTTCTGTCAGAATATACAATACATTTATCAGACATTGCTATAAAAACTGAACTCGTTCATGCAGAAGTATCAGCACCATGTTAGCAGTGCAACCGCGGGAGCAGCGGTTTGCCCAGAATTCACTCAAGTGGATTAACAGTGGGAAAAATCAATGTACAATCCCTTGTATAAAAGTAATAACATTCCTTGAGCTGGAGAAAACTCAGAATAACCAGCTTCGGCATTTAATCACCTACTTCAGCTGATTATTCCTTCATATACTCCGGCTCACAGAATGTTATCACTTAAATACACAACAAAGACTGTATAACAGTTTACAAGTTTAACAGTTAAAAAAGTTAAAAAAAGGCTGTTACAGTAGTTACAAAGCCTGTTCATGGAGCTGCAGACAGGCACCACGAGGTGGAAAGAGGAACAAAAGACTCAACACCCCCTTCAAATCCAGCATCTACTGTTGCTCTCTCTCTCCCTCTCTCTCTCTCTCTCTCTCTGTCTCTCTCTCCCCCTCTCTGTCTCTCTCTCTCTCTCTCTCTCTTAGTTCCTCCCTTTTTACTTTCTTTTTTTTATTTTCACTAACTTACTCTCACTGCCCCTTTAATCAGTACAGTTTTCCCTAGTGTCCTTTCTACTTTATTTCTACTTTTGTTCTATACCCTTTATACCATGACACCACTACATTTCTGCTCTTGTTACTGGCATTTTTCCCCTTGATTTTGGTCTGACCAGGTGTCAACCCAATACTCTTCCCCCCAGTATCAGATAATAATTCATTTATTTCTGTCTAATCTCTTTTTTTAAGAGCTACAGATCCATCAGAATCAGGATCACTGCAGGGGAGTCCATCTTTCTGATCAAAGATTTTAGGGCAGGGGGTGTTATCTGAGGGAGGGAGCAAAAGATTAAACAAGGCTAGGCTATAACATTGCACCTGCGGCCATTACAGAGGTATAAATTTTAGTCTGCCATATTTGTCTGAACTCCTCCAGGTAGATGTGTCCATATCCACTGACTGTGTGGGTATTTAAACTTGCAGAGTCTCCACTAGATACTTCTCCAGGTGATTCTCTTCATGGGTTATTTTCCCAAGAGTGCTATGCAGAGATTTCACACCCACTTTCACATGCATCTCTGCTGGCCTTGTGGATTTAGACTCTGTTATGACAGAGGCCACACTATTTGAAGGCTTTACACAAGCCCCAGGATTACCAGAGTTTTTCTCTGGGTTTTAAGACTTCAAAGACCATTTAAGGGGTACGGCCTAACCAGGGTTTAGATTAACAGTCTGTTAATCACCCCCTATAGGAGTACTCCCTAGGGGCATAATATGGCACAAGGCACAGTCAAGTGCCCTATTGCCCCTAGGTGGTGATTAACTGACTATTAATCTAGCTCCTGGGAGTGCCTTATTGCTATTATAACAAACTCTGGCAGAGCCACTACGGCTGTAAATGCATTAACTAGATAAGGGTGTTTCATGGGCTTAAACATAAACATGAATTGCTGTTGCATACATTAACTGAATCAAAGTATGGTGCATTGAGAAAGGGCAGATATAAAAATAATGCCACCATCTGTATTATAGTTACCTATATGTTTCACATTTTATTCTATGCACTGTTATTGCAATCAACTCAACTGAACCAGGCCATCATATACATGAAGGTACTGTACCTTAATTGCAAACACTGCTGAGACAACTATATGTTGTGACAAGGTGGAAGATAAACACAATGTTGAGACATGTTTAGGAAGACATTTCATGTGTTTAATTGATTTTTTTAGAGATTGCTATACAGTACACACACACATAATTAGTATAATATAAAAGTGCATATACTGTACCCAAATGTCAATGTAAATCTTATACATTTCATTACAAGTTGTTCTCTTGAAGGAAGATCTTACTGTACAAGGCCTAAAAATGGGTGTTAGGTTAAAGTAAACTGGGATAGGTGTGTTATTGAGGGTATTTCATAGTTTATCTTTTATTACTGCTCCACCCCAGGCACACACAATATGAAAATCAACAACCCCTTGATATGAAGCAACAGGAATTACATAAGAACAATGGGAGTTATTCCACATATGTCCACAGGTGCCACACATGCAGGTGGAGGGATCTGAGGCCCCGGATGCACCAGTCTGCCCTGCTCCTGAGTCAGAAGATCATGGCAGAGAGGCAGATGTACTGGGGGTGGTATGCACCCCTTAGGGCACCACCAACACAGTGAACCACAATCCTGTTGGCAAACTCAACACTTTGCCGACAGGTCACTGTGTTGGTGTGCCCGAGACAGGAGCACACTGTCTACCAGTCCTGCAACCCTGCCTAGAAGTAACTCCAACTGGAGTTAAGAATCCTAAAGTCAGGGGGTAAGCCCCTCACATGGGGGGGGTTCAGGGGCAAAGCCCCCCCGATAAAAAAGAAAAAGGACCGGGAGAAAAACAGGAATCATGACACCCGCAACTTGCCGTCGACATGATTCCTGTCAGTGAGACGCCGGTCGACAAAAGGGTTGCCAAACAGGCACCATAGAGCCACTGGGGGTTCCATCAATAGCTGCTGAAGTAGAGGGAACCAAATCTGATGAGTCCAAAGAGGTGCCATTAGAATTATGTGAGCCCCTACCGTCTGTAGCTTCAGGAGAACCCTCTGAAGCACTGGGAAGGGAGGAAAGGCATACAACAACCTCCCCTGTTCAGCAAAGAGACAGTGTATCTCATCAGAAAACACCAAGCCTGGGAACGAGCAAGCAAAAATTGAGTAGTTTTGCTTTGGATGGGGAGACAAAGTGGTCTATCTCCGGACGACCCCACAGATCGAACAAGCTTTCGATCACCTCTTGATTTAGCTCCCACTCATTAGCCCTGACAGTGGTGTGGCTGAGACTGTCTGCCAGGACATTGCTGATGCCCAGCACAAGGACAGCAGCCAGGCAGAGGTCATACTGGACTGCCCAGTACCACACTCACATTGCCTCCCAGCATAGAGGGTATGAGTGAGTGCCTCCCTGTTTGTTTAGGTACCAGACCACAGACATATTGTCGGTCTGAAGCAGGAGTGTCCCCAGACATAGAAGAGGCTGGTAGACCTGGAGGGCATACAGCACTGCCCTCATTTCTAACACATTGATGAGTAGAGACGCTTCCAGCTAGGACCCTGCTGCCAAAGAAGATCCTTCTTCATGTACCTGGACACTAGGACCCTGTGGTCCAGGTTGTTCAGCCGCTGATCCCATTGGACATGAAGAGTCCTTTGAGTCACCCTTATATGCAGTCTGGCTAGAGGAACTGTAGGGATCGCAGCTGCCATCAGCCCAAGAAGACGGAGGATCGACTAGGCTATGGTGCAGCATGAGTTGACCACTAATCTGGCCTGTTCTTGCAGAGTCTTCACTCTGTCCAATGGGAGGAAGGCCCTGTCATGGACTGTATCCAGCACCACCCCAAATGAATTGTAGATGCTGGGAGGGAAGGGAGAGGTGGGATTTGGGATAGTTGACTGTTATTCAAAGTCTGGAAAAGAGGTCCAGGCTGAAGAAGAGGGACTCTCTCAGACTGCTCTGTGATGGGGCTGACAGAAGCCAGATACAGGCACAATTAGATCCCTCTGCTGCATAGGGCCACAGCCACCACTGCTAGACACTTGGTAAAAAACCCGAAGGTGCTGGGGATAGGCCAAAAGGGAGAGCCTTGAACTGATAATGATCCCCCTGGAAGGCAAACTGAAGAAAGCAGCGGTGGGCCTGGAAGACAGGGATGGGCAGGTAAGCATTCTACATGTCCAGCGCACAAAGCCAATGGCCCTTGTGGAGCAGGGGTATAAGTCTCTGGATGGTGAGCATGCGAACCTCTTGTACTCAATGTACAGGTTGAACATGCTGAGGTCCAAGATGGGTCTTAGGTCGCCCTGTCTAGGAACTCTGTGGTGTGACCTCTTGCTATTAACAGAAGGACCCAAGAGTCCGTGGTTATGTCCTGTGACCCCGGAAGGTGGAGGGTGAATCTTCCCCCCGCTGGTTCCCCTAGAGAATCTGGAGGAGGCAGGGGAGGTCCCCCATGAGTCAGGAGGCCGAGGGGAGGGAGCCAGCAGCTCCTCCAGAGGGCCTATGGGACTTGGCAGGGGGAGTAGGGATTCCTAATGCTGGATAACAGCATTTGGCCTGACGTTTGGCAGGGTCCTCTTTGGTTTGGTGTCTCTGTTGCTGACGAAAAGGCTGTTTGCCTTTGTAACCCCCTCAGTACATGAAGCTGATGTCATGGATGGATTTACCATGGTCCTGCAATTCAGTGATAATATCCTTGGCGTCACCTGCGAACAACACAGATCCCCTGAAAGGGTCACCCAGCGTGGAGGTCTGGATGTCTTGTGCCAGGCCAGCAATCCTGAGCCACAAATGTTGCTTAATGCAGACAGTAGTGGCTGTGGGTGCAAGCAACTGAGTCTACTGTGTCATAAGGGGCCTAGAAGGCATGACAACAGGAGATTTTAGCCATTCTCACTGTCTTGGCAATCTCGGCCTTAAGCTTCTGGTCCTGGATAGCTTCCAGCTTGCACTCGAGTTAGGCCAGGGAAGATTTCTGGTAGGAAACCATATGAGTCACATAATTAAGGGACCTGAGGGTGCAAGTGGAGGAGGAATGGATCTGACGACCAAAATTGTCCAGCTGCTTAGATTCCTTATCAGGAGGAGAGATGCTCAAATGTTTAGGTTTAAAGGACCGGTTGTGGACATCTGTGATAACAACTGAGTCTGCATTAGGATGCCAGAAAGGTGTGTGACCTCATCTGGGGGGGTTGTACATCCTGTCTGCCTTTTTTGAAACAACCAGAATGGAGGAAGGCTGTTGCCTGATAGTGGATGTCAGGTCTTCATGGGGCCCAGTCCAAGGCAGTATGGGCATAGGAGCTGTGTCAGTCATGTCTAGATGCTCTGCAAGCATTTTCCACTTTGGATCCTGTTTCTGGGTAGCCCAGCCATAGGCATTTTGTATAGTTATGTGGAGTTCTGCAGAGGAACGGTCCTCCGGTGGGGATTTCGGGGACTCCTTAGGCTGAAGCTCTATAGGTGTATGCGTACCAGAGCTGGAGGATGAATCAGAGTCAGAGTCCAAAGAGTGCCTGCTGGAAGTCTAAACCTTTTTAGAGGAGTGTCCTGGGTTTTGTCTCAGACCTGGTGTCTAGAGGAGCCTTCTCTGGAAAGGTGGGAATCCACAGGAGAGGCTGATTTAGGGGTCAGAAAGGAGGCAGGAGTAGAGGCCACCACTGGTTTCTGATGGTCAAGCTCTGAGGCTATTTGAGTCCTGGCCTCCTGAATCTGGGTCTGAAACACTGCCTGGATATCAGCCTGAGGCTGCTGTGGAGGCAGAGGCTGAGGAAGAGGTGGTGGAGGAGGAGGCTGGTATAATGGATAGCCCGGCATCTGATATTGAGGGTATCCATGAACCTGATAGGAGTAGGGAAAGCCAGAAGGAGCATACCCTTGATTAGACGTAGCCCAGTGTCTGGTACCCCAGTACATATTGGGGTTGATGACCAGGTGTTGGATACCTCGACAAAGGGTACATTGGGTATTGTGGGGGTGGATAGCCTGGAACATTGCCCATAGGTCCAGCTGGAGGCAGAGCTGAAGGTCTGGCAGAAGGTGGGGCCATAGGTCCAGCAGGATGTCCAGAAGGACCAGGCATCAGCCCTGTAGGGACCTTCAATGGGGCTGGCATTGGATCAGGCACAGGAATGTCTGGCACCAGAAGATTCAACACCTGAGGGCCTGACAGAAAGCTGTCAAGCATTTGAGGAATGGCCAGAGTGCCAGACATACCCTGATCTGGTGAAGAGCACCTAGCAAAGGGTCAGTTGGCATCGGGGTGTGACTAGAACCCGACGGAAGACCCACCATCATCTGGGGAGCTGGATTCCAAGATAACAGAACCTGGTTGTCTAAGGGGGCTTCGGTTGAGGGGGTCCCAACGGAAGGTCCCCGGAGGGATTAAAAATAGGCCCAGTGGGTGAACCAAGATGAAACTGACTCAGTGAAGGAGGGGAACTTCCAGATTAGTGCCCACCTCTGGCTCTTGATCTTCAGGCAAGCCTGGAGGGTCTGGTTGGGTCAGTGGGAGCTAGGAACCCTCTAAAGACTATTACATGTCCGGCAGCTGGCTCAACTCAATGTCGGGGATATCCTGTGACACCTACGTGAGAGCCTCAGCTGTGCAGTCCCCAGAGGAACCAGGGATCAACTTACCAGCTGCAGCCATGCAGACATCAGAAGAACTAACGTCCAACTTATCAGTAGGGGCCATGCAGACAACAGCGATGCTGGAGTCCAGCTTACCAGCTGTGACCATGTACTCCTCATTGAGGCCAGAGAGTGACTTATCAACCTGGCTGCTGGCAATAGACACTAGAAGATATAATAGAAGATATAGACCTAAGAAGCACAATAGGGGATCCGTCGTCCAAGAACTGGCCCAACTGCACCGTGAGTAAAGCAGAAAGGGAGGCCGTGGTCTGATCCACCAGAGTTGTAGAAGACCTGGCAGTAGGGGTACTTACCAGAAGTGGAGGCCTCTCCAGTGTCAGTGGTGCCCAATGGTCACCACCAAGTGGGTGGAGACCTATCTCAGTCTTGGTACCTCTCCTTGTCCTTTTTCTTCTTTTTTGGGTTCTGGCATTGGAGAAGAAGATTTTTCTCGCAGATTCTGCAGCTCCTTTTCTATCAAAGCTAGGCACTTCTCCAGCAAGTGGGCTTCAAGCTTTTTCTGGTGCCTAATCTGTGTGACCTGGTTGAAGGATTGGCAGGGCACACAGTCCTTGACCTGGTGTTTGGGGACTAGGCCGATCACGCAGAGGGAATGCTCGTGCGCATGCAGGATTTGGATGCCGCAGGACTTGCACTTCTTCTTTTCGATGCATCACCCAACTGTTCATGTTCCTGAATTGTACCTCCAATTATAACCCATGCTGTAAATTTGTCACTGTTATTTATTTGCTTCCCCCCTTTCATCTGTATACCCCTAAAGATCTCTGTATTAGACCTGTTTATGTTAGACCTGTTTATATTGTATTTTACTATGTAATTGTTTGACCTGGTGTTCTGTTCTTTTTATGCTTAACTGGACGTTTGTGTAAAGGGGCATTATTGCTCACATACCTTTCAGTATAAAATAAAGATTGATTGATTGATTAAAAACTGGACTGACAGACCTGAACCACAGCAGTTCTATAAAAATTCAAACTGGCCATACTGGGTACAACTTTCACAAATACTGCTGGTCCAGTCACTCTGGCTGCACTGTTTAGTCTGACTTTTATGTATCTTGTCTGCTCCTGAAAGTCTGTTTTTCAACCCTTCCTTGGCATGGTTGAAAACTGAACCATCAGGACCTGACCAGATAGGTAAAAGCCAAACCAGATCATCTGGGGTGAGTGGATCAGCAATATTTGCACAAGCAGTGCCCAGTTCAGATTTTACAGCTCTGGTTTGGGTGGTGATCTGTTTTTTTCCCATATCCCACTGCATGTGGCTTAGTAACATACTGTACAGATGGATAAAGAGTCTAATCCATTGAAGGTTGAAGTTTCAGAAAACCAGTATGCTAAAAATACCAAGATTTACTCAATTCCTGATGATCCCCCACCCCCAAGTCACACTTAGTCCTCTACCAAAGTCATGCTCAAATATTGGTGCCTCTACATCCACACCATTAAGCTTTTAATGCCATCATGCCTCTTCTGCTGCCATGAGCTCCCCCATCCATGAAGTCCCATTCTGCTTGTGGCAGCCCCAAAACCAGGTAATTTTCCAGGGAGCAGCTCTTTACACCACATCAATGAAATCACTGCTAAACTCCTTATTTTTAAACATTTTGTTGAGACATTTTTGTTTTAGTATATCCATGGTCAGGAAAAATTAATTTGTAAAAGAAACCAAAGCCCCCCATTTATCAGTTCATGTAATCACAATACAGCATGTTATGAACTGATCAGATTCTATGTGTAACCTAAGTCAAACAAAAATTAGACACACACATGCCTACCTATTTGTAAGTGAAGCAAACGTGGTTAGTATCATTCAGTGTAAACACCTATAGTCACAAATTGCAGGTTAAGAACATTATGTAGAATATAAAAAGCAACCCAGAACTGCCTGTCTGAGAAAATGAAGTTGGTGTATTATTTGGAAACAGCCATCACTGGGACTCTCTGCTATGGAATATCCTGCAAAGTAGCAGAATGACTGCTGTTAGGATGGTGGTGTCAAATGGCTTAATGAGGTGTTCTTAGGGGCTGAGGGCACAGCAGAGCTTATTTGTTATGCAGAAAGCTCCAGGAAGTGTTTAACCCATTCTACTTCCAATTGCTTTCTATGATGTCTGTACTATCCATTGGTAATCTGACGCAGAATGACTGCCAGAAGATAATGAGTTAACGTTCTGTGGGCTCAATTAACTCCTCAAGCCAGAGGAAAAATAGTGCTCTACAGCTTCCTATACAAACACAGGTAGCGTAGTAATGAGGTTTAAGCAGAGGAATCTATTTTTAACACTATCATGTTGTTTGATATCAAAAATGGCATCAGCCCGTTTCTGAATGCAAACCATCTGCTGGGCTACACCCACAGCAGTAAAAACTGATCAAAAAATAAATAAAAGTGTAAGAAATGTATATTTGAATGTTGTTTTCTCATTGAGAGGGAGCTTTTAAATATAATTAGAAAATGGGTAAAGACAATTCTCTCTTCTGATTGGCTGAGACACTTATTTAGGTGGGCATCTATCAGATAATAGATGCCCACCAAATAAAAAGTCCCAGCCCAAACCTGCCTCATGCCCATCCAAGAGTATCATTGTGCCCAGTCTACTACTTCATTGGCTGAAGCAGTGGGCACAAAATTTCAAACTACTGCCATTTTGTTAACCACTTAGGGAGACAGAGTGAGCCTACCACAAACACATGCAAACAGATAATTACAAATGACTGTCAGCTACACAGCACTGACAAAACTTGTATTTACTTTTCTCTAATCTACCAGCATTGCAACTTCTGTGAGGGTTGCTCCTTTACAAAGCCACCTGCTCAGTCACAGCTCTCCTCCATCTCCGCTCCCCTCCCCATCGCTGACCGCTACTTAAATTTCCCCGAGATTCACTTTTTTTCACAAAAAAAAATCAAAACCGCCATACAAGTGTAGTCGGCATTGCCGGTATCTCTACCGCTGTATTCATAAAACAACCCTGTATTTCCGTGAAATATGATGCCCGCTGCGCAAGTCTGACGAGTCATTTGATGTCTCGCGCACAACCTACACTATGTAGCCGCCTGCTGTCAAGCCTGCAGTTTAAAAAATAAATTAAGAAGGCATTCCTGAGAGTGTCTGTTCGGGGGGTGTGGGATGATAACCACCACTCTTTTGTGCTGCTTGGATGAGATTCAACAGACACGGAGACGGGGGGGGGGAGCCACGGACCGATGGCAGGGTACACAAAAAAAATCACAACCTGAATCTCATTTGTCTGTGTGTTGCGGGCATTCAGATTTCTCCAAAGAAGCTGCAATCACTGTGTGTGTGTGTGTGGTGGGGACCATGAGAACCAACTAAAAGAAATGGCACATCATTCTAATACAGGTAGAGGAACTATTTTATTACTCAACTAATTTTAAACTAATTTTGAAAACATTTTTTTTATTATACAATTTTTTTTCACAGTGCCCATTTTCTAAGCGCAATAATACCTCCAGGGTGGGCAGTATTGTGCTATACCAGGCCTTCCAGGGGCTATAAGGCCCTCCGCCTGCAGTGTCAGGCCTCATTGCGCCCCTGGGTGGTCCGCTATAGCACAATACCGCCCACCCTGGAGGGTATTATTGCACTTAGAAAATGGGATTTGGGTTGTATTTTAGAAATAAATTGTTTATAAAATTTTAAAAAATAATCTAAATACATTTTGTGTGAAGTAGTCACTTTAATGCTGTCTTTGTCAGTAGATAGTTTTTTCTGTGTTGAACTATTGTGTTGTGCATCCTGCCCTCCCACCTAGCAGCAGTGCCTCCCCTCAGCACTCTTACCACTCACTACACAGTACTCTGTTTCCTATTAAAAGTGTATCTAAAACTTTAATGGTTTTCCTACCCCAAGTGATGAACAGCTTTGATTTTCTTTTTTTAAATACTGTCAAAAAATGTTGACCAGTGACCTGGAAGTATGCTGGGAGGTGCAGAGCAGTGTGTTTTGTTGCTTGCAATCTGATTTTCTGTCCCCTCCGCATAAGTGGAGTAACAGTATTGTTTTTTTTTTATTTTCAAGTAGCGCAACCAGGAGATGGTGTAGCATTCAGAATGGTAATTCGGTCAGTAACTGTACCAAGATGGGAACCCAGCCAGGATCAGGAGAAAGAATACCCACTGAGAGGTGGCATGGAGTCAGCGATCTGGCGGCTGGCTGTGCTAGCACTGATAGGTAAGCACGCTCTGTGCTACCACTACCACTTATCATAAAGAAAAAGTTTTCTGTGGTGCTATGAAACAACAAAAAAAATATGAGCATGGCACATGTGGTAGTAGTCTCACTCGCTACAGGAGAAAAAAAGACAGTTGCTGTGGGAGGGGGTGCTACATCTCTCGCTAAGTGAGAGAAAAAAATGGCAGCTGTTTTAAATTTAAAATTCCATTGCTACAGTGGTATTCAAAGGTAATCAGGCAGCCAGAGACTGGGACTCATTATTTCCAGGTCTCTGTTGCCTAATACTGGACCTACTCGTTGGTGGCAGTAGCCAATGAGAAACCAGAATGTTCTCTACCCATTTTCTAACAGAGAGTAATATAAGGCTGTTGAAATGCTGACAGCCAATCAGAATGGAGCATTTCTGAGACACTTTTTATATTTGCCATTAACTTGTATGGCCTGAATGCCTTTAAGGGAACTCAATGCCTTTGTATGACTCTTCAGAATTCGCCCTTGACACTGAAGCTGAGAGGAAAATATTTTTTCCATTTACTATTTTGGAATCACATTTTGGCAAACATCACAGCTGTGTGGAAAATTATCAGGATCTGAACACTCAAAACACTGCAGGCCAGATATCCAAATGTTAGCACCGGCACTAATGGGGTTTACATGCACACAATCCAGGTTTGCGTCCATTTTTTTCCCCCAATTGTTAAACCAGGTGAGACACACTAAGCTGAAAGCTTGTTTACAGGTGCAACCTGGGAGCGCAGGGAAGTTAAGTGACTTGCTCAGAGTCACACAGTATGCAAGTGGGGGCTGTGGAATTCAAACCCAGGTCTCCAGATTTGCAGCTCAGAGCCTTAAACCACTGCACTATACTGCCTCCCCATACTGCGTCCAGCATTTTTTGGGGACTATATTCAGCGACACCTGTAGCGTGTGCTAAACCCATAAGTGCCAAGGTGCTAATATAATGCTGCACCCATGCAACTGAGGGGGTCCCCTCCTGCAAACAGGCACAGCAGCATTTTCAAAGGTTTGCGATGGTGGAAAATGGAATCCAAAGCAGCATGATAAACCACTACCGAAAATCTCTCTTAACTGGGTGCTAAGCCTATGCTCCCATCCCACCAATGGCAGGATGGCTGTACTGCAGTCACTCACCCTGATCGCTGATACACCAGTGAGGTTGTAGGCCCTGGTGTTTGGTGGCACCTCCCACCCTTGACCACCAGTTCTGTATAGAGTATACGACTCCCTGGTGTCTAGTGTCACACCCCACCCCCAATCACTTGTCACGTATATTATACACATATCTCTGGTGTCTACTGGCACCCGCTCACCCCCGAGTACCCCTCCTGTGGATTGCATGCATATCCCTGGTGTCTAGTGGCACCCACCACGACAGGATCACCTGTCCCATCTATTCTACACATATCCCTGGTGTCTAGTGGCACCCCCCAGCCCTTGATCACCCATCCCATATAGTGTACACATATCCCTGGTGTCTAGTGGCGCCCCCTACCCCTCCAACACCCATGCTGTACCCCCACCCCCAATCACCAGTCCTGTATTCCACCACATATCCGTGGTATCTAGTGGCACCCCCACACCCTGATCACCAAGCCCATGTACCCGATAATATTTCTGGTGTCAAATGGTACCCCAGTCCCCGAATGCAGGTCAACAAATGAACTGGTGAACAGTGGTGGTCCAGCGGCACCCCACCTGCTCCATACACACCCAGAACACCACCCATCCAACCATCCCTTTCCAGTGTGTCCAAAGATGTGCATTGAATTCCGATAGAGCAATCAGCACTGCCCTCCTCTCACCTCCTTTGCTGGCCCCTGTATGACCTGACAGTGAGCACATGTACAGTATACTGTATACTGTATGCATGCTCACTGTCAACTCATGCCGTGGCTGGCCGAGGAGGTGGAGGAGGACAGTGCCAGTTGCCATATCAGGATTCAATGCATGTCCCCGCACACACTGGTAAGGTGGGGTTGGGTGGGTGGTGTTCTGGGTGCATACAGGGTAGGTGGGGGGCTGCTGGACCACCGCTGCTCAATAGTCCATTTGTCGACTGGTATTTTGGGTTGTGGGGGCGTGAGTGCCACTGGACACCAGGGATATTATTGAGTACACTGACCAGGCAATGGGGTCCAGGTGCCACTAGACACCAGGAATATGCGTACACTGTGTGGAATGGGTAATCGGGGGGGGGTGGCGAGTGTCACTAGACGCCAAGGATATGTGTATAACATCCGGGACAGTTATCAGGGGGGTGCCACTAGACATCTGGGATGTACAAATGAGCCCATAATGGGCATGCAAATGGCCCTTTAATGCCTCGCAAGCTCAGTGGGCCCATTTGCATGGTATGGCTGAATATAGCCAATTGGCTTCCTATGCTATCTGGTCCTAAGGCACTATTCCCTCTGGGCTGGATACAGCCATGATCCATGTTGTGCAGTGCAATTTGACTCAGTGCTGCACCAGCACAGGCCAATATTCAGTCAGATAGCACCAGTCCACTATCCGACTGAAGATAACAACCTCTGGCTCAGGCGCAAGCCCAGCAGAAACATCTGCACTGTGCTTGCACATGTTTTTGAATATCTGGGCCCAAGTGTGTCTGTCTGCATTTGAGACTTTATTCCTAAAGGTAGATCAGCTTGTACAACCTGTGGGTCTCATTTTCTGTGTGGGCTCCTCTGACAGAGTTTAAAAAAAATCTGTAAAAACATCTGACATAAATTCTTTGTGTAAAAGATATGAACCACCAAACAAAAATGTGTTTTTTAATGGAAGCGATAGGAACAGAGAAAACTATTATAGCACTGGGAACCAAGCATGGAACTGACAGAAGTAAATCGCGCATGGTACAAAAAAATTAACACAGCACACTAGCCTGAAGTGGAAAAAAAAAATTACATATGTTGAACTGAGAACTACAACTGACAGAAAATTCACAGATTTAAAGGGAAACCAGTACTGAGCTTGAACCAGGGCAACTGACATTTTCTGAGGACAGAAAAAACTGTCAGTTAGAGGGCCAGTGGGCTTAAGCAAATCACACAGTGCATGAGCTTGATTAAAAAAATCTCCAACATTCCAGAAAACCATGCAGAGTCAGGCTAAGTACAGCAGTGGGACCCATACAGTATGTTCTTATTGTTAGAAGCCCGGAGTGCTAAAGCTAGGTATCATACTATTCCTTCATTTCATTCTCTGTGCACCAATGCTCAGAGGTTACAGTCATCTTTCCTTTCTTTAAAGATGATAGATAATATCTCCCTGCTTGGATCAAAACAGATTAAACCATAGCATTTGACAGCTAGCCATGATGTTCACCAGGTAAGTAATAAAAAAGAAAATGAAATGAACCAAACTTGCTTACAGCTGCAGAAGTCTGGAAACAGACCTGTGCCTACAGCTCCCTCTGAACAGGTACCGGCACTCCACTCCCACTCGCCTGCACTGGTCTGGCACACTGCATCTGACCGTCTGCCACTTGTCTATCTCTCTCTTCTAATATGCTTCCCCTGTGCCGGTTAGGTCACAATCAATTGATTTGTGACAGCATCTGACAGCAGGACGTAAAAGCAATTGTAAAAATAAATCAGATTATGTCATTCCCCAGGGAGGGGGAAGGGCCAGCAAATCAAATGTACCAAGAAGAGGCTGCCTGTCCCACCAGCCCTGTTATTAATGATACGTTGGTTACAAATAGGAAAGGGGGTAAACTGAAAGATATTTTAAGTTAAAAAAAGAAACCCTTCAGGATATTCTTTAATTCATTTCAAAAGGACCTGACAAAGGGAGCGACAGCAATAATGGGGAGTCAGTCGTTTCTTTGCTTCCTTTCTTCTCCCCTGCAGCTCAGCACTAGCAACTGCCAAGGTTAGGCAAGGCCCAGTAAGGAAGCAATTGCAGATACTCCTCTCCATTCGCCCTGTCAATGAACCTCTGTCCCCACCTGGTGAGCCTCCCCTGCAACAGCAAAGAAATACAAACGTGATATGATTACAGTCTTGTATCAAGGCTCCAGATTTTTTTCCTCTATGCTGTATTGTCTGGATTAGTGGTACCAAAAAAGTGAATGTTTATTGCCCCCTAGTGGGGGAGTCAAGTATAACTACAGGTCCATTCCCAAAGCCTGGTTACATAATGACACATTCAGTTAATGTTAATCTCTGCAAATTAAAATAGATTTGCCAATTACTGTTTCCCATTGTTAGCTTCCTAGCTATATTTCATGTTTTATATTTTTAGATAGCTATGCAATTGTCGCCTTGGTTCAGAATTGTAACTGCACTTTACTTATGTGTGTACTACACTATACACAATGTATGCACTAAGAAAAAATTACTCACTGTAATAATATTGTTTCTTTTTAAGGGATCCACCAGCAAGCTTTACAGTAGCAAACAGTCCACTGGATTTAGTGCCCCAGAGAGAAAATGTGTGCTAATTTTGGAATCTTAGAATTAGCACTAAGTTCAAACTCTACACTGCTACCACGCTCCCTCCAATTGTCAGATGTGTTTCTAAAGCTAGGGGGAGATGTGACCACTAAAACCAGCTAAATGGCTACCAAAATAATGTTTAAAAATGTGTTCTAATTTGAAAAAAAAGGTAATCAAGTTAAGGCAGAACAAAAAAAAATATGAAAAAACTTCTGTGATCAGACCACTTAGCAACAATTGCAAAGGCACATAACAAGTACTGCTTAAGCAAACTGAAGGAGAACTGATTCTTCTCTGAAATTCTGAACCTATTTCCAGGTTCTGGAAGAGGAGGCAGGGTAAGGATTTGTAAAGCTTATTGATGAATCCCTTAAGAAGAAACAGCATTACTACAGTAAGTAATTTTTTTCTTCTAACCACAGATAGCTTTACAATAGCAGACTCCACAGCAGTATCTTTGGAGGCTGGGTCCAGAACCTATTCAGGAAAAAGGTTCTGTAAGATAGCAGTGCCAAAACTGGTATCCCTTCTGGACTGTATGTCCAGACAGTAGCATTCTGTGAAGGTGTGTACTGTCTTCCAGGTAGCTGCTTTATGGATTTCTTAAAGGGAATGCACCTTGCTGCTGACACAGAGGCAGAGATGCCCCTTATGCCGTGTGCCCATGGACCACTTGGGGGGGTATCCTGCCAGCTTTTCCATAACAGAATTGAATGCAGGAGACTAGCAATTATGAGATAATTCTCCTTGTTACTGGTTAACCCTCCCCCAGTTCCCCACAGGTGATAAAAAGCCGAATGCTGCTGGACCTGACAGCCTTTGTGCGGTCTAGGTAGTAGCTTAGTACCCTCTTTACATCCAGTCAATGGAGATTTTTGGTTTTTTGTTTCTTTTTTTCTTTCCCTGCACTGTGTAACCCCTAGGTGGCACTATCCCAAGGACTACTACCCCTGCCTGCTTGGCTAGTAGCAGGTTAAGGGGCCTAGGTTCTGTTACAGGTGCCTCCACCTGGAGGTCAGGTTTGGTAATGGTCAAGCTGACCTGAGCACAGCCCTCCGGCACACTGTAACCTCCCTTTTCTCCTTCTAGTGGCCTGAACAGTACACAATAATCACTTTCACAATGACCCTTATTCACCGTGCAATTTCCCACAATGTTGGCACTTACCACCAGGGCTGGTTCCTCTAGCGCGACACTGGGAACCCCCTGTAAAACAAGGATAAACACAGCAAACACCAACCGTACAATACTCTTGGCACAAACTGGAACCACAGTCAGGTTAAATGCAAACAAAGTTAAATCTGATTTAATCAGGGGACTTGAAAAAGGGAGGGGTGTAATCAGGTTGATTTGCTTAAAAGCTATATTAATCAGACAGTTATGCATGCAGTTCAGAGTCCCTACACAGTCACACACTCTGGGTACCCAGGTAGGAAAACGGTGGGCTAGCCAGGAACGTTGCAGCTGATTGGGGGCCTATGATGGAAGAAAGCAACATGCACAACACACACTATTTGTAATCTGGAGCCGGAGGGCTCAGTTCGTGAAAGAAAAGGCAACAAGACAATCAGATGACAAAACTTTTAGATTTAGCAGTTGTTGCAGGGAGCTACCCTGATGTTTACTCATGATACCCAATACTGGACACAGGCAGGATGAAATCAAGACTGCAGGCTGTTGAGCTGGAGTGCCGGGAGAAGCAGGGCCCACATGAATCACAGAGGCATCATTCCTGTTCAAGGCATTGAGCAGGGGGCTGATCCCCAGGCCGGTCTCTCATCGATGACTTTCTCTGCGTAGCAGGTATTCTGGCTGGGCCAGTGTAGCAGGGCCCAGGCAAATGGAAATGGATACGGATTCAGTCCATGGAGCTAGATACAGCCTCCAGCAAACACAGTTCAGACACACAGTGGGGAACCAAATCACGACCCACTATAAGCACAAAGCACATTCAAATGTAAGGAAATTCCACTGTACTGGGCAAATGGCTCTCCGGTCGCAATTAGAGTCTCTGCACAATCCAGGAGTTCAGAGGTAGCTGGAAGTCCTGACAGGCTAATCGCATTCAGCAGATCTTCAGTCTTCTTCAGGCTAAAGCCTTGTCACAAGTCAGTGGCTTAATTCGCTCTCCAAGTTCGGATTCAGTCCGAAAAAAGCGCAAGTTCCCTCTCGGTAACAGCAGGCAGGAATGCAGGCCAAACTCAGGCCTTTCCACAGTTCTCCTGCGCGAATCCACTATGGATTGCTGCTCGAATTATCTCAAGCTGTTACTTCTTCACTTTCCAACTCAGATCTAACTAAAACTGCAAGCAGTGTGGGACTTTCCCCAAGATCCAAAAGGTTTGGTTGGCTGATCGGTCTGTCAGTCACAACAAGAGCTCCCCCTCCAGGTTATTTTAGACACCAAAAGCCCAAAACTACAATTCCTACAAGTTTTGGCCCCACCAAGCCCCTGTAAGCAGCAAGCTCAAGGAAGACTTTTCAGGAACCCCCATTTGTAGGGAGGTTACACCCTTCCATGCCTGGAGAAAACGTGGCGTCCGCATCAAGTCTGTGCCATCACAATATCAAAAATGCAGTATAAACGAGACATATATATCATTAGCTTGTTACATCACTATACCTTTCAATATAGTTTACATTACTACATCCATATTGACAATACTTATGTATGTTTCATACAGGTAATGCTGATTCCACTATGATTAACACATTAGTAACATCAAAATACTGCTTCAGGTAATAACTTCCTGTATATTAAACAATGTAGGAGGTGCCCTTCCCTATCAGCTAACTTGGGGTTGGATGGGGCAGGGGCACCATACTGAGAAGGAATAACAATCAGCCTGGAATTGGCCATTAAGCTCAGTTTAGGTGGTGAGCTCTGAGAAATATAAACAACTTTGTGAACCACATTGAGAGGCAAATCCACTGGCCTCCCAGGAGAATCATAACTGAAGCGCAATACTGGCTTGACAGCTCGGTCAGTCTTTCTGGGGGGAACAGCCACAGTCTCTGTACTTTCAGCACTAACTTTGGAGCTTTCATCATGCGTGAGGGGTGCCTCTGCACAGATGGGAATGTCCAAACTGGGAGCACTGTCAGCTCCTTGCTCTGTAGGCTCTGTTTCCACAACACTCTGCTCATTTAGAGAAGGTTCTGGTACAATTAGGCTTTGTGGCATTGAAGGAGGGCTGTCAGCACTCTCATATTGTTGTTCAAGTTCTGATGTGTCACCATAGAGATTCAGACCATCAGCCCCTTCTTCAGGCAAGTCACACAGTTCCACTAAACAGAGGGAGTCCGCAGCCTCAGACGTGATACTTTGCACTTCACTTTCAGGGAGCATTGGATCCAAGGACGAAGCTGGAGGGTTAGGCAGTCCAGAAGGCCCAGCTTCATCCCCACGATTCTGCATAGGATTTCCACAAAATAACTGACTCAGTTCATAGGAGGGATAATAGGCATTACCATAGTCACTTTCATCAGAGGTGGACTGACAGTCACTATCATTCTGGGCCTGCTGCGGGGGAAACCTTAAATCTGTAACTACTGGGGTAAGTTGACTCTGTCTCTTTTTTGCAGCAGCATGAGTCACAGGCCCAGGGAAGGCAATGTCTGCTGGATCAGCTTCAATAACAACTTGGCCGATAGGCAGCAAGTGGTTACGGTGCACGGTCTTGACAGCTTTGGAGTTATTCTCTGGGCGTACCTTGTATACTGGTAGATCATCCAACTTTCCAACTACTACATGAGGAAGATGGTGCCACCTATCAGCAATTTTATGCTTGCCATGTAGTCCCAAATTGCGTAAAACACACGGTCTCCGGGCCGTAGCTCTTGAGTCTTTACTTTCTTGTCGTGCATCTCTTTGTTGGTGAGATTTCTTTTAGCAGCCATTGTCTGGGCCAGTTGATATGCATGGTTCAATTGAGCTTTCAGTTTCTGTACATACTGCAGATAGTTTTCAGCTCAGACCCCATCTGGAGAGACCCCAAAACAGACATCAACTGGCAGGTGGGCCTCCCTCCCAAACATGAGGCGTTAGGGGGAGAACCCATTAGTGTCATTTTTGGTGCAATTGTACGCGTGTACCGAGGTGCTAATCTGCTGGCTCCACTTATGTTTGTCTTTTGGGTGGAGGGTGCCCAGCATGTCTAGAAGGGTGTGATTAAAATGCTCTGGTTGAGGGTCCCCCTGCAGGTGATAAGGGGTGGTTCTTGACTTCCGCACCCCCCTACAGAGAGAGCATTTCTTTGATTAGCCGACTTTCAAAGTCTCTGCCTTGGTCAGAATGGATCCGCTGGGGGCACCATAGTGGACGAAGAATTTTTCCACTAGCACCTTGGCCACGGTAGAGGCTTTTTGATCTTTAGTTGGAAAAGCTTGTGCTTACCATGTGAAATGATCCATAACCACTAACACATTGCCAATATTCCATTGATCAGGTTCTAAACACAAAAATTCTATGCAGACCAGTTCCATGGTTGCGCTGGTAGTGATACTGACAAGGGGGGCAGCCCTCTGAGGCAGGGCTTTTCTTTGGAGGCAATGACTACAGGTCTTTACATGGTGCTCAACACTGGCTCCCATCTTGTGCCAGTAGAATCGAGATCGTACCAAGTCGAGAGTCCTGTCAATACTGAGGTGCCTCATGTGATTGTGGAGGGACCTTAGTACCAAGTGTTTAAAGGCCGTGGGCAGGACCAATTGTTGCTTATCTACTTGACCACTATGATCCACTGTCTCTCTGTATAACAACTGATTGAGTAACTTCAACCTGGGGCCTTCTTTAAACAATAGGACAGTTTGCAAGTCAGGGGAACGCAACTTAGACACATCTTTCCCCACACGCAGGGCACAAAGTGAGGGTTGAATCATAGGATCTTGGGATTGAGCCCACTGAATACTGTCATTGTCAAGTTGAGGTAGTGCACTAATATCTAGAGAAGAGAAATAGTAATAGGCAGCCGGTATGCAGGTATCAGGAGGGCCCAAGCAGTCTACTAGACAGTCCACTCTGTCCGCAGATGTCTGTTCATCTCTGTCAAACTTTTGGCCGATGCTCAGATGTCAGATTCAGACAACCTGACCCAATCACTCTTGGAGACTGGCCTTCATGACAGGGCATCAGCATTAATATGGTTCAGTCCTGGCCTGTATTCGACAGCATAATCATAGGTTGATAAAGCAGAGAGCCACCAGTGCCCAGAGGCATCCAACTTAGCTGAAGTCTGTGCATAGGTTAATGGGCTATTGTCGGTCTTCACCAATATCTTTGCCCCATAGAGGTACTCATGAAACTGGTCAACAATGGCCCATTTTAGGGCAAGGAACTCCAGCTTGTACACAGGATAGTTTCGTTCTGATTCGGTCAAGCTCCTGCTGGCAAAAGCTACTGGTCTCAAACCATCCTCATGGTCTTGATACAGCACAGCTCCTAGGCCCTGCAGACTAGTGTCTGTATGCAGCACATAGGGCTTGGTAGGGTCAGCATAGGTGAGGATGGGGGTATGGGTGAGCTGGTATATGACTTCGTGGAAGGCTGCTTCACATTCGGGTGTCCGGCGGGGCCCAAAACGTTCACCTGTGCGGAAGTACACTTTCTCTGGTTCTTTGACAGTCCCTTTCTTGTATTTACTGTTGGTAGGGGGGTAACTATGGGTGAGATTCAGGAGCGGGTGAATCACCTTGGAATAGTCTGTTATGAACCTGCGGTAGTAGTCACAGAACGCCAGGAAACGTTGTAGTTCTTTCAAGTTATGGGGCTGGGGCCAAGTAGTCAGTGACTCGACCTTACTGGGATCAGTCTCTATCCCTTCTGCAGATACTATGTGCCCCACATACTTCACAGAGGTTTGAACAAACTGGCACTTGTCAGTGGACAGCTTAAGGCCAAAGTCTTCCAATCGGTCTAGGACTTTAAACAGTTGGGTCTCATACTCCTCTAATGTGCATCCGAACACAATGACATCATCTAGGTACACTAAGCATTCCAGCAAGTTCATATCTCCCACCTCACGTTCCATCAGTTGCTGAAAGGTGGCCGGGGCACCCGAAATCCCCTGTGGCATTATCAGGAATTCGTAGAACCCCAAAGGACAGATGAAGGTGGTTTTCTCAGTTCTCCATGGCCATCGGAAACTGGTAATATCTGCTGCGAAGATCCAATACTGAGAACCATTTGCTCCCATTCAAGCAATCCAGGGCATCTTGTATATGGAAGCATGGTGTATTGATCTGGGACGGTCTGCCGGTTCAGGGTTCGATAATCAACACACATCCTCACCGACCCATTCTTCTTAAGCACAGCCACAATGGGAGAAGCATATGGGCTTCTTGATTCCTGTATCATGCCAGCAGCGAGCATTTCTTGCAGGTGCCTCCTCACATCATCTATTTCCGCTGGGGCGAGGCATCAGGATCTCTCTCAATATGGCCGGTCATTATGCAGGCATATATGATGCTCTGCACCCTGGACACACCCCATGTCCCATTCTTTTAATGAAAACACTTGGTCTCTCTGGGTGAATTTCTTGCTAATCCTAGCCTTCCATTCAGCTGGCAGCGGGGAATCACCAAAGTCAAATAAGTCCAGGGTCACTTTCTCCTTTTTACTTGTTATTGGGTAATACTGCCGTTTCTGCACAGTGTACTGTAGCTAGAGTGCACTCTCTGTTCATCCAGACCTCCCGATCTGACACATTTCGAATCTGGACCATCACTCATCGTGCATAGGCATGGGCATGGGCAGGCAAGATACTGGGTTTAACCAATAATCCTTCTGGCAACTTTCCATCACCTGGTGCACCCAACATTAATATTTTGTTCTTTACATTTCTCTTTAGGCGGACTTCTCCATGGATTGTGTACTAGGCGTTGGGGGCCAATACCAAGGAGTCAAGTTCCTTGTTCCACACTATCCCCACAGGCTCATCTGGCTCCTCTTCATTGGGTTTCTGTTGTAAGTCATATGCCTTTTTTACTAAGGCTGGAATTCGTAGGGCCCTTCCAGTCAGTTGCCCTTGTTTCTCGTGGCAGAGTTGTGCTAGTCTCCCAAACATGTGGGCATTTGTTCCAATTAACAGGGGAACCCCATCATACAGTCCAGTGGGGGGGACACATTAGGGCCAGTGTCTCTACTTGCTGCTCTATACCAGTTACAGTTGCAGGAAAAGACAACCAGAGGTGAACATATCCTAGGAAGGGGTAAGACTTGTCACTCAGCCCCCCCACACATGTAGGCCTCCTAGGGATTGTAATGGCACATCAGATAAGTGTTTGTCATACCAGTCCTGAAATACAATGGTCACTTGTGACCCACTGTCAAGCACAGCCCAAGCAGGAATACCATTCACAGTCACAGTAATCTTCATTGAAGGGCTCACTATTTTGGACCAGTCTACAGGGACAACAGCAGGGGCCTGGAGAGACGATTTAGCCACAGAGGGGTTTGAATTAGGATGGCCGAAGCCTTCACTGCGGTCATTTCGTACACCCCTTGACTACTGACTCATTTTCTGAAGCTCTCCTTGAAGCCAGTTCACCACTTTCTCTAAGTCCTTCCGAGACCGGCATTCTCTCTTCATATGGCCATCCTTGCCGCAATTGTGACAAATGATAGGCTCTCGGGGCATCCTTGGGGAGAACATAGTAGAGGATGCTGAAGCATCGATGGGAGATTGTGTTCTGACTTCTGCTGGTAGTGTACCATGTCTCAAAAGTTCCTTTAGGGTGGCAGTCAATTCCTTGAGCTCAGCTGGGAAGCCACCCTTAGTAGAGGATGCCTGAGGGTGCACCCCCACCCCCATAACAGTCACGTCCTGACAGGAGCCAGGGTCTCTGTCAGTAGGGGATACCTCAGCAAATGCACCCAGTTGTACTTTTCTGACTTCCTTCAGCAACTCCTCCCCCCACCGTTTAGCCCACGGTGGGACACTCATAGTGGTCTCCATTTTGGAAGGGCCTTCCGGTGCCATGATCACTTGGGCTGCACTCACCCCATAATTACAATCTCCCTCTTCACCTTCTACCTCCCGGAGTTCTTTTATCAAGTCACAGTAGTCAGGTGGGTTACCTCTCCTATCCTGGAGCCTTAACTGGATGATCTGCAGTTTAGAATGCTTGGCATGTTGCAGTATGTGCCCCAATCTCACACGGTTCAAATCACTGGCAGCTACCCCACCTTTCCGGTAAGCTTTCTACAGAGCTCTTTCTAGGCGAGTAACATACACAGACAAACTTTCCCCCTTCCATTGTTTGGTATCTTGGAATTTCCACATCAAAGTCTCCCCTGACTCAATCCTCCCAAAATTGCCTTCAAGTACAGATAGATACATCTGAGCAGATGCATCAGGGTTCGTGGACCTCAAAAATGTAATGGCGTCAAGGACGGGGCCCCTCAGACTTTCTATGATTCTTTTCCACTTCTCAGCCTCCGCATACTGCCACTCGGGTACCAAGGGGGCAACATAGTCGATCCAGGTCTCCCAGTCATATTCCCACTGGGGGGTGGGAGGTGCCCGAGAAGATTCTCAGCCTTCGGTAAGAGTCATGACTAATGGCAGGTACAGATATAGGGGCCAGCATTGGCATGGGTACAGAAGGAGGGGCAGTAACAGGTACTGGAGTGGGAGGGGGTGTTGGGGAAGGAACACCCCCAGGTGGCAGGAATAGTTTCTTAAAATCCTCTATGGTTTTCCCTTCCTCCAGCAACAGCTTAGTAAATTTTTCCTCTGAAGTCTCAGATAATGGTGGGAGCTCATCCTCCCCAGGGTCTTTACTGTCTTTTGTTATCACTCTCCAGGCAGCTAGGACCCCTTCTGAGGCAATAGTCTGTGGCACTTTAGAGCTGTCCATGAGGTCACTACACTCTACCAAGGCTATGAAAGTCTGGGCGATCAAATCAGCCTGTCGACCCACCACCACAGGGTGTTTTAAACATTCAACTTTAGAGAGTGCTCCCTCTACAGTGTCCTTACTGGTACCCAGGGGAATATCCAGTATAAGCAGAGCATTTTTGGGGTCGATCTCCTGCCCAGTACACCACCCTACCAACTGGTGTACAGCCATTTCTACTGGAGTAGCCATTAATCTTTAACAATAATTCACAATTTTTGTCCACTAGAAGGCACAAAATTCCAGCAGTGAGCCTCCAAGATGTAACCCCTAGGTGGCGCTATCCCAAGGGCTACTACCATTGCCTGCTTGGCTAGTAGCAGGTTAAGGGGTCTAGATTCTGATATAGGTGCCTCCACCCAGAGGTCAGGGTTGGTAGTGGTCAAGCTGACCTGGGCACAGCCCTCCAGGACACTGTAACCCCCCTTTCTCCTTCTAGTGGCCTGAACAGTATATAACAATCACTTTCACAATGACCCTTATTCACCATGCAATTTCCCACAATGTTGGCACTTACCACCAGGGCTGGTTCCTCTAGCTCGACACTGGGGACCCCCTGTAAAACAAGGATAAACACAGCAAACAGCAACCATACAATACTCTTGGCACAAACTGGAACCACAGTCAGGTTAAATGCAAACAAAGTTAAATCTGAATTATTCAGGGGACTTGAACAAGAGAGGGGCGTAATCAGGTTGATTTGCTTAAAAGCTATATTAATCAGACAGTTATGCATGCAGTTTAGAGTCCCTACACAGTCGCACACTCTGAGTACCCAGCTAGGAAAATGGTGGGCTAGCCAGGAACGTTGCAGCTGGTTGGGGCCCTGTGATGGAAGAAAGCAACATGCACAACACACTATTTGTAATCCGGAGCCGGAGATCGCAGTTCATGAAAGAGAAGGCAACAAGACAATTAGATGACAACACTTTTAGATTTAGCTGTTGTTGCAGGGAGCTACCCTAATGTTTACTCATGATACCCAATACTGGACACAGTCAGGATGAAATCGAGACTGCAGGCTGTTGAGCTGGAGTGCCTGTAGAAGCAGGGCCCACATGAATCACTGAGGTGTCATTTCTGTTCAAGGCGTTGAGCAGGGGGCTGATCCCCAGGCCGGTCTCTCGTCGATGGCTTTCTCTGCGTAGCAGGTATTCTGGATGGGCCAGTGTAGCAGGGCCCAGGCAAATGGAAATGGATATGGATTCAGTCCCTGGAGCTGGATACAGCCTCCAGCAAGCAAAACACAGTTCAGACACACAGTGGGGAACCAAATCACGACCCACTATAAGCACACAGCACATTCACATCTAAGGAAATTCCACTGTACCAGGCAAGTGGCTCTCCAGTCGCACTTACAGAGTCTCTGCACAATCTGGGAGTTCAAGAGGTAGCTGGAAGTCCTGACAGGCCGATCGCATTCAGCAAATCTTTGGTCTTCTTCAGGTTAAAGCCTGGTCACAATTCAGTGGCTTAATTCGCTCTCCAAGTTCGGATTCAGTCCGAAAAAAGCATAAGTTTCCTCTCAGGAACAGCAGGCAGGCATGCAGGCCAAACTCAGGTCTTTCCACAGTTCTCCCACGCGAATCCACTATAGATTGCTACTCGAACTATCTCAAGCTGTTACTTCTTCACTTTCCAATTCAGATCTAACTGAAACAGCAAGCAGTGTTGGACTTTCCCCAAGATCCAAAAGGTTTGGTTGGCTGATCTGTCTGTCAGTCACAACAAGAGCTCTCCCTCCAGGTTATTTTAGGCACCAAAAGCCCAAAACTACAATTCTTACAAGTTTTGGCCCCACCAAGCCCCTGTAGGCAGGCTCCATTTTAGAGTCCCAAATGTACTGATTGGCCCATTCTGCAGTCCAGGACCAAGATGATGGAAACAAACAGAACTGTCCATGCTGCAAAGAAGGCAGGTTAGAATAAACTGCAATATTATTACTCCTCTAACAAATGACCAGCAAACAAGTACAGCTTCTAACAGAGCTCCCTCTCAGATTAATTATGAGTGCAATCCAGGCAGCTCTTAAAGAGACAGTACACAGAGGCTATATAGGCACTCTCTGGCAATACATTTAAACTGCTAAAATGCAGGACACCAGCCTGGCAGTGAGCATTTAAGCAAGCTCAAGGAAGACTTTTCGGGAACCCCCATTTGTAGGGGGGTTACACCTGGAATGTTCACAGATAAGCACAAAGAGGCAACTGAATGATTGAGGTGGAATTCTGACACCACCTTAGGGAGGAATTTCCTAGTCCTGAGAACTACCTTCTCCCTATGGAAGGTTATGTAGCAGATCCCCGAGAGAGGGAATTGTTCCACAAGACTGGAAAAGGGCAAAAGTGGTACCCAGGGCCATACATAAAGGAGGGAGCAGGGAGGTGGCGGGTAACTACCGCCCTGTCAGTCTCAACTTGGTGGTAGGCAAGATGATGGAAACCCTGCTAAATGAAAGAATTTTAACTTTCCTGGAAGAGACTTGACAGCTGAACAGCAGGCAACATGGCTTCATGGTGAGAAGGTCCTGCCAGACTAATCTGATCGAGTTTTTCGACTTGGTTACTAGGATGGTGGACCAGGGGGAGCCATGGATGTTATCTACCTCGACTTTAGCAATGCCTTCAACTCAGTCCCACACAGAAGGCTGCTAAATAAGCTCGAGCGTAGAGGAGTGGGACAGGGTGTGTTATCATGGGTTAGGAGCTGGCTTAGTCAGAGGAACCAGTTGGTGATGGTCAACGGGGCAGCATCAGGGGATAGGGGGTGACCAGCAGGGTGCCACAGAGGTCTGTCCTGGGTCCTTTACTTGTTAATTTTTTCATAAGTGACATCACTGAGGGGCTGGGTGGGAAGGTGAGTCTGTTTGTAGATGACACAAAGATCTGCAACAGAGTGGACACTGCTTAAGGAGTGGAACAAATGAAAAGTGACCTACTCAAGCTAGGGAAAATGGTCCAACATGTGGCAGTTAAAATTCAATGCAAAAAAATGCAAAGTGATGCATCTGGGCAGGAGCAACACCGAGATGGTCTACTATCTGGGAGGGGAGCAGCTAACAGCAACCAAACAGGAGTGGGATCTTGGGGTCATCATCTCTAACGATTTAAAAGTGGGCAGACAATGTGAAAAAGTGGCGCAAAAAGCCAGCAAAATGCTGGTATGCATAGGAAGGGGCATCACAAGTAGAAAGAGGGAAGTGATCATGTCACTATACAGATCCCTGGTAATGCCCCACCTTGAGTACTGCATACAGTTCTGGAGGCCTTATCTCAGGAAGGACGAGGATAGACTAGAGATGGGACAGAGGAGGCAACAAAAATGGTACAAAGGCTCCATGAATTGCCATACAAAAGCAGATTATGGCAACTCAACATGTACTCAATGGAGCAGTGCAGAGATTGGGGTGACATGATAGAGACATTCAGATTCCTGAAGGGCATAAACAGAGTCCCTACCCAGGAACTCTTTCTGATCAATAGCTCCACAAGGACAAGGGGTCATGAAATGAAATTAAGGGGAGGGAGGTTCCGGGGTAACATGCGTAAGTTCTTCTTTACAGAAAGGGTGGTGGCTCCATGGAATAGCCAACCTGCAGAAGTCATTGACTCCAAAACTGTAGGGCAATTCAATCTGCCTGGGATAGGCATAAGGGGATTGTCTCTAAGAAATTCTAAGGGAGGGGTAGCACTCAGGGCAGACTAGATGGATCTTTGGGCCCCATCTGCCGTCACTTTCTGTTTTTATCTGTGCAGAGGGATCGCAGATCACTCACCCTCCAAGCAGATGTAATAACAACTAGGACTATTACTTTCCATGTGATACACTTTAGGTTGGCAGTTGCCATAGGCTCAAAGGAAGCTTCCATTAGCTGAGCAATGCTCACATTTGGGTCCCAGGGAGGGACATTGTCCTGCACAGGAGGGTACAAATGGTTCAGGCCTTTAAAGACCTTTTGAAACTAGATTGTGAGGCCAGAGACTCAATTTCTGCCAACTGATGTGTAAGCTGAAACTGTTGCCAAATGAATCTTCAGGGTGGAGGGCCTCAGACCAGACCTAGGGACTGAAGGGGCACTAGGTAATCCAAAACTGTAGGCAGGCCTGCCTGCATAGGAATTATCTTTCTGGGGGCACACTAGAATGAAAATCTCTTCCATTTTGAGGCATATACTTTCCTTGTTGCTGGTTTTCTAGAAACCTTTAGCACACTCATCACCTCATCTGATAGATTTACACTAGTAAATTCTAGCTTCCTCAAGAACCATGACTTCAGGTGTACAATTCTGAGGTCTGGGAATGTTATCCTGCCCTGAGACAGGGTCAGCAAACTGTTCCTCAGTGGCAGGCTGATTGAAGTCCTGCTGGACAGGCTCAGGAGTATGGTGTACCAAGCCTGCCTGGCCCAGTCTAGAGATATCATAGTCACTGTTGCTGGCTCCCTCCTGAGCTTTATGAGTACACTCTGCAACATTGGGAATGGAGGAAAGGTATACAGGAACCTCCCAGTCCATTTCAGGACCAGGGCATCCTTTGGGATGGTTTCCATTGCTACGGCCTGCCACAGAATTGGGGGGAGCTGATTGTTCTCTCAGGAAGCAAACCAGTGTATTTGTAGTGTACCCTATCTTCTGAGTAGTGATGCCAGCGCCTGTTGGATCATGGTCCGCTTGTGGTTTCCCTTGCGGATTCTGCATAGTGAGTCTGCCAGTACATTGTCCTTTCCTAGTAAATGTCTGCAGATAGTTCCACATCCAGGGAATAGGCTAGGTTCCAGATCTTCATTGCTTCTGTACATAACCTTAAGGATTTTGTTCCTCACTGCTTGTTTATGTAATACATTGGTGTAGTGTTGTCTCTTCTGATTTGAACAGACTGTCCCTGGATCGGGTCTATGTGATAACGGTGATCGTGGAAGGGCAATCACCATTAGGGCGAATGTACATCGGCAAAAATTCATTTTGCCAATATACAATCCTGGCGCACAGCAAAAAGACACCAGGAACTTGAGTTTTTTTGTTTGTACAGGGGCTGTGCCCCCATGGGGTTTCACTCCCTGCACCCCTACTAAAGATTCTCAACCCAAGGGGGTACGAGGGGGGTTAAAAAAAAGGGTTTTCTCGGATCAAGAAAATCCCAACGCATCCAGAACTGAACCGCACCCTCCCAACCATAGCTCCACACAAACCACCATGCCACATGGCCACGTGCAACCCACCATCATGCTACACTCACAAACCCTCCCTCCCTTCCGCCCATCATACAGCGTGCCTACTTCCCCACGTGCACATATACATATAGCAACAGGATATCGCTATACCCGGATTTGCCCCCCCGTCCACTAGCCCTGAGAACAGGCACCGCTATTGAGTCGCCCTCTTTGTGGGCGCTCAATAGCGATCACCCTTCTCAAGGGATAACCCCTGGATCTATGAGAAAAAAAGCTTGCATTGCTAGGAGCACTGCCCTGAGCTCCAGGAGGTTGGTATATTCCTGGGTCTCCTGTGTGCTCCAAATGCCACTCATGGTGAGATCTTCCAAGTTGGCACCCCACCCTGGGAGTAAAGCATCTGTTGTGACAATGCTTGTGGGTGAATGTTGTAGGATGAAAATGCCCCCTCTCTGGTTGCTCTCTTTCTTCCACCACCTTAGTGCCTTTTTCAAAGTTCTTATGACTGGCACTAGCTGTAGCTGGAATAGTGCAGAGGGAGTATGGGACTCTGGGAAGGGGTCTTGGACAGGTAGTTCAGTAGCTTTTGCTGAGGTGCTGCCTGTCTATGACAGGAGACAGGGGAGGGATCTCCACACCAGGAGTTTCAACTTATGGCTGAAGGAGTGTGCAGAGAGGAAGGGTTTGGCTACATTGGGGATTGGGGACCCACCTGGGAGGATAAGGGCCTATACAAGAGTGATGCCATACATCCATCTGGGAGGGGAACCACAGTCCACAGTGGACAGTTTAAATGTTACTTTGATGAACATTTAAACCAGCCAAGGTGGAGTGGCAGAAGGAATTGGGGAGTCAGAAACTGCCCTCCCCCACAGGCTGAAGTAGAGAGTATGGAGAACCTGAGGGGAGAGGAATCCCCCAGGTTGCAAATTAATAAAGGAAGCAGGGTGGTAAAGATAAAGGGGAAAGGAATCGGAGCATTAAAATAAGAGGAGGAATGGGGGAGGGCAAAAAGGAAAAAAGGGGTCAACAATCAGAGTGGAAACAAAATCTGGAAATCCATGTGTGTGAATGCTAGAAGTCTAGGTAATAAGATTCCACACCTAGGGACTGTCATGGCAGAGGCCGACCTGGATATTGTGACCATTACCAATGATGGTGCACTGAGTTCCATGACTGGAACATGGCCATATCAGGCTATACTCTGTTCAGAAAGGATGAGGGGGGAAGGAAAGGAGAGAGTGTGGTGCTTTACATGAGGGGAAAGCACAAAAGCAACAGAGATACAGGGAATACAGGGAGAGGCAGAGGTATTGTGGGTCATTCTGGAGACAGGGAATGGAGTCACTATTTGCACTGGAGTGATCTACAGATCTCCAACACAAGGAGAGGAAATAGTTAAGGTACTGGTGGAATCCACTGGCAAAATGGCAGAAAAGGGGGAGTTGCTGCTGGTGGGGAACTTCAGCCTGCCAGATAGATTGGAGCCTCCCAGCAGCAGCTTCAGCTAGAAGCAGACACATCCTAGACTCTCTGCAGGGGGCGTTCCTCAGGCAACTAGTCAGTGAACCCACTCATGATGGGGCAATGCTGGGCATGGTACTCACTAACAGGGACAGTTTTGCATACGTCAAGGTGGGAGGCTACTTGGGGACCAGAGATCACCGTACAGTGTGGTTCAATATAAGGATGGCTGCCAAATTGAACCACACAAGGGCAAGGGTCCTGCACTTCAAGAAGGCAGATTTGAAAAAGATGGGTGAATGCTTCAGGGATGACCTAGTGGGGGAATGACCTAGGTGGGGTGGAGGAACAGTGGGTGAAGATAATAGTAAAGACAACAAACCTCTGTATCAAAGAAGCGAGCAAAAGCAAGAGGAAAAGAGACCGCTATGGTTCTCGAAAGAGGTGGCTGAAAAGTTAAAGGCTAAAAGGGTTGCATTCAAATTGTGTAAGGAGATGCAGGGGTAGGAGAATAAGGAGGTGTATCAGGAGAAACAGAGGGAAGCAGGGAAAGCAGTAAGGAGCGCAAAGGCACTATCTGAAAAGAGAATAGCCCAAGAGGTAATGAAAGGGGACTAGACATTTTTTTAGGTATGTAAGTGAAAAGAGGCAGGCCGGGTGGGATTACAAGGTTAAAAAGGAAGGGGGGGGGGACTGTGTAGAGGGAGGCCAGGAAAAGGCAAACATCCTCAACAAATATATTTGCTTAGCGTTCAGAGAAGAAGGAAAAGTGAACAGGCCACAAAAAAGTAACAAAAGCTTTGGAGGGAGGGAGGTGGACACTAGTCCTTTTTTCGAGGCAAGAATCCTGAACAGATTCGCTAATCTGAAGGTGAACAAAGCAGTGGTGCCAAATGGAGTGCATCCAAGGGTATTGAGGGAGCTCAGGGAAGTACTGTCTGCACCTCTGACAATTCTGTTTAACAGATCACTAGAAACAGGAGTGGTTCCAGAGGACTGGAGGAGAGCAGATATAGTCCCACTACACAAAAGTGGTAATGGGGAGGAGACTGGCAATTATAGGCCAGTCACCCTGACATTGGTGATGGAAAATTTTATTGGAATCACTACTAAAAGAAAAGATTGTGGAATATTTTGAATCCAGTGGGTTACAAGACCAGAGGCAGCATGGTTTTACAGAGGGGAGGTCGTGTCAAACAAATCTGATAGATTTCTTTGACTGGGTGACCAAGGAACTAGATCAGAGTGGAGCAGTGGATGTGGCCTACCTAGATTTCAGTAAGGTGTTTGACACCCTTCAACATAGGAGACTAGTAAGCAAGCTTGGTAGCTTAGGAGTGGGTCCAAAGGTGGTAAACTGGATAAGAAATTGGTTATGGGATACGCTACATGGGGCGGTGGTAAATGGTGTTCACGCCAAGGAAGGGAGGGTGACCAGCGGGGTTTCTCATGGATCAGTGCTGGGACCAGGCCCTTTTAATGTCTTTATAAAAGACATAGCAGAGGAACTGGAAGGGAAGGTCTGCTTCTTTGCAGATGACAGCAAAATCAGCAGTAGAGTGGACACTTGGGGGGTAGAAAGGATAAGCTGCAACCTGAGAAAACTCTAAGAGTGGTCAAGGGTATGGCAGCTGGGTTTCAATGTGAAAAGTTCAAAATAATGCACTTAGGGCACAGAAACCCAGGGGCGGAGTACAGAATTAGTGGAGTGGTATTGATGATCACCAAGCAGGAAAGAGACTTGGGGATAATCATATTGGATGACCTAAAGGTGGCCAGACAGTGTGACGAGGCAGTAAGGAGGGTGAGTGGGATGCTGGGGTACATAGAGAGGGGTAACACCAGCAGAAAGAGGGAGGTGGTGCTGCCTCTGTATAATTCTCTGGTTAGACTGCACCTAGAGTATTGTGTCCAGTTCTGGAGATCACATCTCTGGAATGACATAGACAGAGGGGATGCAATCCAGAGGGGGCAACTAAAATGGTGCAGGGTCTGTATCAAAAGCCATACAAGGAGAGATTAAAAGACCTCAATGTATACATCCTGGAACAGAGGAGGGAGTGGGGGAATATGATAGAGACCCTTAAGTACCTCACGGAGGTAAATAAGGTACAGAAGGGAAGCATTTTTCAGAAGAAAGGGTGCTCAAGAACAAGGGGCATGCTATGAAGCTGGAGGGGATATATTCAGGAGAGATGTGAGGAAGTACTTCTTCACAGAAAGAGTGGTGGATTCCTGAAACAGCCTTCTAGCAGAGGTGGTGGGGGTGAAAACAGTGGTGGGGTTCAAGAATACATGGGATAAGCACAAGGGAATTATAGTAGAAAGGAAGGGTGGGAGGGAGAAAGAGCTGTAGATCTGGTATATAGTGTAGGTAGGGAGAAATGGGCAGACTGGATAGGCCAAACGGTCCTTATCTGCCATCAAATTCTATGTTTCTATGTTTCTAACTTGGACAGCGGATCCCACCTTTGGGACCATTGGTCCCTTAAGTGGTATTGAATGCCTCTCTTCTGGAACCTGGTCATAGGTACCACTATGGTGGAAGATGCCATGTGTCCCAGGAGTTGCAGCAAATCCTTTACAGATCTTGGCTGTCCCAGTGTGAAGGATTCTGCAGTGGTTATCAGACTTGAGTCCCTTGCCTGTGGAAGAAAAGCTTTTCCCTGCAGGGTATCCAGCTCTACACCTATGGAGTCCAATACTTGAGCTGGCTCTGTTTGTGACTTCTGTAAGTTTTGTTTTACTTTATTTTGTTTTATTTTTTTTGCAGTTAATTATTTCTATTACATTTTTTTCAGGTAAAATACAACAGTAACAATCAAGACAGCATTGCAAATACATTCCATAACAATGCCATACTTAAAATGCAGGTGGATGTGATTACGAGAGGTATAAATCACTAGTGTACAAAGACAAAGTTCAATAATCCAACTGACTGGAAGCTTGAGATATAGGTTATAGGTACTGGACACCCTAAGTAAGGTGCAGAGGGAGGAAGTAAGGAAAGGCAACCTTAACTCAGGCGCTACCCAGTGTTGGGGGGTGCATCATTCCCAGAACAGGTGGGAGGATCTCTTACTGCAAAGTGGGAGAATAAGAAGGATTTCCAGATTCTTTGGTACCTTGTCACATTTTTTTCACAAAGTGCAACATTCTGTCTAAGGTGGCTAAGTTCCTTACTGCAGCCAGCCATTGGCATACAGAGGGAACCTCTGCTGGGTACCATCTCTGAAGTAAAAGACTCTTGGCCTTAATATTGGACATCAAGAACCATTGTAATTGTTTATGGGGGAGAAGGAAGCCAGGTGGAGGCTTACAAAGGATGTACAGCTGGGGTGAGAAGGGCATGGAGCCTTCCAGGATATTATTGCAGCACTTACAGACACTGAGCCAGAAGGGACTGATTTGGATGCAACCCCACAGGATGTGGAGGAGGCCAGCCCCAGAGGTCTGGCATCTCTAGCAGGTGTCATACATATGAACATACGAAAATGCCAGCAGATTCAGGCCATACAGTCTATCGAGTCTGCTCAAGTGCACAGCACCCAGTCTATTAAACTGCAGCTCCCCGTCCTTCTGATTTATTGCCCCCTTTCCACTATCACCCCCCCATCTTCCCCCTAGTTTTGACCTTCCCTTTGACCCTGTCCCACCACCTCTTAAAGCTGTCCTGGAGTAGGAGGCCAAGGGATTTGAGCTTGGCCGATATGTGGTACCAGAGGTACATAATTTTATTATAGTATATGGTTAGGGCTTATTCTCCACTGAAAACAGTGGCTTTACAGATCTTGTTGAAGGACAGTTCAAAGGTCAAGAAAGTTGTACTAGCGTACTGATGTCACATCAATAGTACAACAACTTTTCAGCCTTGATCTGCCTCCTGATTGGCTCACTCTATGTAACACAATGAAAAAAATTACACAAGCATGGTGGCTGCGGTTTAGCGAGCACTGAGTAGTGGACTCTGCCAATTTTGACACGAGGAGCTACCATCACTCTGTGTTACAAAAGTAAACTTTTTTTTAAATTTTATTTTAAAAATTAACAATTTCAGCGCCTGAGTGAGCAGCAGCAGGGAGAATCTGGAATGAGTGGCAGCGGGAAGGGGGAGAATCTGAAGTGAGTGGTAGTGGGAGTAGGGAGAAGCTGGAGCGAGCGGCACCAGGTAACACACAAGCCGATAACAAGCAATTGAAAAAAAAAATCTAAACAAGCCCTAACCATATACTATATAAAATTGTGGATGGGTGACCATCCGCAACCAGGGCTGTGTTTCCATCTTGGTTGTTGATGACATCATGGAGACCACTCAAGCTTCTCTCTCGAGGTCTCTATGATGTCATCAACATGGAAACATAACCTTGTTGTGGATGGTCACCTATCCACTATTCTATATATGGATAAGAAAGCTTCTGGAATCTGGATAGGTTTTATGGATGAGCAGCCAGAAATGTGACCATTAGCTTCAGAGATTTTGATCCTCAGAGAGTGGGACCGCTTGCCCCTCACCCCTTCTGAGGGGTCTTGAGAAGCCTCTAGGATCTGCTTGTACACCAATCTCACCTCACCCTTTGGATCTTGCAACCAGGACTGCAGTTTGTGTGCAAGCATCAAAAGGGTGCATAGGGAGAGTTTCTTTTGACACTAAGCTACTGTATGGCATTTCTGAGTTGGAGACACTTCCAGAAGTCTCACATGGGGAGGCTGAATATTATACTGAGACTGTCAAAAGAGTCCAGGTATGTGGTGGTGGATGTTACATATCGGATAAGAGTGTTATACCCTGTCTCTCCAGGTGGTCAGTGAAGAGGGTGTCCCTCCCTCCCAAGTAATCAGCAAGTTACCCCAAAAAGGAGCAGGGACAGTGGAGCCAGGAGCATATGGAGCCATGCCTCTAGCTTCTTTCACCCCTTATGGGTGGGGGCAATGGTACAGCCTGCCTGCTTGACTGCCAGCTGTGGAGTGAAGAGGAGAACTGAAGTGTCCACCATCAGCCTACAATGTTATTCAGTTGCCACCCACAAGGAAGACCCATTGGGGGAAGGCAGAAATAGCCAGTGCTGGGCTTGCACACTGTGACTTCTGTAAGTTTATCAGGAATCCTAGGCTTTCTAAGGTGCTTTTTACCATCTGTGTGGGGTACTTATCTCCTGCTGTGTTTTTCCTTAGACTAGCCAATCATCCAGGCAACAAAATACCACACCGTGCCTTCTCAGATGTGCTGCACCACAGACAGGCACTTTATGAAAGCCTTTGGTGCTGAGGTGAGGCCGAAGGAAAGAGATGTGAATTGGTATTGGCAGTTCCCTAACCTGAACCTGAGCTATTTTCTGTGTGAAGGTCTGATCGGGATATGGAAGTAGGCATCTTTCAGATTCAGAGATTCCAAACAGTCCTCTGACTGCAGGTATGGTATCCCTGACAGTGTAGACATTTTAAATCTTTCCTTTCCTTTTTTATGTGTTTGTTCAGATATCTCAGGTCTAAAATGGGTTGCCTCTCCCAATTTTTCTTGCGGGTTAGGAATTATCTGGAAAACAGATGCTCGCCCCTTTATGAGATAGGGACTTTTTCCAGTGCTTTAGTGCTTTTTCCTGCAGCAATTTCTTTACTTCTAACTCCTGCAGATTTTTTTTTCTGTAAGAGTAAAAGATGGGAATAAGTTTGGTTGCTGCAGCTTGGGGAATTTTTTGAACTACAAGGACAAAAACACCACCTCCAGAACTAACTTGCCTGTGGTGATTTTTGACCATTCTTAAGTTGGAAATAGTGAGTCAGCCTTCCCCACACTGGCAATGGTTGTATGACCTGGGCAGGAATGGCAAGAGTTTAGTTTCTGCTGTGGCTTAGGGGCTGGTGCTGCAGCTACACACCCAGTGCCACTCATGCCCCTGGCCGTATATTAACCTCTTTGGGGTCGATACTCATAGCAGGTATATAGTAACCCCTACCCCTGACTCCCCTTCCATAAGGCCTGTAGGAAGTTGAGGCCTTTTCTTTTTCAGTTGTTTCTATAAGTGGTTTTGTACTCATCCACTTTTTTAATGTATGCTTGTGTCTTGTCACCAAACAGGGATTTCTCAAAAGAGAAATCTATGGCTTTAGTATGTGAGCCCCGGCATAGGATGGTAGCCATAATCCAGGCAAACCTCCTTAGAGATACTACATGGGCCAGGACCCTTGAAGTAGAGTCACTGGTGTGCACAGCCATGTGGAATTAGTACTTAGTAGCATCCAGTGTTGATCTGGCAGTGTTAGCTAAGTCCTGCGCCAGCTCATTGTTTGCTTTCTTGCTCAGTGCCAGGACTGAATTCCATAATGCCTTCTGGTACCAGGCTGTATATGCTGTGTTAAGCTGCTTGTCTGAGGAGCAAGGAAGCTGTTATGTACACTTTTCCATGGTATCCAGTTTTCTGGAATCCATCTCTGGAGGGTGGACAGAGAAAAGCACTTTAGCCTTTTTACATGCAGCAGCCTGGACCACTCCTTCATGATCAGGGTGAGAATATAGGTATTCAACCCACTGCCTGTCCACCTTTTCATTCATTCATTCATTCATAAAATGTTATTCAGGTTTGTGAAAAGGATAGTTGTTATAATTCTCCATTGAGCTGAACTCATTTCAAAGGAGGTCCTCAGTTTATACACTCGACTCAACAAATCAATTTATACATTCACCTCAGTAAATTGTATATACAAAACAACAACACGGCAATTAATAAATACAAACATACAATGACCAAACATTTAGTAAAAAACTTACAAACCAATAAATATAAAACATAAAGTAACTATGCATGTACTCAAGTTGACAAAGAATTACAACAGGGTTGTGGTTTTGAAACTTTGTCATAAAACCAGCTTCTAATTAGACTTCATTGCGCATCCTGATTGATCCATCTGAGATAGATTGACATACTATTTCAAAGGAAGATACCCCGTCCCGAAAGGAATTCTTACCTACTTTTAAATTATAACAGGGTACTTCAAATTCTGTTCCCTGTGTTGACCTTAAATTTAACCTAGGTTCCTTCACTAAGAATCTAAAATATAGGAGGGCATCTTACCCTAAGAAACTCTATACATATAATTTATAGTATGCCAATCTCTTCTGTGACTCAGGCTCAGCCACCCCAAAGATCTATACATGTGGCAATAATGGCTTAGTCTTGCAGCATTCAAAATGAAATGAGCCAGCTTATTCTAAATAATGTCCACTTATGGAGAGACACTTTTGAAGCACCTGCATATAACAAATCCCCGTAATCTAACACAGGTAATATCATGGCATTAACAACTCTAGAGCGTACCTCCTGTGATATAAAATATCTAGCCCTATATAACATTCCCAATTTGCTACCCAGCTTAGACAACAGATTTTCCAAATGTGGACCCCAGCAGAGTCTATGATCCAAAGTCATCCCCAGATATGTATATTGCTCTACCTGTTTTATTTGAGTACGCTGCCTAGACTGAATATTTAAACCATTTCCAATGCACCCCGATTGAGAAAACAACATCGACTGAGTCTTTTTTATATTCAGGCTGAGTCTGTGAATCCTAAAAAATTCTTATAAGTACAAAAAAGCATCCTGTAGATTTTGTTGCATCTCTGGTAAATATTTACCCTCTGTATAGACGACAGTATCATCTGCATAGATATGGTACTTTACAGAGAGATGAGTAAGTTTCAAATCATTAATATAAACATTGGAGAGCAGGGAGCAGAGTATCGACCCCTGAGGAACATCTGTAGTGATCTGTGCTGGGAAGACCTAAACTGTCCTACTTCAACCACCTGTTTTCTTTCAGTCAGGTATGATCGAAACCATTCCAGTTCACAATCCTTCACCCCCATAGAGTGGAGTCTGGACAGGAGAATGCCATGGTGCAAGGTGTCAAAGGCCTTAGATAAATCAATAAACAAAGGCCCCACTGACATTCTTCTGTTCAGACTCCCCTGTATGTCTCCCACCACTTTTAACAATGCTGTATTTGTACTCTGTACAGACCTAAAGCCTGACTGAAAGGTGTTCATCAATTTATTGGATTCTAAATAATCCCAAAATTGTAGGGACACCAAACTCTCAAAAAGTTTTGAAATTATCGGCAATAATGAGATGGGTCGATAGTTATTTATATCATGCCTGGTCCCCACCTTTAAAAATGGGGACCACCTTGGAAAGTTTCCAGCCTTCTGGGAATTCACTTGATGTTAAGGAAAAATTAAACATATAGGTTAGGTGATGAGCAATACAGGGGGGCGCATATACCAGCAGTCTGGACTGAATATCATCCAGACCTATTGCTTTTCTGATATTCAATTTAAAAAGAGCCCTCCATTACCTCCTGCACTCCGTCTTCCTAAATGTAAATCTTACATGGGTATCTGGATCCAAAGGACCTGATTAAATTGTTCCCTGAAACTGAGATTAAGGTCGGATTGAATTAACTTTATGACAATTTCAGAAAAAAATGTATTGAATGCATTAACGACTCGATTATTCATTGGGACCAACTGTCCATCCAATTCAATCCTTCTCACACATTCACTATTTTTATTACCAATTAAATCTGATATTTTCCTCCAACATAGCCTTGGGTTTTGAGAATCGTTATTATCAAATTATGATCTATAATACGCTTGTTTAGTTTGTCTAACTTGATAAGTATATTTATTTCTAGCTTGATATGTCTTTTCAATAACCTTTTTTTAATTTCTATTTTATTAAATGGTTTTTGTTACACGTATGTCAAGAGTACATTTCATACATTTCATTATACTGTCACATGTCTTAAGTTCTATGGCCCAGATAATCAAAAGAGTTGCACCATGCGCAACAGGGATGCGCCAGCGCAAGTCCGAAAATGCACCATTGTGCAATATTCAGCGGGAGGCAGATGTGCCCCCCCAAATCACAATGCGCAAGAGCGCAATGGTAATGAATGCATGTGCAACTGAAGGGGGAGGAACCATGAAAAAATGGCGCAGTGCGAAATTCAACAACATGCGCCATGAGTAATAGGGAGCAAACGGAAGTTGTGCAATAGGGGAAATGATCCAAAATAAAAAGGAACAAGAGAAAGGTGTAAGAACGCTACAGGAAAGCTACATGTGGGAGAACTGCAAGCAGGCACACAGCAACTGTGAGCAGGACAGGGAAGGAGCAGGACAGAGCACCTGGAACCACCAGGAACAGGGAAGGAGTGGGGAGCCTGTGTCACTGCACAGGACAAAAGGGGGAAGTGCCACACAGGACTGAGGACATGGATAGGGGGCAGTACGTCCAATACAGGGAGGTGTTCCCGGTGCAGGGGGAGTAGCAGTAAGGACAGTGGGGGGAATGATAAAACAGCTGCCAGGGGGTAACACAAGCCAGGGACATGGGCAGTGCCACCATTCAGATGGAGGCAGTAATGAGGGGTGTGAGAAGGCAGGCACCAGGGGGGCACGGCCGTGGAAGGGCCCATCGACGGTATGCCACCAACAGGCAGTACCGAGCCTGCACCAGCCTCGAGCTGTACACTGACACTGAGATCGTGGGCCGGTACTGCCTGAACCAGGCGATCCTGAGGCAGCTCTGTGAGCTGTGCAGTGATGTGATGCAGGTACCCACACAACGGAGCCATGCTCTGTCAGTGGAGACCAAAGTGACAGCTGTCATGTGCCTGCTCACTACGGGTACCTTCCAGAGACCAACAGGGGACACGACAGGCATAATCCAGTCGGCCACGTCACACCTACTCACCCAATTCCTCAGCGCACTGCTGCCACATGCTGCAGAGTACATCCGTTTCCCCAGCACACCGGCGGAGCGCATAGCAAACATACAGGAGTTTCACAGGGTAGCACATATGCCTGGCATGCTCGGGGCAATAGACTGCACCCATGTGGCCATCCACACACCACCTGGCCCCGAAGGGGCCGCATACATAAATCAGAAGGGGTATGCAAACATCAACAGCCAGGTGGTGTGCGATGCCAGGGGGCGCATAATCAATGTCTGTGCCACGCACCCTGGGGGAGCACATGATGCCTTCATCTGGCACCAGTCTGCACTGTGCCACAGGTTCGAGAGTGGGGACATCCCCACTGGCCACCTAGTGAGTGAGTATGCAAATCACGCAGAAAGACATGGATCTTGGGAGGGGCATAGTCAGAGGTGACTTGGTTACTGGCCTAGATGGTCCATGGCAGGACAACACTGATCACCAAACTAATGTCCACCCTCTACACACAGGTGACAGTGGATACCCACTCCGTCCCTGGCTGCTCACACCATACCAGTGGCCTGTGACCCCATCACAGCAATGCTACAATGAGGCACATGCCACCACATGCAGTGTCATTGAGCGGGTGTTCGGGATGCTGAAGGCACATTTCCGTTGCCTGGACACATCTAGCAGTGCCCTACAGTACAGCCCCTCAAAGGCCTGCGGGCTATTCCTGGCCTGTTGCATCCTGCACAACATGGCCAATGACTATGGGATAGCTGTACAGGTTGAAGAGGGGGACAGCGATGGGGACGATGAGGACTCTGGTGAAGATGGTGATGGGCAGCCCCCCCTTGGTCGAAGGGACCCCGACTGATCCAGATGGCGCAGCTGCACCGGGACACCATCACAGAGGAGCACTTCAGCCAACCCAGGTAAATCATGGGGCCATGTGCAACCACCAATGGCAAGGGCACAACCCACAAACACACATGGACAAACCCCAGGGGTGCGTGTCATAAAGGGAATTGGCTGAGCATGGAACCGCACACACCGTCAGGGATGGCAAGGTCTAACACAGCACGCGATCACACACACACACTCACACACACACACACACACACACCCCCCACAAGACATGCACAAAGGGTAGGGGGCACGCCGACCCCAACCACCACCCCTAGCCACAAACACGTCCACAGACCACCATGCCCAGTGCCTGTCATTGTGCATGTCTCAGACACTGGGCACCATTGCACAGTGGCGGACAGTGCAACACAGGCATCATCATGCACACGCCACAGTGGACAGCAGCCAGGAGGGTGTGCAGATGGAACGTGTGTGTGTGTGTGTGCAGGGCCGGGTACCCCACCCGTGTATTGCACATTGAACAACACACTGCACACAGGGCAGCGTCAGACAGTAGCCTTGGTGGGAGACAGGTCAGTCACACTCCACAGTGCCACGGCCACCATGGATGCGTGGGCAGCCCTGCCGAGACCCACCAGCAGTGACAGGCTGACCAATGGCCTCTTGGGGTGGCTCCAACGGTCCCCCAGGGGTTCCGCTCCGTGAACGCGACCGTGCTCGCACTGGGGTCTGCAGCACACCGAACATGCCTGCACGAGGTGTGCTCGGGATGCCCACAGCTGAACCCGTGCCAACAAGGAGGGTACGTGATGGTTCCAGGAATGGGGGGTGGACATTGCACTGCACGGTGTCTGCGACGCATGGGCAAATAACTGTGTGTCCACTGTGGCCATGACAGCTGTGATTGTCTGTGTCAGCCTGTCAATGGCAGTGGTCACATCCTCCCGCAGCCTGTCCATCCCTGCCAGGAGCAGACCGGTGTCCCTGCTGCACTGCTCCTCTGCCTGGCACAGGGCCACACTGAGTGCATCCACTGCCGTCACAAGCCGCAACTGCTGATCGACTGAATCTTGGAGTATGCGGGTGTGCTCATCTAAGAGGTCATCCACCTGATCGGCATGCCGTCCCTCACGGTGTTCACGGCCATGATAGGCAGCACCCCTTGAGGGTGGGCGCTGCACATCAGGGCCATGCCTGGGCATGTCCATAGGTGGTGCACTGACGCCGCCTCCCGGCACTGTACCCCCACGGCCATTGGCTGACTGCTGACACTGCCCCTCCAGCTGCCACTCTCCAGGGCTCAACGGTGCCACCGCAGTGGCCGCAACAACCCCACTGTCCAGGACACACACCAGTGCTGCCCCACTGGTGCAGACAGGCACAGGCTGGGACTGTGATGTCATGCAGGCCTCCATGGCGGCACCACCCACGGCTATGCCCGGGCTGTAACCTGCTGTGTGGCCATCCTATGGCCCAGACGTATCACTGTCCATGATGTGAGCTCCATCATCATCAGTGACGGATCCGGCACCAGTTGAGTCTCAGAATGCTGGCATCCATGGACGCTGGCACGCTGGGACATGGACAGGGCCTCCTCCACACCTGCTCCACCAACATCAGTCCGGACAGCCAGGTGGACCCTCTGTCGCCCTGACCCTCAGACACCTGTGGAGGTGCACAGGCCCTCCTCTGTGTCCATGGTATCACCCTCAGTGGACGAGCCCACCACCGCTGACCCATGTAGATGCTCAGGAGCTATAAGGGAACACAGTAGCATTAATGTATCTTCCATACCCTGTGTCATCCCCCCCCACCCCAGTGACAGATCAGGACCTACCATGCAGTGACGGGCTACCACCCATCTGGAATCCACCATCTGGAACACCCTCTATGGCACAACACCGCATGCTGCCAGCAACCCGCTCTTCTTGTGGGGTCAAGCGTTGCATGGCCAGCTGTCCCCCACCAGTCACAGCCCGTGCTGCCCTGATGGCAGCCACCTTATCCTTAATCCTCCGCCTGTCCATGCCCACCTTCTTCTTGCACTCCTGCATGGACCGCTGGTGGCTGCCATGCAGGTTGATGGCACGCACCACCTCTCCCCATGCAGCAGCATGGGCCTGTGGTGTTCCCCACTGTCCGCTGAGCAGTGGCTCCTGGTCAAGGTAGGCCTCAAACAGGGCATCTGTTTCTGCCTTGGCGAAGTTTGGCCTCCTCTTCCTCCCACGTCTCTGTTCCTCTTCCTCCACCTCACGATCACTCATTATTGATCCTGTGGGAATGACAGGTGTTACCTGTGACTGTGCAGTCCCATGCATGTCCCACACACCACAGTCCACACTCCCAAACAGCATGCAACTCACCACAATAGATTGCAATACCAGACTATGGCCTCTGCAGCCCAATGTCACATTTATATAGTGCAATGCATGCAAATGAGGCGAGGCACAATTTTAAGTGGATGCTAATGCAGTATCTGCGCCATTGAATAGCTGATTAGCTGATCTGCATATGCCGGCTGAATATCACGCTGTTGCGCCTTGCGCAATTGTGTTGAACGTGCTCAGGCAAGGGCGCATTTCTGTGACATACGCAGTGGACACCGAATGGTGCATGCCCGGGGTGCTGACGCCAACGTCTGCTATGCTGCTGACGTGCTGTGCGCATGAGACAATGCAGGGCATGGCCACCATTGTGCCAGTGACGCTACTGTGCTGTTCACATGTATGGCGCTCTGGCACTGGGGCACCATAGGTGCAGTGGGGCCACAGTGCAGTAGGCCGCTACAGGAAGTGGCACACAGGCACCCTACCACGCTACACACAGTGAGTACCAATCGCGCTGTGGTAGTCCGTGCGCAAGAGACCCCTGACCCTGTGCTGACCTTTGCCCCTATGCGCCATGCATCTGCATGGGTGCACCTCTATCACGCTGTTCAGTGACAGTGATGGGAAATGGCAGCACAGTACCGCGCAGCATCCACACGTGGTGGACATGCACTACAGAGCACCATTTTGATACTGAAAGATTGCAGGATGGCACGGAGACGGGCACCGATCTGGAGCCAGGTCAAACTGGCCAATCTAGTGCAGTTGGTGGAGCCCCATGCTGCTGCCCTATTTGGGGAGGCACCCCGGACAGGGCCAGAAGTGCCATGTGGGAGGAGTTGGCGGTGGCTCTGGAGGAGGCCACGGGCATAGAGCGCATGGCGGAGCAGTGCAGGCACCGCTATGGGGACCTGCAGCATCAGGACCCGGACAGCTTGCCCACCTGCGGTCATGTGCCAGGAGGGGCGCAGTTCCATGGCCAGGTAGGTGCCCCATCCATACACTGATAACGTCCATACAGGTATCACAGTGGCATGTGTCCAGCACATGGGGGGCCCAGTCCAGTGTGGGCTGTGGTGGTGGTATAGGGGTAGGGGGCAGGTGAGTATGGCTGTGTGGGATTGCACACACACGGGGGGGGGGACTTTGCTACCGGATTGTACTGATGTTCCTCTCTCCATGTTTGCACCCTAGGCCCTGAGGAGTGCCGGTGTGCCAGGGAGGGGAGGCTGCACCGTGAGCCACAGCATGCGGCAAGGGTGGCCGGGCCAGACCAGCGCAGGGACCAGCCTGATAATGGTGAGTGCCTTACATCCATGATTATTTTTGCATGCTGTGTAACAGGGCGGGCAGCGGGGCATGGCCACCATCCATTGACACTACTACCATGCACGAAACTTGGTACAGTCAGCACTGTCCAGTGGCACTGCATGTCTGGGAGTGCATCAGTGGTGGTCCATGCGTGCACCGGGTACATGGTGCCTTCGCACCGCATAGCCATGTCACTATACAGCCATGGTGGTGCTGTGCAGAACTTGGCCGGTGGGTGTGTGCAGCGGTCTGCATGGCTGTGTGCACCTGGGTGGGCAGGTCTTGTGGACATGATCACTGTGGGTGGTCACACACCATCACAGAGGCATGTACCATGGCCGTATGCCATGCACAGTGGGTGGGCTGCAGGGGGCTGTGCATTCACACCTATTGACTCTGCTCCTTTGTCCTAGGTGGACGGCAGTTGCAGATGATACAACAGATGCTGTGGGAGATACTGCAGGTGGCCAGGGCCTCCCTGGAGATCCTGGAGCGACTAGACCATCTGGGAATCCGACGGTGGCATGGCGGGAGGCGCAGCCAGAGCAGAGAGCGGGGCTCCCGCTGAGCATTCTACACCCCATGATTTTCCCTACCCCCCTGGACCCACCCTCACACCCCTCCTTCCCTCTACCATTTGTTCACCCTTGCCCCTTACCCACCCCTACCTTGTTTGTGGCCCTCCCCCCAACCTTTTGTAAATAGCTGTATATAGTTGTTTTTGATCTTTTACAATACATTTGCTTTGTTGTGTCTACTGTGGTGGTCTCTGATTTGCAGCGGGCTATAGGTGCTCAGCTGCAGTGGTGTGCATGGCGTCAGGGGTGGTGCAGTCATGTGCGTGTGTCTGTGGGAAAGTGACTATGGTGTGGGAGTAGCTCTCAGTCACTGTCTGTGGTTTGTGTGTTGTTCCCTGTTCACTGGATGACTGTGTGCAGTGGTCCATGGTGCATGCTCTGTGTCCATGGTGCACCTGTCAGACCATGCATGGCCTGTGCAGCTGACACCCTTGCATGTCTGTGACCTGCACAGTCCGCTGGCATGTCAGTGGTGGCTGTCCATGCTGAACAGCCACTGTACCCGGCACAATGCCGGGTTGCCTCCTGTCACTGATGTGGTGCATGTCTGCCTTGGGTGACACTGTGGCCTCCGCTGTTGTTGTCCCACCTCCATGCTGTCACTTGTGTGTGTCGCAGGGGATGTGCACCACTGTCTGTCACTTGTGCTCCTGGCGCATGCTGGTGGTGTACAGCTCCATGGTGCCTGCGCAGGCTGGCTGGCACTCCTGTGCCATGGAGGGGTGCTGGCTGTGTGTACACAGTTTCTGTGGCCACACACTGGGGGCTTGGTTGCCCCGCTACTGTGTCCCTGTGTTGGTGTGCTCTTGGGTATGGGTGGGTGTTTGTCCATGCACTGTGTTGCATCCTGTGTGGCACATGCTTCCATGCACCACTGTGGGTGTCTGTGCAGGCTGTTGTGGCCAGTGCTGGGTCAGGGTGTGTCTTTGGAAGGGTTTGCAGGGTGATGTATGACTGGTGGTGGGGTCCGGGGGCATGTCCTGTCACGTGTGGGGTACCCTGTGTGCCGACGCATGGTCGGTCTCTCAGCTGTACCTCGGGGGGGACATGCGTGGTGGCACTGTGTATGCAGTCATTGCATCACTGTCTGCTGCCACCCACTGACAGATGCTTGTGGTGGAGCTGCCTTGCATGGTTCTGTGGTGCACAGGGTTGCATTGTCACAGTGGGGGTGGTGGCATGCATGGGGTGTCCTGCACTGGTGGACGCTGATCCTGGGCAGGGTGTCTGGGGATCATGGTGCAGGATGTGCTCTGCATTGGTGGGATGGTGTGGCACAGGGTGGTCGGACCTCCTTGTGTGCCGGTCACAGCTTGCCAGGAGGTGTGCTGGGGCACCATGCCCCGGCTGTGGGTTTGTTGCTGGTATCCATGGGCCGGTGGTTATTCCAGCTCTCCACCAGTTGTGCAGTGCATGGGATGTGGGGGGGGCGATGTCTGTTCTGCTGTGTGCTCCTCTGCCCATCTGTGGTATGGGTGGTGGGTCCCTGCATCATGTCCCTGTGCATCCCTGGTTGTGCTGTTGCACTGCTGCCCTGCTCCACTGAGCATCCTTGGTTGTGCTATGGCACATCTGAACTGTGCCACTGCACATCCCTGGTTGCGCTATGGTGCAGGTGGCGTGATATTCAGTCATGTGCCACAGGCACATCTTGACCTGCGCAGTTTTTGAATATCACGCTTCTTGCGCATGGGTGCAGTGGACTTGTGCTTGCTCCTGCTGTTGTGCACTTTTTGGGCGCAGTTTGAATATCTGGGCCTATGTGTATTATTGACATTTTTTTGTAATTCACCCTGAGGTTTAAATGTTTGATATAAAGTCTTATGCATCCTTTTGGTCAGAGACCATACGGAAGGTAAAGCTCCAGCTCTTTTCTATTTTAGCTCACACCTTGTTTATCCCTTAAGTTTTGTTTACTCCTTCATTTCTAATATAACCAAATGAGTAATTTCCTCTTCTTGGTTAACCCCTCCTTCTTTAATTAAATTTTCTTCCCTTCAGATCTTTGGTAGTTGTTCTATCATCCCCCCTGTTACCTTCCCCACCAACTCCACCAAACTTAAGGACAGGAGTGTGGATCCACCTCAGTATGATAGAGAACCCACTTCTGCCATCTCATCCTGTATGTTGAAGCTCTACCCTGAATTTTAGCATTAAGATTTTCTATTTCATATAATTCAGACATGGTGGCTCTCCATTCTACTACTGTTGGAATTATGCTGGTCATCCATCTATGAGTAATGGACCTTTTGGCCGCCAAAAGACTGGGAGGCAAAATAGTTTTTTTCCCATGAAGGGGAATGGTCTGGAAATATCCCTAGCAGAACCTGTTCAGCTGTCAATTCTATCCCTTGTTCTAGTAATTTGGTTAATTCTATTTGTAAGGATAGCCAAAAGGGCATCAAACAAGGACACTTCCAGAATATGCACCCCAGTGTCGCCCTCGGCCATCCACACTTTCGCCAGTATACTCCATATTCTTCCAGAAGGAATTTGATCAGGACTGCCGGGGCTCTAAAAAAGCGGGAATGACACTTCCATGCAAATTCTTGGTTTACTTGGTTGTAAGGGACAAAAGAAGGCCAAGGTCCATCGAGATTGTACCCACCACTATGGTGGGATAATTAAACCCAGGAGCTGTTTAACTCCAGCCACTGATCCAGACCTCTTTTAAAGGACTGGATGGAACTACTATCCACCAAATGTTGTGGTAATCTGTTCCACAGTCTTGGTGCTCTTACCGTAAAATAATGTTGTCTTTTATTTGTTCTTGATTTAGCCACATCTATCTGTTTATTGTGAAGTCTAGGGGAACTCCTTCTATTAGAGAACTTTAAGCTGCATTGACTCATTAAATCCTGAGAGTTTGAAATTTTATATAATAATAGCAAGTCACCTCTTACACGTCTAGTATGTAATGTATGTAGTCCAATTTTCTTCAATCTAGTATGATAGTTACTATTGGCAAGTCTAGGTACTAGTTTTGTTGCCCTCCTCTGAATTCTCTCCACTCTATCTATATCCTGTTTGAGATATGGGCTCCAAAAAGGAGACCCATAGTCGGAATGGGGCCCTGATATGAGTCCTAAAAAGGGAGATGATGCATTCCTGGGTCCTAGAGACAAATGTTCATTTAATTCAGGTTAGTAATGCATTTGAGGTTTTTGATACCTTAATGCAGTTATCCATAGAGGTTAGTTTGTCATTTTGAATGACTCCCAAATCCCTTTCAGACGTTGAGGCTTTAAGGGGTATGTTATTTAAAAAATAACTCTGCCTTGGGTTGTTTTTTCCATAATGTAACACAGTGCACTTGTCAGAATTAAGCACCATCCCATTATTAGTTGCCCATTCTTCAATAGATCTTAAATTGTTGCTTAGTGTGAACCTACTTAAAACCATGGATACTACACCCCCTAGTTTAGTATCTTCAGCAAATTTTACTAAAAGATTGTCGGCATCGACCTGCATATCACTAATATAAAGATTAAATAAAGTAGATCCAAGAACCAAGCCCTGGGGGACCCCACTGGTACCACAGCCTACGTTGGAGAGAGTACCATTAATCCTTGCTTGTTGCTCTCTGTTGGCCAACCAGCAAGATACCCATCTAACCAAAGTCTGGGAAAACCCCAGATCTAATAATTTGTCTATAAGTTTGCCTTGGGGCACTTTGTCGAAAGCCCTGCTATAGTCGAGAAGCATAACATCCATGGGCTCCCCCCATCAAGTCCCTTGCTTATATACTTATAAAAGGAGACTAAGTTGATAGTGCAGGAAAACCCAGACTTAAAGCCATGTTGTGTTTGATCAGCTTTGTTCATAATAATTATTTCCTGATCTAGACATTTTTTGATGATTTTTTCATTAATTTGCTTATTACAGATGTTAGGCTTATAGGACGTTAATTTTCAGGATTTGAATGATTACCTTTCTTGAATATAGGTATTACTGTGGCACTAGCCCAGTCATGGGGAATGTAACCTTCCTGAAGGGACATATTAAAAATAAGGGTTAGGGGTTTAGCTATGGCCTCAGCTGTCTCTAACAAAAATCTTGGAGTTATATTGTCAGGCTATAAGTTTTTTTTTAAGGATTGTAAGGCTTCAAGCGTGTCAGTGACAGATATATTATAGTCTACAGAAGTGCTAGCTGAATGTAAATTGAGTTTAGGATCCTCTTTTTTTGTAAAGACAGAGCAGAACTGCTCATTGAAAGCATCCACAATCTCCTTGTCAGTTGTTTTTAAAGAGTTGTTAATAATTAGAGGGCCCATATATCTATTATTAGCTTTTTTATTATTAAGGTAGAAGTATAAAGATTTATAACTATCTTTGCAGTGTGCCAAACGAAACTCTAGATTATTTTTGGACTGTAAAATAGTGTATTTCAGCTGTTTTAAAGATGATTTATATCTATATCTATATAATAATTGGTCTTTATTAGTACCACCATTCTTTTTTAGTTGTGGAAACAACCTTTGTTTCTTTTTAATTGGTTTTTTTGTGGTTTTATTTAGCCATAATGGAATCTTCCCCTTCTTATTATATTTCTTCTTTGAGGGGACAAATAGTTCTTCTAAATCATAAATAGTTGTTTTCAAGTAGTCCCATGCTTCCTCCACTGAAAGTGGGAGTAATAATTCTTCTCAACAAAGATTATTTAGTTGTTCACTAATAATATGAAAGTTCGCCTTATCATAATTTTTGAATTCTGCATGTCTTAAATTTAGTGACATATTAGTAGTTAGTGCAAATGAAATGGAATAGTGATCACTAGTACCTAAGGGGTCCCCAGTGCAGATATTTGTTATGGTATTTCCTATATTAGATATTACTAGGTCCAATGTGTTATCACCCCGTGTTGGCTCGGTGACAAGCTGTTGCAGACCTAGATCCACGGTTAATGAGATCAGTTCTTTTTCATCATGTGTTTTCCCAATCAAGGTAGTCCGGTTTATAGATGGCATATTAAAGTCTCCAAAGGCTAAAATATTACCTTTATTATCCATGTTCAAAATTTCGATTAGTCTGGAAGTATAATCAGTATTAGCTGACGGGGGTCTATAGCAAGTACCAACCAGTAATTGAGGTTGTCCTTTTATCTGAACATTCACCCATATGGATTCTATACCTTCGGACTGGGGCAGTTGAAAAGAAGTTATATCCTCCCTGATACATAAACAAACTCACCCCCCCCCCGTACGTCCTAAGCATTCCCTGTGGTATAGCTTGTAACCAGGTAAACACTTTATCCATACAGAGTCGGGATCCCACCAAGTTTCCATTATGGATTTAAGTCCATAATTGACCATAAGACATTTGGCTTCAAGTTCAGCCATTTTAACCTGGTTTACTGATCTGGCATTCAGTGAAAGCACTTCACAGACAGTTTTGTTACTGTCTGGGTTTTTTTAGAGAACAGGAAAAGGACCTGGTCTCCCCCCAAGCATCTAGTTTAAAAGTTTGTTGATTGCTGATGCTACACTGTTGCCCAATAAAGAACTGCCCCTTCTGCTGAGGTGTTATTAACCCCAGCAGAACAAGGGGTTTCTTTGATAGAAGTGTTCCTAGTGTGTAAGACATAGTATACCCTGCTGGAGGCACTGTCTCCTAAGCCAGTCATTAAAGGTTTTGATTTTGGTGGTTATAAAGTTTGTTGCCCTAGAAACAGGCAAAATTTCAGAGAAGCAAATAAGACTATCCTTTTCAGCCAGTATATGGTTAAGTGCAATAATATCCTGTTTAAGATCATCTAGGCTGGCCCTATTTATGTAATTGGTGCCAGCGTGTGTGACGAACACCAGATTTTCTCCTGCCCCCATAGGTACTTCTTTAACCTCAGTGGTTATATTGGAGACTCTTGCCCCTCTTAAACTGGAGCATGTCCGATTAACCTTGTCCACATTACAAACTAAGCGGTCAATATGTTTAATAATAGAGTCACCAGTTACATAAATTTGCTTATCCTTATGTGGGTGAGCAGAATCTGTAGCTTGGGAAGTTACTCTATCATTCTTTGAGCAGACAGATTTATCCCATAAATTAGAATATATGTCATCAGAAACGGTAATTTTCTTATTTTCAATGAAGAGGATTTCAATGAGAAACAAGGTACAAGTTTATTCCCTGAGGGGGTAGTTAGATTAATATCCTGGGAGTAATCTATATTTTCTATAGTGAGAACCTCATAATTATTAGATAGAGATATTAAGGGGGCACTATGAAATACTTGTCCTCCCCTACGTTTTGTTTTGTGCTTGGGGACTACTGTCCAACTATTTGATTCATCGGGAGATAGAAGGTAGGGGGTAGGAATGCTGGTGGAATCATTTTGTAATACAGGAGTCTCAGTTGAATTTTTAGATTTTTCTGAGGGTGTTACCTGTCCTAGCATTAGGTCTTTATAATCTTCCAAGGCCTCAATCTCTGGGCTAACTGCTCTGGATGTTTGTAAATGGATTATTTCAGCTTGTAGTGTCTGGAGCAGCAGACATCTATGACAGACAAAGTCTGCAACCTGTGGGCCTCTACCAAACATCTCGCATGATGAGCAGTAGTTATTTGGTTCCTCCATTTTAGTAGTATTATTATAGCTTTATACAAGAAGATGACTTACAATTTTGCATGGATGTTTCTGGAGATCCCTTTTCCTGCTATCCAGTGGATACAACGAACATGCAGATCGTAATGATACTGCGTGCGTCTCGTCTTGGCGATAATAAGCCGCCTGCTTACCGAGGGCTTTGTTTTAAAGGGGTAGGGACCCAAGTAGAATTTTGGGTCATGAAATCCCTCGTAAACACATACACTCAAAATTTAAAAGTGTGACCAAAAAACTGTAGCAATAAGCACATTTAGCTGTTGTATTGCTGCAAATACAGTTTTTAGAGCCCCAGATGAAATCAGAATGCTATTGAACAAGTTGTAGTCTGTCGTGGGTCAGACAGACCTACAAATTCTCTTCCTTGTTCCTGAATGTCAGAAACAAGGGCTCCAGGTGTTAAAAAACACAACGTAATTTATTTAAATAAACAACAGTTCATTTACACTAAATTCCCACATCTAAGGCATATGAGCATGGTAGATAATAATTGCAATGGAAACAGCTCACCTTGCTCGCTGTGGGCTTTGTTTTAAAGGGGATAGGGACCCGGAAGTAGAATTCTCAAGTCACGAAATCCCTAGTAAACACATACACTCAAAATTTAAAAGTGTGCCCAAAAAAACTGTAACAATAAGCATGTTTAGCTGTTGTATTGCCGCAAATACAGTTTTTAGAGCCCCAGAAGAAATCAGAATGCTATTGAACAAGTTGTAGTCCATCATGGGTCAGACAGAACCACAAATTCTCTTCCTGGTTCCTGAATGTCAGGAACAAGGCCTCCAGGCATTAAAAAACACAACGTAGTTTATTTAAACAAACAACAGTTCATTTACACTAAATTCCCACATCTAAGGCATATGAGCGTGGTAGATAATAATTGCAATGGAGAGGAAGTGATCTTTACTGCACTCATAGCTGATCCCCTCAATTCCTCCATGGTTATTTCTAGGTGGAGATCTTTGTTCCATTCCTGTAATATGGATTCAGTCAATTCCTTTTGTTCGTTTCTCAATTCCCTATATATTGTGCCTATTAAATGCTTACCCAAGTTCCCCTTTATGGCTTCCATAAATAATTTGAGTAATTCTGGAGTTGGATCTTAAATTTTGGGTTGAATTGTTCGATTTCTGAGTATATGGTTCCTGACCTGGAAATAACAGAATAAATTTGATCTGCTAAGGCCATATTGGGACTGTAATTTTTCAAAGGGAAGTATCCTCTGAGGGGACAAAACTGGAAAAGATGTGAAAGGCCTAAACTTCCCCATTCCCGGAATGTGGAGTCCATATATATGGGTGTAAATGAATCATCTTCTGATAATAATTTAATATATTCGTATATAATACGTAGTGGTCCCGTTTGCCTCAAGCTTCTCCAACATTTATAAATTTGAGCTGTAATACCTGCTAGGATAGCAGGTAATAAAGACCTTTCAGCAAAAGAGAAAATAATTTTTTGATATCAAATAAATCATTAAGATGAAATTCAATATCCTTTCAAGGGGTCGAATAGGATTCCGTCATCCAGATCAGGACTATCCTAAGGAAAGATACCCTAGAGTATAATTTAAAGTCTGGAAGGTTAAATCCCCCCTGAGCCAGGGACAATTTAAGAATCAATAGTCGTATCCTAGGATGTCTATACCCCAAATGAACATGGAAATTAACTTGTCCCATGATTTAAAATAATAAGTTGCTGGTAAATAGGGTATATTCTGAATTAAATAAAGTAATCTAGGTAGTATATTCATTCGCACCATTTCTATCCATTGGTGGAAGGGGGTAAGAAAGGTGCACCATCTTTCCAGGTCATTTTGGATTATAGTCATGAGGGGTTCATAATTTAAAATCTCCAATACTTCTGGGTTAAGAGGAATGTTAATTCCTAAGTATTTTATTTTGGTAGTGTGCCATTTAAATGGGTATTCTTTTTTCAATCTTTGGGTCGGGATAAAGTTAAAGGCCAGGATCTCTGTTTTTGTAGTATGTAACTTAAATCCTGCCAGTTTCTCATATTGTTCAATATTTGCCAAGCTGCTGGAATTGATTGTGATGGGGACAACAGGGTCAAGAGAATATCATCTGCAAACATATTTATTTTATGTTCTTGTTGTGCTATAGGAATCCCGTCTACAGAGCCTACTTTCCTCAATCTTGCTGCTAGTGGTTCCAAATATAATGCAAATAGGTACGGTGATAGGGGACACCCCTGCCATGTGCCCCTACTTAACTTGAATGGTGAGGATAGGTTTCCATTAACCCTCACGTAGGCCGTTGGGGAACTATAAAGCTTGTTAAGAGTAGTGATAAATAGAGCCAGAAAGTGAAAGGCCTCAAGAGTGCTCCACAGAAATGGCAAGTAGACTCAATTAAAAGCCTTTTCAGCACCTAAACTAATGAAAACAGATGGAATTTTCCTGGTCTTAATATATTCCTGCAATAGTAGAGTCCTGCGGATATTATGCATAGTATTCCTGTTTTTTTATAAACCCTGATTAGTCAGATGATATAATCTTTGGCATTATTGATTTTAATCTAGATGCCCAAATAGCTGTATAAATCTTATAACCAACATTTAAAATGGAAATAGGTCTGTAAGATGCCGGGTCCGAATTATCTCTATTTGGTTTAGGTATTGGAGCAATGGTGGCATAATCCCACAATGGTGGAGGAGCTCTCTCTTGGGCTATCTCAGCAAATAAAGTATGTCATTTGGGGGTGAGATCTTTTTTAAGTATCTTATACCACTCAGGTATAAAGCCATCAGGTCCTGGGCATCTTCCCAAATTCAGATTCGTGATAGCTTCCTGAATCTCCAGTTGTGTTATGGGAGCCTCTAAACTATGCATTTGAGTAGAGGTGAGGGTAGGCAAGATCACTTGGTCCAGAAAATGTGATATTTCTGACTGTCCGGGAGTTATTTCCGGTGAATATAGACTAGTGTAGTACTCTGAGAAAGTCTGCAAGAAATGAACTTCTGCATGGTGTGTTATACCACTATATGGATTTTGTAGTTTCAATATTGTGGAAGTATTTTTCCTAACTCTGTTTCTGGGCCAATCTCCGAGCCCCATAGCTCCCCCTCATGGACCCTTTGTCTTAAATATATTAATGATTGTTGTATTTTGTTATCTATAATTTTGTGTAGTTCTGCCTTTGTATCTTTAATTTTTTGGTATAATTCTGAGTCTCCTTCTCTATATAACATCTTATAGTTCAGTAGCTGTTCAGATAATTCAAGTTGTTTTGATCTCCCTCTCTTTATTTTTTTTTTTTGAGGTGTATGCTATAATCTCCCCCCTCATCATTGCCTTCATGGCATCCCATTGTATAACCTCTGTGATGTCCTGTGATTCATTTTGTATATAAAATTGGTGTATTCTTTTTTTAACTTTCTCCTGGAATTCTTTATCTTTTAATGTTAATGGGTTTAACCTCCATAGGGTCCTCTTCCTTTCCCGGCCCAAATCTATTTTCAAGATTAAGGAATGGTGGTCAGAGAGTAATTTTAAACCTATTGTCATATCCTGGACTGATGTGAAATGCTCACATGTCATCATAAAGTAATCTAGTCAGGAGTATGATTTAAACCATGGAGAATAGTATGTATAACCAGAAGTAGAGGGAAATAAGCGTCTCCACACATCTATGATACCCGGGTGTTCTAGTGTTTTTTTTGTAATTTTTAACTGCAGCATTTTTCCTATAAGTTTGGTGATTAGAGCTATCTAAATGTGGTGATAAGGCCATATTGATATCCCCTCCCATGAATATTTGACCCTGAAGGTTATCTAATAATGTGGACATAAAGCCCTTCAGTATTGGGAATCTAGTCTGAGGAGGAAAATAAACACTAGCCAAGGTAATTCTATGGCCATACAAAATTCCTTGTACAATTACATAATGACCCTGGGCATCTATATGGGTTTTTTGTACTTTCAAGGGAGTTGTTGTTGGGATTAGAATTATGGCCCCCCATTTCCTGCCCCTTGGGTGGGAGGAGGAGGCTATGACCTTATATCTATCACCCAAGCCAGTTTCTTGTGCTCAAGTTCCGAGAGATGGGTTTCCTGTAGGTAGATGAGGTCTGCCTTCTGTTTGTTCAAGTATTGTTTAAGGCGGGACCTTTTTATAGTGTCATGGAGCCTATTTATATTTAATGAAATAATCTTGATTGAGTCAACTGACATCTTTATTTCTATGTAACTTAACTGTCTGTTTTTTTCCTTACTCTAGGTGGTAGAATATTTGTATTTTCCAGACCATTCCCCTGCAAGGGTCGGCAGTCCAAAAACCAAAGTGTTACATAGAAACATAGAAACATAGACTTTGATGGCAGATAAGGACCACTTGGCCCACCCAGTCTGCCCATTTCCTTACCTACTGGATAAGCTGCAGATTCTAGTTAACCAACAGCCTATTTCCTGCAACCCCCCACTATAATTGCCTTATGTCTGTCCCATGCATGTTTGAATTCCTCCACTGTTTTAGACCCCACAACCTCTCCAGGAAGGCGGTTCCATGCGTCCACCCACTCTCTCATGAAAAAGAATTTCCCACTTACCTCTGAACCGTCCCCCTCTAACTTTAAATTGTGCCCCTTGTTCTTACACATCTCTTTTCTGAAAGATGCTACCCTCCTGGACTTTGTTGATTCCCTTGAGGTACTTAAACGTTTCTATCATGTCCCCTCGTCCCTCCTTTCATCACAGGATATCATATTAAGCTCTTTCAGTCTCTTCTTCATATGGTTTCTGATGTAGACCCTGCACCATTTTAGTTGCCCTCCTCTAGACTGCTTCCATCCTGTCTATGTCCTTGCGTAGATGAGGTCTCCAAAACTGCACGCAGTACTCCAGATGGGGTCTCACCAACTGTCTGTATAGAGGGATAACCACTTCCCTTTTTCTACTTGTGATGCCCCTCCCTATGCATCCCAGTATCCCCCTGGCTTTCCCCTACTGACTTCTCACATTGCATACCCACCTTTAGGTCATCTGATATGACTACACCCAGATCCCTTTCCATTATTGTTGTTGTTAGTACCTCCCCTGCTATTGTGTACTCTTCTCCTGGATTTTTATTTCCCAGGTGCATTACTTGCACTTATTTGCATTGAATCTAAGTTGCCATATGTCTGACCATTCCTCCAACCTTGCCAAGTCCCTTCTCATCCTTTCTACCCCTACCTGTGTATCAACTCTGTTACAGATCTTTTGTGCCATCCGCAAAGAGGCATACCTCTTCCTTCCAGACCCTCTGCAATGTCACCTATAAAGATGTTAAAGAGGACTGGACCCAGTATTGAGCCCCTGAGGTACTCCGCTAGTAACCCCTTTCTTCAGAATGTGTTCCATTCACTATTACCTTCTGTGTCCTGTTGTGCAGCCAGTTTTCTACTCAGGTACCACCCTGGGACCCACTCCCAGGCTGGCTAACTTGATTATTAATCTTTGTGTGAGACTGTGTCAAATGCCTTGCTAAATTCTAGGTAGGTCATATCCACAGCCCTCCTGGTCTATTACTTTGGTCACCCAGTCAAAGAAATCGATTAGATTTGTCTGACATGACCTTCCTGCTGTGAATCCATGCTGCTTTGGGTCCAGTGCCCCGCTGGCCTCTAGGCACTCAACAATTTTTCTTTCAGAAGTGATTCCATCATTTTCCCCACCACTGAGGTCAAACTAACAGGTCTGTAGTTTCCTGCTTCTGCCTTGCTCCCACTTTTGTGAAGGGGAATCACATCTGCCCTCCTCCAGTCCTCAGGTACCACCCCATCTTCCCATGATTTGTTAAAAAGTGTGGTTAGTGGTGTCACTAGGTCCTCCCTTAGCTCTTTTAGGATTCTAGGTGAATCCCGTCAGGCCCCATTGCTTTGTCCACCTTGAGTTTTGAAGTTCTTTCAGTACTCTTTCTTCTTTAAATGGACTGGTATCAACCCCACTATCCAGAGTGCTTCTACTGTTTGGTTTAGGTAACTCCTCCTCTTCTTCTTTGTGAATACTGAGCAAAGTATTCATTCATTATCTCTGCCTTTTCACTGTCTCCTCTGCCCACCTCCCTCCTTTATTAATCTTCCCTATCCCTCCTTAACCTTTCTATGTTCCTAATGTACCTATAAAGGTTTTATCCACCTTCATAATTGAGTTGGCTATCCTTTCCTCGGTTTGGGCCTTTGCTTTTCTGACTGCCTTTTCACTTCTTTCTGCTTTAATTGATACAGTTCCCTGTCGTGTTCTGTCTGTGATTCCTTATACTTTTTGAATGCAGCCTTTTCTCCTTAACCTTCCCTGACACTTCTTTTGAGAGCCATAGTGTTTTTTATTCGCTTTGTTTTCTTTATTTGTTTCACACAAAGGCTTGTTGCTCCATGATGGCAGTTTGATTTTTCTCCATTGCTCTTCCACCCTCCTTTCTGGCTATTTGCTAATGCATTCCTCAGGTATTCACCCATTATGCCAAAGTCAGCCTTCTAAAGTCCAGTATCCTTGTATTTGTATGGCTTGTCTCCATGGTTGTGTTTATTGTGAAGCACACTGTGCAGTGGTCGCTTGTTCCCAGGTGTCTACTGACTTCTAAGTTTGTGATCCTCTCTCCATTTGAGAGTACCAGGTCTAATATTGCTCCTCCTGAGTGGGTTCCACCACTAGCTGTCTAAGGCATGCCCCTGTAGGGCATCGAGAATGACCCTGCTCTTGGATATGGCTGTAGTCCATGTTGCCCAGTTAACATCTGGCATATTCAGGTCCCCCATCAACAGTATCTCCCCTTTTTCAGCCATTTTGAGAATGCCCTCTATCATTTTCTTGTCCATTTCCTCCCCTTGAGACGGGAGTCTGTATACAACCCCTGTGCGGATTGTGATGCCATTCCCTGTCTCCAATGTGACCCAGAGTTCCTCTTGTCCTCCCCCTTTACTTTTTAGTTCTGTTACTTTGATCCCTTCCCTTATGTAGAGAGCTACTCCACCTCCTCTTTTACCCTCCGTGTCCCTTCTCTAGATTATGTACCCTGGTATGTTGACATCCCAGTCATGGTTCTCCATGTACCATGTTTCTGTGACTGCCACAATATCCAAGTGTTCCACTTCCATCAGGGCTACTAGCTCTGGAAGCTTGTTTCCAAGACTACGGGCATTGATACTCATTGCCCTCCATTTAATGTTGGCTTTATCCTTTTTTACCCCATCCCTGCTCTTATTGCCCTTGTCCATTTTCCATTTATCCCTGTCCTGCCCTCTGTCAAGCTCTGTACCTCAGTATTTACCTACTACCTGCCATGCTTTGCAGGGGAGGCTTGAACTTTCCTGTTTCTATCAGCACCTCCCCTTGGCTAGTTTAAAAGCTTGCCAAGGAAGTCTTTAAACCTGTCACCTAGGAGCATGTTTCCCTTCCTGGACAGATGCAGACCATCATGCCAGTATAGACCTTCATCTCTGCAGGTGGACCCCAGTCCCCAATGAAGCCAAAGCCCTGTGCTCTGCACCAGTTTTGCAACCATTCATTAAACCGCATGGTGTGTGCAGTACCCTAGCCTCACCCCTGCCATAGACTGGCAGCACCTTCTGAGAAGGTTACCATGCTTGCTACCTGTCTGAGGCCCCCTCCCCAACCCACAAATTCATCCTGCACTGCACTGATCTCATGCTTAGCTAGGTCATTTGTCCTGAGGTGGACAATGATATCTAGTTTCCTCTCCTGTGATGCTGCTTCTGCAATCCTGAGGATTCGCTTCCTGTCCCTCCAAGCCATGGCACCAGGCAGGCACCTTACTTCCCTCTCCTCTCCCTTCCCCAGGTCTACACCCCTAACAGTTGAGTCCCCTATCAGAAGCTGTTTCTTTCCCTTGTGTTGTCCCTTGCCACTCTTTTGTGGGTCTCCCTTGTGGATGTCCCCAGCATTCTTCTTGGTCTCCAATGAGGGTGTCATCATAGAGAAACCTTGATTTGCCAGACCGACATATGATTTGTGTAGAGGTGCAACTCGGGGGCTACGCCTCTGTTCCACCACCCTCACCCTCCCAGAACCTACTGTGGTCCATCTGCTCTTCACACATGGCAACCTCTGAGGCAGTGGTTGTGGAACTGGTGCTCTTTGGGTGGGGGAGTCCTCCTTAGTCCTTGCCAGTTCAGCCTGGAGGTGGGCAACCTCTTCCCTCAGAGCTGACAGTTGCCTGCAAATAGGGCAGCAACGCAGGTTCCAGAATGTTTCCCAGAAAATTGCTGCCCCACAGCCAGTGCATTGCACCACTCCCCAAATGTCCCTCTTCCTTATAATATACAATGAGTAATATACAATTTTTTTTTTTTGTGTGTGTGTGTGTATACTTACGCTTTATGCACTGTGCTGGGTAATTAAGAATATGACAGTTCTGCTCCAAGACCTGTTGAGGAAGTGATGTCAGAACCTTGGCTATAAAGGAAATGCCATGCCTGGGGTGGGCGGGTGAGGGGTAGGGTGGGTGGGTAGGCCACAACCACTGGTGACTGTTAGAAACAATCAAATACACCACTGCTCCACCACCCTGGTGAGTACTCGCCTTTATAGTAAGTCAACCAACACCACAATGTACTAGACCACTGCTCCTACACAAACCACTCTACTGGGTCCAGGGATAAAAACAACTCACTGTTCAGCCAGCAGGACACTTCCAAAATATTGCACAAATATCCTTCCAAATCCTATGTGTCTAGCACAGAAATCAAGCAACTTCAGTTGTATTACAACCCTCTGGTTATAAAATTACTATACTTTAATGGAATCCTGCAATTCTTAATGCCAATAAGAAAATAATGAAACTTTCTGTAGAAAGTGTAGCTTACCTTCCTAGTCCCCTACAATATTATGTTTTACCAAGTTACCAGTTCCTCAAATGCGTTCTAGTTTGTTCTCTGCAGTATAGCCAGTTTCTCAGCTTCCAAAAGGAACAGGCAAGTCCTCTGACTGACTTTACTCTGTGTAGTATGCCTAAACAGAACAGTGATGAAAGCCCCACCTAGAATCAATTGATTGACCAGTGACACCTGTGATGTAAGCAGGCCTTTCAGTGAAGACAATTTGCTATGTCTGCTTCTAATACACACACAAACCCTTTATCTGAAACCAGGGATAAACTCACTGCTTAGCCAGCAGGACACTTCCAAAATATTGCACAAATATCCTTCCAAATCCTATGTGTCTAGCACAGAAATCAAGCAACTTCAGTTGTATTACAACCCTCTGGTTAAAAAATTACTACACTTTAATGGAATCCTGCAATTCTTAATGCCAATAAGAAAATAATGAAACTTTCTGTAGAAAGTGTAGCTTACCTTCCTAGTCCCCTACAATATTATGTTTTACCAAGTTACCAGTTCCTCAAATGCATTCTAGTTTGTTCTCTGCAGTATAGCCAGTTTCTCAGCTTCCAAAAGGAACAGGCAAGTCCTCTGACTGACTTTACTTCAACTGTCCTGTATATACAGTATGCAGTATAGTATTAAACATCTTTTATTCTGGATAAACTCTTGACTCGTGTATTTTTATCCCTTCTCCCACCCCTCTCCCCTATGTGGTATCCAACCTTCCAATCATCCCTTATTAAGCATGTTTTTCCTAAAGTATACCAAATTACCATATCACATATCCATGGAATTAACCAATTTATGAATAGGTTGTTCAGCAATTTAGTAACATATGATCAGTAACTGGGAACCAGAATGTCCCCTCCCCCAAGTTCTATTATCTCCCTTAGTAAAGTAACATAACTAAACTATTAGTACATAATAGTTGTACTTAAACCTGTTAACTTTAAAAAGAACTTTGTACAAAATTACTCCCATTTGGGAGGTGCTCAACAGGAGCTCCCCCTGAAATTTCCTGTCTTTGTCTTCATTTGAAGCAGGAGAGGAGTTTGGAATGTTATAACCCATCTGGGTAAGGGTAGTACCAAGAATGAGCACTATAGCCCCAAGTAGAATGGAGTTAAGTCCATTCCATGGAGGTACCAGTGTGTCTGATGGCATTTGCATGCCTTATCCGAGAAGCTTCCCATCTAATGAACTAATTATATGACTTTATTTTACTCTTTTGCCTTAAGAAAGAGGGAAGACCTCTAGTGGGCAATGTCTGAATTGCAGCCCATTTTAGGTTTCATTCATTATCTAATCTTTTAAACTCTGGCCTGGATATTCAAACTGCGCCCAAAAAGTGCGCAATAGCAGGAGCAAGCACAAGTCTATTGCGCCCATGCTCAACAGACGCAATATTCAAAAAAGGAGCAAACCAAATTGCGCCTTCAGCCAACATCTGAATATTGCACAACCTGCGCCATAGCGCAACTAGGAAGGGGAAGCTGAGCAGATATGATGCGCTATGGCACAACAAGGGATGTCCAGCTGAGCAGTCCAGAGGTGCCATAGCACAAGCAGGGAGCCCCCCAGCTGCAGAGCAATGTAACTGTACAACCAGGGAGATAGGGGCCCACCACCCATGCCACAGATGGGCACAGGAACACACAGCAGAACTAACATCGTCCCCCCACACCCCAAGCACAGCACAACTGGGGGAGGGCTGGAAAAAACACCGACCCATGGATACAAGCAAACAACCCATAGCCGGGCCATGGTGCCCCATCACACCGACCGGCAAGCTGAGACTGCCACACAAGGAGGGCGGACCACCCTGTGCCACACCATCCCCCCCAGTGCACAGCACACCCTGCACTGTGACCCCCAGACACCCCCCCATGAGCAGTGACCACCACTGCAGGAAACCCCATGCATACCACCACCCCCACTGTGACACTGCAACCTTGTGCACCAGAGAACCATACAAGCCAGCCCCACCATGAGCACCCAGCAGTGGGTGGCAGCACATGGCAATGCAACAATGGCAGACACAGTGCCACCATGCACAATCCCCCCGAGACACAGCTGAGAGACTGACCATGCATCGGCACAAGAGGTACCCCACACAGGACAAGGCGTGCCCCTGACACCACCACCAGTGATACAGCACCCTGCACAGTAGTCGAGTGACACACCCTGACCCACCACTGGCCACAACAGCCAGCACAGACACCCACAGTGGTGCGTGGAAGCATGCACCACACCGGATGCAACACAGTGCAGGGACAAACACCCACCCATACACAAGGGGACAATAACACAGGGATGCAGTAGCGGGGCAACCAAGCCCCCAGTGTGGGCCCATGGAAACTGTGTACACACAGCCTGCAGTCCTCCATGGTACAGGAGTGCCAGCCACCCTGCGCAGGCACTGTGGACCCATACGCCACCATCATATGCCTGAAGCACAAGTCACAGACAGTGGTGCACATCCCCTGCAACACACACAAGCCACAGCATGGAGGTGGAACAACAACCACAGAGGCCACAGTGTCACCTGAGGCAAACATGCACCACACCAGTGACAGGAGGCAACTCAGCATTGTGATGGGTACAGTGGCTGCCCTGCATGGACAGCCACCACTGACATGGCAGCAGACCTTGCAGGTCACAGACATGCAAGGGTGTCAGCTGCACAGGCCATGGATGGGTTGACAGGGGCACCATGGACACAGAGCATGCACCATGGACCACTGCACACAGTCATCCACTGCACAGGGAACAACACACACACCACAGACACTGACTGATAGCTACTCCCACACCATAGTCACTTCCCCACGGACATACACACATACCCATGACTGCACCACCCCTGATGCCATGCACACCACTGCAGCTGAGCACCTATAGCCTGCTGCAAATCAGAGACCACCACAGTATTCATATCAAAATATTTGTATTCAAAATATCAAAAATAACTATTTACACAACTATGTACAAACGTGGGGGGAGGGACACAAACAAGGGGCTGGGTGGGTAAGGGGCAGGGGTGAACATATGGGAGAGGGAAGAAGGGGTGTGAGGGTGGGTCAAAGGGGGGAAGGTGGTAGTCGGGGCATGGGTACATCAACGACCGCCCCGGTCCTCCTCCTCCAAGCACTGATGTGTGCTTCTCTGACTCCTCCTGACCCCATGGTGGTGTATCCGCTGAAGGAGCTGCAAAGTCTGGTTCACCACCTGGAGCAGCTCAGTAATACCCTGCTGAATTTGCAGGAGTCTCCAGTCACCTAGGACGAGGGAGCAGAGTCAATAGGTGTGACTGTCCATCCCCCTGCAGCCCACCCATTGTGCATGGCATACAGCCATGTGCCACGCCCCTGTGATGGTGTGCAACCACCCACAGTGACCATGTCCACAAGACCTGCCCACCCAGGCAGCCACAGCCATGTGGACCACTGCACACACCCACTGTCCATGTCCTGCACAACACCACCATGGCCGTACAGTAACGTGGCTATGCGGTGTGAAGGCAGTGTCACAGCCATGTGCAAGGTGCATGCATGGACCACCACTGATGCACTCCCAGACATGCAGTGCCACTGGACAGTGCTGACTGTCACAAGTCGCGTGCATGGCAGTGGTGTCCATGGATGGTGGCCATGCCCCACTGCCCACCCTGTTACACAGCATGCAATAGTAATCATGGAGTTATGGCACTCACCCTCATCAGGCCGGTCAGGTCGGCGGTGATGGCCCTTGTCCCGCCTGGATGCTCTGTCCTCCTCCCTCTGCTGCTCCTCCCTCAGCCGGCAATGCTTGTCCATGCCTGTGGGGGAAACAAGGAGAGAAGAACATCAGTACAATCACGAAGCTAAAGTACCCCTGCCCCAATGTGTGCCCACCCACCCAGCCAGACCCACCCACCCCACACCCTGTAAACACTGCCACAGCCAACCCTAGACTATCCCTCTCCTATGTGCTGGACACATACAACACTGTTACCCATATGGACAATACAAGTGCGTTGACAGATCCCCTACCTGGACATGGCACCATGCCCCTCCTGGCACGCGACCGCAGATGGGCTAGTAGGTCCGGCTCCCTCCTCCTGAGGTCCCCGTAGTGGTGCCTGCACTGCTCCATGGTCCTCCTCCATCCGGTGGCCTCCTCCAGGGCAGTGGCCACCTCCTGCCACACCTGGGTCCTGGCCCTGTCCAGTGGCGCCTCCCCAAACAGAGGCCCATGGTGTGGCTCGACAACAGCCACAAGGTTGGCTAACTCTATGGCAGTCCACTGTGGGGCTCTTCTGCGTGCCATCACAATGGCTATAGTAGGCAATATGGCACTCTGCAGTGTGGTACCCCATGTGAAAATGCTGTGCGGTACAGCGTTGCCATTCCCTATCACGCTGTTACCGAACAGTGCGATAGAGGTGCACCCATGCCTGACGCATGGCGCCAAGGGGGCAAAGGTTGGGCACAGGGTCAAGGGTCTCTGGTGCAAGGCCATGCACAGCACCATCGGATGACTATGCATATAGCGCGATTGGTTGCCTGTGTGCCAGCGCCACAGCGGACTATCGAGCAGTTGTGCCATTGCGCCTATGAAGGCCCATTGTCACAGCGCCATGTAGTGACCTTCGCTATAGCACCACTGGCACAATGGTGGCCATGTCCTGCATTGACCATCACGCACAGCACGTCAGCAGCATGGCAGACGCCAGCGTCAGCAGCCTGGGCATGCGCAGTGAGGTGTACTATGCATGCCACGGAACTGCGCCATTGGCTCAGCACGTTCAACATAATTGCGCAAAGTGCAAAAGAGCGATATTCAGACATCATATGCAAATCATTTGATCAGCCATGCAATGGCGCAGCACCGCGATTTGCATCTAATTAAAGTTGCTCCTCACCTAATTTGCATGCATTGCGCTATAAAAGTGCGACAAAGTGCTGCAGTGGCCATAGTCGGTTACTGCAGTTTATTGGTGAGTTGCATGCTGTGTGGGAGTGTGGACTGTGGATTCAGGGACATGCTTTGGACTGCACAGTCACAGGTAACCACTGCCATCCTTACAGGCTGAATAATGACCGAGCAAGTTCTGGGTGAGGAGGACAACAGTGGTGGGTGGAGGAGGAGGCCCAATTTCACGAAGGCCAAGACCGAGGCACTTTTTGAGGCCTACCTGGATCAGGAGCCACTGCTCAGTGGATGGCGGGGCACCCCTCCGGCCCGTGCTGCTGCATGGGAGGAGGTGGCATGTGCTGTGAACCTGCATGGCAGCCACCAGCGCTCCGTGCAGGAGTGTAAGAAGAAGATGGGTACTTACAGGAGGAGGGTGAAGGAGAAGGTGCCTGCCATCAGGGCAACACGTGCTGCAACAGGCGGGGGACAGCCGGAGGTGGTGCAGCTCACACCAGCAGAGGACAGACTTGCTGCAAGCATGCGCCACAGTGCCATAGAGGGAGTTCCGGGCGGTGGCTTCCAGACGGGTGGTGGCCCATCTCTGCATGGTAAGCCATGGTCTGCCTTGGGGGGGGCGGGTAGGTAACGCGCAGTAACGTGACTTTGCTTTCCCTTACAGATCCTGAGCATCTGCATGGGTCAACGTTGGTGGGCCTGTCCACTGAGGATAGTCGGCCAGAGTTGGAGTTTGGACCATCCACCACCACAGGTTTCTGTGGATCAGCACGACAGTGGGGCCGCCTGGCTGTCCACACTGATGTCATTGAGACAGGTGTGGGGGAAGCCCTTCCTGTGTCTCAGCGTTCTGGCATCCAAGGATGCCAACATGCTGTGGCTGTGGCTGGGGCAGAGATCTGCACCAGTGATGAAGACATGACCATCATGGGCAGTGACACGTGTGTGCCACAGAATGGATACACAGCAGGTCAGCTCACGCCCATGGCTGTGGCTGGTGCCGCCGTGTGGGCCAGCGTGTCAGCACAGTCCCAGGCTGTGCTTGTCAGCACCAGTGGGGCAGCACCAGTGTCTGGTCAAGACAGTGGGACTGTTGCGGCCACTGCGGCGGCACTACTGAGCCCTTGGGCGCAGCAGTCGGAGGGGTGGCAGCAGCAGTCGCCCACCGGGACTGGGGGTTCAGGGTTCAGCAGCAGCGTCTGTGCACCACCTATGGACTTGCCCATACCTGGTCCTGGTGTGCAGCACCCACCCTCAAGGGGTGCTGAACATCAGGTCTGTGCACACCCTGAGGTACAGGATGCCGAGGAGGCAGACGACCTCTTGGACGAGGACACCCACCTACTGCGGGCATCGGTCCAGCAGCAGATGCGGCTTGCAACATCCATGGAGGCACTGTGTGTGGCTCTGGAGTGGGCAGAGGAGCGTCACAGCAGGGACACCGATAGGATCCTGTCACGGTTAGACTGTTTATGGGAGGATGTGACCGCTGCCATTGATAGGCATGCACAGGTGTTCATTGCTGTTATGGCCACAATGGGCACACAGTCAGGTGCCCATGCGTCGCTCACACCACGCAGTGCGCTATCCACTCCCCATTCACGGTGTCGTGCGACACGCACCCTGTCGACGCTGGGTTCAGCTGTGGGCATCCTGAGCACTCCTAGTGCAGGCATGTTCGGTGTGCTGCAGACCTCTGCGCAGGCACAGTCGTGTTCACACAGTGGAACCCCTGAGGGACCATCGGTGCCACCCCATGAGGCCTGTGTCAGCCTGCCAGTGCTGGCGGGGCTCGGCGGGGCCGCCCACGCATCCAAGGTGGCCGTGGCACTGTGCCGCGAGACTGACCTGTCTCCATGCGCGGCACTGTCTGGTGCTGCCCTGTGTGCATTGTGTGTTTCGGTGGGCAGTGCACGGTGGGTGCCTTGCCCTGCATGAACACACAGTCCACCTGCACACACCCTCCCGGCTGCTGTCTGCAGGGTACGTGTGCGTGATGATGCACCGTTGCACGTGTACAGCAAAGTGCGATGGTGCCCAGCATCTGACACACGCACATGGACAGACAGTGGACGTGGTGGCCTGTGGACATGTGTGTTGCTAGGGTTGGCGTTCTGGGTCAGTGTTCCTCCTGCCCTCTGTGCACGTTTGGTGCATTGTGTGTGTGCGTGTGTGTGTGTCCGTCCATGTAGTGTGTTGATGTTCACCCATCCCTGGTTGTGTGTGTGTGCTTCTGTGCCCTGTCACATCCCTTGCCAGCATGCACCCCTGGTGTATTTCCATGCGTGTTGTGGGTTGTGCCTTAGCCACTGGTGGTTGCGTATGGCACCATGACTTACCTGGGTTGGCTGAAGTGCTCCTCTGTGATGGTGTCCCGGTGCAGCTGTGCCAGCCGGATCAGTTGGGGGTCTCGTCGGCCAAGGGGGGGCTGCCCATCACCATCATCACCGGCGTCCCCATCGCTGTTCCCCTCTTTGACCTGTACAGCTATCCCACATTCTTTGGCCATGTTGTGCAGGATGCAACAGGCCAGGAATATCCCACAGGCCTTTGAGGGGCTGTACTGTAGGGCACTGCCAGAGGTGTCCAGGCAATGGAAATGTGCCTTCAGCATCCCGAACACCCGCTCAATGACATTGCATGTGATGGCATGTGCCTCATTGTAGCATTGCTGTGATGGGGTCGTGGGCCACCAGTAGGGTGTGAGCAGCCAGGGACGGAGTGGGTATCCACTGTCACCTGTGCAGAGGGTGGAGGTTAGTTTCGTGTTCAGCTTCGGCCTGCCCCAAGCCCTGTAGGCCACACCATGGCACCTCTGGTGATGCCCCCCCAGGCCCGTGATATGTCCATTGTTTGCATACTCACCCACTAGGTGTCCTGTGGGGATGTCCCCACTCTCAAATCGGTGGCACAGTGCCGACTGGTGCCAGATGTATGAATTGTGTGCTCCCCCAGGGTGCGTGGCAAAGACATTGATGATGCGCCCACTGGCATTGCACACCACCTCACAGTTGATGCTGGAATAGCCCTTGCGGTTCATGTATGCGGCCCCCTCCTCGCTAGGTGGTGTGTGTATGGCCACATGGGTGCAGTCTATTGCCCCTAGCATGCCAGGCATACGTGCTACCCTGTAGAACTCCTGAATGTTTGCTGTGCGCTCTGCCACAGTGCTGGGGAAATTGATGTACTCCTCAGCTTGTGGCAGCAATGCGCTGAGGAATTGGGTGAGGTTGCGTGACGTGGCCGACTGGGTTATGCCTGTGGTGTCCCCAGTTGGTCTCTGGAAGGTACCCGTGGCGAGCAAGCACATGCAGGCTGTTACCTTTGTCTCCACTGACAGGGCATGACTCCGTCGTGTGGGTGCCTGCATCACATCACTGCACAGCTCACAGAGCCACCTCAGTATTGCCCTGTTCAGGCAGTACCAGCCCACAATCTCGGTATCTGTATACAGCTCAAAGCTGGTGCGGGCTAGGTACTGCCTGTTGGAGGCATACCGCCGACGGGCCCTTCCACGGCCACGTCCCCCTGCTGCCCACCTTCTCCCCCCTCATTACGGCCTCCATGTGGAGGGTGGCACTGGCCATGTCCCTGGCTTTGTGCTCCCCTAGCAGCTGTTGCTTTGTTCCCCCCACTGTCCTGACTGCTACCTCCCCTGCACCGGGTACACCTGTCTGTGCTGGCCTCTGGAATGTGTGGCTCCACACACCTTCCCTGTGCCTCTCTTCTGCTGTTGGTTTTCCCTGGCCTGCCCTCTTTCCTGACACTTTCCCTGTCCCTGCCTCTCCCTCTTCCTCATGTGGCTTCCCTGTAGCGTTCTTGCACCTCTTCCTTGCTCCTTTTTATTATGGCTCATTTCCGCTATGGCGCAACTTCCGCTTGCTCCACTGTTGCGCATTGCGCAAGTCTTTGAACATCACACTGAGCCCTTTATGCATGGTTCCTCCCAGTTGTGCATGCCTTCATTATCATTGCGCTGTTGCTCAGCATGTTTTCGGTGGCGCAACTGCCTCCTGCTGAATATCGCAGAATGGCGCAATTTCAGACTTGTGCGAGTGCAACCCTATTGCGCTTGGCTCAACTCTTTTGAATATCCAGGCCTCTATCTCTGTCTTCCCCCCAACATTTCATTTGAAGTAGATCAATACTATAATTTAACAAATTCCCCAACTATCAGGTTCCATAATCCAAAATTAAATCCCCTCCTTCAAATAACCCTGCATGGTATATTTATAAAAGTTGAATGGCCTTTCATTTAGTCTTATTCTTTTCTCTGACCCCATCTGCTGCCATACAGGTCCAAAGAGCTGCAGCTGACCCAGTGAAAACTGCCCCAAAACTGAGGACATTCCAGCCCCCCATGGAACTGAATCCATCTCACTGTGGACCCCCACCCCCCGGCCGAAGTTTCATTGTTTTTTCTTTTGCTCATTAATCTTAAAAAGGGGAAGTGACCTCTTATGGATAGCCATAAAATTACAACCTGATTACCCCTTTCATTGAAGTTATACGCCCTTCTTAATTTTGCTTTCTTGCTCCTAAAATCCTAAGCATCATATCAGCAGAGAGTAGGCTGTAGAACCCCTGCCTTGTATTATACTAAATACACCAACAATTAAGTATTATATATAACAGAACATTGCTCAGTCAGCATGAGTCTCAAATTATAATTGAAGCTGCTACACTCCAAATTGTCCTGGCCTTGCTGTTCAGTTGCCCATTGCTACGTAAGAGGGAATAAAAACCCTGCAGTTTGTATGTGCAGCAATTTTATTTAGTTCATTCTGATAATTCAGGATTTTTCCCTTCTTTTGGGGCACGATTACCCCGACCTTCTTATCAAGTTGGGCAGAGTCTCCCAGAATCAATCATGACCAGCTTAAGACAGCTGGCGCTGGGGGAAAGGAAGGGCCTGCCAAGGAGCTGGGGGTCAGGAGGGAGACCCCCAGGAAGAGGGCAATGGTCTCCTTATCTTAGTTCCTTAGCTTGAGAAGATCTCAGCCATCTAGGAGCTATATGTGGCCCATTATTGCAACCCAAAGCCAATTAGTCAAATAATGAAGATAAGAATGTAGGTAAAGTATTGTTGCCTGGGCCTCTTAAAGATGCCCTCATCCAGATGCTCTCAGCCCCCCACTCACTCACCACCCCTTCCCCCCATTACAATCACCTGGGGAACATCCTTAAGCCACAACCAAAAGAAAGGAATAATTACTCAGCTTCTGGTATTATTCAAATAGGCAATGTTGGATTCCTAAACTGCTGGAGCCACTGTAAAATGTCTTTCATCTGGAGTTGTGCTGCTTGAGTTCCTTTCTGTTCCCCTTGATTAATTTGGCCTATGCATGATTTGACTGTCTGCAGTTTTTTCATTAATCACTTCCCTCTTCAAAAGATCAGTTATAGCTTCAGTGGCAGAGTTGTAGGTGTGTTGGCCAGATGTAAGAAATATAGTTAGTTTTGCAGGGTATAGGGTGTGAAAACGAATCTTCTGGGCTCGTAGAGTAGGAAAGAGGGGACTGTAATCTTTCCTTTGTTTCTGGGTCACCGGCACATAATCGTTGTCAAACAGCAACCTTTGTTGGCCCCACATTACTCTCCCCTTCTGCCAGGCCTTCCTTAATAAGGTTTCTTTTGTTTGGTAACTAAGAAATCTAATCACAAAGGAACGAGGCCTTGCCTCCGGACGTGAAGGCTTCGGGCCAAGTGCCCTGTGGGCCCTTTCGATATCCAGGTGAAAATCTGGACCTAGTTCAAGCAGCAACCTCAGAAGGTAATCCACACAGGCCCTAGGATTGTTTCCCTCCTCATTTTCTGGTAGGCCAAATATTCTTATGTTTTGTCTTCTGCCGCGGAATTCGGCGTCTTCCTGACGGATGGAAATTGCCAGTTGTTCTGCAGCAATGGTTCTCATTGTTTCCTCTAAATCATCTAGTCTGGTAGCATTTAAGGTGATCTGGTGGTCCGCCTCTGTCATTCGATTTTGGAGAGTACTCAACTCCATTTTTAGGTCCTGCAGCGATTCTCGAATCTCGCCCCTAAAGTCCGAGATCGCTTGTAAAATTGCATCTGAATTTGTTTCTGATTGTTTTTTTATACAGCTCTTAGTTCTAGTAGAAGAGGTAGATTTCTTTTGGTCTGTGGCTGAAAACGGTCTGTTATGTTGTTCGCCATCATCAGACATGCGGTCGTCTCCCTCCAACATATAAGCAATTGGTTGAAATCGATTCCGGTTCTGTTTTGCCATATTTTGTCTTAATTTGGCGATGTCTTAAAATATTTTACCTGCTGAATGCTAAGAATTATTTTTTTTTTGTTTGCAGTAAATCGCACTTTTTGCACAGCTAGGTGGGAGCTACACAGTTTGTGTGCTCAGCCAGACATACCGGAACCGGAAGTCCTTCTTTTCAATAACCTTATTGATGCCAGCAGCTGAAGTAGGTGATGACATGATTTTGGCAGTGGCTTTTTGGAGGGATTTTTGGATGAGGAGTAGAAACCTACTTGTGGGAGCTGGACAAATCATGTCAATAAATTTCCCATACTCTTCATTAGCTTCATGGGAGGGGGTGTTGAGGGTGTTTCCCATTTGCCTAATAAAGGAATAATGGGATGTGTAATCCTTTAAATTCCTAGCAGGAGAGTCAAATTCTTGCTCAGGTGAACCATCTGGTCCCAACCCTCCTCATCATTCTCATAGTACAGTTCTTCCTTCTCCCCAAGCAGCTGATGTGGAACCAGATTTGGGGAGCAAGCATATTCATAAAATTTCCACAGCCTGAAAAGCTTGAAAAAAATTACAATGTCATTGTCATGTCCTCTTCTAGGGCATTTGTTTTGTGTCCACTGTCCTTTTTCAGGAGGAGTGACAAAGACATGATTGTTTTATGGTTTTGCTTTGCAGACAGTATTTCCAGTGCCTGCTTTGAGGCTCTTTTTCTTTTACTTTTGCCATCACCAGACTCAGAGTTCCCCTTTCAGACACCTGGGGTGGGATATTCAGAACTGCGCCTGGTGGGGGTGCAAGCCGGGCACAGCGCAACTGGGATGCGCCAGGGTGTGGACTGGGCAATATTCAATGGTGCTGTGCCATGGTTCAGTACCATTGAATATGGCAATGTGGCCACCCACATTGCACATGGTGTAGTGGCACTGCACCAGCGCAAGATGCCAGAGAGGAGCAGGGGGATGCGCTAGCACAAGTGCCATTGTGCTAGGTGCAACAACCACGATATTCAGTGGTGGACATGCAAATGGGACATAATGCATGCAAGATGCAAATGGGGCCATTAGCATGTCATTATGGTCCCATTTGCATGCAGGTGCACCGATTCCCGGCGACTTGCACCTGGGGCCCAGCCAAGCAGCAGCTATCCGGGACCCGGCCCCCCTGCCCCCACTGGCAACTCCGATGCTGATGGCGGGCATAAGTATAATTTTAAATGTCCAATATCCCTGGTGGTCAGAGGACCATTTCCAGCCGATCGTGGGCATAAGTGTAACAGTTAAACATCCAAACCATCCCTGGTGGTCAGCGGTACCCCCTCACCCACCCACTGGGCTCCACCACTCCATCCCCTGGTCAGTGGCGGGTGGCAGCTCCCGCCCGCAAGCCGCTGGGTGCCGCGCCGACTGACTGCGTGCATGCGGCTGCAGCCCATTGGTCCACAGCTTGGGCCAATGGGCTTCGAAGACGCATCTACAATAGTCCAGATATGTGAATGGATTCATTCACATATCCAGATTGTGTAGTACGGTTTGTCTGCTACGCCCATTGGCCCACGCTAAGGACCAATGGGCGACATATTGTAAGCAATCGGTTGGTGGCAGCCGGGCGGCTTAGGTGGGAGCTGCTGCCCGCCGCTGACTGGGGGAGGGTGGTGGGGCCAGTGGCGGTGGGGAGGGGGTACCGCTGAACCACCAGGGATGGTTTGACATTTAATTGTTATACTTATGCCCGCGATCGGGCTGGAAGCGGTTCACTGGACCACCAGGGATATTGGACGTTTAAATATTATACTTATGCCCACGATCGGGCATGGGGGGCACTACCACAATGGACAGTGCCACCGGAGCTCGGGTGGCCACCCACAGCTGGCAGCTGCTGTGTTGCGCCCTGCAATACGGCAGCTCACCTGTGGGTGGCCAGTCATTGCTCCTGTTTTTTCTAACTCAACTGTGTGCGGGCGCGGAAGTAGAGTTGCACTCTGCATCTGCTCAGCACATCTCGGCTGAATACGGATGTCAGCGGAGTATGCATGGGCACGCTTCCACTGCACCCGCTGGCATACATTACTGATGCGCCGCATCGGATTTGTGCCACGACTTTCCCTTTTGAATATCACGCCGGGCGATTCAGTGTGTTGCACATGGCATTAACCATTAAGGCGCCCATGCGAACCCTTCTGAATATCCCCACCCTGATTTCTGAACTATCTTTACCATGTTTTTCTGATGGCTGTGCATCTTTATCTTTTTTATCTGTCCACTTGACAGGGACTGCTGCTGTTTCTGAGGGGAAGAACCCTCATCTGAGCCTTTATTGCATTTTGGTGACATGAAAGCAGACTGAGAAGCCATGCAGTTTTCCCTGTTTTTGACCCTTTCCTTTTTTGTTTAGGGTAAAACATTTTACAAAGTTCACATCTTTGGTTTTTGTAATAAGCGCATTTTACAAATAAATATGACTTGACTTGTTTATAATATCATGTTCCAGACCCAGGCACCTTAACCACATGTAACCCCCCCACACACACACACACACACACATGCAAATTTGGGGTTTACCTAATGTCTTCCTGAGATCCTCAATGCCCATTGCCAGGCAGGTGTCCCATCCCAGTATGATTCTGTTTATTTGTATGAGAGTGCCATGCTAAGCCTCCATGCCTGTTCGTTTAAGAGACTAGTTGATCTGTGTGTAGTGAATGGTCTGTGCTGGGTCCGAGTGATCTGTGCTTGTGACCGGCCAGCCACTGCTCTGATTTGCTCCCTTCTGCAGTTGATATTTGCACAGAGAAAGCCTGTATGGGAACTGTGCTTATTTACTGTGTATGTGCTGTTATATTTGAAATAGAAAATTTGTTTAACATGCTTTCCTTGCAGCTTATCTTTATGAATGGAAGCCACCATGTTAGGTCCTGGACTTCCAGTAATTGGACCAATAGGACTTCAAGGGACCTAAAATGGATCCTGGCCAAAGTGCCTCATGGGAAGGAAAACTGTAAGTTTTGTAGTTTTTAGGTTGGTGCCAAAACTAGCCTGTCGGGGGAGCCCTAACTGTGACTGACAGCTTCCCCAGCCAATCCGAATCCTGGATTACATGGGAAATCCCCAGTGCTGCTTGCAACAGTGGATCAGTTAGTTGGAGGTTGAAGTATGAACAGTTTGAGCTTTCAAGCAGCTGCTCCCTGAACGGAGTGTAGAAGAAGAGGCGGGAAGAGGCCTACCTTGCCTCCCTGCCACCTTTCTCCTGCTTGGGACTGCCAGATAGCAGAAGTTGGACATGTTCCAATTTAAGTTGGAACTGTGGCAGAAAGGAAAAGAAGTTTACCAGTACCACTTGCATTTTGGACCAAAGATTTGCACCTGTGAAGTGATCGGCCCAGCTTGTGTGTGAGGCGAATTGTGGATCGAGAGGTTTGCTCAATGAAACTGCAGAATTAGCAACTAGACTGTACCTGAACTGTATAAAGTTAGTGCCGCTTATTTTGAAAGTGCTGAATGTGTTTTGTGGGTCAAAACCTGCTTGCCTATGACCCTATCTGTTATGCCAGCTAGAGATTTCACCAGCAAGAAGACCACCGAACTTTGCCAAATTGTTCATCTTGCCTGGGCCTTTAACAATCTAGCCCAGACTGAATATCCTGCAACAGGGACTGTTTCGAAAAGAGACCAGCTTTGGGGATCCAGCCCCTGTGCAACAACTCACAGGTTGTGGCCACCTGGAGAAAAGGCCATGAAGAACAGGTGTGTTATGTCAACCCTGTTTCTCCATGCTCAATGGTGAACACCACGAGGTCTCCATATTGCCTGCTTTCCTGTGGAAATCTGGTAGCATGAGTACAAATCAAAGTAGCGCCCTGCAACAAGTGTTTAAATCATCTGTGGTACAATCTAATTGTTTTAACTTTCTGGGCTACGAGAGGCTGAGCCAACTGACTATCTTGTTTAGTGTGTATGTTAACTGCCTTTCTTTCCATCAAGGGCCCCAACATCAGCTGCAATACCGGCCACCCCTGGGCAATGCCTCTGGCTAGCCAAATATTCCATCCTGGGTACCCAGTGTTGTGTGACTGTCATTTGGGACTAAAAGTGCATGCCAAACCTGAATCAAATCAGGTTGCCAGTCATTTGCCTAGATTCACACATCCTTCCTTGTTCACAACCCCTAAATAAACATAATTCTTTGTTTTCATGTTTAACCTGGCTAGTGTGCATATTATTAGTGGGGTTACAGTGTTGACAGTGTACATCTGTATTGCTAACCTTATTTTATAGGGTGTCTCCAGGGAAATTGCTGCAAGTCCAACCCTGGTGGTAAGTGTGAAGGGCGTGTGCATATTATTATTGTTACTATATACTGACTGTGAATTTATTGCTGTACCAAGTACTGGGCCACTAGGAGGGTTGGTGGGTAGTTATAGCTTTCCAGAGGGCTATGGCAGGATAGACAGACACCCCCAATACCATTACTCTGGGTGAAGGCACCTTATTACCGAATACAGGCCCCTCAACCTGCACATAGCAATACAGACAGATGTAGTAGCCCTTGGAATAGCACCACCTAGGGGTTACATCTTGGAGGCACCACTGGGATTAGCGCCCACCAGTGTCCGAAATATAGAATTTCAGTCAGTTGTGAATTTGGAGAAAAGTTTGAGATGGAGGGGCTCATTACACCCAAGTGGAAGATTTCTCCCCACAAGCTGGTCATGCACCACATGATGGGGTGGCATTAAGCAGAATAGGTTGACCCCCAGAATGCTTTATTGTTACTAGACAGTCCCATGGGGACTACTATTGCTACTATTGAGGAAACCGTAGGAAAGGTTAAGTGTCTGGGGAAGGTTTCAGTGTGAGGGCAGAACTCAGACCTGTTTGAGCAGACCCTAGTTGCCCTCATTTCATGTAGCCTCCCTATAGGCCCTGAGACAGTACCCCCTGTTATTATGCCTAAGGGATCCCAGATGAGGTTGAGGGTCATTCATATACGTAGCAACCCATCTTCCCTTGGGGGTTCCCGAAGGTGGAGGGATTCAGAGACAAGTTACTGAGGCTTTTACCTGTTGAATGGCAGACTAAGGATTTGCGGAATGCTTTGGAGGACTCTGAAGAGGTTATTCCCTTACATTCTCCTCCAGCCTCCCCATCATCACCCAGGGCCTCAACCATTGCAGCATCCCCCATTGTGATACCTTCAGGGCACCTGGACTCTTATTGCAGGCTCGGGCTGTTTTCAGGTGCAGTTCCTGTTCCTGTGGAAGAAGAAGATGACTTGGAAACCTGGATGGACTACGCCACCCCCCTGGTCTAAGAGTGGCAGTGTTCTGAAAGGGAGAAACGTTACAGACTTATGGAGAGTTTAAGGAGCCCTGCATTGGAGGCCATCCGGTTCTTCTAGTCCACCACTCCAGAGGCCTCTGCTGCTGAGTACTTATCTGCCCTAGAGGTGGTCTTTGGCAGTACTGAATCAGGAGAAGACTTGATGTGAAAGTTTAAGTCAACTAAACAGTTGAAAAATGAGTGACTGTCTGCTTTCGTGACCCAGTGTAGAGAGGGCCTTGCAAAGGGTGCACCGAAAGGGGAGCATTTCAGCTAGTGAACTAAATCATGCAAGATTAGAGCACATCCTTAAATCTGCCCGCTATTTGAGTGTGCTCATGCTGAAGCTAAAATTTCAAGATTGCAAAGTCAACCCTCCTGAATACTGCTGGTTAATGAAAGAAATCCAGGAGGCAGAGAACAAAGAAGAGGGTTGGGAACCCTACGCTGGGGTTGCATGAACTGCCCCGACCCCAGGTAGACCTACTGAAAAAGAGGACAACTCTGAGTCGCAACAAGTTAGTGAGTTGTTGAAAGAATTGAAAGAACTGAAAGCCAACAGGCAAGCTGCGGTGGAACGGGCTAAAACTCATGGCTTTGCTCCACCAAGACTGAGCCTGTTTACGAGGCTCCTCCTGTCTGTACTGGGCCAGTGCCCTTGCTACTGAGTCTTGAGCTGATCCTAACTTGGTAGAAGAAATGAGAGAGTTGCGAGCTACGGTGAGAGACCTAATTTATGCCACCCAACCACCTGTCCCTTGGAGGGGCTATGGGGGGCTGAGCCTGAACCTAAACCAAAAGAAGAAAGTAGGGCTCTGCCCCCTGACCACTACAAACCTCATGAAGATGTGGCCCATTCTATCGACCCCAGAGCTAGAGTGTTTTGCTACGGGTGTGAAGAAGATGGGCACACCCGATGAGTTTGCAGTTCTCCAGAAGACCTACGGTGAGTCACTACCAAGCTACTAAACCAGGTTCAACAAAGCAATATAAAGCCACAACCAGTCCCGTCTTGAAAATCCTTTTCTTCTAAAACTGCTGTGGGCCAGTCCACCAAGCCTGCACCTCTGGATTGGTCTGAGATGGTGGGTCCCTTCATGGAGACTACTGTAACTGTTAATGACATTTCAACCCAAGCTGTGCTGGACAGTGGCTCACAGGTCACTATTGTGTTCAAAGATTGGTATGACCGACACTTGTCTGACCTTCCATTACTACCCCTTGAAGGACTTCATGTGTGGCGGTTGAGCGACAAATCTACCCATAGCTGGGTTATGTAAGACTGTGGTTATTGCTTCCTACCACTGTTGCTGGCATGGATGAACCAGTAGAGACCCTGGCCCTGATATGCCCACCGACTGGAATGTATGATGGTATCCCATTGTTAATTGGCACTAATGCCCATATATTCAGCTGAATAGCTCAGCTTTGTCAAGAGAAGCAGCTGAGGAAGACTGGGTGGGCCTTACACATCCCTGCCATGGTGCACACAGCATATGACCTACAGATGAAAGCCAGATGAAAGCCAAAGAGGTTGAAGAAGATGAGCCAGTGGGAGATGTGTGGATGAAAGATCCAGAACCACTTTTATTGCCATTCAATGCTCAGTGTACCATCAGTGGTGAGGTATGGAATAAGAAAGATGGTAAAAACAAGATTCTCATGTTGGAGGGGAAACTGCCTGAGGGACCCTTAGTTAAGCCTAGCATCCTACCTGCCCAAGCTCACGCCTATGCTCAGTGCATGGTGGTGCAAATCCAGAACATGTCTGACCAGGATATTAGAGTCAACAAAGGCTGTATCCTGGCTACTGTGTACTGTGCAGATACTGCTGTGCTGCCTAGCAAGCGACACACCGAAGAGAATGACAAAGTAACCCTGATTTGTTTGAGTTTGGGGAATCCCCCATTACTGAGGAGTGGAGAGCAAAGCTTAGCAGAAAACTGGCCGAGCAGAACAAGGTATTTTCTTTGAGAGAATGGGATGCCAGATGCATCACTGGTGCAGAGCATTACATTAGACTTCACGACGAAAGGCCCTTCCGTGAACGGTCTCACTGTCGGGCACCAGCAGACATTGACAATGTTCGACGCCTCCTCCAGATGCTAGCAGCTGGAATTATACAATAATCTCGTAGCCCATAAACCTCTCCTGTTGTGGTAGTCTGAAAGAAGAACGGCTTGGTGAAAATGTGTGTGGACTACCGGACACTTAATCAAAGAACTATACCTGACCAATATACCATGCCATGCATCCAGGATGCCATTGATTGCCTTAATGGAAGCCATTGATTCTCTGTGCCCAACCTCTGGAGTGGGTATTACCAGATCTCGATGGCACCTGAAGATAGAGAAAATTAGCATTCATCTGTCCTCTGGGTTTTTACAAATTTCTTCACATGCCTGAGGGCATTTCGGGAGCATCTACCACTTTTCAGAGATTGATGGAGCAAGCTGTGGGGGACATGAGTCTATTAGAATGCCTTGTTTATTTGTACGATGTCATTGTGTTTGGCAAGACCCTTGAAGAGCATGAGACCTGTTTGTTTAAGGTTCTAGACTGTTTGGAGGACTTTGGTTTAAAACTGTCTATCGACAAGTGCCATTCTTCCAGCAATCTATGAAATATGTAGGCCGCATTGTGTCCTCTGAGGGAATTCAAACAGATCCAAGCAAAGTGGAAGCTTTGACCACCTGGCCACAGCCTAACAATCTTAAAGAACTGCAAAGATTCTTGGGGTTCTGCGGATACTATTGCCGATTTGTGAAAGATTATACCAAAGTCATTCGTCCTTTGCTCAGTCTAACTCAAGGGTATCCGCCAACCAACCAAAAACACAAAAAGAGTGCTGTAAAAGAGGAGGAAAAAGTCTATTTCTGAACAAGTGAACCTTTTGGGACAAGGTGGACTGAAGAGTGTGATGTGGCCTTTTACGATATCATTCACCAGCTCATCCATGCCCATGTACTTGCTTACGCAGACCCAATGAAGCCTTACGTATTACACACTGATGCCAGCTTAAAGAGGGACTATCAAGATAGACGTAAGACTCACTTAGTTAGCAGTTGACTTTCAGGGTGTCCATTCCTCAATGGCAACGTTTCTCGAAATGTACTGTTAAAAATGAATTTTTATTAAAATCATCGTGGAATCCCGGAAGTGGCCAGCAGTGTACATGAACCGCATCAGTTTACGCACGCGGCAGCGTGTGACGCCTGTTCTTGAAGGACAGTAGCAGTCATACAATGAGCAGTTAGAGCAGCAGTACCGATAACTATACAGGGGGTTCAGATTCTAATGATGTGTCCGATAGTGGCATGCCCCCCCTCTTTTGAAGATCCCTATTGTTTTGATCCTGTTTACGAGAGCAGTGAGTCTGGAAGTGGCTCTTCTAGTAGTGAGGATCTGTGCAGCGATGCTTGCATAGGCAGCACTGAATGATATGTGCTGCTGCCTCTTGTAATTTTCCTGATCTGTGTCTGCTGCGATTACATACAACCCCATAATGTAATTACATATTGACCAAGGTTACTTTACTGTGATGTGTTTTTTTATATATATATATATATATATATATATATATATATTGGTATTGAATGCTGGCCTCTGATGTGTACCCCACTGCATGCTGTACGTATGATGTACTGCCTTATTGTATATTGCATTTCACAGGCAGTGCAGCGATAGTACGTTGGGATAATATCATGTGCATTGTCGTACATTTATGTGTCATTCAATCAGAAGCCAATACATATGGCAGCTACTGTGCCATGTCTCAATGTATTTCATGTTCCCATAAAATACTGTCCAGGAATAGGTATATATTTCACTGCCAATACATCCTCACACCACCACACCACTTTTCCTAGATGCATAAAGGTATACATGTCAACTTATGTCTCACACATATATCACAAAGTGGCATTCTGTGGTGGTTTGGTAGTGTAGTGGCCATGTACCCTTTGTACATTTATTCCTATCATCACCATCAGCATAATGTGAATTGCTATGTACTGTAGCATGCCAGTCAGAAGTATAAACAGGTGCACCAAAAATGGGCCATAATTATTGAAATTATTTCCACCTTCCCCCAAGTGAAACCACAAGTGAATAAAGACTGCTCTAGAATGCGTTGTATATGTCTATTATACAGTAGCATTAGGTGCCACATTGTGATAACAAGACAGAAATCATCACATTGATGTTTGTTACTTTTGATGTTCACGCAGCTAACCCACTGACTATGTCAGTAATGCATACTTTCTGTTCCCTACATGTGCTGTCATCTGGTGGTGCATAATGCACACACATAGAAACAGTACATGTGTGGGAGATGGACATAGCAAGGTATAATGTGTGGTTCCTGCACAGGCCCGGTTACGTCCTGTGGCCGGAGGATAATGGTATGTTGGGAACAGGGGTGCGAGTGATGTACTGACTCCCATGTAATGTATGGGGTTTCCTTTATTATGAACTGAAATCAAGCAGATGACAACCTGGTTATGCCATTGTCATGACATCAATCTGTTGTTAACCCTTCCTCCAGCCAGCCTGGTGGTGCTGAGGGCTGAGGCACTGGGCGCCATACCTCGCGCCATGCCAGCGACCCATGTTCGGGAACGAGCACGGGTCATCAGGGGTCAGCAGGGGAGGAGAAGGATTAAGCATCCAAGGACTGCTCTCCTTCTCCAGGGGAGGGGGGACACCAGCTCTCAGTGTATGACTGGCCCCTAGCGGAGGCTGGAGACTAGCACACCGAAGCTCAAGAAGAGCATAAGATGCAGCTGACGCTTGGAGGAGCGTGTGCGGTACCGTGCATGCTCACTCCTTGGTGTCATTGCACGCTGCATCTCGAGGTTAAAAATGGAGGAGAAACAGAAGGCACTTTCAGGCAGAATGACCAGATCCCCACAGGCGCCACCTTTGTGACGGGCAGTAACCCTCGGTTCTGGATTCGTGAGAGACGGCGGAGGGTGTCCCGTCACCCTGCCATGGAGGGCATAGCCATGGGGACACACCGAGAGGTAAACTGTGAGCAGGGGACGGGGCTGGGGGATCAGAGAGGTAAGTTGACAGTGCCTGGGAGAAAAATGAGAGTAGCTGAAAAAAAAAAAACCTTCTTCAGTGTCTCTTATCAATGGTATGACCAAATGTAATGCTCACAAAAATCACTGGTATACCAAAACAGAACGCTTGCAACAATCGATGCTCTGTAAAGTAAGTCAGTACAGTAAAGTAATTAAATATTCAATTACCTCATGTTGTTAGCCCATAAAATATATATAATGTCTATTTTTTGGTTAAGAAACCCAGCGAAAACACTTCTTGATGTCATGAAATGTGAAAACCTGATGCTCTTCAACCCAAGGTTTACAATGATGTCATGACAACCTCTTCAGCTGTTTACTGCATTTTATATTAATCCAACACCATACATTATCCTGTTTGTTAACTGGGTGTTCCAGAAGTACATTGCCACTCTTCCCTTCCTACTTGTCTGTGATAATTAGCATGCACCCATGTGTATCCCACCATCTCGTAAACCTTTCCAGAGTGCTACACAACTTCATCTATTCTGCCACCGTTTTGTAAGTGCTAACCACCATGTTTATGAAGTGTGCCCTTCTGTCCCTCCTCAACCTTCTACCCTCCAGCTGTAGACTGTTGCACCCTCATGTACTTCTGGCTAAGCATCTGAAATTGACTGTCATCATACATCATATGTATGTCTTTCACATCCTGTTTTTTATCCTGTGTAGTACTGTCTGAAATATGTGTATTGGTACTTATTTGGCTTTCTAGATGAAAGTGACTGATGCATTCTCTAGATGTAATAGAATGCTGTTGTATCACAGTATGGTACAATCACATTCCATGAATTTCTAACTGTGGTACAGCAGCAGTTTGAAATGGATGGAGTTGTATACAGAACAACATTACACTATTCAATGTATATAGAATAGTGGACGGGCGACCATCCACAAAAAGGCTGTGTTCCCCATGAGGGAGTTGATGACATTATATAGACCTTCATACCGAAGCTCGAGAGGTCTCGCTGATGTCATCAACTTCCGACACAGAAACGAAGCCTTACTTGTGGATGGGCGACCATACGCTGTTTTACATAGTATATGGTTGCACAGGAAACCTATTTGCTGTAGCACAGTTGAGAAGTACGTGCTCCAGAACTGCATGCAGTTCTCCAAGTGCTTCATCCCAGCATCCTGTTAGCTGTGGGCGTTTCCTTCCTGCACTGGGCAGAGTGGTTTAATTCCTAGTTCACCAGCCCCCACAGATCCTTCTCCTCATCAGATGTGTTATAGTTGATATCATACATCCAGAAGCGGAATCCTGTGTTTTGTGCTTCCAAATACATCACCTTGCACTTCATGGCGTTGAACCCAAGCTGCCAGCTATGCGACCACTGCTTGACTCTTGCCAATTCCTCTTGCAGTAATGACCCACCATCCTCCACATGCACCTCAGCTCAGATCTTGCTGTCATCGGTAAAACGGCTGAGCTTATTGTTTATCACAACCACTATGTCTGTGATGAAAATGTTAAATAGAACTGGTCCTACTACTGATCTCTGTGGGACAGTACTTGTCTTTGACCTGTGCTCCGATGCATCTCCCCTCCGCAACTATCCTCTGTTGCCTGTCCTTCATCCAGTTTTGTACCCATCATGCTAGCCTCAACTGTATACCAACACACCTCAACTTGCAGGAAAACCTTCCGTGCGGCACTGAATTGAAAGCCTTGCAGAAATCCAGATAGAGTACATGTACCGCATCGCCTTCGTGAAGTGCCCTCGTGTCCCAGTCCAAAAAATCAACCAAGTTTGTCTGACTGGATCTGCCAGCGATGAACCCGTGCTGTCTGTCATTTTCAAGATTATTATCCTCAACAAACTGCATCAGCATTTCTTTGAGGATAGATTGCGTCAGTTTCCCCACAATTGATGCTTATCAGTCTGTGGTTCACTGTGTTGTCCTTGGGCACACTTGTGTGGAGAGGTATCACATGCGCCTCCCACCAGTCTCTGTGCTCACAACCTGTATTGAGTGAGGTGTTGAACAGATCTGCCAGTGGCTTTGTAGGACCTCTGCCATCTCCCTTAGCACCCTGAGATGTACTATATGTGTCGCAGGTGCCTTGTCTACTCTCCAGCTTCTAAGGCCCTCCAGCACCATTTACATCGTGATAACCCCGTCTGTGGTTGTCTCATCTTATGTCCCTCAGGAAAAATGTAAATCCTGTGATGGTGAAGTCCCAGTTATGGTTTTGGGTTGGCCATGTCTCAATGATGGCTGCTATGTCCACCTCTCCTTCTGCCAGTATTGCCTGCAGCTATGCTAACTTATTTCCCATGACCCTAGGCTTTACTGATACCACCTTCTACTGGCACTTGCTCCCAGCTGCCCCCTTGCTCTCCACCCACATCCAAGACAAAGTAGGCCCTGTCATTGCTATGGGGGGAGGTCATGTGGACCTCCTCTTCTGATTCGCTCCACCTCCACAGCCCCCAGCAACGTGAAATAATTTGTGGTGATAAATTCCCTCAGTCTCTGCTTCAACACCCCTGAACCCTCCTTACTTCAATGTAGCCTGTCCCCTGCATATAGATCTGGGTTTTCACATGTGTTGCCCCACTCTCCTACCCAGCCATACCCCAAGGACTCACACCATTGTGTCACCCACTTGTTGAAATCCATGATTAGGCTTTTTGTTTCCGTACTTGCCCTTGGCACTGGCAGAACTGCTGAGAATGCCACTCTGCTTCCCTCCTCTCTGCAGTTCTCTGATACTGTCGTGAAGCTCCTCTATGTGTCTGTGTTGAGTTTAATCATACAATATTTGTTGATGGACATGATAGTGCTATTCATGGTCCGCATCTGTTTCCTGATTGTATCCTGTTGTATTTTGTTGTTATCGCACAGTGTCATACTTTCCTCTGTAGGTGTAGCTGCGGACACTGCATGAGTATGCCAACAGAGGTAGAGTGTAGATGCTGCCAGGAAATCCCTAGAGTTAGAGATAAGATGAATGATATCCCCAATGTCATCGGAGAGTCTGAAATACCACCCTGCATCACTGAACATCCTGGGTTTGCAGAGGTGTGTCTCAGCATCTGGGTGCTAGAGACAGTTCAATCAGCTTTTCGCCAGTACCACGGCAGTGAGTCAATACCAGTGAATGAGTAAGTTAACATAACTTTATTTTCAGTGTCCTTAAGTAAACTGTCACATCTTCCCATATATATAGAATGTGTAATAGAATTAATGTTCTAGAAACAATACATTTGTTTGATGATATGTCCATAGTAAGTAGTGTGTAGTGCACTGTTGGTACCTTTACTATTTTGTTTTCCTCTTACTTCGGTTTTGTCCTTTATTTGCAGCTGTCACCAATTCCTTGCCTAAAGAAGCTTTGTTCATTGGTGCTGGTGCTGGGGCTGGTTGGGGCGAAGAGTGTGAGTGGTAATACCTGCTTGTGCAGTTAACAAGATTCGAGAACGATGGCCATCTGACAATTATGTTGGTTTATTACTACCTCCTTGAGGACACTTCAGAGCAATTTTGATAGATGCTCAGCATCATTTGTTCTATATATGACTGTTAATATTGCAGTTACACATTCTGATAATGTTGCAATTGTTGCTTGATTTCACTAGGAGATGGGTTTGAATTAGCAGTAGTTGGGTGTTTGGTGCTACACTGGTACACAGCACTGTACGTCTGATGTTTACTATTACAAATTAGATTCAATATTTGATAATGTAATTAAACAAGTTACATACTGTCGGGATAATGGATGCAACATTTCCTTTTTGGCAATGTTGCCAGTACCTAGGGTGTCAATGGTGAACAAAAGGAACAGCTCATAGGTAAATGTGTGGCTCAGAAAATGGGGGGAAGACAGTGGGTCATAGGTGTTAGGGTACTGTGAGGCAGTTTTGGAGGATAAGGGACTGAATGCCAATGACAGGCTTCATCTTACCCCATTAGGGAATTAAATCTGTAAACAGGGGGTGGTGGTCTACATCCAAGAAAGGTGAGGTTTAAACTTGTGGGGGGGGGGGCCTGTGGATGTACTATTCTTGGACTTCTGCAAGTCGTTTCACTCAGTCCCCCACAATGGACTGTGGGGAAAAGTGGACGGGGATGGGAGTGGACCATTTGATGGTCAGATGGATAGGAAACTGTCAAGTTGGATGCACACAGAGAGTAGTGGTCGGTGGGGAGCTCTTGAACTCTAGAGAGGTCACTAGTGGGGTAACGCAGAGCTCAGGCCTGGGTATGATCCTATCTGACATCAGGGTGGGTATAGCACATGAGATGAGTCTCTTTGCTGATGACTCCAAGATGGGAGCAGTACTTGAGGGGGAAGAGAGGAGGTTGGCACTGCAAGTGGATCTGGACACCCATGGAAGGTGGGCTCACACATGGAAATTCAATTTCTATACCACCAACTGCAAGGTGTTACATCTTGGGCAGGTAAACTGAAGAGGGACATACAGCTCCTGGAGAGGGCACAGAGGAGGGGTACCACAATTATTCGAGGACTGGAGCTGTTGACTTATGAAGAGAGACTTAAAGAGCTTGGTCTGTTCTCATTGCAGGAGAGGAGAGGAGAGATGGGTGGGGTGGGACACAATCATCAAGGTGTGGCCTAACCAGGCAGTTGTGCAGTGCAAGGATCACATCAGCATTTCTGGAAGTAATCTCCCTGCAAAAACATTGTTACTTTCATTTTGTCCCTTATTTATCTAAAGAAACCTTTGTCCCCCATCGGTGCCCTCCCCACCCCCTCCACCATGGCCAAGGACTGCTCCTGATTCATATTATTATGTATAATGGTGACTCTCTTGGCTGTCAACACATACTCACCCAGATCCCTTTCACTGCTTGCGTGCTTCACTAGCCTATATGCTGCCTACTCGATCATCACCACCTCCTGTACCTCCACGCTCCACCAGCAGTATTTGATGGCATGACCGTTCTTGAACTTCACTCTGTTACCCCACTGCATCAAGAGGTTGACTCAAATAGCTCCACATTCCACCCCAAGTGCTGTACCACTCGAATACCAATGCTATGTCTGACTAACCGTGGTACACCACCCCTCCACATTTAGGTCCCACTTGTGCCATTGTGTGTCCCCAGTCTTATTGAACTGTGCCACATACTCCCCACCCTCTATCACCATTTTCTGGAGGTACTGCATCTTGTTTCCTAACCTCCTTGCCTAACCCTACTAACATTCCACTCCATCTCCCTTCTACCCCCCCAGTCATACCTTAATTCCATGCAGTAGCCCCTACGCCACTTATTTGTCTACCTATGTTATATTCAGATGGTTTTAAATATGTGTAATGAAATCCTTAGTATGTACTTTCTCAGCATTCTTTTATCTACATAATGTACATTGTGACATTCTTGTTAACATTAAATTGTGATCGAGATACTTAAGGTGTGTATTTTCATTATGTTCACCACACAATGCATGCGAACGTGTATATGAACAGCTGTATTGAACAGTGTTTCCATTTATGATTTGGACTGAGAAACATTGCATTTCAGTTTACATAAATCCAGTATTATTACATGGGCTAAAGGGGATGAGCTACTACGCTCAGCCAGTGTGTGTGCCATAGTGGTTGTTATCCACTTACATTGACATTTGTGGAAGAAAACACAGCAAAGAATTTCACATTAAAATAATCAATTTTGATTCTGTTTTATTAACAGTGACAAACCGAATGTATTGTTTTGAAATTCAATTATTCAGTGTTTTCTTAACTGTCAAAAGAAGACATATATCAATTGTCTGCAGACAGTCCCACCCAGGTCTTTCATATCTGTTGTATTGCGCAACATTAAATGTTGTTATATGGTACTGCTGACAGATGATTATTATACCTCCTCAGGTAAACTTACTGTTACAGAATCCTTTTGATATTTATTAACAGTAGATGGCTATGTATGTGGCTGACATTCTAGTCTACAGGTTATAGTAAGGCACTGTGAATGATCCTGGTATATCCAGCGGGTATACCTTGGTTTGAATTCCAGAACCGGGATTTGTACATTGTGTGAATGTGAACAAGTCACATACCTGTGTCTACTGGGCACTACTCAGTTATCAGAAGATACACAAACTGTGCTAAAAACACCTAAGATAAGCACAGCTTACTGTAACAAATTGAATGGCACACAAAGTAATTTCTTCAAAGAACTTCATAACTTCTGTATAAAGTTGTGAAACATTAATATGCATTTAACACATATACATGGCTCATACAATGTAAGCCAAAATTACTGCATGTATCCCTTTCAGTCTGCTGCTGAACTTTGTGAAAAGCCTTAGTGAAAGTCATTGTTAGGCAAAAACACTTAAAAAAACTGCCTGAACAACCAGATAAGTTAATTCAGTATCATCATGAAACACATCCAACAGTAGCAAGTGAATTAATTACATTTGCGGTAAAAGCCACAGATAGGGAGCACGGCGATGCGCCACAGCAAACGCGGTTGCGCTGTGTGCATCACCTGCGATATTCAGATGCTGGCATGCAATTGAGTCCATAATATATGCACGGTGCAAATGGGGCCATGTGTATGTCATTATGTCCCCATCTGCATGCCCTTCGCAGGGCAGGCCAGCGAATTGCACCTAGTGCCCTGTACAGAATGATGTGTGAAGAGGGGTACCCAGGGCATCCCCCACCCCATAGCCGTGATCACCATTGAATGCTCTAAGAAGTTCCTTGGTGGTCTGGTGTCCCCCCCACCCCAATCTTTGCCGCGATCGCGAAACATCGCCCAATGTAAATTCCATGTTGGTATACTGGTACCCCCACTCCTCCCACCCACACAAGGACCCCTTGCCCACCTGGCTCAACCTCCTCTGTCATCGCCAGGTGGCTGTAACCCACCTGCACACCACCCTGCTCCTCTCATAACGAATGTCAGGCATGGTATGGACTTGCAGTGTATACTGTATTAGACAGTTCCAAATATGTTAATGGAAAATTCCCAGCTGAATATTGGGATGAGCAACATATGCATGTGCACGCTCCCTCTGAATATCCAGCCCATGATGTAGAAACACAGCATGGAATGTCACGACATTCTATAACAGCAGGAGACCTAATATCTTGTCAATTAGGAAACAGTCATTCCAAATTTTCATTGTGCACACTGTCTTCATTTACTGCAACCACCATGCGGTCTGAAATTGCATCATTGAATCGTCTATGCTTTAATCAATTGGCAATCGCTGATTCTTTCTCGATGGGCAGAAATTTTGCTGTCAACGGTGGTGGTACCTCTCCAGTTAACCAGTCATGTGTTGGTTTCCCAAGTACGACAGTAGACTCACATGCAGTCAGCAAATCATCCACGAAATCTGTTAGTGTTAAAATTTGTTTAAAACATTATTCAGTATATAATGTATGGGGAGGCCTTATTATGAGCTCTAATCAAGCAGATAACAACCTTGTCATGAGAATTTTATGACATCACTGTGTCGTTAAAGAGCATGTTCTGAGTAGCTGCCTGTCCCAGCCGAATTGATGACTTTCTCTCTCAGTAGCGCTGTTCCCCAAATGTGACATAAAAACTCATTCTGTTTTTAAAACATCCATCCATCGTAAACTTGAAATATGCAGCCCGATCCAAAAACTGACCGCCTTCCCGGTACTCAAAAAAACACGCCACTGCGTCTGCCCACACATCCCTGTTTTGTGATGTTTTTGTGATGGGAACCTATTATTGGATCGATCGCTTTGATTGAATAAAATCCCAACACCAAAGGGTATAAAACTATTACAAAATATCGCCCCCATAGAAGTAAATGGGGCGCTGTCACACAGCCTTCGTTTTGTGACATCACAAAACAGGGATGTGCGATGTGGGGGTGTGTTTTCAGGACCGGGAAGTCAGTCTGTTTTTGGCACAGGATGCATATTTCAATGTTACAAAGGATGAATCTTTTGAAAAACAGAATGAGTTGTTATGCCACATTTGGGAAACAGTGCTACTGAGGGAGTAAGTCATTGATTAGGCTGGGGAGAGCAGGACCATGCAGGGTAGGAACCTGCTCTTTAACCATTCTTCACTATGCCATGTCAATAGTATCACAAAATTGAATGCTCACAACAATCAGTGTTGTCACAAAAAAGAATACTAACAACAATCAATGTGCCATGAAGTAATTCAATCAATGAATACACAATTCTGATACCCCATACACCATAAAATGACGATGCCATGACATCCTCTCGAGGTGCGCTCCCCGGTTTACAAAGATGTCATGTCAATATCTGGAAGTGCTTACAGTGTGGTTATTCACAAGATACCATACATTATCGTGTATGTAATGAGAACCCCGATATACTTCAGACTCAGACAGCTATGCAAACAAGGAATGCATGATGTCCAATCCAGTGTGCTACATTACATATGTAGCACACAGACTTTGCAACTGCCATATTACCATCCCCCCATTCTCACTGGCTGGAAAATGTTCAGCACTGCTTACCAATTATCAATCCCATTGGATGCCACCTTCGAATAGGCTGAATGCTTCTTTATGTAACAGAAGTCACATAAATCAACACTAGTCAGTAAATGCACTGTACTGGTTGGCCAGTAACAGTCAGTAACAATAAAAACATTTTCTGACACAAGTACTGAACACCAAGCAGGGAAAAAATATAACAGGAGATGGGGTACTTATATGAGGGGAACATCACCATATGATGTAGGTCTGTTCTTTGGACGAGTAACACCATGCCCTCCCTCGTACTTCGGTACATCGATAGTGAAACGACCATGGCCATCCTTGCTGATACCCTTCGGTTGGTCAGAATTTCTGTTGAAGTGCAGTGCTGCTAACAACATTCTGTAAATGATAATAAAATGTTGTTAAATTTAAGGCTAAAACTATTATGCAAGATACTAACAATCACAAAATGTCATACTTTGCTGAATTTATGTGCAAAACTAACTGTATTTACTGGTGTATTATTAAACAGTATAATATGTCTATACAAAATCTATTTATCTGATGGACCTAGAAGCTTTGAACCCGGTGCTGATATCCCATGAAGCAGCAGTGGAAGAAGGTCCAGTACCCGCTTAACAGTAACATCAATAGTACCAGACAGTAACAAACTGAAAGTAAACCTGCAAAATAAGCGGTCACACATAACACAACGATCCAGGTTCCATCTGAGTTCTTATGTTGTGCGCAACTGGAAGTACACATTCTGTGAGACAAAAGTCTTTTTGGCTTTTTGATGGCCATATTAGAATCGCCACGAAAGCACTATATGGTGTGCGGCGATCATTGAGAACGTCACACCTAGGGTGGTGGAAGCCCTTGACCTGTGGCCTCAGCTTCAACTCACCATGAGTGTGACATAACTCATCAATGACGTACACCCTGTCATGACATGTAACAGCACATAAGAATGCATAATTTCTTAAAAACTGTTCTACAACTTCAATTACCTTGGCTTTCATTAACTACCGTTCAGTAATTAGTCAAGAGGCCAGGGGTGTCCATCATGCATCAGCAAGTCATCCATATTTTCTTTCTTGTATGTCCATCCCTGTAATGGATGCACACCACACCCTCAACAGTGAGCATGCATGCATCGTGTACTTATCCATTGGCAAGTTTTGCGTATGCTACATCCGCCACTAATAGACAGCAGATGTTGATTTCCACCCTGTCTCTCACAACAAAAGGAGAACATCAAATTGGCAAACATAATGAAACACATTTTAAAGTTATTTTACACATGGGCCCATCGTATAATTGCAATAAGGCACTTCAGGGTGTGAGTTATTAGGTTATTTACAAACTGCTTGTGTGATTAAGTCACTCAGCAGCGCCTTGTGACACACCACACAATGTGTGGGTACATCCCCAATAACCCACACCATGTTGTGCCCTACTGATTAAATATACTGCTATGCCATTTGTTCTTCACTTTACCTGGTGTACATCCCCTTGAATGTGAATGCCATGCTTTTTGGAGCATACCGTATAATGAGGCTATGAAAGCTCTCAAGTGATGAAATAGTGATAACTTCTGCACATCCGTTTCACCAAACTGGATGACAGAATTTGGTCTGTTTTCTTATATGCTTTCTCACCTGCAATACATACAAAAGAAACAATGTCATTCAGCTGTGTACACAGTTCAGACATCTGTATGTCAATACATCACAAATATCAAAGAATACTGTATATCACGAAAATGTCAGTAATTGAAGGGTGGGTGAAAGCCAGACACACCACGGTAACATTAATTTTTAAATCAGGGGACGGCAGTCAAATGGTGTTGTTCACCAGTAAACACCACTGATAAGTGAAATTGTTAAGTGGACAGCAATACACTGTATAATGTATGGGGAGCCCTTATTACCCACTGAAACTAAGCTTTTTAAAACCTTGTAATCACACTGTTGTGATGTCAGAACCTTATAAACCCCTCTCATCTATGTAATAGCAGTGGGTTTACCAAACGGAATGGCAGTGTGATTCAGTATTGAACACACCCAGAATGCGATTGGTAGTCTCAGTACGGTATTCAATTAACATTCCATTTATCACTGTTACTGAGTCTAGTGATCCCTATATCTAGTAGAGATTTCAACTCTGGTGCTATTTCAGCCCACTGTCATTCAGTTCATGTACCCTTATAATTTGTTTTACTACACAATCATGTGACCTTAGTCGGGGGGGAGGGGGAATTTCTCATGCTGAGCCCCATACACTATAAATGACAATGCCTGATGTACAGGTGATAACCACGGTGTAATCACCTCTCGTGGTTGGTAGTGCAATGGTAAACCTCTCGAGCTGCGCTCTCGAGGTTTACTGATGCTCTGGCAACCACTTGAGGTGATTATACTATGGTTATCACCTGTACATCGGCCATTATCCTCTGTATAGCAGTACTTTGTAACTGGATGAACACATGCACCAATACAGTCAACTAGGAAGTGAGACACTCAATTGTGTTCATGGACCATATTGTAATGCACAGCCATGTGCTTACTAATGCTCAAGTACTGTTGTCCATTCTGTCTATGAAGCAGCGTGTGCTACCATATGTTCCGTGGAAACACTGGAGTGTCTTGTTGCAGTAACACACTGAGATATTGTTCAGCACCTCAAGCTACTGTGCCACCACACAGCCATGTTTTCTTGGTTTACATTGTCAATTCTGAAGGCTAATGAACACATTGACTCATCAACGTACTTGGCTTCAACCACTTCTTTTTTCTCAGGGATTCTTCCAATGGGCCATGCGCACAATGGGTGAACAGCGGGCTGTAATGCTATGCACATTCTGGACATGGTTCATTATGGACTGAAGCTTGGCCAACATCACTTCTCCATTGCCATCCGAGGTTGAATGAGGAATCCAGTACAGCATGTTGCGTATACTTGTGAGCCAATCACCAACCAATTGACACTCCTTCTGAGCCGCAACAGATTCAAGTTTCTTAGAAATCCTTAAAGAAATTATACATCGGATTAAATCACACTATCAGTATTGTATTTTGTTCACCTTGACTTATACAGTGGTGTGAAAAAGTATTTGCCCCCTTCCTGATTTTCTCTATTATTGCATATTTGTCACATTGGATGTTTTCAGGTCTTTAGACAAAATGTAATATTAGATAAAGGGAACCTGAGTGAACAAATAACACTTGTTTTTTTTTTTATTTCACTTATTTAATGAAAAAAAGTTAACCAACACCAATTGGCACTGTGTGAAAAAGTAATTGCCCCCTTACACTTAATACCTGGTTATGCCACATTTAGCTGCAATGACTGCAACCAAACACTTCCTATAATTCAATATCAGTCTTTCACATCGCTGTGGAGGAATTTTAACCCACTCTTCCTCGCAGAACTGCTTTAATTCAGTAACATTTGGTAGGTTTTCAAGCATGAACTGCTCGTTTCAGGTCCTGCCACAGCATCTCTATTGGGTTTAGTCTGGACTTTGACTAGGCCACTCCAAAACTTTAATTTTACTTCTTTTTCACCATTCTGATGTGGACTTGCTTTTGTGTTTTGATCATTGTCTTGCTGCATGACCAACTACGCTCCAGCTTCAGCTGACGGAAGGATGACTGGACATTCTCCTTAAGAATTTTCTGGTACAGAGCAGAATTCATGGTTTCTTTAATTATGGCAAGTCATCCAGGTCCTTAGGCAGCAAAGCATCCCCACACCATCACACTACCACCACCATGTTTGACTGTTGGTATGGTGTTCTTACTGTGGAATGCTGTGTTTGCTTTACACGAGACATTATGGGATCCATGTTGTCCAAAAAGTTCCACTTTGGACTCATCTGTCCATAGAACATTTTCCCAAAAGGCTTGTGGATCATCCAGGTGCTTCTTGGCAAATGAGATATGAGCATTTATGTTCTTCTTGGTTAGCAGTGGTTTCCACCTTGCTACTCTCACATGAAGCCCATTTTTGCCCAGTCACTTTCTGATTGTGGAGTCATGAACTCTGACCTTAGCTGAGGCAAGAGAAGCCTTCAGTTCTTTGGATGTTGTTTTAGGATCCTTTGAGACTTCTTGGATGATTTTACACTGCGCCCTTGGAGTAATTTTGGCAGGCCGCCCACTCCTGGGAAGGTTCACTACTGTTCCAAGTGTTCTCCATTTGGAGATTATGGCTCTCACTGTGGTTCGATGGAGTTCCAGAGCCTTAGAAATAGCTTTGTAACCCTTTCCAGACTGATAGAGGGCAACAAAATGTTTTTCTGATCTTTCAGGAACTTCCTTTGATCATGGCATAATGTGCTTGTTGAATCTTTGTGCTGGCAATGTGACTCTGATGGTAAGGGCCAAAATAAGTGAGGTTTATATTGAGCAGGGCTGGCTGTAATCAAGCCTGGCTGTGTTCAATCAGCTGACTCTAATTATCCCTTTAATTGGGTTGATTTAACTAGGGGGCAATTACTTTTTCACACAGTGCCAGTTGGTGTTGGTTAACTTTTTTCATTAAATAAATGAAATAAGTAAAAATAAAAAGTGTTATTTGTCCACTCAGGTTCCCTTTATCTAATATTATATTTTGTCTAAAGACCTGAAAACATCCAGTGTGACAAATATGCAATAATAGAGAAAATCAGGAAGGGGGCAAATACTTTTTCACGCCACTGTACATAATGATAGACAGGTTATCCGAAATGAATCAATATGACTGGTTGTAAGGTTTATGACAGTCACACATTAAGTAAGCAATAATACCTGACAGGATGTGCGGTATTGGCCAATACCGGACTGGCCAGGGGCATATTGATTCCTGATGCCGCAGCCGGAGTGCCCTATTGCCCCTACAAGGTCCGGTATTGCCCAATACCGCCCACCCTGGAGTGTATTCTTGTGCTAAGAAAATTGAGTACCTGTGGCAGTTTTATGTGGGATTTTAAATAAGAAAAAACAAAAAGAACAAAATTAAAAAGAAGGAAATTAAAGCCATTTGCTTATAAAGTACTCCGTAGTTTCTGAGCTATTCCATCCCCTGTTGCCTACCCCTCCGCAGAGCCACTTGTACTTTTGCTCTCCCCCACCACCACCTCTGGAACAAGTTTTCCCACCCAGTACTCTGCTGTCATCATTATTGCACTATACATAAGAAGGAAAAAAAAATATTTTGTGCCATCTCTGCTGCTTGTTCTGGGGAGTTTTACTATTGTTTTTTTTTTTTTACACTTTCTCAGTCTTCTCTGCCTACCCAGAGGGCCGGGGCTCAGTTCTCTTCTTTTATTATTTTTTTTTAGTGGCTCAGTATTTGACTTACACCGTGGACCCCAATACCCTTTACCTTGAATCAGGAGAAAGTAACAAAATTGTCTGTGACTGCTTGACTGATTTCTCAGATTTCTAAGAATTACAGTACAGTAGTAAAAGTAATTGTGTGATTGAAATAAGTACTGACTTACCTTTCATGAAATGCCAGACATCATATCGGTGGTCAATGTCACACTCATGTTCTCGCAGGTATTTTTGGATTTGTGGGTGTCTATCTGTGACGAGACAATCGGGTGTCAGGTCATCATCTTTGACCATTTGTAAACTCCTCGAGTCCCTCAAGCTCCATATGGTATGAATTTTTAACTTCATTGCTCTGTATAGATTAGAATACAAGTGACCCTCAAGCAGTATTCATTTCAGTCACCAAAACCTGTACCGACACTACCAAGTCATGTATGCATACAATGCTGTGTGATCGGTGTCATTACCAGTACCAAACTGACTGCAGTTACTTTGCGGTGCTTCACCTCCATGAGAGAGTATGTGCAGAATTTTGCCAAGTGCCCAGGGCTGTCGCATCACCCATCACCACTCAGAATTACTCTGGGATTGTCAGCAATTATCTCCCAAACTGTTCTGCATTTGTCAGCTTCCCATACACTGTGGATTGTTGGCTGCAAGTAGTTATGGGAATGCTGGTAGAAAGTGTTAACAGATACGCACTGTATGTTGATGTGCCGAAGAACACGTAAAGTTTTCTGTGCAGACACACCAGAAAAACCAATGCTCACTGACAGAAGCACATTACCAGCTAGATAATCACCAAGACTTGGCTGTGAGCACCATGATTGAACATGTCCACACTCTGTACATCTCTGATGTATGACCTAAAGTGCCTTTAACTTTATCTACGGATGCAATTGTTGGTGCAAAACAGTTTATACACTGTTTGAACAGCTGCAGCAAACACTTCTCAAATACAATAAACTTTCTTTGCTGCCACAGGTGTTCATGTTTACCCATGGCACTGGCTTGTTGTTCAACCCTATGACTCAAACAAAACATGAGCCATTTTCAGTATGGTGTCCAACGTCACTGTTTAATGACACAGCACTATGTTCGGTAAACATCTTACATCACCTGTACTTGTCATTGGAAAGTGAAGCCTCGCTATCCATAGAATCCGCAATTGGACAATAGTTAACATCCTTTGGGTCATCTATAAAGCTAGCATCTGATTCACTATCTGAATGGCATACTGGGGATGAGGAAAATAAATGCTGCACCATGGGTTCTGTTTGCATGCTTGCATCTCTTTGTTTCTTAATAATCTGTATACCTATGAGTGAACTGAGGTCATGTTTTACAGTGCATCATGACAGTTTAATAACAAGATGCCTGTTTGCATCATGGTACCGCACAGAGTGAATACAGTATGTGCAACGAACAACAACCAGTGCGTTCTGACAAACATGGGTTCTGAATACCCGTGACATAGTCATGTAAGCAGAAGATGTTCATGGGAATCAGAAACACAATGTAACAGAACAACTGTACTCATGCATACAGTTGCTCTGCCTGTATTTTATGAACCCATCTTTGACCGAATATAGTGGCTCTGCATAGCTGGCCATATGTTGCAGTAACCAGCACCAAACTTTCCACTTACTGGTGTAACCCCCTTGCAAATGGGGGTTCCTAAAAGCATCCCCGGAGCTTGGATAAATACTCTGTGCCTGGTTAGAGTTCGGCGTTAAAGCCGTTTAAATGGGGAGCCAGGGAGTGCTTCAAAAGGCCTCCGTATACTGTCTCTTTAAGGGCTGCTTTGGTTTGCAGTCATAATTAATCAGGGGGGATTTGAGTGTTGCTATGCTCGAGTCCCGCCCGGGCTGTTGATTTTTCGCTTTGTTTCTGCCATCGCTAGTGGTGCAGAGGGAGCTCTACAGGGGGCTGTAATTGTTTGCTGAACATAACGTAAAATAGTAATGATAATGTAGATGTTCTAACCTGCCTTGCTTTGCAGCACAGAGAGTTTCGATTGCTTCCTCCATCTTGGTCCCGAACTGTGAAATTGGACCAATCAGTACCTTGGAATCCCACAGAGTTGGCTGACCAATAGAAGAGCTGTTTGTTTTTGGGAAAGGTATTATGGGCTATGGCGCCTTTCTGCCTCACTGAACACTGTAGAAAGTGACTGGCAGGCTAAGCCAGCCAATCGGATCGTGTCGAGCCCGAATTGAGAGGAGTGCCCCAAGCTGTAGTGGGCCAGAGTGAAAGTGGCTGAGGAAGGGAGAGGATCTGTGTGCTACTGCGCTGGAGAGTGTTCGCACGGGAAGCTCGTGAAGGCCTAAATCGGCCGTTGAATCTCCTGCTCGCGTGCTGCAGCGGGCTAAATCCCTCGGCGGGCGGTCAGAGGAGGCTGAGTACTGTAACGCTACCCACCTGGCTTAACCTGTTGAAGGACTAGAGGATCTGTTTAAACCGCGCTCGGTCTGCGGGAAAAGTGAAGAAGCTGTTGTTTGCTGAGGTTGGGAGACTGTGGAACTTGGAGACCCTAGGAGCTGTTGCCTGGTGAGGTATCCCTCTGTTTTGCCTTGTTTGAAATAACCATATAAATGTGCGAGGAGGCTTGTAAGCTCAAGTTAATCCTGCTGCCAGTAAAGGATTTTGCCTTGTTTGAAATAACCATATAAATGTGCGAGGAGGCTTGTAAGCTCAAGTTAATCCTGCTGCCAGTAAAGGATTTTGCCTTGTTTGAAATAACCATATAAATGTGCGAGGAAGCTTGTAAACTCAAGTTAATCCTGCTGCCAGTAAAGGACTTTGCCTTGTTTAAGATAACCATATAAATGTGCGAGGAGGCTTTTGGAGCTCAAGTAGTCCTGCTACTAGTAAATGACTTTGCCTTGTTTTGAGATAACCATATAAATGTGCGAGGAGGCTTTTGGAGCTCATGTTAATCCTGCTGTCATTAAAGGACTATGCCTGTTCAGAGATTACCATATAAACCTGTAAAGAGGTCTGTGAAGTTCAGGAGCAGCCCTGCGGACGTTGGAGGACCCTATCTTGTGCGGAGGTTGTGAGTACTAATACAGAGTAGCTCCCTGCTGAATTACAACAGTGGATTCAAATGAAAGTACTGTATTGCTGACTGTAAAAAATCAATTCCTATTTCTTCTCTGTGTGAAAGGGCCCCTACCAGCTGCCACATTTGGACTAGCCATTAGGGCTTGGGTACCCAGGGACAGTAACTTGTAGGGTTAGGCCTGTGCACAGAGCCATAGGTACATAGTCATAGTGTAAGCCAATTAACCTGATCCCCCCCTTGTTATCTACCCTTCTAATAAATCAGATTGCTGTGTTATAACTATACCCTGGCTGGTTTGTACACTTTGGATGAGTTACTGCATGGGGACTGGGATATAACTGTATCTTGCTTTACAGGGGGTCTCTGGAGTGAGATGAACTATATCGGCTGTGGGGTAAGTGTACTAGTGAGGAGAATTGTTGGCACGCAGTGTGAGTCACTAGTGGGACAAAAGGGGGGTTGCAGTAGCCCAGATGGCTGTAACCAAGGTCGTCTTACTTGGGCTAACCCCGACCTCTGGGTGGAGGCACCTGTCAACAGATCTGGGCCCCTCAACCTGCCTCTGTGGGGGCAGACAGGGGTAGTAGCCCTAAGGGTAGCGCCCTCTGGGGGTTACACTGGAGATTAATGAATACACACAGTGTTGTGAAGCCAGTCGCCCTGCATCATCCAGCACCAAAATGAACATGGTGAGGCCGGGCCAGTGGTGCTGAGGCACTGGATGCCTTACCTTGCTCCACGCCGGCGATCCGTGTTCGGGAGCAAGCACGGGTTGCCGGAGGTCGGCCAGGGAGGAGAAGGATGGAGCACCCAACGGCAGCTCTCCTTCCCTGGGGTGGGATTACTGCACACTCCCGCCGTAATACCACCACCTCGGGGAGCCCAGGTGTAAGGTGCGGTAGATGGGAGCAGCAGCAAGAGCATTGGATAGAAGTCAGCAGGGGGCGGAGCAGGAGGTGTGGGCTCATTGGCAACCATTGCACACTGACTTCTGGGGAGGACGTAAAAAAGGATTAAAAAAACCCTCGCTCTCTCCTAGGCAATGACACCTCACACTGCATTCCGGATAGCTGTGGCAGACTCCGTTGTGCTGGCACCACGACAAGAGAAGTATTGGATCGGAGGAGGAATCGGGGGTCCCTCCTCACCCACCCGGGGGCTACCGGGTACCTAGGATTAGTGGACCATGCACTTTAGGGGCAGATTGCAACCGGATCAGAAGGCAGTAGCAAGGAAGTTCAAGAGAGTGTAGAGAGGAGGTAAGATGGAGCATAAACACAGGGGGAAAAAAAAAATGAATATGGTGTAGTCATTAATCACCATATTTGCAAGCCATGCCATTGACTTTTCCTTTGTTATTATGACACGTACAGACTGTTTAAAACAGCAGGATTTCTTTCTGGCTAAAGTAATTGAGGCGATAAGAATTACATACCTATGCTCTTATGTGGGAGGTGATGTAAAGATCTCTGAGTTCCACATGTACAGAAAGTCATCGAAGACTGGTCACTGGCAGCACTTATGTCAGTCACAGAATCCAATGTTGTCTCTTCATATGAGCTGTCAACAGCATCATCCATAGATGTTGACTCTTTTAACTGCAGTGATGTTGGGGCAACATCTGACCCTGTGGATGTATACTGCTTGATGATCTGCAAGACACAGTGTCATACATCACTACAGTATTTGACCCATCATCATGACACTCTGCATCATGAAAAATAAATAAAAAAAAATCATATTAGGTACAAGAAATACATGCAACATGCCATGTGCATCACCATTAAGCAGTTTTTATCATGACCTATATGCTGATGTCAATGTCCATACAGGACTCACCGGTACATACAGGCATCAGTTCATGTTCACATACTCATCAAACATCATAACAGGTATCTTCATCAAGCTGTCCTGAATGTCATGTACTTTTGCATCTCTTTCTCTGCAACATGATAGACTCTCTGACCTTCTTGTTACCCTTGATGTAGTCATTTAACCATCCATGTAAAGCCGGTAGGTTTTGTACCTGGATATGTTTCCATCACGGTCATGGGCATCTTGGTTTACCATGTTTCTGTGACTACAGCAATATCCAGATGTACAGCTGTCATCATGGAAAACACTACTGACAGCTTCTTACACAGACTAGGGTGACTGATAATCATTTCCCTATATGCCAGCCATAAGATACGACGAGGTATGGGTTATGGCCTGTTAAGAGCATGGGCCAGGTGAGTTATAAGGCATGAGGCACTTGCGCCAAGTGCCTGTAGCACCTGGCAACTGCTGTTATCAGGCCATAACCCACACCTCCTCGTGTCTTATTGTGCTTATAAAATGCGCCCCCCCAAGTCTTTACTCAAAAAAAAAATGAAATGTCAAAACAAACAAACAAAACAAACAGGGGAAAAAGAGATATAGTAACATTGTGCTGGTTTATCCAACACAAAGCATTCACACTGAAGAATACAGTCATCTCTGTACTGTAAAAGTGGTCAAAGTGGTTGATTTATCATAAGTGTTAAAGGTGGCACAGTGATATTTTTGGTCGTGGTAGGCTCAGGTTGACAGAAGTAGTGCCCATTGTAAAGATATGTCCTGATAAGGACACAGCTGAAAACGTGTATAAGCCAATCAGGATGTAGGATTGTTTTTCAACATTTTATAATTTTGGCTGACATTACCCTAACTGACACATAACGGTCCTTGCTGCCTCTAATTTTTTCTCTTCATTTACACCTGTCCTGCTCTACATGTACTTATCTACCTCGCTGTTGACATCAGTAAATGACCAGTTTTGTTCTGGTCCAGCTTTGATTTCTCTGCTCATTCTGAGTGCTTCACAGCTTCACTGACCTAACTATGGGACAAGGAAGCATTTCAACCTATCACATATTATTGTTGGCACCATCATGAATAGATACATACCAGCATTAGTATGTGCACGTATCTCTCCAGAGGGTCCACCAATGACAAATGACACCAAAACCATAATTTCTTCAACACTTTTCCAACCACCCTGTGAATACTGTGGTGTGCAGTCACATGATGTCACACATGGCACAGACCACTATCACGTGCCACTGCTCATGTAATAATGAGGCTTTACCTCATGTTAAGGTACCCTCACCGGCCCAGAACCAACATCGGTGCAACTGACAGTCTTTATTGCCAACCTTGTATGCAGTGCCTTCAGACTTGGAGATGCCTATTTGTGGACGGAGGCCACAGAAATCACGGGGAAATCAACATGCAGATGATGAGCCTTCTCTTACACTCATGATTCTTTCCTTCAGTACATTGTACATTGTGTTTGTGTGTCTGTGTGTCAGTGTGTGTGAGTGTGACTGTGTGTGAGAGTTTGTGTGCTTGTCTGTGTGACACTTAGATTGTGCGAGCGTGTGTGTGTGTGTGGGACCGTGTGTGTTGTGTGTGTGTGTGACTGTGATTGTGTGCGCCTGTGTGTGTGTGCAACTGACACTGTAGGTGTGATGTGTACATGATTTTTTAACATCATGTCTGTATACATACTGAAAAGTTATCACACCAAATATGTACTGTGTACATATTTAATAGGAAGACAGAAAACGTGCATGTCTTCCAATGCATGATGAGCCATGACGTTCGGACAATACATTTTGTAACGCACTACTGTGACCTAGCTCATGGTTGACATTACTCAGAATCAGTACATGGTCAAAAAGTATTGGCAGTTACTCAATCATTGTCATTCCATTAGATGGATACCCACAGTATGGAGAACCAGGCTGCGATACTGTACAAATTTCTTCACTATTTGGAATGGGGACATTGTACTGCATGTTGGTACCAGGTAGTGTGGAGTGTGTGGATAGCATTCTAACAGCAATGATTTCACACATGGACAAAAGTCGTCTTGTGTTTGTATTTGTGGGGGGGGGGACTGCTCTCGCAATACTGACTGTTGCTCAATGGATACAATACATTCAAAGCATGAGATGTTCTTGAGCAACATATATACTGTATGTATATATATATATATATATATATATATATATATATAATACATATATATATATATATATATATATATATTTTCTTTGTACTACACTTCACCATGGCTGACCACACATTTTGGCCTCCTATGCCCTTCCGTCTACCGGCACTACACCAACTCCAGCATCTCACTTCATATTGTGGAGACATGGGTGATCTGGCATTCCCATTCACCAGACAGGTAACCATCCTCAAGGGGGGGAGAAGGCACCGCCGGAGGCGTCAAGCGAATTCACAATTTTTGTCCCAGGTGTCACTGAGGTGGGTGAGTCATTTGTTCTGTTGCAGCGGGGATGGAAACCTTGATAAAGCAAGCCAGGTAGCACTTTCATGGTTTTGTTGGAGAGTAGTGTGTTAACATCAAGGCGACTGACGACGTGAAACACTTCACTTGAGCACTGAACCATCACATGCTGCTGTGGCCCCAGCCTCCACCATGGTCCAGCAGGCTCCAGCAGGCGACAGTACACATCACCACACTACCCACAGAGAAAGAAAGCTTTCCACAGATTATCCATCCTCCCCCTCCCCCGGAAAAACATGAGCAAGTCCCAGCCACCCACAGGCGGGCTGCTGTATTGCAAGGTGCAACACAGCAGCAGCCAGCCGTGGGTGGCTACCCCCACCCAGAACATCGCTGAGGGCACACATACCCCTCTGGTGGTCCAGTGCCCCCCTATGCCCGATCACTGGCTGTAGTAAAGAGGATCGTTATGAGTTGCCGTGTCATACGGATTTTATCTTCTGATCTGTGTATGACTGCTTCACCTTCCCAAGTGGGCAGCCAGATGAATGTGATGTGGTCACAGACAGCAGTGAAGATAAATCTGTATGACACGGTGACTCATAACGTGTGCAGTTTGTACAATGTGCGTGCCTATGAGAAAAAAAGATGAGTTTAAATGGTGATCGCTAGGTTAACACACATTTTTACTCGTAAAATTGAAGACCGATTTGTTTTACTGGGGCTGTTCCGATATGAATCTGACATTGCCGCAGTTTGTACTGCCACTTCTAATGTCGGGCACATTTATCAATGGTGCAATGTAAGAAAAACATGCAGTCATTACACGTTCTTTGTTTTTCTTAAACTGCTTTGTCATTTTACAGATCTCAAAGTTTTTCCACTGCTACTAGCGCTACACAGTTAAAAAAAAAAGTCTGACTCGGCACGCTGTTCATGCACTATTGTGATGTACCTGATCATGGAGATATGAGCTCTGACGAACCCAATTCATAAGATAAAAATGATATCTTATGAATTGGGTTCATCAACACTCAGCAGAACACTTTTATCATGCTCATTTCAGAGCCACGATCATTGTATAAATAGAAGATATCCCGGGTGCTCTAGCGGTAACCCCAAACCCCATACGCCCCATCACGGGCAGCTGTGGAAATGAGGATTCATGTGGTGGTCCACTGGTACCCCCACCCACCCACAGAGGTCCTCCTGCCACCCAGCCCCCGTCATCAGCGGATGGCAACCCCTGCCTGCATACTGCCTGGCCACCTGCCGAATGACAGCGTCCAGTATGAGCTGTACGCCTATTGGTCCACAGTGTGGACCAATAGGCATGCAGACCACACTGTACTGCACAGGACCAGATATGTGAATGAACACATTCATTCACATATCTGGTCCAGAGTTGTACAGTATGGTGTGAGGGTGAGTGGGGAGGAGGGTACCACTCGACCACCAGGTGAATCTTCATTTCCACAACGGCCCATGAACAGGCGTATGGGGAGGGGGTTAACGCTACACCACCAGGGATTCTTGTTTATATGCAGATGCCCGCAATTGGGTGTACGGAAGCGGGGGGATTGGGGATACAGTAGCCTGGCGCAGTGGGAATATGTGGCCCAGACAGTATACACACACACACACACACAATTAAAAACACATATACATTACTAAATCTTCATTCAAGGACAACCTTTGCCAGAAATGTATGTCTATAATATCATGGTCTAACTAGTACCTCTGCCAGTTCACGCTTACCAAACGCTACACCACTTTTCCTGCACTTCACAGTTGGCTCACATGATGCATCTCTGATGTCAAAAGTAGTTTGACAACCAACATATCCATTAGTACTACAAAGACACAACTCAATTTTGACAGTGTCAGTGGGTTCAGGGGAATGAATGGTGGGTACTGCATGGGACAATAAGCACAGGCACTTTACAAAATTCATTTTATGCTGCATTAGAATTGAGGGATCTAAACATGATTCCTCAAAATGAAAAGAACAAAGTACACTATATTTAGTGGGACCAACCCAATCTGCACATTTTGTCCTTACAAGGCACTTTTAAATAATGGATGTTCACTGAAAATGTAGGACTTATTTAACAGAATAAGGTCTTGCAGTTAAATTCTTTTGACTTGACACAGTTCTTGAAGGATCAGCACCTTCTGAAACAGCACAAAATGAAGTGGTACCACAGGCTATTACAATTCTGAGTGATGACAGACATATGTATATGAATAGTCAGTTATTGCACAATGTATACCACTTGAGAATACAAATATAACATAACACAGTGTTATAGTATTCGAACATGCTAAGAGACATGAAAGTCTGTGTCTTACTGTGTGACCATCAGACGGTAGATGTGAAACTAACACCACCACAGCACAAAAATTATGTTTGTAAGGACTGAAAACTGCACTACAGTAATAAATAATGTGCAGAGACCTTCCTATACATTACTGTATAACCAAATAGAATGCATATAAATGCAGTTATTCACTAGATGACCACAAGCTGCTGACAGGCAGTAACAAAGCTGGATTAACGCATAGCCACTGAAAGAAATATTTATGGTGAACCACCAAACCTCGTACTGAACGTTTTCACACTGGTTAGTACACACCACACAGTAAGTAAGCAAACAACACACAGGACAGACTGGTTGACGTTTTGTTATTTGTTTACATGACACATTACACACTCTTTTCCATAACATCGAACTCGATCGCACACACTAAATGCTGCCGAAGTTCCCGCTTACAGCTTAGGACTAGTGAGTCAGTAAGCGATAGGTGGATCAGGAATAAAGGTCACTTCCAGTTCAGTGAGTAAATCGAGATGAGCTGTGCGGGTGGCTGCAAGACGGGGGATATAAACATTTTTTTCTCTTTAGCATGGGAAAAGTACAGCAAAGCAGGTATACTGGGGGTTACATTAATCAACGATCTAACGCAGGGTAAGTCCATTTTCACACATTTTCAGCTCAAGAGTCCCTCTTTAAAGGGACTTGGAGATGTGCTTTACCAGGAGTATGAGGAAGGATTACACCCAGTGGCATTTGCCAGCAGGAGCCTGACCCCCTCTGAAAAGAACTACCCAGTACACAAACTTGAATTCCTTGTGTTAAAGTGGACCATTGTAGGTCAATTTCATGAATACCGTTATGGTGCAGGGATTCTGGTGAAAATTGACAACAACCCCCTCACGTATGCTAAAACCTCTGCAAAGTTAGATGCCACTGGGCACCATTGGTTATCAGCACTTTCAACCTATGACTATGCAGTAGACTATAGACCAGGCCTGAATCACATTGATTCTGATGCCCTTTCAAAAAGACCTGAATCAAATTCTGAGTGGGTGAGAATGTCCGAACAATCTGATAAAACTCTTTGCCAAAAGTTTGATAAAGATGAACACCCATCCATTGAAACAGCTGATTGCCTGGTCGAATCCTTGGGCCCTCCTGATACATGTGTTCCTGCAGCCTATTGCAATCTTGCAACCTTGGATCTCAGCACTCTGCCTCAACTTACTCCTGACAATATTCAGTGGGCCCAATCCCAAGATCCTATGATTAAGCCAGTGTTGGATGCAATTCATGCGGGAAAAAATGTGTCCAAACTTCGCTCCCAAGATCAAAGAACTGTTTTGCTGTTTAGAGAGGGCCCCAGATTAAAGTTACACAACAACAGCTTTACAGAAAAACTATGAACAGACAAGGTCAAGTTGTCAATCAACAGCTAGTACTACCTACTGCTTTCAAAAGTGTGGTTCTACATGCTCTCCATGACCAAATGGGGCACCTAGTTTGTGACAGAACTACAGACTTGGCCCGTGCCCATTTCTACTGGCCTAAAATGGATGCTGACATTGAAACTCACATCAAAACTTATAGCCGTTGCCTGCAGAGAAAAGCTTTGCCTCAGAGGGCTACACCCCTGGTTAACATCTCCATCAGTGTGTCAATGGAGCTTGTGTGCATTGACTTTCTGTGTTTAGAGTCAGATCAAAAGAACATTGGTAAAGTGTTGGTAGTGACTGATCATTTTACCCACTATGCTCAGACCTATCCGACCAAGGACCAGAAAGCATTCACCATAGCCAATGTACTGACAGAAAAATTCTTTGTCCATTATGATTCCCCTCAGAGAATACATTCTGATCAGGTGAGAGACTTTGAAAGCCTTCTGATTAAAGAAATGCTCTCACTCTGGGGGGTGCAAAAGTCCAGAACTACCCCTTATCACCCTCAAGGGGATCCACAGCCTGACAGGTTTAATCGAACATTACTAAACATGCTGGACACACTCACCCCAGAGATAAGCCGAGATGGAGCCAGCAAATAAGTACATTAGTACATTGTACAATTGTTACAACAACCCACAAGAGACAGGGCTATCCTGGATCTAGTACTAACTAACAGGGAAAGGATCACAGATCTCCAGGTAGAAGGTCACCTGGAGGCCAGTGACCATCACATGGTATGGTTCAATTTGGCCACTAAAACTAAATCATCCCATTCCAAGGCAAAAATATGGGACTTCAGAGGAGCTGACTTTGATAAGATGGCCAACAGAGTAAAGCTAGCCCTAGAGAAATGAAATAAAGGTGAGGGGGATACAGGCAAAGTGGGCAAGCATTAAGGATACAATACTTGAAGCAACATCCCATTGTGTTAGGGAGAAAGGCAAGAGCACAAGAAGGAGGAAACCATGCTGGTTCTCAAAAACAGTAGCAGAAAAGATCTGAGCCAAAAGGTTGGCCTTCAGGAAATATAAGGGAACACAGCGGGACAAAGATAGGGAGGCATACCAAACTTCCCTAGGGAAGCAGGGAAGGCAGTAAGGCAGGCAAAGGCCCAAACTGAGGAAACACTGGCATGAACAGTAAAAGAAGAGGACAAGACTTTCTATAGATGCATTAGTGAAAGGAGAAAGTCCGGGGGGGTATTGCTAAGATCATAGGGGATAAGGGGTAGTGAGTGGAGGAGGACCAAGGAAAAGCATCTGTCCTACATAGGTACTTCTGCTCAGTATTTACTGAGGAGAAGGTAAGACAGGGCCCACAGCACAGCACCATGGACACAGCGGGGAGGGAGGTGTGCACAAGTCCCTTCACAAAAGAAAGGGTCCTACAAGAGCTCACTAAGCTCAGGGTGGACAAGGCAACGGGACGAGATGGCATACATCCCAGGGTACTAAAGGAGCTAAGGGTGGAACTAGCAGAGCCATTAGCAGAACTGTTTAGTGAGTCTCTGAGCACAGGAGAGGGCCCAGAAGACTGAAGAAGGGCTCATGTGGTCCCGCTCCACAACAATAGCAGCAGGGAGGAGGCAGTGAACTACAGACCAGTCAGTCTTACCTCAGTAGGTGGCAAGATTATGGAGGCACCCCTTAAGGAAAGGATAGTGCAACACCTGGAATCCATAGGAGCACAGGATCCAAGACAGCATGGGCTTACAACAGGAATGTCCTGTCAATAATCTCATAGATTTCTTTGACTGGGTAACCAGAGTGGTGGACCAAGGGGGTGCAGCTGATGTCACCTACCTTGAATTCAGCAAAGCTTTCGATACTGTTCCACATAGAAGATTGATTAATAAGCTGGGTAGGCTTGGGGCGGGTCAAAGGTTGGTCAACTGGGTGGCAAACTGGTTGGCGGGCAGAAAACAGAGACTGGTGGTAAATGGTATACAGTCAGAAGAGATGTAAGTCACAAGTGGGATACCTCAGGGATCAGGACTGGGGCCAGTCATCTTCAATATCTTCATCAGTGACACTGCAGATGGACTGGAGGGTAAGGTTTGCCTGTTTGCAGATGACACCAAGATCTACAGAACAGTAGATGATCCAGATGGGGTGGGCAGAATGAGAAGAGATTTGAAAAAACTGGTAAAATGGTCTGAAGAGTGGCAACTGGGGTTTAACGCAAAGAAGTGCAAGATCATGCAAATAGGGAAGAGAAACCCTGAAGCTACCTATAGGTTGGGAGGGGAGTTTCTGGCAATCACAAGGGAAGACAGAAACGTGGGCATCATCATCACAGCTGACCTGAAATCATCCAAGCAGACCACTAAAGCAGTAGGTAAGGCTAGAGGGATGTTGGGGTGCATTAGTAGGGGTATCACAAGTCGTAAGAGGGAGGTAATAATTCATCTTTACAAGACACTGGTTAGGCCCCATCTGGAGTACTGCATGCAGTACTGGAGGCCACAACTGCACAGGGACATTAACAAAATGGAGGCAGTCCAGAGAAGGGCAACCAAAATGGTGCAGGGACTGCATCAGAAAATATATGAGGACAGATTAATGGAGCTCAATATGTATACCCTAGAGCAAAGGAGGGAGAGAGGTGATATGATCGAAACATTCAAACATCTTAAGGGCATTAACAATGTGAAAGAGTCTAACATGTTTCAATATAAGAAACATAGCAGGACAAGAGGACACAGCATGAGATTAGAGGGAGGCTGATTAAGGAGTAATGTGAGGAAGTTCTTTTTCACAGAAAGGGTGGTGGATGCATGGAATGGCCTACCTCAGGAAGTGGTGGCTATGAATACAGTGCAGGGCTTCAAACAGGCATGGGATAGGCATACAGGAGCAATACAGATGAGCATGAATAGATAGGCCATTGACAGAGTAAAGGCCTAAGGCACATTCATAAGGTAGAAAAAATGAGCAGACTGGATGGGCCTTGTGGTCCTTATCTGCCATCAACTTTTATGTTTCTATGTTAGTTCATGCCTATAACTGTACTCAAAATGATGCAACTTGGTTTTCCTCCTACCACCTGATGTTTGGTCGAGAAGCAAGGTTACCTGTAGATATCTATTTTTGGGGTATCCCCTGATGGAGTCAAGGCAGAGAACTACCTTCAATATGTTCAAAAACTCAAAGCTGAGCTCAGCCATACCTATCGGTTAGCTCACACCATGGCAGCCAAGAGAAACTTAGCAAACAAAGTCAAGGCCCAAGAGCTGCAACCTGGAGATTGAGTCTTGCTAATAAATTTAGGATTGCATAGAAAACACAAGATAGCGACAGGTGGCATCGCACCCCACACATTGTTGTCAGGAAGCTGAAGGAACTGCGAGTGTACAAAGTGCATCCAGAGAATGACCCACGAGCTGTAAATACAATGCACAGAAATCATTTGTTACCAGCTGGACAAATCATCATTGATTCTGCACCCTAAGATACAGCCCCACCCGGGCCTGTGACCCAAGCTGCAGCCAAAAAGATACAGTCAAACTCTCCTCCTATTGTTCAGAGTTCAAAGCCTTCCATCAGCCTTGCTTTCATTGAAACTGACTGCACGTCTGAATCTGACAATAGTGAGTGTGGGGTCACCTATTATCCGTCTTATGAACTGGGTCAGTTGTTTCAAGGAAACCCCCTGTGTAATATGGGAGATGAGGCTGGATCCTCAGGACTGACAAATCCTCCAGCCTTCTCCACTACTCCTGTGCCCCCTGAAAGTGAGGTGCAAAGTGTGACTTCTGATATAGCTGACCCCTTGTGCCTCGTGGAACTAACTGAGCCTCAAGAGACAAATCCTGACCACAAGAGCACAACTGGTGACATACCAGATGAAAATGTTTGAAGTTAATGACTCTGATAACATGATGGACAATAATGCAAATGAAAACGATGATTCTGACAGTATCAGTAATGTGTTATGTGATTTAAATTCCATGAAATTTCCTCCTGATGATGAACCTGGAATTTCAGAACAAGTCAATGTAAGGGTTTCTGCTGAGCCAGAACTCAGAGAGCAAGTCAATGAAAGTGTTCTTTTTATTTCTGAACAGACAGCCAGTGCAGAGGCACCCCGTTCATCAAAAGCTGACTCATTGATGGACAATGAGCTGGGATTGATCAACCCAAATGCAAATGTTGAAAGGACTGAGCCTGTGCCTGCCCCTCCCAGAAAGTCTGGAAGAGCCACAAAGCCTATAGTGTGCCTCAGTTATGATTCCTCAGGAAGGCATGTCGATCTTCCCATGAATGTAGTTCATAAAGGGGTTTACATTTCCAAAACTCCTCATCCAAAACTGTGTTACTCTAAAACCTCTACGCTGATAGTAAAGCCCTCCAATCAGTATGCTAATGCCATTTACCCATGCAGCCCAAGCTTAGCTGATAGGGTCAGGCCCAAAGCTGTGTGGGTTGGTGTGCAGGATGTAGTACAGACCACAGTTGTGCAAACAATGTGTTTAGCTACTTGAACAAGTTTCATGAAAAAATAATGGCCCAGATATTCAAACTGTGCCATTTTGTGGCACAAGCCCCTGCGCCGCTCAAAATAGTTGCGCAGGGGTGTGGCCAGGGCGATATTCAACGGAGTTGTGCTATGGCACAACTCTTTGAATATCGCCTGGTCATTAATTCCATTGTGCATGGCGCAGTGGAATCCGCGCCAGCACAAGTGGTCAGAGTGGAGCATTGAGATGCGGTGGCGCAAGTTCCATTGCGTCATGCACAGCACCTGCAATATTCAAAAGGTGACATGCAAATGGGGCCATAATCTATGCAAGCGACGGGGGCCATTTGCATCTGATTATGGCTCCATTTGCATCGACTCACCTGCATGGAGGTCGGATCTCGATGACTTTGCGCCTGGCGCCCTGCCAGGCAGCAGCCATCGGGGACCGACACCCCTGCAGCCTGATTGCGGGCAGAACAGTATTCTTCCCCTCCAGCAGCCCGATCGTGGGCATAACTGAAACTTTCCACCCGCAGCCCGATCAGCGGGCATAAAACGTCCCCACCCCACCGGTAAGCTGATTGGGGCATAATGGAATTCCTCCCCCACCCCCGAGTAGCCCGATGCGTGGGCATAATGGAATCCTCCACCCACCCCCAAGTAGCCCGATCGTGGCAGCAGACCTCCGCCCACAAAGTCCATATCCTGGTGGTCCCAGTGGACCGCAGAAGCCCGATCACAGGGGCATCTCTCACCCCAAGTGGAAATCCCTAGTGATCTGGTGGCCCCCCACCCACCCATGGAGCCCCACCACCTCCCCCGTCAGCCTTGGTGACGGCAGCACCTCCCGCCTGCCACCCTGCAGCCGCCGATGACAGCTCGGTAGGGCTGCATGCCCATTGGTTCAGACATGGGCCAATGGGCATGCAGCCTATACCGTACAAGTCAGTCCAGATATGTGAATGAATTCACGGGGGAGGCCTGTCTCAGGGGGAGGGCGAGCAAGGCGGGAACTGCTGTCCGAATTACGTTGTCAATGAAATTACCCATGTAGTAGATCCGGTATTTTTCTGGGGGGAGCCATTCCAGACAAGAGTAGAGTAGAGCTCACATTGGTGAGTGAGATGGGGGGCCTCGAGTGCAAAGCGGCATATGTTGTTGTATGTGGTATCCCACTTGGCTAGGCAGGAGGAGGGGACTGCTGCAAAGGCAATGAGACCATAGGAGAGGGTGGGCAGTAGTATCCCCCTGGTTAGGACCAGCCGGTCGGCAAGGGTGAGGCAGTCCTTGGCCCTATGTGCTAGGCCAAATTTGCCATTGGTAGCGTTGCATACATTCCTGATGTACCCTGCGAGGTCCAGTTGAGGGTCGAGGGTGACTCCAAGGTACTTTGCAGAGTCAATTGTTGGCAGGAGGGAGTTACAGGTGCCAAGAATGTTGAGGGCCATTGTGCAGGAGGAGATTTTTACCACAGTGCCAAATAGCATGGCCTGTGTTTTCTTAAGGTTGACTACGAGCTTGTGCCCATCCAGCCATGCTCTGATACGAGAGAAGTCTAGGTTGAGTTGGGTATTGATGTTGATAACGTCGTGGGTGCTGGTTAGTAATACAAGGTCATCCGCATACATGGTAAGGTGCCCTTCAGTGGCAGCTGAGGGCAGACCGTTGATAAACAGAGAGAACAGTATCAGACCAAGGACAGATCCTTGTGGGACCCCACTGCAGACGGGTAGGAGGGGCGAGAGCATACGGTTGAAGCAGGTGAGCTGCTTCCTGTCCCCTAGATAGCTGGTGAACCAGTAAAGGGAACGGCCAGAGTAGCCAAGGGATTGGAGTGTGGAGAGGAGGAGGTGATGGTCTACCCGGTCAAAGGCTTTTGATAGGTCCACAAATATAGCACCCGTCAACTTTCCCTAGTCGGTGGTGATCCTGATGCTGGTGGTGACTTCGGCAAGTGCTGTCGAGGTACTGTGGTTTTTTTCGAAAGCCATGCTGACTGGGGGAGAGGACGTTGTATTCCTGGAGGTAGTGGACAAGTTGCGACACTACTGCTTTTTCCAGTAGTTTGCAGGCAGCAGATAGTATGGCGATAGGACGATAATTGTTGATGTCCTTAGGGTCACCATTTTTCAGGATGGGGACAACCCTGGCAATTTTCCATAAGTTGGGAATGACCCCAGTAATAAGTAAGGCGTTGAGTATGTGGGCGAGTGGCCTGACAATGTAAGGAGCCCCCAGGCTGAGGTGCCTAGGTTCAAGGCCATCTTGACCCGCCCCCACGTGGCGAGAGAGATTAGCAAGAAGAGCATGGGTCTCCCTCACAGTGATCTTCTTAAGGTAGAAGGAGGGAGGGGTGGGAGTCGCTGCGTGGGCTTGGGCAGCTGGGTGTGGGGGAGAGACGGCGGGCAAGTCAGTGAATAGGCGGTTGAAAGAGGAGGCAATGGTTAGGGAGTTGTTGCAGTTGGCCTTGCCATTTGTCATGTCGGTAACATGAGTTTTGGTCAAGCCACCAACTAGATTTCGTATGTTCACCCAGAAACGTCTAGGGTCGTGCGCAGTGGCAATCAAAGCTGAGCTGCAGTATTGGCTTTTTGCAGTACGTATTGCCCTTTTGCAGGAGTTTCTAAGCTGTCTGTACTCCTGGAGGTCTGTTTGGTTTTGAGATGCCCTATATTTGGTCCAGGCCTTGTCACGCTGCTTCATGAGAGATAAGAGCTCGCTGTGAAGCCATTTCATGACAGAGCCCCTGACACGCCTCTTGGAGAGGGGAGCGTGACTGTTCTGAATCGGGGCAAATGCCACAAGGAAGTGGTTAAGGGCTACAACGGGGTCATGCGTAGCCATGATGTGGTTCCAGGACACTCCCTGCAAGTCCATGAGGTAGTTCGGGATAATGAGTTTCGAGTAGTGCCTCATCAGTACCACTCGGCTGGGGACCTTGGGTGGGTTATGGCCCCATATGCAGTAAACCGGCGAATGGTCCGAAATGGAGTCGGGAAGGAGTCCCGACAGAACGATTTTGTCAAGTCAGTTGCACAGGATCCAGTCAATGAGAGTCCCCTTGTCTCCGTGATAGGAGAGCCTGGTGGGTTCCGGAGTGACCTGGCTGAGGGAGAGGCCAGAGAGCATTGGCTCACACAACTTGGCATTAGGGTCCCAGACAGTTAATGTTGAGGTCCCCAAGTATGAGGAGCTCACTGGATCCCACCGCCTCCTAAGTAGCTCCAGGAGTGATGAGAGGCCCTGCAAACCCCCTTTGGGGAGGTTATATGCACACACTATGTGCACCTTCTTGGTGTTGCCAAGGAGGAGGAGAGAGTGGAGAAACTCGCAGGGAGAGGGTACCTGGGTGGGGGGGGGCGATACTATGGAAATGTTTAGGTGAACCTTATGGTATATAAGTACACCCCCACCTCTTTTGTTGCCAGCCCTGTCGGGTCTGGCCATGCCGTAGCCCGGGAGGGAGCAGACCAAGTCAGGGGTGCGGGGTTTAAGCCACGTTTTGGTTACGCACAGGACATCAGGGTTGTAGTGGGCTACCCAAGCTGTTAGATCCTCAAAATTCTGTAAGAGGCTGCGGATGTTCAAATGGGCTATCTTTAACCCCTTGGCCACCCCCCAGGAGGAAGGGGGGGAGTAACGGACAGGGTGCACCTGGGGACCCTGGCGATGGGCAGGTGGGCCAGCCAGAATGGCGGGGGGTCCATTTCACAGGGGTAGTCCAGCCCTGTTACAGCACACTTTATGGGGACAGCAGACCCCAGTAAGCATGTAAGGCTGGTGAATAAGGAGGGAGTAGGGTGAATGGTGAGCACGAGCGAGACAGATAGAGAGTATTGGGGAGGATAGTGGGAGACAATGGGTTATGAGCTCCTGGAGAGAAGTCTGGGGGGTGGAGGGATCACCAACAGTAATAGCAGGAGGGTGGAGGAATCCCCAGTAGGAACAGCAGAAAGAGTGCAACTGTGAAAGCGACTGTAACTGCAGTGAAACTACTGCACGATAATAGTAGAAAAACCCCTAGTGGCAGAGTGGTATAGCCTGCTAATGGGGAAGTGGGCTGATAGGTTTATCAGCACCACATGACCATCGCTATAAAAGCGACTGTTCACCAAGGGTGGTGGCGGGGGCGGTGGGGCAGCCAGCGAAGCCGGCGGGGCTAGCACTCGTCTTGAGAGAACCAGCCGGAGTGGAGTGTAGTGAGGGAAGGAGCAGCGCTCGCGGGTCACCCGCTATTCAAAACCCGCACCAGGTAAGCACTAGTAAAACAGTAACGGCCATGTCCCATCGAGTGCCAGGGGAGCTCAGAAATTACCTTCAAGCAGGGTTGATGTTTTCAGCGAGTTCTCGGTGGGTGGGGGTCGGGACCGGGACGGTCTGAAGCTTCGGTGAACCCTGAGAAAAATAAAGAGAGAGCGATCTTAAATAGGGGTCTGGGAGGGAAGGGGGAGGGTAGGAAGATGGATTAGTGAGGCAGTCAGGTAAAGCGCTGGTTGGTGCACACACTGGTTATACGTTATTGCACACACTGGGTGTGCATTTCTTAATAAGCCTGTCTCCACAGTACATCAATTAGCAGAGATCGGGAGGCGCACAACAACTAACAGTTCATGTAACACAAAAATAGGCAGGCAAAACAGGTAAAGGAAGCAGGTAGCATAAACAAACCTTTAGACACAATTAATCGGCAGTCTAAAATTAATTCATTTTGAGTGTCAGATCCTCAGATGAGGCAACCGAGCCGAGGCATTACAGTGGGGAGGGCTAAAAGGCTGAGTGAGAGGTAGCCAACCCTCGGTCAAGATGGCGGCTCCACATGCAACAGCGGCCCAGGTAGCCGGGAGGCGAGCTGGAGCACAAACCGCACTTGCAGCGAGCAACTACCCACCACCAGGCCACATATGAAAGGCCCCTTAAAGTAACTGCAGAGTTCATTAAGATGCTCCTTAGGTAACTGCAGAGCTCGATTAGAATGCCCCTAAAAGTTACTACAGAGCTCGTTTAAAATCCAGCCTGGGTATCAGAGGGGGCAACCACCAAAGCCACACAGGCAAAGCCCCTTAAAGTCACAGAGAAGTTAGTTAAATTTAGGCAAGGTTTGTCTTAAGAAGAAGCAATAATAAAAACAGTCTTCATTCATACGCCGACCAGCTCGTCTTGAGAGAACCAGCCGGAGTGGAGTGCAGTGAGGGAAGGAGCAGTGCTCGCGGGTCGCCCGCTATCCAAAACCCGCACCAGGTAAGCACTAGTAAAACATTAACGGCCACGTCCCATCGAGTGCCAGGGGAGCTCAGAAATTACCTTCAAGCAGGGTTGATGTTTTCAGCGAGTTCTCGGGGGGTGGGGGTCAGGACCGGGACGGTCTGAAGCTTCGGTGAACCCTGCAGAGACAGGAGTCGCACTCCTGAACCCGGTGAAAGCTAGGTAACTAGTGATGACAGGGCTCCTCAGTACGCCGGGGAATAATCCCTTTTCACTAGAGAGTCGCACAGTATTTTTCAGAAATACATCCTGTCACCCGGCCTCCGGGCAAGCGCGCATATTGAACGCTTGCTGGGGCCGAGACCCTTTACTAGAATGCCGAGTCGATCCCACCGAATTGTAAATGAGAACCAGAGTGATATTCCGTTGGCTTGTTACAGTAAAGCCACGGTGGCCCGCCATGTTGCTGTTTGGTCTACTACTGGCCTGAGATGCACATAACCATTGTTTAGTGTGCATGTTATCTGCCTTTCTTTTCATCAAGGGTCCCAACCTCAGCCACAATGCCAGCCACCCCTGGGCAACTCTTCTGGCTAGCCAAATATTCCATCCTGCATACCCAGTGTTGTGTGACTGTCATTTGGGACTAAAAGTGCATGCCAGACCTGAATCAAATCAGCTTGCCAATCATTTGTCTAGATTCACACCCCCTTCCTTGTTCATAACCTCTAAATAAACCTGAGTATCTGTTTTCACATTTAACCTGGCTAGTGTGCATATTATTAGAGGGGTTACAGTGTTGACAGTGTACATCTGTATTGCTAACCCTTATTTTATAGGGTGTATCCAGGGAAATTGCTGCAAGTCCAACCCTGGTGGTAAGCATGAAGGGTGTGTATATTAGTATTGTTATTATATACTGACTGTGAATTTTCTGCTGTACCAGGTACTGGGCCACTAGGAGGGTTGGTGGGTAGTTATGGCTTCCCAGAGGGCTATAGCAGGATAGACAGACACCCCCAATACCATTACTCTGGGTGGAAGCACCTTATTACTGAATCCAGGCCCCTCATCCTGTGCATAGCAATACAGGCAGGGGTAGTAGCCCTTGGAATAGCGCCGCCTAGGAGTTACACACAGCTTATGGCAGTTTTCCCTTACCTGTTGCTCAACACAATTGGTACAGTTTTTAAAGCCTGCAAGTCCTGCTCATTTCTTCTATGGCCTGTCAGTCATGCCAAACAGTGATAGACCTGAGTATTTATACTTGTTCCCAAAAACAGTCGTATACATTTTAACAGAGCACAAAGAGTATAAAAAATGCACTAACAAAGAATTTGTCCATCCAGTTCCCAGAAAAAGTGGAACTAATAGTTCTTAATGATAGGTATGAGGTTTATACTGGCAGGAACTGCAACTCAAATAATGAAAACTGCTAGACAAACCAAGAAAAAAAATTAGTAGTTCTAATAATAAAATTATATTTTTTTACTACAAGAAAGTGGTTCCCCAAAGGTATGAGCCACATTAACTTGTGGAATTCTCCGGTTCTTGGGAACCGAAAGAGAACTGCAGAAACCACAGAAATCACAAATAAATAACACAAAAACAACCTAACTAACACACAGTATTGAAGAAATAACCAAAATAATATTTTTAAAAGAAATAGAAATGCTAAACTGTTCCGGAGGCCAGAACAGTGGAGCTGTACTTCAGGGCAACTGCTCTCTTCAAGCGGAGAAGCAAATCTAACTGTTGTGGGGAGTGTGACCACAGCGCAGAGTTTGAATTTAGTTCTGTTACTAAGATTCCAAAATTAGCATAAGTTCTATCTCTGGGACAACTCAAACCAGTTGACTGATTGCTCTTGTAAAACTATACTGATGAATTCATGGGGTTAGAACACTTCTTATATATGTTATACAGTTACTGTATCTCTTACGATTATAAGAGTGCATTCTTGAGTTATTTGGGTGAGAGAACTGTGAAGCAAAGCTGAGCAGTAATGGTACCCAAAGGACTGGAGAAAAAAAACTCTTATAACCATAGGAGACACAAGTAGGGGCATGCGAGGGACGAGCAGTATTTCCCGAATAACGAATAGTGGCACTACTATTCGTACTGGAGAAATTAAATAAAAGTAAAAAAACAGCCCCAACCCAGCTGTTTAAACATTTACAACCCCTTCCCCACCCAACCTCCCACCCACCCAGTTCCCACAATTTAATGCTTAAAAACAATCTCACAATGGGTGACCATCACAATCCACCCACCTCCAAGGCTGGCCACAGTCTCCTGTGGTGCTTATGTGCATTTTAATTAGGTCCTCTTTCAAAGAAATAAATAGTCCTCCCACCCTACAACCCTTGCAGCAGCACCCACCTCCCAATCCCCCCAGCATCCACATTTCTTTATTGATGCCCCCCAGGTATGGGAAGACGACCGACACAACCAGCTCTCCTCCACAGCCAGCCACCTTTTTGTGAATGAAAGCACTCCCATGCTTGCTCACATAGTAAAACAGCTGGTCCTCTGAGGCATTCATCCACTTTTAAAACATCTGCCCTCCTGAAGTCTAAGATCATCGTCCTTGTGTGGTTTGCCTCCACTGCCGTCCTTGAGTCACACTACATGGTGATCACTGGTCCCCAGGAGGCCTCCTACCTTGAAGTCTACAATATTGCCCCTATTTGTTAGTACAGTAGAAACCACTTTATCAGGACTCAGACAAAGGGGATGTCCACTTAATTGGGATGATCCCCCAGGCACCAAGTGTCTTCTAAGGTTATTCTGTGGTTGCAGTATTCTCTTAATTGGGATGGCCTTTCCATTTAATTGGGATGTTTCAATGGTAGCAGCAGCCTGCAAAGGTGAAGATTTTTCATTCAAGCCTCGTTAAGTACCTCAAAATATAAGCAATTACATATTAGCAGCTTATTAACCTAGCATTCCTGAATTGTGTTTGGCCTGTGTTTGTTAAGTTGGAGACCAGCAAGCATATCAACCTTCCACTTAGTGAAACAATAAAAGTTATTGAAGCCTTGCAACTGCCCAACTCCTCTCTCTCAAAGGTGGTTAAAGAATTTGGAATTTTGAAGAGCCAGGTGGGGAGAATAAGTTTAAACAAAGAATTTGAAATTTTGAAGAGCCAGGTGGGAAGAATAAGTTTAAACAAAGAAAAACTTCTGGCAGAATTGAATGTGAACACCAATCCAAATCTCAAGAGAGAGAAGGAAAGGACACACTTGTGGAGGATGGTTTGCTGACGTGGTTTAACCATGCAGTAGCCAAAGGAACACGTCTTACTGGGCCCATTTTGAAAGAGAAGGACAATGAAATTGCCGAACACCTTGAACACAATGGGTTCGATGCCACCACTGGGTGGCTTTCACAGTGGAAGCAGTGACATTACATCATGTGGAAGAAAGAGCAGGGGGAGTGTCTCAATGCAGACCTGCCTTCTGCTGCTGACTGAGTTAAGAAAGTTCTTCCAGCACTGCTGGCTGAATACCCTGCTGTAAATGTTTTCAATGCCAATGAAACTGGCATTTTTTTATAGGGGTTATCCAGACCACGGGCACATTCAGAAGCATGTTGATTTAATAGGAGGCAAGAAATCAAAGGATAGGGTCTTGATACTGTACTGTGCTAACATGGCAGGCACTGGAAAACTTCCCCTGTTGGTCATCGGGAGAAGTAAACGACCCCGGTGTCTCCCAAAGGACCTATCCTCATTGTCTGTGATGTATGTCAGCTCCGCAAATGCATGGATGATGGGGGGGGGCATTTTTGCAGACTGGCTGTCATCCTGGAACACCCATCTGCGACATCCCCAATGAAAGATGATCGTCTTTCTGGACAACTGTAACACCCACCCCAGTGACCTAGCAGACACATTTTCCAACATCAAGCTGGTTTTCCTACCACCCAACACAACCAGCTTGATACAGCCTATGGACATGGGGGTTATAAAAAATTTCAAGGGGCACTACCGGTCCCTGTTTTCTACCAGAGTTGTGAGCTTGATAGGCAGTGACTCGACTACCTTGGCAAATGAAATTGCTAAATCTGTCATGTTGTTAGATGCCATTTACATAATGGCAAAGGCATGGGCAGCTGTGAAGAAATCTACACTCGCCAACTGCTTCTGTAAAGCAGGGTTTTCTGTTGACGCAGATGACAGTGCACTTACTGAGGGCAGTGATAACAGCCACACCGCTGACCCCCTATCAGATGTGGAATGCCCTATAAACATGTCCCATTCTGAATCTGAGGCATTCGTGGATGCGGATGTGGGTGAACAAACAGATGGTGTGCTATCAGTCCAGGGCATATGCTCTGCTATGAAAGAGCAGCACAGAAAGCAATCATTGGCTGACAATGCTGATGATTAGGACCCTGCACCAAAGTACGTCAGCAATGTGGAAGCGAGGGAGCATGTGAGTGCGCTCCATGACTGGTGTTTGCAGTGCAACAAACTCGAGCACTATGAGAGTGTGTTCGAGCTAGAGGAAGTAATTTTAAAAGAAAAAGTGTCGGAATCAAGGCAAACTAAGATTATTGACTTCTTCTCAGCCGGGGTTGACAGGGATCATCACAGCTGAAAACACCGAGGCTGCTGGAGCTTTGAAGAACGAGATAAGTGACTTTTAAGTTTTCCATTTCTGCACAGTTGAATTAATTAAGATGCCATAATTTCACAACAACAAACACAAATTTTAAAAAAGAAGCTGTAAATCACTTCTCAGTACTGGTCTACAGTACTGTGCTTTATGTTGCTTGTCCTGTTGGTTATACAGTATGTGTTTGGGGCTTGGCAATGCGTTTTCAGGTGTGACAAAAAAAGGCAGTTTCTTTTAAACAGGACGACTGCTTAAAGGGGACGATCGGGTATCCCTGGAGGTGTCCCCTTTAAGCGGCTTCTACTGAACCAGGTCCAATATTGCCCCATCTTGAGTGAGCTCTCTAATTAGGTGCCTGAAAAATACCCATTGCACAAGTCTAGGATGTCCCTGCTCCTAGCTAAACCTGCAGCTGGGAGGCTCCAATCTACATCCTGGAGACTTAAGTCCTCCACCAGCAGAACCTCTTCTTCTGAAGGAAAGAATTGTTGAGTACCTTGAGGCCAGTGGGGCACAGGACCCAAGGCAGCATGGATTCACAGCGGGAAGGTCATGTCAGACGAATCTAATAGATTTCTTTGACTGTGTTGCCAAAGTAGTAGACCAGGGAGGGGCTGTGGACATGGCCTACCTAGATTTTAGCAAGACATTTGACACAGTCCCACACAAAAGATTAATATACAAGTTAGCCAGCCTTGGAGTGGGTCCCAAGGTGGTAGCCTGGATAAAAAATTGGCTGGACAACAGGACGCAAAGGGTAATAGTAAACGGAGTCCACAGTGAAGAAAGGAGGGTTACTAGCGGGGTACCGCAGGGTTCAGTACTGGGACCAGTCCTCTTTAATGTCTTTATAAGTGACATTGCAAAGAAACTGGAAGGAAAAGTATGTCTCTTTGCAGATGACACAAAGATCTGCAACAGGGTTGATACACAAGGTGGGGTGGAAAGGATGAAAAGGGACTTGGCAAGGTTGGAGGAATGGTCAAATGTGTGGCAGCTCAGATTCAACACAAAGAAGTGCAAGACAATGCACCTGTGAAACAAAAACCCAGGGGAAGAGTACACAATGGGGGGTGAGATACTAATAACAACAAAAATGGAAAGGGTCCTGGGGATAATTATATCAGATGACCTAAAGGTGGGCAAGCAATGTGAGAAGGCATTAAGGAGGGCTGGGGGGATACTGGGGTGCATAGGGAGAGGCATCAACAGTAGACAACAGTAGAAAACAGGATGTTGTTATCTCTCTCTCTGTACAGACAGTTGGTGAGAGCCCATCTGGAATACTGCATGCAGTTCTAGAGACCCCATCTCTGCAAAGACATAGACAGAGTGGAGGCTGTCCAGAGGAGGGAAACCAAAATGGTGCAGGGTTTGCACCAGAAGACATACGAAGAGAGTCTAAAGGTGCTTAATATGTATACCCTAGAGGAAAGGAGGTAGAGGGGGGACATGATAGAAACTTTCAAGTACCTCAAGGGAATCAACAAAGTCCAAGAGGGTAGCATCTTTCAGAAAAAGAGATGGGCAAGTACAAGGGGGCACAATTTGAAGACAGAGGGGGAACAGCTCAAAGATAATGTGAAGAAGTATTTTTTCATGGATAGGGTTGTGGATGCATGGAACAGCCTTCCTGAGGAGGTAGTGGAGTCAAGAACAGTGGGGGAATTCAAGAATGCATGGGACAGACGTAAGGCAATTCTAGTGGGAGGTAGGAGGAAGTAGGCTGTTGGTTAACTAGGATCTGCAACTTATCCATCAGGTAGGGAAATGGGCAAACTAGGTGGGCCAAGTGGTCCTTATCTGCCATCATTCTATGTTTCTGTGTTTCTCCCCTTTTTCTGCCATTCTGTTAATGGCTTCCATCAGTGCCTTATTCAGGTTATCTCCTTGTGTTCGAGGTCTACTGATTATGCCAGTGTGAATAGTGGTTCTGTGTTCCTGTTTCCAAGGTAGCCCACAGTACCTCCAACCCCTCCATTTCCCCCTGGATTTCCTGTGTCTCTGCTGCTTTGATATCCTTCCTTACATACAGCACCACCCTCCTCCCTACCCTATATTTCCTAGTATAGCCTGGTATGGCCTTGTTGTCCCAGTCATGGTTTCCTGTGCACCATGATTCAGTAATGGCCACAATATCCAGGTCTGCCTCTGCTATGATGGCCTCCAGATCTGGAATTTTCTTCTCTAGATTTCTTGTGTCTACACACATGACCTTCAACACTTTATTCCAACTCTGCTGCTACCCCCCCCTTACATACACACACACACACTTTTACCCTGCCTTCTTTTCATCCCCTTTGTCTTGTACCACCCTTTGTCTTCTACCACACTGCTTTTTATGTTTTTTTGCACGCATGTGCAAGAAACATATTGTGACCGTACAACTTTTTGGAGGTGTGTGACCCTCCTGTCCAATGCAGTGCTCCATTTAGCAGGCATGACCATACTGCACCAATGGATGCGTGAGCTGTGTATGACAGCAGTTCGGCTGCAGTGGTCTTCAGTTCAAAGAAAACCAATGCTGCAATCAGCAGTGGTAACGTGTGTATATTTAGCATATTGACATCACGCAGTTTCTCTGGCCTTCCTGCATGTCGCTGCCAATGAAATCCCTCCCACTTCCTCCCTCTGGTGATGTCCTCCCCACTCCCTCATTCCCTAAATCACCCTCCAGCTACAAAAGAGATCCCTCCCGCTTCCTCCCTCTGCTGCTGTCCTCCCCGCTCCCTCGTTCCTCGGCTCACCCTCTGGCTGGTCAAGTTTTCTTTTTTGCCAACAGAGTGTCCAATCCCTGTCGTTTCCAGTCCCCCCAAAAAAACACACCCAGGTGGCACGTTTGGAGCTCACTCCAGCATGCCAAATGTCCCTGTAATCAGAAAACCTTCCTGCAATGTGTGGGGTTTTTTTTTTACCTGTAAAAGAAGAAACGATCCCTCGTTGTCTGCGGTGGCCCCTTCCCAACCTGCACCCAGCCTCTGTGCACCCCACCTCCCCACACCCCATACTTACCTCCAGAGCCCAGCACAATGATCTTCGGTGGAGCGGGAACACGTCTGCACTCTTCAAAGCCGACCGCAAACTGAAGAAATGTCAGTAAGCTGTGCAATGGCATAAATGTTTTTTTTTCAACTTAGGTGGATATCTCGGCCATTTTTGTGACTTTTGGCACCGAATTTTCAACATGGGACCCCCACCTCATGAATTTAATCACTGTCATGTCATTATTCTGTCCCAAAAGGTGATTTCACGGTCACTACGTGGAATAACCTTTCAGGACTGACTAATGAAATGACAGTGTCACTGTCCATGAGGTGGGCTCCCAAAAGCCCATGTTGCAAATTTGGTGGAAAAATTCAAACAAGCATTTGTCAGTGCCGAATGTTGTCATGCTGGCATTGGCATTGGCATTGGCAGAGCTAGAGAAGCATAATAGGAATGGCAGTGAAGTATTGAAGTGATGCCAACCCCACCCCCATCCTGTAGAGAGCAACAGGCATCGGGGTGTGCCTTTGGGTCATCAGCTATAATGCTCATGGCATTGTACCTCACCCTACCCTATAGACACTGACAAGTGTCGTGGTGTGCTTTGGGGTCTTTGGGCATTATACTTACCCCATTCCATAAGGAAATACACTGACGTGGGTGCAGTATAGGAGCGTGGGGTGAAGTTTGTGGCCGAACAGTGCAAGACACACCACGATGCCTGACAGTGGCTGCAGGGTGGGCATGGGGGGTGGAATGGCGTGAGCATTACATCCAATGATCCCAAGTCACAGCCCTGATGCCTGTCAGTCCGTACCGGGTGGGATGCTACAGTTGGAAACCCTAACACCGTAGGCATGTAGTGGTAGTTTCACTCCACATTTTCAACATGGGCTGCTTGTCAGGCCACCTCATGAAAAGTGGCACAATCACTTTGTTAGCTGAAGCGTGGTTTTGCATAGCAGCTGTGCCATTTAGTGACAGAGGGATGAAAACACAGTTTTGTGCAGGATGTGGAGAATGATAACTGTATTGTTCATGAGGAGGTGTAAAAAATGGCAACGTTGAAAATCTGGAGTGGCAGTATGAAATATTGGTGAAGCAATGACCGTGCATACAAACTATGCAACAGACATCCGCAACCCAATTATTTGTGCGAGTTTTTTAGGCACATTTTCAACATAGATATTTTGGGACCTCCCCTGATGAACAGTAGCGCTGTGATTTTGTTAATGTGTCCCAAATGGTGATTTCCCACAGTGAGCACGCCATTGTGCACCACAGTTACAGAAACGCATTTTGGGCAGGCTGTGAAAAATGGCAGCTGTACTGTTGATAAGGAGGTGTGCACAAATGCCAGTGGTGAAAATCTGGCAAGAAAATATTGCAAATTTATGAAGTTACAAGGCTGCGTGGAAACTGAGCAATGCATGCTTGCAGCACAGTCATTTTATGGACTTTCGGCACCAAATTTTCAACATAGGCATTTTAGGACCTCTGCTCATGAACAGTGTCATCATCATTTCCTCAAACTGTCTCAAAAACTGATTTCGCACAGCGACCATGCAATTCTGCATCGGACGTGCGAAAACACATTTCAGCCAGGATATGTAAAATGACAGCTGTACTGTTCATAAATTCCTATGTTGAAAATTTGGCAACAAAATTCCACAAAATGACTATGTTACGAGCGTGCATTGAACAGTTTCCACGCACACTCGTATCTTCGAGAATTTTTAATATTTTCAGTCCAGATTTTCAACATTGACATTTTTGCACTCCTCCTTATGAACAGTACAGCTGTAATTTTTCACATCCTGCCCAAAATGTTGTTTCACACATCTGGCGCACAATGGGCACAGTCACTGTGCGAAATCAATGTTTGGGACAGATTAAGAAAATCACAGTGCTGCTGTTCATGAGCAGAGGTCCCAAAATGCCTATGTGGAAAATCTGGAGTAAAAAATCCCCAAAATAACTGCATTACAGGTGTGTGTTGCGCAGTTTCCACACACGCTCGTGACTTCACCAATTTTTTTCATATTTTCACTCCAGATTTTCAACATTACCATTTTTTTACACCTCCTCATGAACAGAACAGCTGTCATTTTTAACATCCTGTTTGAAATGTGTTTTTGCACCTGTGGTGCCACATGGCACAGTCGCTGTGCAAAATCACCTTTTGACTAACAAACTGATAGTGTCACTGTTCATGCAGTGGGGCCACAAAAAGCCCATGTTGAAAACTTGGAGTGAAAATACCAAGAAATGCCCAGGATGTTAGGGCTTCTGACCGTAATGCCCTGCTCTGTAGAGACTGACAGACATCATGGGTGTGACTTGGGATTGTCGACAGTAATACTCATACCATTCCACCCCCCACCCTGCAGCCAGTGACAGACATTGAGGTGTGCCTTGGACTCTTTGGCCCCAAAGTTCACCCTGTTCTCCTATACTGCACCCATTTCAGTGTATTTCCTTATGGAATGGGGTGACTGTAAAGTCCAATACCCCAAGGCACACCTCAATACTTGTCAGTGTCTGCAGGGTAGGGTGAGGTGAAATGGCGTGAGCGTTATGGGCGACAACCCAAAGGCACAACCCAATGCCTGTCCATCTCTGCAGGGTGGGGGTGGGGTTGGCATCACTTCAGTACTTCACTGCCACTTTTATGCTGCATCTGTCTAACTCCTGCACTTCCAATGCTAATACCAGCAAGCAAACATTCGGCATTGACATATGTTTGTTTCTTAATTTTGCACTCTGGGGATTTTCCTCCTCTCGGGTCCCTTCTTCTCTTTGTTTCAGTTTGGGGGGAGCAGTTTACACCTCCCTTATTCATTCCACCACCCCTTCAGATAGTTTAAATGTTCACCAAAGCAGCATTTGTTACACAAAGCAATAGTAATGAAATGAAATGCAATTACATGTCATCTTCACAGAAGATATCCTTTACATGTCATAAATGCTTTTGTTATAAATCATAACATCATTCTTAGCCAATCAGGATTGTCTGTTTCTAAACATCCCATGTACTCATAACCTAAGAGGATGTCTCATGCACCTAGTTAAAAATTCTGAATTTCTAAAATCAGTTGGCATAGTCCATTTTCCACAAAGGAGATTCTCTAATATACTGCAAAATAAAACATTTTGATTTTAAATTCAAATTCCATTTTTTTTAAACTAAGGTTTTTAACATGAGTTATGATATGCTTATATGAACAGTTCCTGTGTCAAGGAGTGGACGAGTACCTTATTTCGAATATCTGGCCAAATATTTGTATTCAAGTCCCCAAATATTCGGAATTCAGTATTTATATTCATTATTTGTATGCCTGTGATGGGGGGGGGGGTCATGTTATCAGCTGTTTTACTATCTGAGAAGCGTGGGAGCACTTTCATTCACATGAAGGTGGCTGGCCGTGAAGGAGAGCAGGTTATGTTGATTGCCTTCCCGCACCTGGTGGAGGGCTTCAATATGGAAATATGGGTGTTGGGAGAGGAGGTTGGGAATTGGGTGCTGCTGTTGGGTGGCAGGGTGGGGGGATTCTTTATTTCTTTGAAGGAAGACCTAATTAAAAAATGAAAATTAGTGCTACAAGAGACGGTGGATGGCCATGGAGGTGGGTGGATTGTGTGGGTCTCCCATCATGAGATTTAGATTTAAACATTAAATTGTCGGTGTTGGGTAAGTGGAAGCATGTATATGGGAAGGGGGGGTGTACATTTCAACAGTTGTGCTGGAGAGGAGGGTGGAGGGCTGTTTTTAAATTTTCCCCCATAGGAACACAAATAACGAATATTGAATTCTGAATATTAGGGAACCGAATATAAATATTCAGCCAAATGTTTGAAATATGGTATTCATCCACCCCAGATACAGGAACTGTTCATATAAACATGCTATAAATCATGTTTTTCTTCATTTATATTTATTTTAAAAATGTGTTAACCAGGTGGGAAAGCACTGGGCCACAAAGCTTTCAGTTGTATTTAAATTCTGATTTAAATTCTTGGGAGCATTGTTCTTACTGTAAAGCACTCTGAGAGCTTGGATAGGGTGCTATATAAATAAAATTTGCCTGGCCTTGCCTTTTATAGGCTTGACCCAGGTATGGATATAGACAGACACAAAGAAAGACATTCCAAATTACAAACTTTATGTAACCCCCCCCCCACCAGCCCCCATTGTTTAACTAGCAGGGCTGCTCCTCTCACCACATAGCATCTAGGGGCAAAAGAGAGGGATGGGGGTTTACATAGCAAGCTCACACTTTCTATTTCTAAGCCTGCTATCACAGACAGGCAACCAAGTGTGGCAACTACCTGGCACACACCTGGAGGGACCATTTACCATGGCCAGCTACCCAGGTCCCTGGGAGAAAACGTTTGCTCACAATTGTGCTAGGTTTACACTTCTGGTCAGGGGCACCCAAGTAACTCTAGACACAATGGAAGCAATAACAATACTGTCCAAACCAGGTTGGGATTATAGAGCATGACTTTTATTCACGTAACAGAGTAGGAATAATCACAAAGCGAAGATGGACCCCCACAGGGCTACACATACTGGTATTGCAGATTCTCCAGAGTACAGAAATTCCTGACATTCCCATTTAGCATAGGGTAAAGACACAAAACAGCGAGCACTCTGGTTCTGAAAATGGAGATTGGCACACACGGCCAGAATGGGTACATTTCCCATCGACTAGGTACACATGGGCAGTACTAGGACACTTTCTCATATTTTATGAGGAAAGAAGGTGGTACACATAACCACAAAAGAGCACATCCAGGCTCAAAATCTTCCAGCACCCACTACACTGAGGTGAACTGAAAACAGAGAATCCAAAACCCACGTCTGTGTAACTATTTCCATCGGGCACTGGCCAAATGCACTGACTGAAAATTGAACTGGTGCCCGGAGAGGTAAACTGGTTACTGGGGGGGGGGTCTCCCACCTTTTGCTCCTAAGTTTGTACTCAGCTATTATCTGGTTAATAACACCCTCACATAAACTTGTGAATTAAACTGGTGCCCAAACTGAACCTGGAGAGGTAAACTGATTACTCCAGATAGGGGTTCTCCCACCTTTTGCTTCCAAGTTTATACTTAAGCAATAAGGCAGGACAAGATGTGTGTTATTGTGTAATAACGTCACTCTTGGGGTGGGTTGAAGCACGAGGCGAAGCCGAGTGCTTCCACCACCCCAGGAGTGATGTTATTACATGATAACACACACACCTTGGAGTGCCTTATTGCAATTATACAATGGCTCGATGTTATAGAATGCAAAAAATATAAATGTTTTTAGTAGATTTTTAATGAGGCAGTGTATCTTTGTTTCTGAAAAAGGAAAAAAGTAGCTCATAACAATCATCCAAAAAATCAATACAGTGATGTTATTGTGTAATAACATCACTGTCTCAGGCACACATTGACCAATCAGAGTCCAGGAAATTTTCTTGCCATTGTATAATCGGCCATTCATCTGGTCAATAACACCCTCACAGAAACTTGTAGATGCTATCTTGAAATGTTTTTCACACTTAACATACTACATGACTAAAAGTTCTGTACTTGGGCAGTCTCTCTCTAGACTCCATCGTAGGCAGACACATTTAAAAACAGAAACAGTCTAGGTGACAGGGTCCCTTTGTCACAGAAAATTCATCAAGGTATGCAGGTGCCCCTCCTGGGCTGACACAAAAGTAGTACTCACAGTTCTGAAGTTGTCACAGGCAGCTTCACTAGACAGACTGGGTGAGGGGACTGCCCCGAACCCTGAAGACCGCCCCATCCATCCTGGAATGGGGCAAAGGAAAGACGACTTGGCAAGGTCTCCACCACTTCATTCACTGTCTTCTGTGTTCTTCTTCTAGGGTGAGAACAAACCACTCAAAACACAGTGGTAGCTCTCTGTCAGAGCTGTCTGAGGAGCTGCAAAGCAAGCTGAAGCCTCCTCCTTGAACATTCACTCACTGACTCTCTCACTCTCTAACTGAACATTCTAAAGTTATCTCCCTAGAGCTGGCAACAAGCGTGGCTTATGCCGCCGCGAGAATTCTAAGATTACATCATCCTCCAGCTCAGCTGAGACTGAAACCAGAGAATGACAGTGTGAAACCCATTTAACAAGCATTTCACTAGCTGATTTTCCCTGCCTGCCACTGCTTCAAATGGGATTCTAGTAACCCCTGGAAACAAGGGGGTTACGTTTACATAATGTTTGTACTACACCACATACATTACAGGACAAAGTGATATTACTTAGGAAAATAAATACTGTATACACACAGTTGCTAGGTCATACTAAAAATAATTACATTTATCATTCTTAAAAATATTTTCTTTATGTTTAATCTTAAAATTATCAATGTCCGTTTTTCTAATTCCTAAGTTAATACTGTTCCAGAGTTTGGCAGCTGAGTAACAAAATCATTTTTTTGTTGTTTTTTCTATTAAAGGGTATCTGACTGGATACCAAGTGATCAAACCTCAAGGGTCGTACACAAATTTTCAGAGCAAATGGATCTGCTAGTGGGCTGTCTTTATCTTTTTGCAGAACTTTAAACACAAAACAGCTTTTGTGTAGTTTATCTTGCTGTTCCTCTGATAACCATTTCAACTTCTCATAAAGGTTGTAATGATACTAAAGACCCTAGTTTAAAAAATGTTTTTTTTTTTTATTTGCAGAATATTAGAGAATCTCATTTGTTGGAAATGGACTGTGCCAACTGAACTTAGAACTTCAGAATTTTTAAACTATGTGCATAAGACACCCTCTTATGGTTATAAGAGTACCTGGAATGTTCAGAAAAGAACAATATTGATTGGCTAAAAAATGATGTCATAATTTATAATTGTAACCACCCAGTCCCCTGATGCTACTAGAATCCCATTAGTACTAGTATTAGGCAAGTAGGAAAAGGCAGCTGGTAGGGAGCTCATTAGGGGCTTTCTACATAGTGACATCATTGTTTACTCAGCTAGCCTGAGAGAGGGATGAGTATATCATTTAGAACTCTCACAGCAACATAACCATTTTTGAGCCAGCTGCTCAGGGGAAGTTTAGAATGTTCAGTTAGTTGGAGTTAGAGTGGTAGAGTGGTAGGAGGTCTGCCAGTGAGGCTCTGAAAAGGGAGCCCTAATCATTTCTCACCCTAGTTTGCTAAAATCCTTGGTTTGCCTGTGAAATGGTGGAAACCATTCACCTGCAGGACTCTTAGTTTCACTCCAGGGGGAGTGAGAGGGACTGCAACGTCTTGTGGATCCAAGGAGCAATCCAGTGAAGGTCCTGAAGTTTACAGCTGCCTTACAGAAGGACTGTGAATGGAATCTGACAAGCTACCAGAGAGGAAAAGGTGCCCTTCTGTTGTTCTTTCCAGGACTGGGAGGAAGGAGCAACTAATCTGTGAGTACAGAACTGGAGACACGTTCTCTTGGGAGGTTGTCTGGGGGGGTTGTGTGCCCAAGATAAGGCTAGAACACACCAGCCAGGAACCCTTTTCACCTCAGGGTGCTAATTTTAAGTAACGTTTCGGAGTCTTTAGCAATTCAGAGGGGATTGATGGCTTCTTTTGGTGTAACCCTGAAGGAATGGCAGAGACTGTATTTAGGGCAAAGGGTGGAAAGAACACCATCTGGAGTTTCAATGCAGGGCTAAATGGTTTGTTGATGGGTACCAAGGTCCCCTGGGCAAAGGCCAATGCCCAGGATGAAATTTAAGTATGTGGCTTAGGCCACTGGTTTACACTTTGGAAATGGAAATGTGTTTTGAAAGTAGCTTAAGTATGTGGTTCAGGCCATGAGCATACATTTGGAAAATTGATAGAGATGTTTCTTTGGAAAATTGTACTGCCTAGCAAATGCTTCTGTAAAAAAGAGAGTACCTTTGCAGAATGACAAACCATTTGGGGGTCCACGTGTGCTTTAAAGTAACATCTGTGAAAAAAGCCATACTGCACAATCCCAGTTACTGCTTTGGACATTCAGCTTATTGCTTCTGTGTGAACATTATTGGGTCCCCTCAGCAGTTAGGTCTAGCATACGCCTAGCATCCTCTCCCCTGAAACTGGTTGTAAATACAAAGGTTCATTTTTTAGTATTGTATCCCCACCCCCACCCCGTCCTTTAGATAATGAACCTGGTATACACTCTACAGCTGGGGTGGTACCATTTGAGTAATTCTACCAAGAGTAAATTGCATGCCATGATTTGGCACAGGTTCTTTTTTGAGGGGTGCCAGCTGAGAAAAGTGGCTAGGGGGTTACAAAAATATAGGGCTCATCCAAAGGGATATGTCTTGAGTGAGAGGAAAAATGCTGAGGGTATGTCTAGGATCTTTCTGTCTGGTGGTGGTACACTATTACAGAAGATCATTGCCAAGAAAAGCAAAGTTTGTGCCAAGGAAAATGACATCAAAAAGTATTTGCTGCCTGTGGTCCTGAGGGAGAAAGTGGAAAATGTGCTGCTTGTGTTTCAACTGTGCTTCAAAATGAACTGTTGAGATGAGCAACGTGTGCACTTGCCCTGCCAATTAAACTGCTTTATGAACTGTTCAAAAGTTCCAAATTTCAAGCAAAAAGTATTTGTGGATTTTAATAACAGTAATTCCTAAGAGCCCAGAAAGTTTCAGGTGTTTACAGTGAAAATTGAGGGAGTCACTAACGAAAATGTGCAAGAAACTGTGTTAAAATACCTAAAAGTGCTTTGCCCCACTGAAACTGCCAGCTAAGAAAAAAAGTGACAGTTTGCATTTTAAATTTGCCCTGTTCTTGAAAGAGTGCATGAGAGAGAGAGAGAGACAGAGAGAGAGAGAGAGAGAGAGAGAGAGAGAGAGAGAAAGTAAGCTCATTTGCATGGAATCGTGTGATTGGTCCAGTGAGCTAAGCCCCACCCTTTGCCTGAATCTCTGTGCTGAGGAGTATTCAAGGAGGACAGTGAGCAGCATGCAAGCTGTGCAGCAGCAGGAGAATTCACTGAGAGTAAAGGACTGTTTGAAAACACCACTTTTTGGACTTTACAGTTTAAAACCGGGCTCAACCCATTTTCTGACTGCCAGAGTAGTGATCACAGTGACTTTGCAACCAATCCACGAGTTTGCCAGCCCGATCCACTGGAAAGGCCCATACAAACTGGCAGGGAACCAGCTACTGCCTGAGTGAGTACAAAAAGCAAAGTAAAACAAACTGTGAGCAAATCGGAGAACTGTAAAGCTGTGCAGCAAAGCGAAAATAGAGAGAGAGAGACTGTAAGATTTAAAAGGTGGACTATGTGTAGTGACTGTGTTTAATAACAAAATCGAGGGCAGTACTGATCAACTAGTCCAAACAAGTGCAGTAAATGTATGAATGTGTTGAATTTGAGCAAAATGTGAGACTGAATTTGTGCACAGATTGAAACAGTAAAATACAAAATCAGAAAATGTTTCCAAGCAAGTGAACTGTGTGTGTGTGATGGAGAACAAAAGTTACAGCAACCATTTAAGGCCGTAGTCAGCAATGTAAACAAAGCAGTAAGCATCATGTTGAGCCAGTGTTTCAGAGCAGCAAAGTTTCAAGTAGTTGTGCAAAAGTTGTGAAACAAAATGCAAGCCTGGCAGCCTGTTCAGCAATATAGCAAAAGTAAACAGAACTCTTGCAGTGTGTGTTAAAGCCAAAACTCAACTTTAAGTTCAAAATCGTAATAGTGGACTTGTGTATTTGTTTGCAGAAAATGACATCTAATACTCCCCACTACCCACTCCATGCCAGAGTGTGGATTGCACAACAAGAGAAAGAGCTAGCTCATTTTGAAAAAAATTACTACTGTGACACAGCACCATCTGATGTGGCTTTACCAAACTTTCCGGTTAATGTGTGTATCATCTGTTTAAAGCCAGGAAGGGACGTTCTGTTAATCCCACATTATACAGACTGTTAAAAAACGGAAATTACATACTTATCATAATTCTCGATCTTCTTGGACAAAGTCTCCACCACTCATTCACATGAGTGGGACTACGCCGGAGGCACTAGAACCCTACGGGAGCCAAAAATCTTCAGGAGGGCCAACACTGGGATAGAACCACGCATGCACAGTGCCACAAGACTAGCTCATGCCATATAAACTATCTCAGCATCAACTCTCCAACTGCCTCAGTACCTTTTCGACTGAGGAGGTGCTGCTTAAACTAAGGAAAACCTAACCCTAACTTCCGGGCATGTGAAGGCCTGGATGACACATGTAAGAAGGGTTAATTCAACAATGTCATTACAGCCCAAACAACAAGGAAGTGAAGACCAAAACAGAATGAGTGAGCTTGTGGAATAGTGGGTAGGCGTGTGAATGAGTGGTGGAGACTTCATCCAAGAAGATCAAGAATTACGGTAACTATGTAATTTTCATACCTTCCTGGACTAAAAGTCTCCACCAGTCATTCACACTAGTGGAAGAGTACCAAGCTAAAATTCCCCCCCCACAGAGTAGGGCAGTAAGAGGCACAGCTCACTCAGGACAGAAGTCTACAAGGACTGTCCTGCCTAGGAAGGTGAATTGTCTGGCATGGACATCCAGAATATAGTGCTTTACAAAAGTATGCAATGAACTTCAACTCGCCGCCTTGCAGATGTCTGCAATAGATATATTACAAGTCTCTGCCAGGAAAGACACAACCACAGTGAACCCAGTCTTCCAACTTGACCTGTGTCATGGATTAGTAGTGCCAAAGACATACTACTAACCAAACAGAAAACATCTCATGGCAACAGACTGACCCAACTGAGGCATGCTGAATGATACAATAGTTGCTCAGATGCATATCTCTTTGTCAAGGCCCCTAGAATTCTGCGGCCGCAGAATTTTGCGCAGAACTTGCAATCTATCGCAGAACTTCTGCGGTGCCGCGAAATTCACTCTTCTTGGTGATTTTTTTTATTAATATTTCTGTTTATACATAGAATCTGGTTCCCTTCCCCTCTTTTTATATCCTAAACCCACCTATATGCTCAGAATGTGATGTTATCATTACTATAACATCATACATTAGCTAATGAAATGGCTGCATTCTGCAACAGAAATGAACAGTCACTTATCTACCACAGCTCCCACTGCCAGAGATGGTGGCACAGCACATCATGCATGGTGATATTTGCTCAACCTGCTCTACAGCCTAATACAATTTTCAGTCTTACATTGTTGCACTAGGACCAACTTAAACAAAACCTTGTCAATAGCACAGACCTGTTAAGTCCATACCTCACTTTGTGCAAACCTATTTGTGCCTTTAAGGTATAGAGACGCTATCTGAAATGAATAACTGGTAAAATGAATTTACTCTCTAAATTTTTAAGAAAAATAAAGTAATTATGCCCAGAAAAGTGAAATATAATAATGTGTAGACCTGTTGAAAGACTAGACCTGTTAAATAAATAATTGCACTGTACTTATTTTTGCCAGGGTTATTGATTACATATTGTCATTGGTTGATAGAATCACCTAAAAGTTATTGAGAAATGTTGTGTGCAGGGACAGCTGTTGGGCCAGAGGGTAGCATGCTGTGTTTCCGTGCCGGCAACTCAGGTTCAGAGATTAGCTCTGGGAGCTGGCTGAGCAGCACAAGGATTGATGGAACACATCACTGCTCAGAGCCTGGAAAGGTATGGTGCAGTATTCTGTCACATGGTGGACACATTGTGATGGGCCAGAGAGCTGTATCTCACAATTGGTTCACATGCATGTCATGGCCTGATGGTGTTACGAAGTGTGTCAGGGAAAGCAGGTTGACATGAAAAATGAGTTTTTCAATAACTCCTCTAATCCATTTCCAATGGGACCTGTATGAATGAGGATGCAAGTTCATGGAAATTAAAAAATAAATATATATATATATATATATATATATACACACACACACACACACACACACACACATATACATTATCTCTGTCTCTCTCACCAATCTCTGCTCTCTCTCACACACACACACACACACACACACACACATGCATATTTGTATGTATGTTACAGATTGTACATAAATATATAAATGATACACAGTGGGAACCTCATGAGCGGTGTAGAAAGCACATACAAATATATAAGTGATAGACAGTGGAAACTTCATTAGTGGGATAGATAGCATGCATATAGAAATGCCTTATTTATCACATAAGATCCCCTCTGCATATGTCATTTATGCAACAGGCTAGAACCTCAAGAGAGAGACATTTGTTTTGCTTTTCTGGGCATAAAATTATTCTTATAAGTCTGTTATTTTTTGAACTAGTGTTACTGTGCTTTCCACCATCCTGATTGCTATAACCACTGCCATGAAAGTGAAGTCAGGATGACAAGCTGACACTGTGATGTGGTAGTTTGTTAATGCCTCAGAACTTCCTCAGAAATTACAAACCACCGTCACAGAAGTTCTTCGGCAAAGGGTAGACTTGCCGCAGAACTTGGTCCCACTGTGCCTCTTAACATCCAGAGAATGAAGGGAGCTTTCTCCTTCATTCTGGAGTTAATGAAGTAAGTAGAGAGAAGCAAAACTTGACTAACAGTAACTGAGCCAGTGACATGTTGTCTAATGGCTCAAGATAGACCAAAAACATGCAGAGGTGTACCTTCACTGCCGAGTATTGCAGACCTGCGTTTGATAGGTCCAAGAGGTACCCCAGCACCATACTTGGTGGGCAACTGAAGGGTCCAGATGGAACTTGCACACTAGATGGAGAAGCGTTTCCACTTAGCCACGTAAGCCCTCCTGGCGGAAGGCCTATGCACGGCTTAGAAGATGTCTGTGATGGTCTGGGAAACCTAAAACTTACCCACTTCCATTTCCTCTTGAGCCCAGCAAGGAGATGAAGGGAATGCAGGCTAAGATGGACTAAAGCCCCTGTGTTGGAGAGTCCACTCATAGAGGGAGTGGCCTTGGGGTGACTTCTGACAGACTATAGATCAATGCAAATCATATGTGCTGTGGCCAGTCTGGGACAATAACAATCATCCCCACCCCACCCCACCCCGTGCCTACAACTTGAGCAGCACCCTCTAAATAAAGGGAAGAGGAGAAAATGTACAGGGAGTATTTTGTCTACTGCAGTGAATACATCCTGACAGAAAACATCAGGGTCTGGATTTCTGAAGCAGGATAGAGGCAATTTTGCATTGAGAGAGGATACAAAAAGGACTCGGTCTGAACTACCCCACTCATCGAAAATGACTGCACGAAATCTGAACTGACGCATTGTGCTGGAGGTACCACTCTCACAATCTCATGGCCTTCCTGCAGAGAGGGTAGGACAATGCCCCACCCTGCTTGCTGATGTAATACATCACAGATTTGTCATCTGCCGAAGTAGGATCAATTTGAAGCACAGAACATCCTTCAGGACTTTGCTTATAAGATAGCTCTCATCTCTAAGATATTTATGACAAGATGAGGTTCCACCAGGGTCCACACCTGAGTGTGAAGGTCTTGACAGTGAGCCCCCATGAGAGATTTTGTCCTAGGCTCTGCCATCTTGTTTGGAGGACTGTGGATGCATGGTCAGAGACCACTGCTTACTGCGGAAGATGCCCTGCATCCCAGCATCAGCTCAACCAAAAAGGGCCTGAACAGAGTAGTTTTCCATGATGTAATGAGCCATCAGAAGATGTCATGTTTCTAGTCCTCTGGAACGTAAATTGATGCCCTGGAGGTATCCAAGAGGGCTCCTAAGAAGAGGAGCTGCTGGGCAGATGAAACTGGCATCTTCCCCGAATCAGAAAAAACCCTGATGAGAACAACTGAGAAGCTGTGACGACTGCTTCTTGTGTCTCTTGCCCGGATAGGCTGGCTAGCAGCCAAATGTTCAGGAAGTGAAGACTTGAACACCGAGGTTTTAGTAAACGCCTTCCTGAACAGGTATTTGTTTAACCTTCCTTGGTCAACAAATGGGCACATGCCGCCTGTTATCTTGGAACCAGAAGCAATGTAAATAGGAAGCTGTACTCCATTCTGCTGTGGAACAACTTCAACTGGCCAGTTCCCACAGAGGCCTCATATCCCAGAAGCAAGAGAGTGTAACTGGGAGGCGGAGAGACTGGTCTGCCGTCTGGATGGAAGGTCCTGGGAAATCTGTGAAATTTATTTACTGAAAAGTTTCACCAGGAGAATTACACTGAGCAACAAGATGCTTGTCTCACGGTACGTCATGGGGGAAGGGGATAGGGAGCAATTACAAAGTACATCAGTATACATCACACAAAAAAAATAGCTTCACTGTACATAGTCAATTAAAATGAGATTAAAAGCTGTAGAATATTTACAAGTCAGCAAGAGGGGTGGAGCAGGAAGGGTAACACGTTAGGATGCAGGAGGGTTTAGGAAAGTGGAGGCAATTAGTTGGTTCTACTGGGGGGGGGGAATAGACCCTCACAGAGACCAGTCCAGAGGGACTAGGTGCAATTGCAGTTTGTCACTAGATAGTTTATTAAGGATGTGGAGAGAGAGAATTGACTGAGGAGGAATGTCGGATTTGGGACGCTAGTTGATTCCAAAGTTTAGGTAGTTGTGAGAAAGCCATTTGGCCTGATGTAGTGCTTCTATAGGGTATATTCAGGGAACATGAGTCATCAGATCTGAGGGTGTATTTGGAGGGGAGCGGGGCAGCTAAGGAGGTAGAGAGGTAGGCAGGGAGAGTTCCTAGTCAGAATTTTGAGGTGAATTTAGTCGCATGCATGGTTCTTCTGTCAGCAAGGGTGGGAAAGTTCAGAGAGCAGTAGAGTGTGCAGTGGTGGGTCAGGGCAGGAGCATCTAAGGCAAACCAGCAGAAGGAGTTAAAAAGAGGGTCCAGCCTTGATAAGGAGGATTGGGGGGCAGTTCCATATACTAAGTCACAGTAGTCAAAAATTGGCATAATCATTTCATATACCAATTTGCATCTTGCTGGAAGAGGGATACATTTATTGTTTTGGTATAAGGCCTCAAGCTTAGGCCAGAGTTTCTTCTGAATGGAATCGATGTGTACTGAGAAATTTAGGTTTCTGTCCAGCAAAACTCTGAGGTATTGGAAGGAGGAGGTATCTTCTAGTACAGTCCCATGTAAGGTGTGGAAGGTGGGTAAAGAGAAGAGTCTGACTAGCCTCTGCCGAGTTCTGAAAGTCATAGAGACTGTTTTCTTTGAATTTAGGACGAGGTGGTGCTTTCTAAACCAGTACTGTATATTGTTGAAATCCATTTGGAGCCTGGAGGTGACATCAGGGACTTATTTGCCTGTTGTATACAGTACCATGTCATCTGCATACATGTGTATGTTTGTTGTTGTGCAAACCAGAGGAGATTGTTAAGGAAGATTGAAAAAAGGAGGGGCCCGAGTACAGAGCCCTGAGGGACTCCCATGGTAATGGGAAGCGGTGGGGAGATGGCATCAGCCATACGGACAGATTGGAATCTGCCTGGCAGATAAGACTTAAACCAATCTGTGGCTTTTGGGGAAAGACCAGCAGATCTGAGACATGACAGAAGTAAAGGGTGTGAGACCGTATCAAAGGCCTTGGCTAGGTCTATAAAAATAGCAGAGGTTATGAGGTCATTGTCCATGCCCGTACGTCAGTCAGCCATAGCAAGGATGTGGCGGTGGAGTGGTGCTTTTTACAACCGGATTGGAATGGAGTGAGAAAGGTGGAGTCAGTCAGGTAGGAGGAGAGTTGTTCAAGTATTATGTGTTCCTGGAGTTTAGCAAGGGTGGGAAGGGGAGAGAGAGAGAGAGAGAGAGAGAGAGAGATAGGGCGGTAGTTGCTAGGGGAGGAGGGATCACCTCCCTTAGGGAGAGGTAGAACTGTAATGTGTTTCTAAGCTCCAGGGACAGAGGACGAGACAAAGGAGAGGTTTAATAAGAGGGAGAGAGGGTAGGCAATAGCAGGAGCAAACAGAGAGAGGAGCTTGGGGTCCAGGACATCTGGCAAGGAGCCTTTGGCTGGGTCAATGGACAAGAGGGCTTTTAAGGCAGCAGCAGGGGAGATGTGTGTGAAGAAAAAGGGGGTAGATGAGAGAGGGGCTGTAAGGAGACAGGGGAAGGGAGCAAGTGGACAGGTGGTCACCGAGGAGGGGGGCAGCCGGAAATCTGTAGGGGCAGTAGAGGGACAGCTTGGAGCACAGAGGCACAGGATATAAAATGGGTATTAAAGCATTCAGCGACTGCCATGGGTTCCGAGATGACTGAGTGATTTAGCTTAAGGGCAGGAGTGGGAGAGTATCTCTCTATGACAATCCTGATGACCCGTATGTCCGCTGTAATGGACTTCCACTGGTTGTAGAACTGAATTAGATGCCCTTCCTACCACCAAGAGGTGTCCCCCTCGGACAGCTGAGGTGGGACCTGGGCTGGATCCACAGAGGTTGGTACAGGACGCTTTCGGGCCCTGTGCCCTCAACTGCATTCCCTTCGTGGCTGAGGGGTTTGGTTCTTGATAAAGTCACCTAAGCCTCTACCTAGTAGGGACTGCCTGTTAGATACAAACATACAAACTTGCTGGCAGAAAAAGGCCCACAGGTCTATCAAGTCTGCCTGACTGTGCAGCTCTTAGTTTTATATCACTACAGCTGCCCCACCCACCCAAACCCCACTCTTCCTCCTCTTTTCCGGTCCTTCCCTCCTTTGTGTTTTTGTCTGTACTAACCCTGCCCTTGACTCTATCTCAACCCTGCTTAAAGCTATCCACTGTCCTTTGAGCGATTAACTTCTCTGTCAGTGCATTCCAACCTGTCACCACTCTCTCTGTGAAGTAGTGCCTCCTCATCTCCCTCCTAAACCTTGCCTTTCTAACTTCAGACTGTGCCCCCTAGTGACCCTTCCCCCCTTTAAGCGGAACAGTCCTCCTCCCTGACTTTGTTTATGCCTTTCAAGTACTTAAAGGTCTCTATCATGTCCCCTCTTACCCTTCTGACTTCCAGCGAGTACATGTTGAGCTCTTTCAACCTTTCCTCGTATGGCAACTCCTCTAGTCCCATGATCATTTTTGTAGCCCTATGCTGCACCCCCTCCGGTAATCTCACATCCTTTTTGAAGTATGGGCACCAGTACTGTACACAGTATTCCAAGTGTGGCCTCACCAGTGATCTATACAGTGACAGAATGACCTCCCCCTTTTGAGAGGTGATCCCTCTGGCATGCACCCCAACATCCTATTTTCCCTTGCTGCAGCTCTCCTACACTGTGCAGATACCTTCATGTCCCCTGTGACTATTACCCCAAGTCCCTTTCCTCCTCTGAAGCCATTACCTGCACTCCCCCCAGCCAGTAGCTGTTCTTGGGATTTCTGGCTCCAAGGTGCATGACCTTGCACTTCTTAGTGTTAAACCCCAACTGCCACTCCCTAGACCAGTGTTCAGGTTTAGCTAGATCTTCTCTAAGTGCCTGTCTCTCTTCCTCATTGTCCACTTTTGCACAAATCTTAGAGTCGTCTGTTAACAGGCAGATCTTACTCTTGACCCCCTATGCAATGTCTCCAATGAAGACATTGAACAAAACAGGGCCCAGCACTGAACTCTGCGGTACTCCACTCGTTAATGGCCATGGCTTGGATGTCTCCCCCCTTACAACTACCCTCTGTTACTTCCCTGCAGCCAGCTCTCAACCCACCCCACCAGTTTTTCCCCCACTCCCATGTCCCTCAGCTTGCTCATTAACCTCCTGTGTGGCACAGAGTCAAAAGCCTTGCTGAAGTCCAGATACAGGACATCCACAGCGGGGCCTTCGTCAACCATCCTAGTGACCCACCATCTGGTCCTGGTGCCTTGTCCACCTGCAAGCCTTTAAGGCCCTTCAGAACTCTATCCTCTTGGATGACCTCGTCTGTTATCTCTACCCCCCCTCCACCCTTGCCCCCTTTCCCCTACGGTATTGGGCCATCCCTTTCTTTTGTGAACATCGAGCAGAAATACTCATTGAGTGCCTCTGCCTGATCTTCTCCTTGTTCCACCCATCCTCCCTCTCTCTTGATTCTAATGATGTCATCCCTACAACTCCTCTTCTTCCTAATGTATTTAAAGAACCCCTTTCCCCCCTCTCTGATCCCCTGAGCCAACTTCAGCTCCTTTGCTGCCTTGGCTGCCCTGGCTGACCTGGTCACCTCCCTAGATGCCTTTGAGAACACTTCTCTATCCTTCTCATGCCCAGATATTTTGAACTTAATGAAGGGCACTCTTTTTTCCCTCACCTTCCCCTCCACCTCCTTGCTGAGCCAGCTAGGTTTTTTTGACCTGGACTGCTTACTCTGAGATTTGGCACATGTGTTCATGGCCTCATTTAGCCCCTTCCTAATGATTGCCCACTTCTGTTCAGCATCCATCCTTGGGTTAATTTCAGATAAATACCCCTCTAGGATGCTGTCCGTTCTGGCAACATCTGCCTTCCTGAAATTCAACACTCTTGTCCTGGTCTTACCAGACTCCCTCCCTGTGTTAAGGAGGAACCACACTGAGAAGTGGTCGCTTCTTGCTAGAGGGTCCTGTACTGCCACATCCTGGACTTGATCCCCATTTGTTAGCACCAAGTCCAGTATGTTCCCCTCCCTAGTAGGATCCATCACCCCTTGCACTAGGTAACTGTCTTGGAGAGCCTCCAGCAGCACCTGTTCCCTAGCGTGTACTATAGTTACTGTCTGCCAGTCAACCCCAGGTAGGTTGAAGTCTCCCACTATAACTGTATTCCCTTTGCCACTGAACTTCCTGATTTGCTCCCCCAGCCCCCATCCACCTCCTTGCTTTGTGAGGGTGGCCTGTACACCACCCCCATCCTAAGTTTCTTACCTTTAGGGCTTTGGAGCAATACCCATATGGCTTCTGGCCTCCCCTTGTCCCCTTCCTCCCTGGTACATAGTATCCCCTCTCTGACATAAATAGCAACCCCTTCCCCCTCCCAGTCCCTAGGAACACCTTGTATCCCAGGATTGTGAGATCCCAGTCATGGTATTGGGTGGCCCAGGTCTCTGAGATGACGGCAGTATCTACCTCCCCCACCGTGATCATTGCCTGGAACTCTGCCACCTTGTTTGCTAAGCTCTTTGCATTCAAGGATACTGCAGTCCACCACTGCCCCTCCTCTTCCCCTTCCACTTTTGTCTTGGTAACTTCTCCTCATTCTCCTCCTCCATCTCTGGGGGCCGAGGCCTTCCAGTCTCCCCTGGAAGGTGCCTCCTCCCTGCTATCCGACTCAGCCCCTCCCCCCTCCTCAGTTTAAATATATGTTGTTTTTAATGTATTTCTCCAGCCCCTGTGTGAATGCCCTTGTACCCTCAATGTTGAGATGCAGCCTATCCTTAGCATAAATCCCCTTATTGTTTCATGTCTCACCCCACCCCCTACTATCCCGTACCCCATTTCTGCACACCAACCCTTCAGCCACCCATTAAACTCCTGTATTCTTAGCTTTCTCACTGTGCTTGTCCTAGGTACCGGAAGTAGCTTGGAGAACATCACTGAGCTTCCCACCTGATTGCAGATACCCCCACTTCCCTGAATGTCTCCTGCACTTCTTCCACTGTACTGCCCTCTAGGTCGTTTGTTCCTAGGTGTACAATGATATGAGGCTTCCCTCTCACCTTCTCCATACATTTCTGAATGCATTGCCCTACTTTTCCTACTGTCATACCAGGCATACACTCCACCCAGGTTCACTCATCCTTGCTCCCTTACTTCCCCATCTCACCCACCCTGAGCATAGAATCCCTAATACAAGTACCCACCCATCCTTGCACTGCCCCCATGGTTTGTCCTCCTATGAATCTCTTTTCCTCAGTGTCCTCTGCTATCATACCCTGCACTTTTCCCCTCCTTCTCCTCCAATTGCACCTCCACCTGCTGTCCTCCTCCTCCTCCTCCATCCTTTCTGTGCTCGCTCCCTTCCCAACCACTCCCCCTTCACTACGTTTACATCCTCCCATTGCCCCCTGCATTGTGCCACCTCCTCCCTCCTCCCAACATGTTTTGGCCTTCCTCCCCCTTTGCTTAGTGTGTTCGTACCAACTTGACCTACTTCCCTGCCCTTCCCCACTTTTACACCACCGTCTTCCCTCTCTCCTTGAACTGTATATTCCCCCTTCCCTCCTGATCACCTAACTCTTGTTCTATGGTGGCTTCTCCAACATCCTGCTCTGTTTCAATCAACCAGTATTGCATACCTGTTTGTTGTCTCCAACCTCCAGCCCCTGCCCTCCCCTGAAATCCTTTCCTGCCTCTGATTATCCTCAACCACTTTCCTACTTCCTCTCCATCTACCTGTGTTCCCTACAACTCGCCAACAACCCCTTTTGGTGCTCCCAGGACCCTGTGCACTTGGCCCCCCTGGCCAAGCACCCCCTTCCAGCCCATGGCAGCCTGGTCTATCTTGCAATGGAACCCTTCCTGCCCCTGTGCTCCTTCTCCTTCTCAACCCCTTGTACCTGTCTCCTCCCCCCAGTTCCTGTCTCAAGCTCACTATCTCCAGCATAAGTTGTCTGAACATCCTGCATACTGGACAACCCCCCCCCACCTTCCACCAGGTTCCTAGAAACAGTGCTGCCCCACACCCATTGCAGCTCACAATTCTCCCCGCCTCCCTGTTCCCCCAACCCCAGTCATCCCAACCTCTCCATTCCCCCACCTGCCTCCTTGCCCTGGCCTCCGCATCCCCCCTGTCTTAGTCTCCAAATATTCCCCAGCTCTTTACAATTGAATCTGTATGTCTGTAAGGGCTGTAAACCTGCAGCATGGCCCCAAAACTCTTACTCTCTCTCCTTCTGTGGGGACTTACAGCTTCTCTATCGCTTCCTTTTGTATGTGCCCTTTGGATCTAGTTACTGGCTACACCCTTTGTAATTCAGCCTATATATCCATTAGGCTAATGCTTGTGCTGCACAATTGTTCCTACCTCTTTAAGTAGGTGTGGCCTAGCCTTCCACTATAAAGGCAGTGTACCTGGGGGTGGTTGGGGAATTGGGGTTGGGGGGCAGCTCCTCTGGTACATGGTGTCTACAAAAATAATCAGGTAAAAAAAGACATACTTCCATAAACTACAAGGCAAAAACATAGCTCTAGTTCACCATACCAGCAAACAGTTTCTCCTACTCTCTCAAAATGGGGACTCCAACTGAAGGTCTGTTAGGCACACACTTGAATTTCAACCTTCACTAATCCCCTGTTGAAATGTGATACCTGCAGTTTAAGTACAAACCTCAGCCAATTGTAAAGATTCACCTTCCAGCAACAGTTCCTTCTATGCACTCAAAATGGGGATGAGAACGTCAACAGTTCCCATTCCTCTGAGAGGCAGCAGGCACCACCTGTTGTTTAAATGGCAGCCCTATTGTTCTGAGTGGCCTCCAGAGCTCAACCTGAGGGCCAAACAGATAAACACCATAAAGGAGACATTAACCACCTGCTTCCAATGTCAGCTGCCCTAGAGGCAGAGTGATTATTGAGCTATATGCCCGTAGCAATGGAGCATTTGATTTCGGGAGGTTCTCAACCATTGCTTTGAGTGTGTTCCACAGGGTGTACTCGTACTGAGGAATGTGGGAACTCAAGACATAGAAATCTGCTTTGGTCCACAGATGAAGACTGAAATGTTATGGTGGACCCCAAATCCCTGAGGAAAAAACTGGAAAGAAGATCTTCCATCACACTGGTACAGAAGGCTTGCATTCTAGCCCATAAAATGAGTCATCCGCTGCATCTTCAACAAAGCAGAATAGGGAGAGACTCACCCAGATCCACTTCTACCCCAGAATAACCTCCAAAAGACAGGTCTAGGCCAGGAACATGGGAAACGCCGCCACCTGGAGTGGTGAAGAGTTCAGCATCATCTGCAGCACCAGCACCACATTCGGTACCTGCACCACATGCAGCGCACATGGCCCCAGACCCAGCACCAGACATGGTGCAAGACCCGGCACCAGACACTGCACTGGCACCAAACCTGGCACCAGCACCAAACCCAGCATTGGCACCAAACATGGCACCGGCACCAAACATGGCACTGGTACCAAACACAGTGCCAGCACCACGCATGGCACCACAATCACTGCTGGACCTAGACCTGAAGAAAAAAAAGGGGGAGAAGGAAAGCAGTACCCATGCCAGCCCCTGCAGGGAAAAGGAGAGGGGCATAGGCACAAGGAGTCGGCACCAATGGTGTTTGCACTGAAGAGGGTACCACGCACATCCTGGCCCAATTGACCCCACCACGGCCTAGCAACCCCGAGGCCCGAAGGCCCCAGAATGGGATCTGCTGGCCAGGACAACTAGGCAGATGCCATACCCCTGCTCTAAAAGAGCGTCCCAGATGTGAAACTGCTCACCCTGACCTCATCGAGGATAGAGATGGGATTCAGTGTTGAAGATCATGGCTGTTAAGAGCGAAGCCACAGAGGAACCCACCAGAGTCAGTTCAGGCCTACCATTCTCCACCACCAATGACCCCTGCACAGACATACCAGAGGGTGACCTCAAGGAGTACTGATTCTTCTTCCACCGATAGGAGGAGGAAGAAGAGTCTGAGGTTAAGCGGAGCCGGGTCCCTGATTGAGGTCAGGAGCGGGACTGCTACTTTGTGCTTCAGGCAGACTGTCCTCCCTCCTGAGTACCAGACTGCCCATGATCAGACCCCCCCACCACAAAGGGAAGCGGACTGGACATAGCCCCACTGCCATCACAGCTTTCAAAGAAGTCTGCCTACCACCACCGCTACCATCTAAGGTCAACTCTGTTGATGGCAGGCTGAGAATTTCTTCTTCTTCATCATCTTTTTTTTTTTTTTAGTTTAAATAAGAAAAGAACACTAAAAATGATAAGTTAATCAAATACTGAACAGTTATAGCTGCTCTTGTATAGAAGAAGAGTCGACTCCTGACAAGCGAGCGACATCGTCATTGAAGCGCATTTGATGGCGAGAGAAAAGGAACTGAGGCGGTTGAAGGGTCGACGCCAAGATAGCCTATATGGCACGAGCTAGTCTTGTGGCTCCACGCATGCTTGGTCCTATCCCAGTGCCTGCCCTCCTAAAGATTTTTGGCTCCTGCGGGGTCCTAGTGGCTCCGACATAGTCCCACTAGTGTGAACGAGTGGTGGAGACTTTTAGTCCAGGAAGATCAATATGGGATGTGTGAAGCAGGTGGTACAGTAACTGCAAAAGCCAAAAACGTTCACTTGGCCCCTACATGGACACTGTCAGGGGTCTCTGTTAGATCACAACAGCAGCAAGCTGGGTGTAGTCAGGAGGAACCCATTGAGTTTGTCAGGGAATTCTTGGAGAATGTCTGTGAGAATACTTTGCAAGGGAAGGAAGGAATGGAGTTTTCCATGTCAGAGAAGGCAGAATTGGACACAGCAGAAGCAGGATCTGTAGATCCATGGGCAGAAGGCCCAAGTCCCAGCCTCATGGGTGAGGATGAGGTAGATGAAGCTCTGTGTTGGGAGGCAACTGCCTCTGTGTGTAGTGAAGGATGGACAATTTCGGGAGCTGAAGCAACTGTCAGCTTCTGGGCACAGCTTGTGGAATAGGAGGAAATGGAGGATGCTGAAGCAGCTGTTGTGGGCCACCAAGAGTTGCCACTAGCATTGGCTTCAGAGGAACCTTCAAAGACAGAAGAGGGCTCTAGCAACATGCAACTGAGTGCAGAGGTGAACTGCTTTTACACTACACTGAGTTTTCGAAGCTGGTTTAACCTGGACTGGCCTCCCCTAAGCCATGCCTCTGGTTTAGACCTGGTGAAAAGCAACAAGGAAGAATGTGTGATTAGACGTAGGGCTGAGGCAAAATATGGACAGACATATCCATTCTTTCCTAGACAAGTTTGGGAAGAAATCAAGAGAAACAGGCATGTCTGGTTGTGGGAGGAAGCTAGTGCCAACCCGCATTCAAAAGTAAAGAGGTTTGTGTGAATTAAAGTATGTCATGACAGACTACAGATTTGGAAGCTTGGCAGGACTCTTTTAATAGACTCTGTATGAGTAGTGGGCAAGGCTGGCCAAGAGACATGCCACAATATCAGAATGGTTCATCCAGATGGAAAGACAGTTCTTGCTCCACACCCAGAGTGGTACTATCCATAAGAGTGGCACTCACCAGTAACCAAGCCAGTATGCCAAGTGAATGCAGCAATGCCAGATCAGCAATCTGCCACCAAAATGGCAGCAACCGAGAAGGAGGTGCATCTCTACTGGTGATCCAGGTTCATCTGCAGCAGCATCCAGGTTTATCTCCAGCAGCTTCCAGGTTCATCTGCAGCAGCATCCAGGCTCATCAGCCCAGCAGAGGGAGAAGATTTCCCATCCATGTCCAGCAGGAGGCATGGAAGAACCTGATCTGAAGATTTTGTCTGTCTAGCAGCAGAAGATCACTAGGCTGCAGGTCCAGAGAGGTGATGTAGACATCCATCTTTTGCCTAGAATCTGGTAAGGCATACCTTTTTTTCTTTACAGTTTAATTTGACTGTTTTTCCTGCAAATGAGGATGTCCCAGGAACTTTGGTTCTATAATAGACACTCCTGAACTTGACTGCAGTGCTAGCAGGTCTTGTGCTTGTCCAAGAACTGTGTTTCAGCAGGTTTTGACCTAGGAGAGACTCTATGTATGGTGCCATGGGCACTCTAGACATTTCTCCCTAGAACATCAGACTTTGTAGGGTTTCTCTCTCAAAATGTTTTTGGTAAATGGTTTAATTTTCTATTTTTGTACTTTTATAGAAAACCCTTTTAAAAAAAAAACTTTGGGGGATTGTGCAGTATCTCCGGTGGGAGGCTTGGTCACTGTGTGGTTTACAGGTTGTATTTTGTTTGCAGAATGTGTTTTTGCAATGTTTTCTTTTGTAGGTGTTCCTGAAAAAAGACAAGAAGAGGATTCTTAGGGTTCTTCAGAGTTCCCCTTTTTAAAGTTGCTAGGCTGGTGTAACTGCATAGTACAATGCTAACCATTTTTTGCTTTTCAGGTTTAAAGTTGGTAGTTCTTAGATTTAGGAAATGTAATGCCAAATGCATGTTTCTAAAGTGGGCTACAGTTATTTTGGTATAAAATGGTTTTGGGTATGGACACCTGGTAGGAACCATAGGTCAGATAGATTTTCCCTAAAGGGCTAGGGGAGAAGGTGGTCCTGAATCTGGATAGAGGTCACCAATGCTGTCAGTCAGGACATGCTTCAGGCAATCTCTTGGAGCCACTGAAAATCCATATATAGTTGTAGGGTAGGAGCTGAAGTTTCTTCAGTGGGCCTCTATCCTTTAGTGTTACCTGCCTGTGCCTAGCACATGGTAGGGCAGGACTTGATCAACCCTCCACATAGGGGAGCACAGAAGTAGGATGGCCTGGTACTGGACTGTAACCTGGCTGCAGACAGCCAGTGTGTCTGGTTGTGGAGAGTGTAACCACCCAGTCCCCTGGGGTTACTAGAATCCCATTAGTACTAGTATTATGCTGGTAGGAAGTTCTTTAGGAGCTTTCTGCATAATGACATTATTGTTCAGCTAGCCTGAGAGAGGGATGATTATGTCATTTAGAACTCTCGCAGCAGCATAACCATTTTTGAGTCAGCTGATCAGGACAAGTTTAGAATGTTCAGTTAGTCTGAGTTAGAGTGTTAGAGTGGTAGGAGGTATGCCAGTGGGGCTCTGAAAAGGGAGCCCTGATCATTTCTCACCCTAGTTTGTTAAAATCCTCGGTTTGCCTGTGAAGTGGTGGAAACCGTTTGCATGCAGGACTCTTAGTTTCACTCCAGGGAGAGTTAGAGGGACTGCAATGTCTTGTGGATCCAAGAAGCAATCCCCTGAAGGTCCTGAAGTTTACAGCTGTCTTAGAGGACTGTGAATGGAATCTGACAAGCTACCAGAGAGGAAAAGGTGCCTTTCTGTTGTTCTTTCCAGGACTGGGAAGAAGGTGCAACCAATCTGTGGGTACAAAATTGAAGACATGTTCTCTTGGGAGGTTGTCTGGGGTGTGTGTGCCCAAGATAAGGCTAGATCACACCGGCTAGGACCTCTTTTTAACTCAGGGTGCTAATTTAAAGCAAAGTTTCGGAGTATTTAACAATTCAGAGGGGATTGAAGGCTTCTTTTGGTGTAACCCTGAAGGAATGGCAGAGACTGTATTTGGAGCAAAGGGTGGGAGGAACGCCATCTGGAGTTTCAATGCAGGGCTAACTGGTTTGTTGATGGGCACCAAGGTCCCCTGGGCAAAAGCCAATGCCCAGGATGAAATTTAAGTATGTGGCTCAGGTCACTGGTTTAGAGTTTGGAAATGGAGATGTGTTTTGAAAATGCTTCAAGTATGAGGTTCAGGCCACGAGCATACACTTTGGAAATGGAGATGTGTTTTGAAAGTAGCTCAAGTATGTGGTTCAGTCCATGAGCATACACTTTGGAAATGGAGATGTGTTTTGAAAATGGCTCAAGTGTGTGGCTCAGTCCACGAGCATACACTTTGGAAATGGAAATGTGTTTTGAAAGTAGCTCAAGTATGTAATTCAGGCCACAAGCATACATTTGAAAAATGGATAGAGATGTTTCTGTGGAAAACTGTACTGCCTAGGAAAGGTTTCTGCAAAAAAAGAGTGTTCCTGTGTGCAATGACAAATCATTTGGGGATCCCCTTGTGCTTTAAAGTAACATCTGTGAATAAAGTCATACTGCACACTCCCAGTTACTACTTTGGACATTCAGCTTATTGCTTCTGTGTGAATGTTGGGGCCCTTCAGAAGTTAGGTCTAGCATACACCTAGTATTCTGTCCCCCTGTACCTGGTTGTAAATACAAAGGTTCATTTTTTAGTATTGTACCCCAACCCCCCATCCTTTAGATAATGAGCCTGGTATACACGCTACAGCTAGGGGTGGTACCATATGAGTAATTCTGCCAAGAGTAAATTGCATACCATGATTTAGGCACTGGTTCTTTTACGGGGTGCCAGCTGAGAAAAAGTGGCTAGGGGGTTATATAATAATATAATTTATGACATGAAAAGGATATCTTTAGTGAATATGACAAGTCATTTAATGTAATTACTATTGCTTTGTGTAAGAAATGTTACTTTGATGAGCATTTAAACTAGCTGAGGGAGGTTGCAGAAGGAATAAGGGATGCATAAACTTTACCCCTCCCCCCCCCACACACAGAGACTAAAGCAAAGAGAAGGGAGGACCTGAAGGAAGGAAAATCCCCAAGTGTGCAAAATAAAGAAAAAGGCAGTGTGGTAGAAAACAAAGGGGATGGAAACAAGAACTCTAAAAAAGAGAGCGAAAATGGGAAGGGCAAAATGGAAAAAAGGGGATAGCAGACAGAGTGGGAACAAAGTGTGGAAGGTCATGTGTACAAACACAAGCAGTCTAGAAAATAAAAGTCCAGACCTAGAGGCCATCGTGGCAGAGGCAGACCTGGATATCGTGGCCCTTACTGAGTCATGGTGTACAGGGAACCATGGCCGGGACATGACCATACCAGGCAGGAAATATAGGGTGGGAAGGAAGGGAGAAGGGGTGGTGCTGTATATAAGGGAGGGTATCAAAGCAACGGAGGCACAGGGAATCCAGGGTGGAATGGAGGGGTTGGAGGCATTATCGGTTACCTTGGAGATAGGAACATAAGCCACTATTCACACTGCCATAATCTACAGACCTCCAAGACAGGGAGAGAAACTGAATAAGGCTCTGGTGGAAGCTATAACTACAATGGCTGAAAAGGGGGAGGTGCGGCTGGTAGGGGCTTCGATCTGCCGGATGTAGATTGCAGCCTCACAGCTACAGCTTTAGCTAGGAGTAGGGACATCCTAGACTCTTGCAAGGGGTGATTCTCAGGCAGCTGGTGAGGGAGCCCACTCATGATGGGGCATTACGGGGCCTGGTGCTCACAAACAGGACAGTATTTCAGACATCAAGGTGGGACGCCACCTGGGAACTGTGCTCCCTGTACAGTGTAGTTGAACATAAGGACAGCAGTGGAAGCAAACTGCACAAGGACAAGGGTCCTGGACTTCAGGAAGGTAGATTTAAAAAAAAAAATGGGTAAATGCCTCAGTTAACCTGGCAGGAGGGATGACCCTGGTGGGGTGGAAGAACAGTGGGCTAAGTTAAGGGAAGGCATAGTGAAGGCAACAAACCTCTGCACAAAGGAAGTGAGCAAAAAAAAAAAAAATGAAAAAAAGATACCGCTATGGTTCTCAAAGGAAGTGGCTAAAAAGGTAAAGGCTACAAGGTTAGCATTAATAGGTATAAAAAGATGAAACGGGAAGAGGATAGGGAGGTGTATCGGGAGAAGCAGAAGAAAGCAGGAAGAGCGGTGAGGAGTGTAAAGGCACAAACTGAGGAAAGAATGCCCAAAGAGTAACTAAAGGGGACAAGACGTGTTTTAGGTACATAAGTGAAAAGGGGAAGGCTAAGGGAGGGACTGTGAGGTTAAGAAGGGCAGGGAAGCTGTGCGGAAGATCTGGAAAAGGCAGACATCCTAAACAAATACTTCTGTTAGTTTTCACAAAGGAAAGGGACAAGGATGGGACACATAAAAGCAGAAGGAGTACTGAGGGAAGGGAGGTAGACACAAGTCCTTTCGCAGAGGAGAAAGTCATGAAGGGCCCACAAATCTGAAAGCAGATGAAGGGAATGGGGCCAGATGGGGCTCACACAAGGGTATTGGGGGAGCTCAGGGAGGTACTGGCAGCCCCTTTGACAGCCCTATTTAACAACTCATTGGAAACAAGAGTGGTTCCAAAGGACTGGAGGAGGGCAGATGTAGTTCTGCTTCAAAAAAGTGGTAGCAAGGAGCATGCTGGCAACTACTGGCTGGTCAGTCTGACATTGGGAGTAGTGAAGTTAATGAAGTTACTGCTAAAGGAAAGGACTGTGGAGTAGTTTATGTCAGACAAATCTGATAGAATTCTTTGACTGGGTGACTAGGGAGATAGATCAAGGTAGAGCGATGGACATGGCCTACTTAGAATTTAGTAAGGCATTCAACACGTACCACATAGGAGACTCATAAGGAAACTGGGCAGCCTAGGGGTGGGTCCTAAGGTGGTAACCTGGGTAAGAAACTGGTTAAGGGATAGGCAACAGAGGGTGCTGGTGAAGAATTCACTTCGGGAAAGGGATGTGGCCAGCGGGTTGCCTCAGAGCTATGTATTGGGACCAGTCCTCGTTAATGTTTTTATAAGTGACAATGCAGGTGAGCTGGAAGGGAAGGTATGCCTCTTTGTGGATGACACCAAAATCAGCAATAGGTTAAACACTCCATGGGGGGGGGTGGAAAGAAGGTGCACAGACCTGAGAAAACTCAAGGAGAGGTCAAGAGTATGGCAGCTGGGTTTCAATGCGAAAAAAGTGAAAAATCATGCACCCAGGGAGCAAAATCCTGAGGCAGAGTACAAAATTGGAGAAGAGGTATTGATGGTCTCCAAAAGGAAAAGGGACCAGGGAGTAATCATATATGATGACTTCAAGGTGGCGAGGCAGTGGGTAGGGCCAGTGGGATGCTGGGGTGTATAGGCAGGGGTATCACCAGCAGAAGGAAGGAGGTGATATTGCTACTGTATAGATTGCTAGTGAGACCCCACTTGGAGTACTATGTCCAGTTCTGGAAACCGCATTTTCGGAAGAACATAGATAGGGTGGAGGCTGTCCAGAGGAGGCAACTAAAATGGTGCAGGAGTTGCATCAGAAGTCCTTCAAGTAGATCCTCAAGGACATCAATATGTACACTCTGGAAGAGAGGCGGTAAAAGGGGGACATGACAGAGACCTATAAAAACCTTATGACGTTAAATAAGGTACAAGAGGAGAATACATTTCAGAGGAAAAAATGCACGACAATACAGGGAGATGCAATAAAGATGAAAGGGGGTAAATTTAAGAGAGATGAAAGGAAGTACTTCTTCACTGAAAAAGTGATGGATGCCTGGAACAGTCTTCCACCATAGGTGGTGGGGGCAAAAACAGTTGTGGGTTTCAAGCATGCATGGGATAGGCAAAAGGTCATCTTAGCTGGGAAACAAGGGGGGTGGGAGGGGGCCGAAGATCAAGTAGGGTATCTGGTAACAGTATAGGCAGAGAAAAAAGTGAGAAGACTGTACAGGCCAAGTGGTCCTTATCAGCCATTAAATTCCATGTTTCTACTGTATGCATTTAAAGTTTTCGAATACCCAGCTAATATGTAACACCCCATTTACAGTGGGGTCCTGTTCTCCTCAGCTCTACTACTCAGAAGTGTAATGCACAAGGGGCTGGATTTTCAGCTTGTCCTGGGACTAAGTCTCACTTCGCAATGGCCACTGCCAAGGGAAACCTCTGCACCTGTGGAGTTCCACATTTTCATCCGGTGCAGCAGTGGGGGATGTTATGCAAGGTCCCACCAGGCATAACTTTTCCTCACAGCTGCACCAAAAAAATCAGCCACAAGCTGTCATAACTCGGGAAGCCAGTTGTCAACCGGCTCCTCCTTTGAAAATACCATGGGTGTGGGAAACCTTAATTCCTAACAGTAGGCTGAGGCCCCTAACATTGTTAGGGGGAGGTGGATACATTAGGAATAACCCCCAGTGTTCACCAAGGTAGGGAGGAGCTTTGCAACTCTAGAAAGGGAGTTCATGCATCCCTATTTGCAGCCATTTTTCCCTAGGGCTAAATGAGATAAGGAGATAGATGTTCTAACACTATGTGCCCCATCGACTGCATCCATTCCTGAAAGAATGGAACATCTGTGGTTCTCCATTGTCTAAGCAGTAAGTGCTTAGCCACTACTGAAGCTGCCATCAGTCATCTGAATGCTGGCAGGTTTGGTGAAATTTGTGAAGGCATTACACCTAGTAGGTATGCCCCCTGTACGGTGACACTATTATAGTGAAAATGTCAATGCCAACAACATCGATGTTTTCACTGTAATAGTCTGTCTGAGACCATGGCACTCTCTCTCCCAGTCCTGCACTTCCTCTCTGATCCAACTCCAACTCGGAGTTAGAATCCTATAGATCGGGGGGTGCAAGGACATAACCCCTGATGAAAAAACAGCCGGGGCCTCCAGTCGAATTTATGTCAACCTCAAGTTGTGGTCGACATAAATCCATCGCTGTGATAGTGGTCAACAATTTAGTTGTTGAGCCGGCATCGTAGAGCCCACCTAGTATGGCAAGGGATGCATCTAGTTGAAGGTCTCCAAGGCATAGTCTACCTGTACACTTAAGTACTGCAGACCAAAAGTCTTGTAAACAGAGGAAGTACCATAGAATATGGGATAATGAACCTTTCTGAGAGTGGTATCTCGAGCATCTATCTGTCTGTAGGAGGCCCATGGCCTTTAGTGCCTGTATTGTCCTATACCACCTGTGGAGAATTTTCAGTTGAATAAGCTGGGTCTTAGTGTCTCTACAACAGGTGTGGGCTCTGAACTAGGCCATATGCTATTGTAAGTCGAGATAGTTATGTGTAGCGCCTGTTGCCACTTATTCTGTATGGCAGATGTGGTGGAGGAAGCCCCCTTCCTAGGGGATACATGTGAAACCCCCCTACAAATGGAGGTTCCTAAAATGTCTTCCTGGCCTTGCCTAATGCCCAATGCCAGGCTGGTGTTCTGTGTTCTAACAGTTAAAACGTGCTTACATGACAGTGCCCTGTTAGTCTCCGTGCCTGTCTCTTTAAGAGGTGTCATTTTCATAGGTTATAATTAATCTGGGTGGGGGCCGAGTGGTTTCAGGCTTGAGTCCCACCAAGGCTGCAGTACAGCCGCTTCATTCTGTCATCGCTAATTGTGCAGAGGGAGCTCTACTAGGATCTGTGATTGTTTGCTGATTATCTGCTTTAATAATAGTAATATTGTAGTTTGTCTGACCTCTCTTCCTTTGCAGCATGGACTTTCTGCTAAGCACCACCATTTTGGTTCTGGACTGCCAGTTTGGACCAATCGGCACCTTTGGGGACCCTAAAATGGAGACTGTCCCCAGAGGTCCTGTGGGAGTGAATTTCTGTAGGAATTGTAGTTTTTACTGTTTGGCACCTAAATGGACCAGGAGGGGGAGCCCTTGCTGTGACAGATAGATAGATCAACCAACCAAGCCTTTTGGATCACTGGGAAAGCCCAGAGCTTCCTGCAACAGTGAGTGAGTGAGTGTGTAGTTGGAGTTGAGAGAGTGAACAGCTCAAGTTATTCGAGCAGCTGCTCCTGTGTAGTAGCGCAGGGGAATCGGTGGGAAGGCTGTATCTGGCCTGCCTGCTACCATCTTCGCGAGTGAAGAAGTCTGCAATATTATATCGGACTTTATCCGAAATTGCTATGATTGTGACTGGAATCCTGAATTGTGACAGAGTGAATTTCACCTGGTGTGGACCAAAGAGCTGCTTCAGAGCGATCGGCCTGTCAGGACTTGAAACAACCGCAAAGCATACGGTCGGTTTACGCATAGACACTGTTTAATTGCAACCGCACTGTCATCCGAACTGTGGTATTTACCTATCCTTACTATAATTGTGCTGAATGTGTAGTGTGGGTCTCCATTTGGTTCCCCACATTGTTGAATGTGTCACCTAGCTGGAAGCTGCATCCAGCAAATTACCGGACTGTATCCGAATCATTCACCTGGTCTGGGACTCACCATCTCTGCCCAGATTGCTGTTCACACCGCAGAACTTCATCCGATGAAAGACCCGCTCAGGGATTCAGCTCCCTGCCCAACACCATCAAACAGGATCGACCACCACGGTGCATCGTGTGGGCCCTGCTTCCTCTGGCAAATCAGTATACCATCCTGAGGTCTTCATATCGTCAATCCTGCATCCTGGTCTGGGTAGCATGAGTAAACATCAGGGTAGCTCCCTGCTACAATGCTCGAATCATAGTGTGTCACCTGATTTAATTGTTTTGGTTGATCATTACGGACTGAGCCATCTGGTTCCGGAATACAAATTGTGGGTTAAAGTGCATGTAGTGTTTTTCCTTCCTAAGGGCCCCAACAACAGCTGCAATGCCGACCTACCCAGGGTAACGCTTCAGGCTAGCCTGCATAACAACTGGGTACCCAGAGTGTGTGTGAAGGTGCTAGAGGGACTCTTAAGCATGCATGTTTACCCTGACTAAATCAGATCTAAAATCAAGCACCAGATTACTGCCCCTCCCTTGTTCACGTCCCCCGAATAAATCAGATCTAAATCTTTTTGCATTTAAACTGGCTATTGTATGTCTTTGTGGTGGGGATACTGTGTTGCTATTGCCTTTCTCCATTGCAGGCCTTATTTTACAGGGGGTCTCCAGGGCCAGTGCAGCTGATCCAGTCCTGGTGGTAAGTATGCCAAGTGTGGGTATAGCATTGCATTCTGGTGTTAATTGTGACTGTTTAATTGCTGACCAGTATAGGCCACTAGAGGGATTAGAGGGTGGGGTATCAGTGTCCTGGAGGTCTGTACCCAGAGCAGCTACACTACCCTTAAACCAATGCTCCAGGTGGAGGCACCTGTTCACAGAACTCAGGCCCCTCAACCTGTGCCTAGTCACGCAGGCAGGGGTAGTACCCCTTGGGATAGCGCCACTTAGGAGTTACACATATATATGTTCAGCCACTCTTTTAGGCATTTTGAGCCACTGGTCTAATCTATGCCCCTTTTGAAGAGGTGTCTGGGCTTTTGTGAGAGGACGGAAAAGTGAGACTAGTTGGAGGTACTTCCAAAAATCTCTACTGGGGATCTGATATTTATGTTACAGATCAGCAAAGGAATACATTAAGTTTTGCCCTGGGGGGAGTAGCTCCAGCACATACTGAATGCTGGCATTCCTCCAAGAGTCCCAGTGTAAAGGTAGAGCATCAATAGGAAGCATGTCATTATCCCAGGGCAGAACATACATTATTTGGGGGAAACCCATTTCCAGGAATTTTTAAAGTTAGCTGCTAGTGCCTATAGGATGTACTAATAGTCAGATGCAACATGGTTCTGTCCAGAAGTTGGTGTACAGCAAACCTCTGGGGGTGGTGGAACCTGTTACTGACCCTTCTAAAGGGACCCATAGGGGCCCTGTGTATGAGAGGATATGAACCATTTAATAGTCGGAGGCATTACAGAAGCCCTATGGTAATTCTGAAAATTGGGAAGGCCCCAGCCACCCTTAGAACAGTGCTAACATAGTCTTGCTCTGCTGAACCTTGGGGGCTTTCCCTCCCATAGAAAGTCTGATACAGACAGTAGAGAGGTCTCTAAGGTTGAGAAATCACCAATGATAACTAAAACTAAAATAGGTAAAAATACAGAGAAAAGGCTGAATGGGAGTAAAGACAAGAGAAGTATGGAGGAAAGACATGGGGATAGGAGGCGAGTTATTAAGGAAGGAGGCAGTAAAAATTGAAAGGCCATGTACATAAATGCCCACGTTCTGGGTAACAAAATCCTGGACCTAGAGGCTCTGATGGCTGAGTCAGACCTGGACATTGTCGCTGTTACCGAGACATGATTTACAGGAAACCATGAGTGGGGTATGACAATACCAGGTTACACTCTATTCAGGAGGGACAGTGTGGGTAAAAAGGGAGGAGGAGAAGTGGATATCTACGTCAAGAAAGGAATTAAGGCAACTGAGGTACAGAGAATGCAGGGAGAGATGGAAGCACTGCAGATCACCCTGGAGATGGGAAATGGCAGTGCCATTCGCACTGGTGTGATCTACAGACCTCTCACATAAAAGGAAGAGCTGGATAGGGTACTTTAAGAAGCCATCCACAGAATGACAGGTAATGGGGTGGTGCTGCTGGTAGGAGACTTCAGTCTGCCAGATGTGGATTGGAGCAACCGGGCTGCAGCCTCAGCCAGGAACAGAGACATCCTGGAAGCCCTGCAGGAGGTGTGCCTAATTCAGCTAGTGACAGAGCCCACCTGGAGGGAGGGACTTTGGACCTGGTACTCACCAATGGGGACAGAATTACAGATGTAAATGTAGGGAGCCATCTGGGATCAAGTGATCACGGTACAGTTTAATTCAATGTGAGAACAGCAGCAGAGTCAATCCACACAAAAGCAAGGGTTCTGATTTCAGGTGGCCGACTTTGCAAAGATGGGGGAATGTCTTAGGAAATCGCTGGCAGAGAAGGAGAAGGGGGGCTGAGGAACAATGGGAGACTCTTAAAGGAGCCATAGTGGAGGCAACAAGCCATTGCATTAGGCAAGTAAGCAAAACAAAGAGAAATAAAAAAAATACTATGGTTCTCAAAGGAAGTGGCCGAGTAGGTAAAGGCAAAAAGGGTAGCATTCAGGAAGTACAAGGAAATACAGATGGAAGAAGACAGAGAACTGCATCTGGAAAAGCAGAGGGAGGCAAGGAAAGCAGTCAGAAGCACAAAGGCGCAAACAGAAAAAAAAATAGCCCAGGCAATAAGAAAAGAGGACAAGAACTTTTTCAGGTACGTTAGTGAAAGAAAAAAATGACTAAGAATGGGATTGTGAGACTAAAAAGGGAAGGAAGGAAGGAAGTGTGCAGAGGGGGGACAAGAAAAAGCAAAAATCCTCAACAAGTATTTTTGTTCAGTATTCACAGAAGGGGAAGGGGAGAGGCCAAAGTTAGGCAACAGAAGCACCACTGGGAGGGAGGCGTACACCAGCCCATTAAAGGAGGAGAGAGTCTTCTTGCTAATCTGAAAGTGGACAAGGCAATGGGGCCGGAGGGGATGCATCCCAGAATATTAAGAGAACTCAGGGAGGTGCTGTCAGCACCACTGACAGCCTTGTTCAACAGATCGCTGGAAACACGTGTGGTACCAAAGGACTGGAGGAGGGAAAATATAGTCCCTCTCCACAAAAGTGGGAGCAGGGAGGAGGCTGGCAATTACAGGCTAGTCAGCCTGACCTCGGTGGTGGGGAAACTAATGGAATCGCTACTAAAAACAAGCATTTGTCAATGCCGAATGTTGTCTTGCTGGCACTGGCATTGGTAGTGCAGGAGTTAGAGATGCATAATAGGAATGGCAGTGAAGTATGGAACTGACGCCAACCCCACCCCACCCTGCAGAGACTGACAGGCATTGGGGTGTGGCTTTGGGTTGTCAGCTATAACGCTCATGCCATTTTACCTCACCCTACCCTGTAGACACTGACAAGTGTCGTGGTGTGCTTTGGGGTCTTTGGGTGTTATACTTACCCCATTCCATAAGGAAATACACTGAGGTGGGTGCAGTATAGGAGAATGGGGTGAACTTTGTGGCCGAACACTGCAAGGCACACAACAATGCCTGTCACTGGCTGCAGGTGGGGGTGGGGGTTGAATGGCATGAGCATTACAGCCAATGATCTCAAGTCACACCCCTGGTGCCTGTCATTTTCTACAAGATGGGGTGCTACAGTTGGAGACCCTAACACCATAGCTGTGTGTTGGTATTTTTCACTTCAAATTTTCAACATGGTCTTTTTGTGAGCCCACCTCATGCAGAGTGGCACTATCAGTTTGTTAGCTGAAAGGTAGTTTTGCACAGCGGCTATGCCATTTGGCAACACAGGGATGAAAACACATTTTGGGCAGTATGTGGAAAATGACAACTGTATTGTTCATGAGGAGATGTAAAAAAAATGGCAACACTGAAAATCTGGAGTGAAAATATGAAAAATTGGTCATGAGCATGCATAGAAACTGTGCAACACTCATCCGTAACCCAATTATTTGGGGGATTTTTTTAACCACATTTTTAAATTAGGCATTTTGGGACCTCCCCTCATGAACAGTGGCACTGTGATTTTGTTAATTTGTCCTAAAATGTTGATTTCCCACAGTGACCATGCCATTGTGCGCCACAGGTGCGAAAACACATTTAGGGCAGGATGTGAAGAAATGACAGCTATACTGTTCATAAGGAGGTGTGAAAAAATGCCAGTGTTGAAAATCTGGCATGAAAATATTGCAAATTTGCGAAGTTACAAGGATGTGTGGAAACTGTGCAATGCGCACTTGTAACACAGTCATTTTATGGAATTTTGTCACCAAATTTTCAACATAGGCATTTTAGGACCTCTGCTCATGAACAGTGTCACAGTCAATTCCTCAACTGTCCTGAAAACTGATTTCACACAGCGACCGCTCTATTCTGCACCAGACATGCGAAACCACATTTTGGCCAGGACATGTAAAATGACAGCTGTACTGTTCATAAGGAGGTGTGTAAAAATGGCAATTTTGAAAATCTGGAGTGAAAATATTACAAATTCACGAAGTTATGAGCATGCGTGGAAACGGCACAATGTACGCTCATAAAACAGCCATTTTTTGGATTTTTTCCACCAAATTTGCAACATTGGCTTTTTGAGAGCCCCCCTCATGAACAGTGGCACTATCGTTTTGTTAATCGGTCCCAAAAGGTGATTCCGCACAATGACCAAGAAATCACCTTTCAGGACTGAATAACGCCATGACAGTGCATGAATTCATGAGGCGGGGTCCCAATAACCCCATGTTGAAAATCTGGTGTCAAAATTCCCAGAAATGCCTGAGATATGCACCAAAGTTGAAAAAACCCTATTTATGCCATTATACAGCTTACCGGCATTTCTTCAGTTCGCAGTCGGCTTTGAAGAGTGCAGATGTGTTCCCGGTCCACCGAAGATCGTCGCACTGTGCTACGGAGGTAAGTATGGGGTGGGGGTGGGAGGTGGGGTGCGAGAGAGTGGGCGAGGAAGGGGAGAGGGCAGGAGACTGCCAGGGACCATTTTCTGTTTCATAGGTAATAAAAAAAAAAACATTGTGAGGTGTTTTTTTTTTTTACAGGGTACTGTGGCACACAGAGGTGGGCTCCCAGGCCCCAGCATGCCATCTGAGTTGTTTTTTTGGGGAGGGCTATAGTCGAGGGGGATTCGGCAGCCCCCTCGGCACACAACAAACGGGGGAGGGACATTATGCCGACGGTGAGTGGTCTCCCCCATCGGCAGATTGAACTGGGAAAGGGGGGGGACTGAAGCCAACAGGGATTGGGCCCCCCATCAGCAAAGAAAGACTTTTTGGGGGCTCATGATGTCGGAGGGGATTGGGCACTCCCTCGGCACACAGCAGAAATGGGAGGGGGGACATTATGCTGATGGAGAGTGGGCTGCTCCATTGGCATTGTGACAGGTGGCGGCAGTCACTGCTGCCACATTGCTTGCACGTCGGGAGGTGTGTTGTGGTCTCGCTGCATGAGAGCTTCACTATCATTGCAGCAGACCTTTTCTTAGATCTGGTGGCCACATTTGGGATGCATGATGTCAGTGCCTGCTGCTGGCTTATTGGGGAATGAGGGATACAGCTACTGATACGTGTCCTGCATTCGCCCACAGTGACCGCACCTCCAAATCTGCTACTACCGCAAGATGTTGGCTGCACAAGCGCGAGCCAGCATAAAAATGTTTGTGATACATCTTGAATCTGACAGAGCACAGGATCTGAGGCAGCATGGATTCACAGCAGGAAGATCTTGTCAAACAAATCTGATAGATTTCTTTGACTGGGTGACTAGGGAGACAGATCAGGGAGGGGTGGTGGATGTGGCCTACCTGGATTTCAGCAAGAACTTCGACACCATCCCACATAGGAGGCTAGTAAACAAGCTGTGTGGGCAGCCTGGGAGTGAATCACAGGGGGATAAACTGGGTCAAAACTTGGCTGAGCGATAGGATACAGAGGATGGTGGTGAACGGAGTTCAGTCCAAAAAGAGGGAGTGAAGAGGGGAGTCCCACAAGGATCAGAGATAGGACCAGTCCTCTTTAAGGTCTTCATAAGTGACATTGCAGAGGGATTGGAAGGAAAGGTGTGTCTCTCTGCAGACAAAGATCTGCAACAGGGTTGACACTCCAGGAGGGGTAGAGAAAATGAGAAGGGACCTAAACAAGTCTGAGGAGTGATCAAGGGTGAGCAGCTAAGATTCAATGCAAAGAAGTGCAAGATCATGCACTTGTGGTACAGAAATACAGCGGAGGAGTACATGATGGGGGAGGTACTGATGGCCACCAAACAGGAAAGGGACCAGGGAATAATCATATCTGATGATCTAAAGGTTACCAAACAATATGAGGTGGCTGTGAGGAGAACCAGTGGAAAGCTGAGGTGCATAGGGAGAGGTAGCTCCAGCAGAAGGAAGGAGGTGGGGATGCCACTGAAACATAGAAACATAGACTATGACTGCAGATAAGGACTGCTTGGCCCACCTAGTCTGCCCATTTCCCTACCTACAGGAGAGGCCGTAGATCCTAGTTAACCAACAGCCTATTTCTTCCTACCCCCCACAAGAGTTGCCTTATGTCTGTCCCATGCATTCTTGAATTCTCCCACAGTTTTAGACCCCACAACCTCCTCAGGAAGGTTGTTCCATGCGTCCACCACCCTCTCTATGAAAAAATACTTCCTCACATTGCACCGAAACTGCTCCCCCTCTATCTTTAAATTATGTCCCCTTGTTCTTGCACATCTCTTTTCTGAAAGATGCTACCCTCTTGAACTTTGTTGATTCCACTGAGGTACTTAAAAGTTTCTATCATGCCCCCTCCCTTCTTTCCTCAAGGGTATACATATTAAGCTCCTTTAGTCTCTTCTCATGATGACTTCTCTTGCAGACCCTGCACCATTTTAGTTGCCCTCCTCTAGTGCCTCTATCCTGTCTATGTCCTTGCGGAGATGGGGTCTCCAGAACTGGATGCAGTACTCCAGATGGGGTCTCACCAACTGTCTGTACAGAGGGATAACAACTTCCTGTTTTCTGCTGGTGATGCCTCTCCCTATGCACCCCAGTATACCCCCAGCCCTCCCTACTGCCTTCTCACATTGCTTGCTAACCTTAAGGTCATCTGATATGATTACCCCCAGGTCCCTTTTCTTTTTTGTTGTTGTTACTACCTCCCCTCCCAAGATTGGACTTGCACCTTAAACACTGGCATCCGAGTGCAGTATTAGAGGGGTGTTGTACTGCTGAGGTGTGCCATCCTTCGGATAAGATGTTAAACCGAGGTCCCTTCTACCCATCCTGGTATTGTACTGTATAGAACATTGGTGAGACCTCATCTAGAGTACTGTATCCAGTTCTGGCGGCCACATCTCTGGAAGGACATAGATAGAGTAGAAGTGGTTCAGGGAAGGGAAACAAAATTGGCACAGAGGCTGCACCTAAAGTCATATGAGGGGAGACTGAAGGTTCTCATTATGTATTCCCTGGAGAAGAGAAGAGAGAGGGGGTATATTATAGAGACTTTTAAATACCTCAAGGGTGTAAATAAGGTACAAGAGGGTAGTATTTTTACAGCTCAGCCCCCACCAACCCCCGGTCCCCTTTCTCACCCCCTCGACTTACCTCCATGCAGACAATACCCCCTGGATTACCCCTCAGGGTGGGGCCACCTCACCAGCATGAGCCCGCAATGATGGGAGAAGGGTTCCAGCAGGGGTGCCTACCAGCATTGTCTCCTGACTTGCCCCCCAGGGAGGGGTGCAAGGTCAGCCGGGTACAGCCGACGATGGGATAGGTTGTTTTCAGGAGTGCAATGGTAGGTAATCAGGGCCAGGGGAAGCGGGGCATCATGGATGGCAGCCACTGATTTCTGCTGATTTTTTTCCCCCTGAAGGAGGCATGGTGTACAATGACACCAACACGCCTCCAGAGGAATATAGGTGTCAGTTGCGGTGAAACCCCCAGCCTCTCCACTTGGGTTCCAATTTGCACTGGATAAATAGTCCCCCTCCCCCCAGGAGAAGGAGAGCCATCCTTGGAATGCTCAATCCTTCTCCCCCCGGCCAGCCCTCTGACTTCCCAGGTTCGTTCCCTAACCTGGGACATCGGTGTCACAGATGGACACAATGCTACTGCACCAGTGGACGGCCCAAGAGGGTAGCATCTTTCAAAAAAAAAGATGCTCAAGAACAAGGGGCCATGATATGAAGACAGGGGGGTAGACTTAGGGTAACATGAGAAAGTATTTTTTCATGGAAAAGGTGGTGGATCCATGGAACAGCCACCCAGCAGAAGTTGTATGGGCAAAAATGGCAGGGGAATTCAAAAACGCATGGGACAGACATAAAGGAACTCTAGAGATAAGAAAGAAAGGGTAAACTGCAGATCATTTAGGATCTGTGATATACAGTATGAAACAGGTAGGGGAAAATGAGCAGAATAGGTGGACCAAGCAGTCCTTATCTGCCATCAGATTCTATGTTTCTATTAGGGCATCTTTTCTGGAAAACCAGACATCAGGATAGGAAGATGAGAGGGAAGGTGAAGAAATGTTGGTGCTGCTACCATTTTTAGAGCTGCTATCTTGCCAGTGAGGGAAAGGTTAGACTCCATCCACCTTTCAGTTTCCACTTTAAAGGCCTCCAGGTAGGGTGGGTAAAGTTGACTATGCACAGTTTGTGTATATTCTGGACCAGGTGAATGCCTAGGTATGACACTCCTGAGGCAGCCCATTTCCAAGGGGCCCACCTGAGTGAGGAGGGAGAACACCAATCATTTAACAGGAGTACTGTACCTCAGATTTGTTATGTTTTATTCAGAGACCTGACACCACTGAGAAATCAGTAAGCAAGGCCTGCAGGGGAATAACAGCATTTGAAACATCAGAAAATATAATGAGGATGTCATCTGCATAATGTAGGGCTTTATGTTTAGTCTTTCCCATCTTAATCACCCCAGAAGAGGGGATTTTGCCTGATAGTCAAGGTCAGTGGCTCAGTTGCTGGGAAAAACAGGAGGGGAGATAGCAGGCAGCCCTGTCTAATGCCTTTATACAGAGATGGGGAAGATAGGATGCTGTTAGTAAGAACCTTGCCAGCAGAGTTTTGATAAAGGGTGTGGATGGTATTGAGGAATGAAGGACCAACTCCCATTGACTGCAGGACTTCACAAAGATTGTGCCATTTGACAGAGTTGAATGCCTTTTCAAAGTCGATCATGAGGGCTGCAGCTGGAGACTGGGTGGATTTAGCTAGAAACTGGAGGTTGATGAGCGTGCAAAGATGATCTGAAGAAGTCTGCCTTTTACAAACCCCACTTGCAACGGGTGGATGAGGGATCACATAATGGAATTCAACTGCATGGCCATAGTTTTTCCTAGAATTTTTGTGTCCACATTTAGGAGGGAGACAGGGCAGTAATTACGTGTTAGGAAGGGGATCCTTTTCCTTTTTCAAGAGTACTATGATTACTGCCTTCCTCACGGTGGAAGAAAGTGTTGGGAAGTGGTTTCCTGGAAAGTGGCCAGTAGGAAGGAGGAAGGGGTGATGCCATTCACCATTGCCTGGTAAAAATCTATAGATAGGCTGTCACCTCCCGGTGATTTGATTTTGTTCGTTAGTATGGCCTGTTTCATCTTCCCTATAGTCAGTGGGGCCTCCAGCTGAGCTACGTGCTTAGTGCTCAAGGATGGAAGAGGGGCCTCCCTAAGAAAGTCCCTGATCTTCTCAGGAAAAGTGGGTGGAAGGAGAGGAATATAATTGGGAATAGAATTCTCTCATCACTCTCGTTCTCATCCCACACCGGGATTGGACTTGCACCTTAAACGTTGGCATCTGAGTGCAGTATTGGGGGGGTGCTGTACTGCTGGTGTGTGCCATCCTTTGGATAAGATGTTAAACCGAGGTCCCTTCTACCCATCCTGGTGTTGTCTTGGTGGGTGTCCAGATGGAAGTAAAAGAACCCCGGGCAGTCTTTGCAAAGAGTAGGGGACATACTGGTGTCCTGGCCAACATTCCCCTTCCCACAAACTGGTTCATGCAATTGTTCAGGCTCTGTGTGGGTGTTGATGTGCGATATGGCCGCCACTGCACATTCAGTCACTTCACTAACAGTCTAGCATTGCTTGTAAAGTGCTTTGGGATACACTGTGTATGAAAAGTGCTATATAAATGCTGATTCTTCTTCTTCTTCATGACATGACTAATTTCCTTCTGCGTATTGTGTAGGTTACCTGCAGCATTTCTCAGCCCTGGAATGTGGCATTCCATCCTATAGGAAAGGATTTTGCTAGCGTACTCCCCCCTTCCCAGAACTTGTGGTGGGACTGTAAAATGGCAAGCTTGCTATTCTGGTTTATAGGGCATTCAGTTGTATATGGATCTGGGTCACCCTAATTGGGTCTGCCTGGTGGTTAGCTTTGAGTCCATCCTCTGCCTCTTTGAGCTTGGACTCTATCTCTTTGGTTTTAGCCTCTCTGACATTCCTCCTGTTGTCAGCATACTCAATTATCCTGCCCCTCAGAAAGGCTTTCATCACCTCCCAGACTGTAGTTTGAGAAATATTTTATCATTAAGACTGAGGTATTCTCTAATTTCCTACCTAACGTATGGGGTGAATTGAGGGTCTTTAAGAAATAATGGGTCCAGTTTCCAGCTAAAGGATCTGGGTGTAGACTGACTCCATAACAAAAGGAGGAAGACATTAGCATAGTCAGAAATGACCCTTGGACATATGGTGGCATCTAAGAGGATTTACATAAGTGGTGGTGAGGTGAGCCAGAAATGCAATCTGCTATGTGATTGATGGCTGCAAGAGTAGTAGGTGTAGTCCTTGGCAGATACATTATGATGCCACCAGACATCTGTCAGAAAGTACTCCTGCATCAATTCTCTTAGGGCACCCTGTGCCCTATGATAGGGTTCTTTGTGTCAGGATGACCTATCCAGGGTGGGCTTCAAGGTTAAGTTGAAATCTCCTCCATGTAACAGTGGAATCACGGAGGGGAACAATGATGAAAGGCACTGCTAATTTGCGGGAAGAAACTAGGTGCATCCTCACTGGGAGCATAAACATTTGATAGCATTAAAGGGCCCTCTGGTGTAGAAACCTTCCACACAACCCATTGTCCCACAAGGTCTGTTTTTGAATCCAGTACTGACCAATGGAGGGTCCTATGCCATAGTATGGACACCCTTATTTCAAGGATGGAGCCGAGCTATGGATCCCCCACACCCACCCCACCCACTCACTCCCTTTTCAGCCTGGAAGTTTCCTTATCGGTCAGTTTAGTTTCCTGGAAAAATGCTACCTGTGCCCTTAGTTTCTTCAGGTGGGAGAGGACTTTTCTGCATTTGATACTTGAGTTTAACCCCCTAACCTTCAAAGTTATACAATTTAGATCAGCCATCAAACAGCTTGGCTCCCCTTGTCAATGATGCAAACATGATGTTCCCCCCCCCACCTCTGAGGGTAAAGATCCTCTGCTGGAATATAGCCTACTTAATCCCCTCAGGGATGACTGTACAAGGAAGAAAAGGGCACAGATAGCATTTTTCTAGTATAGCATTCATGATACTTAGGCATCTGTATATGGTAGTAGTGTGGTACAGCACACATGACATTCAGAGTGCTCAACAGGTTCACATACACCAACCAAAAAAAACACCAAACCCATCGTGGGTAACTATAGCCCCCCCCCCCAGTAGGAGTAATGAACATCGGGTACTAATCCACCAAGTGAGGCCCATTCCCTGATGTCCACAAACCCCTTTCAACAAAGGGCTTACAAGGCAGGAGAAAGGTCTGAGGTAGACAAGAACCCCCCAAAACCATTAATTAACAGAAGAAATGAGAGAATAAAACCCCCACATTCAAATACAGTGTGTAACCCCCCTGCAAATGGGGGTTTCCAAAAGTCTTCCAGGAGCTTGCTTGAATGCTCCAAGCCTGGATGGTGTTCGGCGTCTAAGCCGTTTATCTGTGAGTGCTTTTAGAGCCTCTGGTACTGTCTCTTTAAGAGCTGTCTGCCTGCAGACATAATTAATTTGGATGGGGGTCTGTGTGTTTCCCTGATGAGTCCCACTCGAGCTGCTGCCAAATCGCTCCGTTTCTGCCGTCACTAAGTGGGCAGAGTGAGCACTTTTCAAAGATATAACTGCTTGCCAGACATCATTTAGAGTAATAACAAAAATACAGTTTGTCTAACCTGCTTTTCTTTGCAGTCAGAACTGTGTTTGCCTAGTCCCCCATTCTAGTTTTGAACTGCTGAACTGGATCAATCAGTGTGGGGGGACCTTTGAAATGGAGCCTGCTGCTGGCAAATCAGAACTTGGACTCTCACTGTGGAGCCAGCCACCTATGTACTATATGGCCAGTGCTTCTGGGAATTGTAGTTTGGACTTCGGTGCCTTTTTTCCACCAACAGAGGGAGTTTACTGTGAGTGACAGCAAAACCAGACAACTGACTGGGAGGAACTCAAAGGAAATGCCCGGCTCTGTCTACTGGAAAGAGCAGATGAGTTGTAACTGTGAAGAGGGAAGGAGCTCCGGGCTCCTGCGCTGTTGAGGTTTCGCATGGGAAGCTCGTGTGGGGCCCTGAAGTTCGGCCTACCACTGTTTGTGAGTGCCAGTGTGGACTGATTCAGAGTTGTAAGGAGAAAGAAGCACCAGAAGTGAGGAAACCAGGCTCACCCTGTAGAAGACTGGAGAAATTGCTGAATCGCGCTCGGTCTGTCAGGAACTGAATCTGCTGTGTGTTCTCCCGGGTATTGTGCAGTAATTGCGATCAGGACAGAGAAGCAGCCTGCCTGGTATAGTACTTTCCTTTTACATATAAATGTGTGTAGTGCTTGTGGGGAATCACGTTTCAAATCCCCTGTACAATGAATAGAGTGCATGAAGCTGGAAGTAAACCCCAGCTTAATCCAGACTACATCCATTTGCTCTAAACTGCAGTGGGGTCCAGTCAGAAGGACCTTGTCCACATGGTCTGCTCCTCCTGGCAATCCAGGACAATCTGCCTTCCATTCAGTTTCAGCACCGAATTTGTGAGTACAAATCAGGGTAGCTCCCTGCCATCATCTAATTGCAAGTGTTCCATCTGATTACTTTTCCTTTCTTTCTTCACGAACTGAGCCTACCGGCTCTGGATTACAAAGTGGGTATCGTGCATGCACTTTCCATCTTCAGGGCCCCAACCAGCTGCACCAAATAGGCTAGCCTCTTATTGCCTGGGTACCCAGTAAGAGTGACATTTGGGACTCTGAAATATGTGCACAGTACTGTGATTATTAATGTGACTGAATCAATTAACCTGATTTCCCCCTGTCCTTGTTACTATCCCCTAAATAAATCAGATTTGGTTGTTTAGCAAAGTTACACTGCTTGAACTGTGTGTCTATGTTGAATTACTGTACAGTGGTTATTGTATAACTGCATCTCACTTTACAGGGGGTCCCCAGAGTCAAGCTGATTGAACCAATCCTGGGGGTAAATGTATATTGCAGGGGTACTGTGATTGATTTGTGTGGGCCACTAGTGGGAAGAAAGTGCGGTTGCAGTGACCCAGATGGCTGTGACCAAGTCATATCAGACTGTCTTAACCCCGACCTCTGGATGGAGGCACCCACCATAGGATCCAGGCCTCTCAACCTGTTAGTGGCAAATCAGGCAGGGGTAGTAGCACTTGGGATAGCACCACCTAGGGGTTACAAGTATAATATTGTAACATAGAATGTGGTGGCAGATAAGGACCATTTGCTCACCCAGTCTGCCCATTTTTCCCCTTCCTATAGTGTCAACGCAGATCCTACTTGATCTCTGGCTCCCTCCCCTCCCCCTTCTTTCTACCAAGATTCCCTTATGTCTATCCCATGCATTCTTGAACTCCAGCACTATTTTTGCCCCCACAATCTCCACTGGAAGACTGTTCCTAGAATCCACCACTCTATCTTTACATCTCTCCTCTCTCCTCCATCCCTTCCCCCCCAAGCTTCATTGCATGTCCCCTTGTTCTTGTGCATCTTTTTTTCTGAAATATTCTCCTCTACTGTACCTTATTTACTTCTGTGAGGTATTTAAAGGTCTCTATCATATCCCCCTCTCCCTTCTCTTTTCCAGGGTGTACATATTGAGGTCCTTTAGTCTCTCTTTATAGGGCTTCTAATGCAGACTGCACCATTTTAGTTGCCCTTCTCTGGATAGCCTTCACTCTGTCTACATCTTTCTGGAGATATGGTCTCCAGAACTGGACACAGCACTCTAGGTGGGGTTTCACCAGTGATCTATACAGCAGCAATACCACTTCACTCATACCTATGCACCCAAGCATCCCACTGGCCCTCCCAATTGCCTTGCCACCTGTAGGTAGACAGATATGACTGCTCCTCGGTCTCCTTCCTGTTTGGTGATCATCACTTCCTCTTCTCCCATTTTGTACTCCTCCTCTGGGTTTCTGTGCCCTAAGTGGTTGACTTGTACATTTTCGAATTGAACCTCAGTTGCCATACCCTTGACCACTCCTCGAGTTTTCTCAGGTCTCTGCATATTCTTTCCATCCACCCACTCCGAGAGTCCATCCCCTTCCCTTCCAGCCCATCCGCAATGTCACCTATAAGGACATTAAAGAGGAATGGTCCCAGTAATGAGCCCTGAGGCACCCCACTGGTCACCCTCTCTTGTCAGGAGCTGTTTACCACCACCTTCTCTCACCTATCCTTTAACCAATTTTTTACCCAGCGTACCACTTTTGGACCCACCCCTAAGCTACCCAGTTTCCTTACAAGTCTCCTATGTGGAACAGTGCTGAAAGCCTTACTAGAATCTGGGTAGGCCACATCCACCGCTCCACCCTGATATATTTCACTGTTCATCCAGTCAAAGAAATCTATCACAATTTGCTTGTCATGACCCCCAACCCCCGTAAATCCATGCTGCCTTGGGTCTTGAAACCCATTGGATTCAAGATACTCCATAATCCTTTCCTTCAACAGTGCCTCCATTAACTTCCCCCCACCAAAGTCAGGCTGACTAACCTAGAGTTGCCAGCCTCCTCCCTGCTACCACTTTTTGTGAAGGAGGACTACATTTGCCCTCCTCCAGTCCTCCAGAACCACTATTCTTTCCAGTGAGCTGTTAAATAGGATTGTCAGAGGTGCAGTCAGTACCCCCCGAGCTCCCTCAACACTCTAGGATGCCCTCTGTCTGGCCCCATTGCTTTGTCCACCTTTAGATTTGTGAATCCCTTCAGGACTCTCTCCTCTGAAAAAGGACTAGTGCCTACCTCACTCCCGCCAATGCTCCTGTTTTTTTGTGTGGCTCCTCCCCTTCTCCTTCCTCTGTGAACACTAAACAAAAGTATTTGTTTGGGGTATCTGCCTTCTCCTTGTCCTCCTCTGAACATTCCCCCCCTCTTCCCTTCTTAACCTTACAATTAGGGATGGGCAGATACTAAAATACCCAACCCTAAGACTACCCATGGGTGCCTCAAAAGTATCCTAAAAATAGTCAGTCAATGTAGAGGAGGTAAAAAATTACAATTTGTAAATTATCCATTACCAATACTTAGAAAGGAGATGAACGGAGATGATGCTGATGGCAGAAGAATTTAATGATTATAATAATAATCATAGCAAGAGATATTACAGGTGGTGCATCTTTCATTCTTAATTCTTAATTCTTCATTCTTCAAACTAACAGTGTATTGTGGCTTGCTTATATAGTGGAAGACAGTATCATCATTTCCTATGGAGTTCTATGATTGGTGCAAAACAAGTACAAACATTAACTTAAAAGGCAATTCTCTTTTTAGTACATGTATGAGCTCAGCACAAATGTATTGATAGTGTAAATTATATTACTATATAAGGATAACAATAATTATCATTACCAGTTACTCAGGTCTTAGGAGGAAGAAATAGGTTTGCACTTAGGAATGTGCACACAAGCTTCTTTGGCCTGTCCTCCTGATAAGAATAGTCAGAAGGGTAATTTAAACTCTATCCCTGTGTTTCTATTTTTGCAGACACTTAAAACACCTGTTTTTTATTACTCACATGATCAGTACAAATATTAAAAGACATTTTAATATTACAAGTTGTGGCTCAGTTAAACTTGTAGCTTCACAAGTTTTATATGATCCAGCTTCATAGATCAATATTAGTTACACAAATACATTATGTTTTAGACCTAAATGAGGTTTAGGCTAAAATATTGGGACACATTTCTTTATCCCCTATTACAAGCCCCCCTTTGGACCAATATTGCCTAATTATTATTTGTGCAACAATGCAACTCCTTTGAGCATGTACATCTCACTATGTACTTTACATTATTCACAAGCATTCGATCAATAGGTGTTGATGTAAGTCCACTCTCTGGCCCTTTTGTCACATTTGGACATTTGATTGGTGTTACAGTTAAGTATGTGGCATCTGAGACTACAAAACATAATGAATTGTTTACACCAGCATAGTTACAAACACTATTATTACCCCAAAGACAGTAGAACAGAGTTAACACATAAACATAATTGTCCTTTGGTGTGGCTCTGTTTATAACAAGAGACACATTTTTCTGTTTTTAGTCCATGTAGCTTTGCGGTGATCCAGTCTTGAGCTTTGAGACACAGCTGCTAGACCAGCTCTTAAGTATGTCCACACACCAGTTTAGAAAAAATCAGTGTTCATATTGCTGGCTGGCTGATTAGCAGACACACTGCACTGGCCAGGGGTGCATTAGATTGTGCATTGAGTAGCCACACACACACTGGCATGGCATTTGTGTTGTGGTAGTTGATTACACCCTGGCACACGGATTAACAGTCCATAAAAAAGCAATATGTTTGCATAAAGTATCAGCCATGTTTGGAATAAACAGCAGTGAAGAAAATGGATATCTTGCTTGAAGGTCAATTGAAGAAGAAAATCTTCTTGCTGAAGTTAGGGGATTGCCCCTACCCCAGACTTAACTTCACAGTAAGTAGAAACAATAAGCTTGATTCTAGAGTTTAAACTGACTAGACCTTTTCAGTTGATTTAAAGTTGTACAAATAAATGTAATTTTGCTAAAACATTACACTTGCAGAGGTAATAATGACTTGATTTATGCAATAGAACTTATGTGGAACCAATTAGGAAACATAAGCTTTTGCAATAGAACAATTTTAGTATTGAGCATAATGCATAAAATACATTTTAAGCATGAAACAAATATAGCTTGTAAATGGGCTAAGAAAGCTGAAAAGACAATCAAAAGAATGAATATGTGGAAGTACATACACAACTCCACTCCAGCTTAACTAATTCTTGAAGCATATGTTTTGAAGAAGAATCAAATACATTTTTTGGTATTTACCCTATGGGGAGATAGCAATGTACCTTTGCAACCTTTGTGGACATTACACTGAAGGAAGGAAGGAAGGGTAGCTACCCTCCCGAGCTTCTACTGGCAGAAGATACAGCTCAACTACTGTAAAACAAGATTATTTCCATAGGATAAAAGAAGCCAAGCGTCCCTGGGTTTTCTTATCCTAAGCATGACAAAATGTCAGCTGAGTTTAAACAAAGAAGTTTTGCTTACAGTTAAATGTTGATTGACTGTGTTGGCTGCAACACAAGAAGGTCAAAGGTCACATAGTGTGCATGCAAGGGTCGCTCAAACCCAGTTATTTTTGTAGTGGCCTTGAACACTACTGATATTAAAAATATCTTTATGTTACATTGCCTGTTTTTAGATTTTAAGACATTTACATCTTACAAACGTGCTACAGAAGCTGTGTTATAGTTTATATTGCAATCAATAAAAGAGAATTATCCCTATCTAAAAAAACAAAGGTTTCCCTGTACCTTTACAAACTATAACTTTAGTTATTAGTTTTTCTCTTGCAGGGATTTTGGCTCTTGACTTATTTTGCATTTCCAAACTATCTATTTTTGACTGTAGCTGGATTATTACATCTTACTGTTCATGCAGCTTTCCTTTTTTTTCTAAAGTCTCATGTGTTAACGAATTACCACCTGGCTATATTACCACGGACTTTGTACAGTATTTGCTAGTTACTCTTTTTTTATTTTTTAATTAAAACACTGCTCTGCCTGTTAATCATGGTTTGTATGTTCCCCCCTTTAGCTGTTTCCCACAGAAACAACCTATCAATGTTTCCATACTCATAAAATACAATTGTGCCTGTTGTTCATCAGGGACTGGTTCGTATGCTTCCCCCTTTAGGTGTTTTCCTAGAAAATGACCTATTAGTGTTTCCATACACATTTTCCTTATCTTTTTCTTGCCTGCCTAGCCTTTACAGCCAGGTGCACCCGTGCACTGGTGCCCTGGTCTGTCTAGCTATGTCTTACAGCTCCCCTGTGAGGTCCAGCTTGCAAGTCCCAGCACCTTCACTTACCTACTCTGCCCCATGAGTTCCTACAGAGTTAAGCATTACTTTATATTTAAACAATTTGAGAAGCATACAAAGCATACATCACCTGATTGTCAAGTGGCTAAACTGTCTGTGTGCACCATTTTCTCTTGCTTTAAGCCATTAGCACCACATCTCCGAGCGTCGTCACCTTCTTATTAGGGCTTGCAGACTAACCAACCAGTAGTTAGGCAGCCTCCTCAGTATGCAGTACCAGCGATCCGAGTCTTTAAGGCACCAAATGTAGAGGTGGGTAAAAAAATTACCATTGATAAATTATCTATTACTGATACTTAGAAAGGAGACGAACGGAGACGGTACTGATGGCGGAAGAATTTAATGATTATAATAATAATCATAGCAAGAGATATTACAGGTGGTGCATCTTTCATTCATAATTCTTCATTCTTCAAACTAACAGTGTATAGTGGCTTGCTTATGTAGTGGAAGACAGTATCATCATTTCCTATGGAGTTCTATGATTGGTACAAAACAAGTACAAACATTAACTTAAAAGGCAATTCTCTTTTTAGTACATGTATGAGCTCAGCACAAATGTATTGATAGTGTAAATTATATTACTATATAAGGATAATAATAATTATCATTACCAGTTACTCAGGTCTTAGGAGGAAGAAATAGGTTTGCACTTAGGAATGTGCACACAAGCTTCTTTGGCCTGTCCTCCTGATAAGAATAGTCAGAAGGGTAATTTAAACTCTATGCCTGTGTTTCTATTTTTGCAGACACTTAAAACACCTATTTTTTATTACTCACATGATCAGTACAAATATTAAAAGACATTTTAATATTACAAGTTATGGCTCAGTTAAACTTGTAGCTTCACAAGTTTTATATGATCCAGCTTCATAGATCAATATTAGTTACACAAATACATTATGTTTTAGACCTAAATGAGGTTTAGGCTAAAATATTGGGACACATTTCTTTATCCCCTATTACAGTCAACTACTACCCAACCCATTCTACTACTTGATTACCCTAGCCTGACCATAACAAAAAGGCTGTTTTTTATTTTACTATTACACTGTTTGTTAAGTGCCCTGAGCCATTATATCCATGGGGCGCATTGCTGAGGCAGATAAGAGAGGCATAGCTTCTCTTAGCAAGCCTGCTGCTGTTTCCAAAAATTATACCCATGGCAGGCATTGCTCAGGCTGGTACGAGAGGCGCAGCTGCTCTAAGCGAGCCTGCTGCTGTGTCCAAAAATTATACTCATGGGGCAGGGCTGCATTAACTTAGATGGTGCCCATAGGCTGGAAACTTCATGCCCCCCACCCCCAAACATGGCTCAGTTCAGGGGATGGCAAAAATGCATACAGTACCATCTTTTTGTTGTTTGCATGACTCCTGAACAAATTACCTTTTTCACTGCACCACTTTGGCAACCGCTTTTGTTCTTGGAGTGTAGTTTTGTTTTGCTTGAATCAAGTTTGTTACTGCAGCTCTGTCTCAGAGGACCAGTACCATGCATTTTTCTGTGTTACAGGCTTTGGATATTTGGCATCTTGGCTGCTAAATCAGATGCCATTATTGTGGTGTCTGCCTACCTACTAGCTGCCTAGATGGAGCCCAACTGGTCTCCTTTGCACAGAACATAGTTTGGTTTTATTGCCTTGGGATTTTGGTGGGTTTTTTTTTACCGATTTGTTAATCGGCCAGGAGTCTCTTCGGTATTTCACTAATCACTATCTCTCCCTTGTGTGCAACAATTGTTTGAAAAGTCATTGGTACAATTTGCATACAGACTACTTTATTTCTGCTTTTTTTGTTGGCCCGCCAAGGCATGAGCACTGACTCTGACTCAAAGCCAGAAATTGTGGATGAAACATACCAAGAACAAACATGGAGCACAGAGACTTTGAAAGGATGATAGCATCTATTAGATGGAGAAGGTGTGGGATTTTCTCCGAGGATTTCTAAGTCAGCCTCAGCCCTGAGTTGCATGAATCAGTGAAAAAACAGTTTTTCAGACTAAAAAAGCTGAAAATAAGTGAAACTAACTTATTACAATTTATATCTCACTGAAGAAATACATGGAAAAGCAATGGATTCCCAGTCAGGTCTGCACAGTGACAAAGGACCATTGGGTGGCTTTTGCAAGGATAGTACAAATCGAGGTAGGAAGAGGACCTCAAACTTTGTTCATTAGCTGAGCCTGATCCAGGATGTTTACACAAGGATTAACTTAGTGAGTCAACTCTTCAAATCCTTTGATATTTGCACTTACCAGAGGAAAAACCCAGCAAAAAATCAAACCTCTTTGTTCTGCTCAGAGCTCCCAAAAAGCAGAAACACTGCAGCTGGTCACTGGTGCCAAGAGTTATGTTTCTGAGTCTCAGTAGTGCTGATGTCCCGCAAGCCCGTCCAAACTAAATCAATGCCGAGTCACCATCCAAACAAAGGAAAAGCTGTCTGAAATATGGCCTGCTTATACACCGAGCACAACCAGCCCAGCATTCTCTGGCCACTCTAAGCAATTTGGTGCCAGTGGGATTTTTTTTTTATTCAAGTTTATTTAGACAAACAAGTTTGAGTACAATGAGTTTTACAGGCCCATAGCATACATCCATTCCATTTGGTTACAGTACCTCCAGTAAAGGCTCAACACAACTTTAATTCCAAGTTTCATAACTATGATGCTTTTACCCCTTCCCCCAAAGCATTGCCAGGATTCATTGATACTCAGTAACTTCTATATTTAGATCTAAAATCTATTCTACAAGTTCAATCCAACAACTATAGCCAAACCACAGCTTTGGCACTGTTTACTGGGTCCCTTTGAGAGAAGGGTGAGTTACCTAACCTTTGTTACTAAACAGAGTGTTTCTCATTTGACGGTCTCTCTTGGTGTGAGCGACAGGAGAAGGTTAAGTGGTGATTCATGTCTTTTTGGTCCAGGTGATTTTGCTCAGTAATCCCTTCTGAAAAAGTGGGCCACCATGGGCTCCAGAGTCCTATTTTCCCAATTAATCTATTTCCGGACCCCCTGTTGTGAGACGGCATGCAATCCCCCCATCCCAGTATCTAGGGCGTTGGAAGGACAGGATGAGTGCCCGGAAGGGCCCCTCCTCATCCCAAAGCCATTCCATCCCAGGCTGCCTCCCATACTATCCAGGGGCCCCTGACTTTTCTGAATTGTGTCTCCCTTAGACACAATCTAGCAGTTATTTCTTCTAGGTCCTGGATTCTGTTGACCCTCTGTATCCATTCCTCAAACTGTGGCGGCTCCTGCTTTAACCAGTGTACAGTAATGCATTTCAGAGCTGCTGTCTCCATGGCCAGAGCATTTTTTCTGCCCAATGGGGGAAGATTTATCATAGTGGGGGTGCCCAATACCCATTCTGTAACTTCTCCAGGTATACTGAGAGATAACACCTGTTGGGTGGCCTCCCCCACATCCTGCCAAAAATATCCTAGTATGGGACAATCCCAAAAGATGTGTACATGTCCCTATTGAGCCACAGTCTCTCCAGCAGTTATCAGTGTTGGTGGGGTGGAAGTATTTGGTCACTGTGGGTGTTCTAAAAAAGTGAACTAGTATCCGCCAGTAAAATTCTCTCCAGGTGGGAGAGGAGGTCACCTTCCATCCTAACCTCAGTCTGCCATGTCAATCCTCCCATGGAATGCACTTTCCCATCTCCTTCTCCCAGGCTGTCTTTACTTTTTCTATTGGGTTTGAATTTCCTGCTTGCAGGAGTCCATAGAGCTGGGAGATGCATCGGGTCCTGGTTCCTGGGGCTATCAACTCCTGTATAAATTTTTCCCATGTGTTGAGCGCTCGGGTCAGACTTGCCCAGTGCCCTGCCTCCCCACAAGGTGTCTTACCTGTAGGTACCTATGAAAGTCATTGTTCTGTAGGGCATACTTCACTTTTACTTGCTGGAAAGATATACACAAGTTCCCTTCAAAGAGCTGGGCAAATTTAGTTAAGCTCCTAGTTTACCATCTGTCATAACCCAGGTCCATCCTGGGTGGAAGAAATGCTGGATGATGTCTTATAAGAGACAAGGGGCCCAGGTTGTCTGTAGAATGTAGCATCTAGCAGGTTTTGCGTAGCACCCTCAGTGCCAGTGGGATTTTTAAATCCAAATCCATCACTGACTGGGGAGGTTCAGCACCACATCAATGAATGACAGAATGGGATTGGAAGTTAGGGACATTTGCTGCAAGGGGGGACAAGAGATAACTCAGCATAAGCATTTTCTCAGCTGAGATAGGTTTGGATGGGCTTTGCTGTTTTTTGCTGGAGTGGACTCCTACTTATCATGCTAGTTAAACCTGCACTGTGAGAGAGTGTGCGTGTGTGTGCGCGCGTGTGCCACAAAGCCAGGCTCGCAGCACTCAGTGGACTCAGGCAGCACCAGCAGAGATAATGAACAAACAGTCAAAGACATATATCATAGTGCCTTATTTGCAGGTGCCCCTAAACAGCTGGTGCCCCTTGGCTGCAGCCTACTTAGCCTATGCATAAAAACTGCCCTGCCCATGGTGGATGCTTCTGAGGTAGGTATGAGAGGTGCAGCTGCTCTGATTGAGTCTGCTGCAGTTTCCAAAAATTATACCTATGGTGGGCATTGCTGAGGCAGGTCTGAGACATGCAGTTGCTCTTAGGGAGCCTACTCCTGTTTCCAAAAATTACACCCATGGTGGGTATTGCTGAGGCAGGTACAAGAGGTGCAGCTGCTCTTCGTGAGCCTGCTACTGTTTCAAAAAATAGCTGCTCTGATTGAGCCTGTGGCTGTTTCAAAAAATTATACACATGGCGGGCATTGATGAGATAGGTATGAGAGGCGCATCTGCTCTGAGTGAGGCTGCTGCTGTTTCCAGAAATTATACCCATGGTGGGCATCAAAGTTACATATTATAAAACTGATGACTGACAAAAGAAAACTAAGAGCAGTGTGGCATATGTGGCTGACATGGTGGCAGTGGTGATGGCTCTATTCATTTCATACACAACCCAGTCATCTTATTCAGTATCACTGTTTGCAGGCTGTTCATGTTCAGGGTTAGACTCACATAATTCAGTGTTTGGGACAATTTTGAAATTGTCAGCATTCATTTTGAGAAATGTAAGCTGTTCCACATTTGCAGGACTTAGCAGTGTTCTGTGGTCAGTGACTATTCCTCCAGCTCCACTAAATATGCATTCTGAATATAAGCTTGAAGGTGGACAACTGAGGTACATTATTGCAAGAGTTTCTAGATCCTGCCATATTGTTCTCTTTTGTTTCCAACAAAGTAATGGATCTTCCTCGAGACCAATCACAGTATGGTCTGCGAAATATTCCAGGTTCATTGTGCTGCATAAGATGGTTACCAGTCTGGCAGATGAAGCAGCTGCGCTTTCACAGAATCATAGAAATCTGAAGGCAGAAAAGGAACTCAATGGCCCATCGAGTCGTCCCCTTTCCCTTTCCCTTCCTCCTCCCCCTACTCATCTCCTATTTTATGGGCCATCCCTTTTCCTCCCCTTTCCAACACTCTATGTCTCTCCCATGCCCTCTTGAATCCCCTCCACGGTTTCAGCCCCCACCATCTCCTCTGGTAGTTTATTCCAGGCCTCCACCACCCTCTCCATGAAGAATCTCCCCCTCACATTGCCTCTATATCTTTCTCCTTCTATTCTTAAGCTATTCCCCCTAGTTTTAGCTCCCGTCTTTCACCTTATTGATCCCCTTCACAAACTTAAAAGTTTCAATCATGCCCCCCCTCTAGTCTCCATTGTGTACAGATCCAATTCCCTATACCTCTGCTCGTATGTTTTCCCCTGCATGCCATGCTCCATCTTGGTTGCCCTTCTCTTAACTCTCTCCATACCATCTACGTCCTTGTGTAGGTGCGGTCTCCAGAACTGACCTCAGACCCAGGTGCGCCCTCACCATGACTTTGTAAAGAGGCATAAGTACCTCCCTCCTCCTGCTACTTATGCCTCCCCCAATGCATGCCAATATTCCATTTGCCTTTCCCATTGCTTTGCTGTTTTGGCTACCTACCTTAAAGTGATTTTGTGAGCTTTCGAGGATGCTTTTTTCACACAGTATGCCATTGCCACCCATGCTTCAGATGCTGAAGCTGCAATTTGTTTTGTAAAAAAAAAAAATCTGTTAAAGTAATTTTTATTTACCTTTTATCAGCACTGTGTCCTCCAGTTTTTTTGTGTGCAGTCACACCCCCAGAATGATGTCATGCAAGGGAACTGTCAATGTTTTACGTACAGCACCAAGAAATTCTGGGTAAATTATCATGTAGAAGTAAATGTTAGTTACTCAGAGGTGCAGTCCCTTATTTTGGTGGTGGTGACTGCATCTAATATGTAGATGTACATAGCAAGACATTGTGGTTACAATACAACATTGTTTTCCAATTTCCTTACTGTGAGGGGCAGTCTCAAATCTCTGTAGTGGCTCAACAATAAAAGCTCTCATAAGTTTATTTTTCAAACAAGGCATTGTGCATATAGTATCTAGCTGACAAGATTTCTTTACTGAGAGATGAAGTCTTCTATGTCAGTAGTGTAAATGTCTGCAGTACTAAGACTCACCATCAGAGGTCTCTGTTTCAAAACACTGCTTATAAACTTTGTTTCCCTTGCATGATGCCATGCTTGGGGATTGCAGCACTGAGAAGAGAAAGGAGTGGGTTATGCAAATGAAGCAGAGCACAGAAATAAAAGCATTTATTTAATGGAAAACAGCACATTTTGGCAGTTTGAATGGTAGGAGATTGAATCACAATTCCTACAGGTAACTACAGGTTACTAATCTCATTTGCTATGGCAAAGCTCACAAAATCACTTTAAGGTTGCTTGATGCAATAATCCCCAGATCCCTCTTCTGCTCTGTTTTTTTGATTACCTCCCCCCTAGAGTGTAAGCTGCCTGTGGGTTTTTACGCCCCAAGTGCATCACTGCACAGTTTTTGGCATTGAATTTCAATTGCCAAGTTTCCAACCACCCCTCCAGAGTCTTCAGGTCCTGCTTCATGGTCTACATTCCCCCTGGGGTGTCCAGCCTATTGCAGATTTTCATATCATCTGCAAATAGGCACACCTTTCCCTCCAGACCATCTGCTATATCACTGATGTAGATATTAAAAAGGAGGGGTCCCAGTATTGAACCCTGGGGCACCCCACTCATCACCCCCCTCACCTTGGAGTGCACTCAATTGCCACCAGTCTCTGGCTTTTGCCCACCAACCAGTTTTCTACCCACCTGGTTATTTTTCAGCCCACCCCCAAGGTTTCCAGCTTATTTGCTAGCCTTCAGTGGGGGATGGTGTTGAATGCCTTGCTGAAGTCCAAATAGGCTGCATCCACCACCCCTCCCTGGTAAATCACCTGCATCACCCAATTAAAGAACTCCATCAAGTTCATCTGGCATGACCTTCCATTCATGAAGCCATACTGCCTATCATCCTGCTGGCCGCTGTCTACCTGGTAGTCCACCACCCTTTCCTTTATTAATGCCTCCATCACCTTACCCACCACTGAGGTGAGGCTGACTGGACGATAATTCTCTGTTGCCTCCTTATTGCCCCCCTTGTGCAGTGGCATCACATCCGTCCTCCTCCAGTCCTCTGGCACACACCCTGTATCCAGGGACAAGTTAAACAGTCTCATTAGTGAGAGGATTTCTTTACAGGATACTAGTCCATGTTGTTGCAGGTGACTCAGAAGTGTTTTGCCTTTCTGACCCTGAACATAGGATGCCCGAGAAGTAGCTGTAGATGTCCTTTCCCTCGCTGATAACACTGGTGATTGTGAAGAATTAATAGATGTGCTATTGTCTGCATCAGAGGCACACTCTGATGGTTTGGCAGGGTTTGACTGCTGTACATCAGTTAATGGTGTTGGTATTGCAATGTCACATTTAGTTAGCAGAAGATATCTCCAATACTTAATGTCTTCCCATGCAGGAAGGATGGCTTCAGTGTTCCACTTAAAGGAGGGATCTAGCAATGTAGCCAACACATAGGTGTCATTCTTAAACATGGCATTTTATTCTCTGATCAGTCAGCAGTCTATGACTCAAGTCATCTGCCAGCATAACAGTGGTGGTGTCTTCTTTTGACTGAAAGTATTTCTTTATGTCATCAAGGAAAACGTGAAGAAATTTTATCTAAGAAAGAATTTGACTCAGAGTTGCACTGTCCACGTGGACATCATGTGTGGCAACCTCAAGTAGCTCCAGTAAGGTGACCAAAGATTCAAGTAGAGTCCTGCTGCTGGAACTGAGCATGATGTCTACTTTACCTATTTGATGCTGCATGGTGTAGTCATGCACAGCTTTTTTTCTGCTCATGAAGCCTTTCCAACATGTAAAATGTTGAATTCCAGTGGGCTGAAACTTCCTGCTTTAATGTATGCAATGGTAAGTTGTTAGACCTCTGCAGCCCCTTCAGGATTTTTTGTGCTTCCACAGAGTGACTGAATTGTCCACGTATTGTCCTAGCAAGACCTAACTAAAGTTATTCCGAGAGATTGGACAGACTCAGCCTGTTCATTTGGAGAAAAGAAGGGCTCGGAGTGACCTCATTACTTTTTAAAATCTTGCATAACCCTGAATCACTTAAATAAAGCAACATGGAATATTTAAATAGGGATCTGACCCTCAGGTCTCATAATGTGCAGTTAGTGGTCCCAAAAGCCTCAACAAATAAGAAAGCTAATTTTTTCACTGTTAGGACAATTCAATTCTGGAATAGGCTCCCAAGAATAATCGTAGACCAAAGCAACTTTCTTTCATTCAAAAGGGAATAAGACATCTTTCTACTGAGTAAGAGAAATGTACTACTTTCTTAGCCCACTCGGAGTGGGAGGTAATGGCTGTCATCATCAGGTGGGAGATAACGGTTCCACCAAGCCAGTTCAACAGAAAGCCTGACGACCAGCTTTACAGCGATGGCACAGTGTCGGCTGTGATTGTGATCTGCTTTGTGCCATCAGGAACATATCCCAGATTTTATTATAATCACCTCCATGGCGGACGTGTGTCGGGGAGGGGCGCAAGACCTGGAGAAGCTGTGCTGGGGTCCTGCATGACAATTACAGCAACCAGTCATTTTGTAGGTTTTGTTGCTGTAAATGACCAGTTGCTGTAATATTTTTGATAAAGTTACATGCTACGGGACATAGCCTGGGCTATCTCATTCCCAGTCCCCCACTTTCACTACCATCTTTATCAGTATTCACTGCCTCAGCATCTGAGCTTATATTTGAGGAGGATTCCTACTTGTCCTTGCATGCTGCTTCAGCAGCTGGAATTATCTCTGCAAATGTGACAAAACATTCAGTACCTGTATGAGTAACTACAGTCAGTTCTTTCTGAAACTCTACTATCATTTCATTGCTAACATGCTTTTTTTGGTTCTGGAGGACATTTAGTGCTAGTTCTGGTGATATTATTATTGTTGCTAGGTTCTTCATTAGTGCTATGATTCATATTGTCCACATCATTAACAGCTGCATGTGCAGCAGAACTGTATTTCCTTTTAGTAGACTTAGACAGTGAAATACGAGATATAAGTAGACACAGCCATGAAAGGAATGGATATTGTTTCACTGACTGCTGCAGAGACAGACAGTGTAGCTAACTATGACACAGACAGTAATACATGACAGGGCTCAGGGCACCTAACTGACAGTGTAATACAACCTAAATGGCTTTCACTATGCTACAGAGAGACATCACACAAAGTGTAGCTATGACAGGGCTTGGGGCGCCTAACTGATGGTGTAATACATCCTAAATGTCTTTCACTACACTGCAGAGAGACACAGAGTACCTTTGTCACAGACATTGCTCATGGCACCTAACAGACAGTGTGTAATACAGGCTAAATGGCTTTCATTATACTGCAGAACGACACACACACAGTGTAGCTAATGTCACACAGGCAGGGCTCAGGGCACCTAACAGACAGTGTAATACAACCTTAGTAGCTTTCACTATACTGCAGAGAGACATAGAGCAGTTAAGTCACAGACAGGGCTTGGAGCACCCAACAGACAGTGTGTAATACAGCCTAAATGACTTTCACTATACTGCAGAGAGACACAGAGTAGCTATGTCACAGACGGGCTTGGAGCACCTAACAGACAGTGTGTATTGCAGCCTAAATGGCTTTCACAATGTTGCAGAGACACAGAGTAGCTATGTCACAGATTTTGTTACCACTCTGATTGTTGCTACTCTTTTTTCTTCTTTGACCTCCATCCTTCCTCCCTCTGTTTTTAATGCTCCCACTTCCATTCTCCTTCAGATTCACCTCCTCATTCTCCTTCATTTCTACCACACTACTTCCTTTATTAAGTTGCACCCTGAGGTATTTCTCTCCCCTCAGGTTCTCCCCACTTCCTACTTTAGCCTGAGAGGGGGCAGTTTCTGCCTCCCCTATTTCTTCCACCACCGCCCATGACTAGTTTAAATGTTCATCAAAGTAATCATCCACTAAGGACTGCGGTACCCCTTCTGAATGGATGCAGGTCATCACCCCTGTAAAGGCCCTTATCCCTCCAGGTGGAACCTAGTCCCTAATGTAGCCAAACCTTTCCTCTCTGCACAATTCTTTCAACCATGAGTTGAAACTCTTGGAGCAGACACCCCTCACTTCCCACCTGTTGTAGACAGCCAGCACCTCTGCAAAAGCCACTGAATGTGCTACCTGCCTGATACCTCTCCCCAGCTCTCTGAACTCCCCCTGCACATCCCAGCCCTGTCCCTAGCCAGGTCATTAGTCCCCAGCTGGACAATTACATCACGCTCTGCCTCCCTCCTTTCCTGCTGCCCTAGCAATCCTCATGACATGCTTCCTTTCCCTCCAGGTCATGATGCCACCTAGGCACCTAACCTCCCTCTCCACCCCTTCCTATCCCCAGATCTATCCCCTTCACAACTGAGTCCCCCACCAGGAGTTACTTCCTCTTCCTCTGGGGTCCTCTACCACCCTTCTTGGGGTCTCTCCTACAGAGAACCCCCACAACCTCCCCAGTCCCTATCACAGGTGCCTCTTCCCAGTAGTCCTACCCCACCAGAGTAGCATAGGAATTATGTAATCAAACCGGTTGAGGAATATATGTGATTTTTGCAGCAACAAAGTTTCCAGACATTTTACTCCATATTTCTTCCACCTGAATGTGCCACATTGTATGCTCTACCTTGACCATTTTTTTCCTGGCACCCACTCCTCTCCTGTGAGTGCACAGCTCTGTTTCCCCCTTTTTGGAACCTTTCAT